>CM062806.1:982170011-982770011 GCA_031772625.1 Pinus tabuliformis | reverse complement strand
CTCTATAAAATCCTTCTCTCTTTTGGTTTCAGTGGTGAGTTTGTGAACTTGATAAAAGCCTACACATATAGACCTTGGATAGCGCCCCTGGTCAATGGCAGACCTACTGATTTATTCCAAGCTACAAGAGGGCTCCGCCAAGGGTGCCCATTGTCACCCTTTCTTTATATCCTGTTGGCAGAATCCCTAAGCAGAAAGCTAATAGTTGAAAGGGAAGTAGGCTCTATCCCAGGCATTAAGGCAGCAAGAGGTGTGGATCCTATAAATCATGCCCTCTTTGCGGATGACTCTCTCCTCTTGGGAGGGGCCTCGATTAAGATAGCAAGGGCTTTCAATGAAATTCTTCAACACTTCTACTTAATTACAGGAGCCTTGATCAACAAAAGAAAAAGTGTTGTCTACGGTTGGAATGTAGATCATCCAACTATCCTTCGAATCACTTGCTCCTTGGGATTCCCTGGGTATGACAAATGGGAAAAGATCAAATACCTAGGCCTTCCCTTAACCTTGGTACCAAGCCCTCCCTCCTTTGGATCGAAGTAAGTAGCAAGATAAAAGCAAAAATAGCATATTGGGGGGGCCAATGGGTAACAAAGGCTAGGAAGCTGGTTTTGATAAAGGCAATCCTCTCCGCCCTCCCCATCTTCCAGTCTTCCCTCCTGCTAGTGCCCAAGTCTATCACGGAACAGATCTCCAAGCTCCTTCGGGGTTTTCTATGGAACGAGGGTAAGGGAAACCAGAGCAAGTTACATTTGGTAAGATGGAATATCCTTAAAAGACCACTCCAGGAAGGTGGGTTATAGATTCGGGATCCATGGCTGGCAAATTTGGCTCTTGGTGGAAAAATAATTTGGCAGATATATGCAGAGAAAAAAGATCTTGTCAGCAAGATCCTCTAGATGAAATACCTAAAGGGAGGCTCCTTGAGAAACCTTACAACAACATCTACTCCAACAGGAACAACAATTTGGAATTTACGCAAAAGATGCATCGATCACTTACAACAACATTTATACAGAATCTTGGGCAATGGTCTGAGAACCTTACTGTGGGAGGAAAATATTCAAGGGAATGCCCCTTTGGCCTCCCTAAATTCCTGCAATGAGTTAAAGATCTAGCTAGTGAACAAAGGTCTTATTTGGCTTGCAGACATTTTCTCTTGGGATAGCAAAGGGAATTGGGCAAGATGAACTTTTCCAAGGGTCCCAGAACCTCTTCACGCTAAAAAAAACTTGTTGTATACAACTCTCTCTGGCCTCGCCCCTATCCACCACTCATCCAAGGAAAAATAGGGTCGAGAAGAACAAGAATTTACACAACAGTTCAAGGTTTCTCCTCTTTACAATCTACTCATGCCCCTTCACTGACATCGAAGCTCTGGAAATTAGTTTGGTCCCCCTTTAGCCTACCAAAGGTGAATTTCTTCACATGGTTACTCATGCATAGAAAGGTACTAACAGGTTAAAATTTGAACAAAAGGTTCCATGACCTCTTTAGATGCTGCTTATGCAACTCTGGAAACCTCTGATCATTTACTAGTTGACTTCGATTTCACACAAGCAGTCTGGAATTTGGTCCTTCACGATATTAGTGCTCGCTCCCCCTCCCAAACATCTGTCGTTTCTCTTTAGATCTCCTGGACATACCAAAATCCTGAGAAAAAAGCTAAAAACGCAGTCTGGAACAACATCTGGCAAGCAATTCCAAAATGCCTTTGGTGGAAAGTGTGGTTGGCTAGAAACGATTGTGTTTTCAACAACAGGCTTCTGAATTCAATGGTAGTGGCGGCCAAAGTGAAAGCCCTCTTGCTGGAAATTGCAGGTAAATCAGCTCCTGCCTCCTCTTTACCTTCATAAGCTTCTGCGTGGCTAGGATCCTGCTCGACAGGAGAGAGGAACGATTCAGTCAACAAACTGTTGAATGCTCCTTCTTGGCACTTGCGACTCACTAAAGGTGACTTTCACATGTGGTGGCAGGGGACCTTAAAAGCCACGATCTTCTTTGATGGAGCGTCCAAGGGGAACCCAGGAACTACAAGTGTAGGGGGTTTGATTCTTTCCTCTAATAGATCGAGTGAAACCGGCTTCAGTTGGGACCTAGGCACTAGCTCGAATGATCAAGCAGAGAGTTACAGTCTCTTAAAAGCTTGTCAAATTGCGAAGGAGATAGGTTAGAAAATAATTCAAATTTTCAAAGACTCAGAGCTTCTAATTAAACTTTTAAACTCCAAAGATCATTTTTGTAACACTGCATTAAACAAAACTCTGTAGCGAATCCGAAACACTTCGAAAGATTTTGGCAGAGTTGACTCTTACCACATTCTGCGGGATTTAAACAAGCAAGCAAACTCTCTAGCAAATAAAGGTTTTTTGTTGCTTCAAGGAAACCTTAGTCTCAATGGAGGACCCTGATCGCTTCATCCTCTGCCTTAAACAAGCTACATCAGGAAAATCTGCATTCATTGGCCTCAACACTCAGATTGAGTATTGTACTCAAAATTTTGAAATAAAACCCAGACACGGAGGAGATCTTCATTTTAGGGCTCTTTAGAGAGATGTCAAGCTTCCAACCATTTGCGTTGTGCAAACCTCCAGCCACCAACCTCTCTCTCCCTCTAGCGACCATTTCCGCCTCTTTACCTCCCCCCATCAGTGCCTCTCCTCCCTGTCAGCCACACTTAGAAACGCCAAGCAGCAAGCAGAAGGAACAATAAGCAGCCGCAGCCAACAGAAGGAACAACACAACAACAAAAGGAACAACAATCAGAAGGAACAACCGCAACCAACAGAAGGAATAACAAGCAGAAGGAGCAACACAACAACAGAAGGAACAACAAGCAGAATGAACAACCACAACCAATAGAAGGAACAACAAGCAGAAGGAACAACCAACAGAAGGAACAACAAGCAAAAGGAACAACACAACAACAGAAGGAACAACAAGCAGCCCAAAGGTTAAAAGAATGAAGCAAACCAAATGGAATTCAAGATAAGAAGAATCAACCCTCTCAGGAGTAGTCAGTCTACAAACCATGAAAAAATACCAGAGAACCAATGTTATGTAAATTTGCTTTACTAGTAGGACAATATGTTAGACAGTATTCAAGAATAGCTACATAAATCTATGAATTTTTTAATATAAGCACAGGAGAAGGGACCGTGTTCCCAGTGGTAAGCGCTAGTATTGCAGCAAGAATCTTGCAACTCCTGGGCTGCCAACTTTACTTTTATCCACCTGGTAGCTTGTAACAAACTTGGAAGCGTAGGTGTTGTATGCACAAGTACTAGTTCTCACTGCAGGTTGTCACTTGGTCAGTCGGTGCGAGATCATTAGGAGCTCAAGCCAACTTCCATAGATTTCATAAGAAGCTCTATGTGTGATGAAAGGAAAGAAAGATTACTCTACAAATGCTATTCTAATTGTAGAAAGGAGAAAGACTAGAATGTAAAGCAAAACCTAGTAAACCCTAATTAACAAGCTAATTCTACTTTTGCCAAAAACACTATGAAAACCATGAAAGAAATTCCATTACCTACTCAAGGAAGTAAACAACATCTAACCATGCTATTTCTGGAAGTAAATAAGCAAAAAACATATTTTTGGATTTTTATGTGTTTTTATGTGAGTTTAATCATGCATCTAATTTATTGTGTGTAAGTGTGGCAGCGAACAAGTGGCGTTGGAGGGCGGTTTTGGAGCTTGAGAGGATGTAGGATGGTGCGGATGGGTCTTAAGAGGTCTTAGGTGGCTTTCTGGAGGCTTTTCCCACACTTAGTCTTCAAAAGAAAGCCTACAAGAAAAACTACAGGAGGACACAGGAAAACTACAAGAGGAAAACAGGGAAACTACAAGAGGACTACAGGAGGAGGCCGAGAGCAATTTTCACTGTTTTGAGGGTGTGAGAGTGGGTGGAAGAGGTGGATGAAGGTTGGAATGAGGTGTTAGGGCACCTAAGGTCTACCATGAGTCACCAGGAGAGAGAAAGATGATTGGGTTTGCTCAAGGAAGGAAGAAGAAGTTATATGAAAATGAAGGAAACTAGGGCAGAATTGAGGTGAGGTTTGGGAGACCTATAGGGATTGGATTAGATGGAGGGTGTGGTTGCTGGTAAGCTGGCCTACTGCTAAGAGAGGTGTGCTGCATAGGAACTGACAATCAACCAGGAAAATCATGCAACAAATGAAATGAGTGCATCCTAGGAAGAACAGAGTTTTGCATTAAAATGGTCTAAACTATGATGTATAAAAGAAATTGTTGAGAAATGCTATAAGAAAGGAAAGCATGAAAGAGGACTATTACAAATCAGGAATTGAACATGATAAAGGAGATCTAAAGCAAAGTAAAACTGGAATATTAACCTACTAAAGAGTTGCAAACACTAGAAGTCCTAGGAACGAGGAAAATTTGTGTTTTGGGGCAGCAAGAGAGTCTTTGCCTCAAGTCATGGTCCCAGAGGGAGGAAGAGAGGCCAAAGCACTGTTGCTAGCCTTTTGAATCTTCTCTTATCACTGCTTAACCTACTACAGAAAGCATAAATGGAAGCAAGCTACTAAATCATCAAAAGCAACCTATTCTTAATCATAAGAAAAATACATCTAATAGTAGATTAATCTACAACTGAAGTGAAGCATACAAATACAAGTAAAGAGAAGCTTGGCTGCTTGGATTGGGCCCTAACCCAAGAGCTTCAGCCCTCTGAGGTAACTCAGTGCTATCTCAAAAAGGATTCCATCTTCATTGTAAAAAAAATAGCAAGATTACATGAAACTGTCACAAAATAATAAGCTCGAAATTTGAGCAGAGTTTTCACAAGCAAAAAATCCGACCCTAGTGAGGCCCTAGGCCTCTCTACTTATACATCTGAAGCTACCAACAGCTTCCTTAAAATCCGGGAGGCTTGGTTCCCAAAACTCGAGATAACTATCAGTCATCCTCCACTTGCTCGGCTGCCTTCTAATGCATGTTTCGGTTGCTTGTACTCCAAGCTGAATGAAGGGGAATTCGAAGTGAGGAGTAATAAATGAGGGAGATTCCCTCCTCTAAGTCCTCTCCTCTATCTACTTCGAGTTAGACCACACGGCATAAATACATGTTAGACCACATGGCATAATAACTAACTCAACTCACCCTATAAGCATAAATATAATCAGAAAATCATACAATAAGCTAAGAGAATGGTTGATTTGACTTGGTTAGGAGGTAAAGTGAGCCCATCTAATTACCCATTTATGAGGATCATCATCACCCCCCACTGAAGATGTTGCTCATCCTCTGAGCAACCTAGTCAAGTTCTTCGTATTTTATGGCCCTGGTGGCCTCCCTAGCATTCCAGGCTTCAGATGTGGTTTGCTTATGTTCCCCATAAAATCCTACATTCCTGTCTATGTCCTTCCACTGCTCCTCCTCCTCTTCTTCTCTTCTGCCTTCCATCATGCCTAATATGAGTGGAGGACTCAGTTTGAGGCCAATCCAATTGACCTTCAGCCTTTGCATGGAGAGTTTGTACATTGGCACTCTTTTCAATGCCTCCTTCAGCCTCATGGGGGAATGGTATTCTATGATCTGCAAACTGTGAGGTAGGGTGTTCCATCTTCTCATGCATACATGCACACAGTCCTCACCAAGTAGCCTAAACATATCTTCAAAGTGTGCAATGGATTGTTCTTGATTGGCCAGATATTTAGGGGCAATTTGAGGGTCATTGGAAAGCAGGTTGTGTGTGCTGATGAGTGCCATAGGATCTGATGGCTCAACTCTTATCATCAATGGTTCATTCTGCCCTTTTATTAGCAATATTTTCATTTATGTTGCCCTCAATTATTCATGGTTCATCCATGAGGCCATGGCTATTAAATGCAGATCCCCTAGCTTGGCATTGGGGTCCTACACATTCATGTCTATGAGGGCCATGTTGTGTAGGTAGAACTCTGCCATCTTTGCTTTATCCTCTAAGGTGCTTTGGTTACACAAATCCATGAACTGCCTGTAGTCTTGGAAAGGCATTGTGCCTCTTTGTGCCAAAGTTTTTATTTGGAATTGAAACCATTGATCCTTCAGATAGAGGCCATAAGATTTGGCTGGTGTTTTGCATTGTAATGCTTCCATGGATAAGCTGGCCATGTATGCCAAATGAGTCTCTTTCTCCTGCAGCTGCCTCCTTAGTAATTCATTCTCATTTTCAAGGTGGCTTCTTGTAATGGCTTCTCTGTCTCTGAGAGCACTCAATTCTCTGCCCATTTCCCTGAGTTTGTTTTCCATGTGGGCAATATCCTCAACTCCTTTGGACTTATCTATCTACTTCCACCTATGTGTTCTCACTCTCTCTTTCTCCAATTCGAAAAACAATGGAATTGCAAATTTCTGTGCGATTATCCTGCCTCCCTCAAGTAGATTGTAATAGGAGGCAATATTAGGTTGGGGGTCAAGTTCTTGTAGCTCTTGTGCTTCCTCCTTCACCTCTGGCTATCCTCCTATCTTTTTCTCAAGCTTTTGTGTCTCTTGTAGTTTGGGCAGTGTCTCCCGTAAGACTATTTCAGCCTCCTGTAGGTCTGGTTTGGGGTCTTGTAGAACTGCCTTTCCCTTCCATGTAGAAGACCTTAGAGTCTCCCTTTCATAGGTTATTGGTGTCTTGGAAGGAGATTCTTTCACCTTGGCAGATGGTGAATCTTCAATGATAATGGGAATTTTTGAAGAGGGTTGAGGTTTACCTATTTTAATTCTTGTGCTCTTCCTTGCCCTGAAATACATGGAGGTTTTTATTTTCCTCTTCTACTTCTGCTTGATTGGTGTACTGAGGGTAGTGAGGGAAGTTGCTGCTTCTCTTTCCAAAGTTTCAGGGGACTCTTCTCTTTGCTCTATCCTCTCTTCCTCCTTTTCTCCTTCTTCTGTCTCTTTTCCTTCCTCCTGCTCTGTCCATTCAACTTTTCCTTCCTCTGTTTCTTTCCTTTCTTCCTTCCCTTCTTGCTCTACTATGTCACCACTGGCTTCATCTTCTCCTCCTTGTTGTTCTTCCTCCTCACTAATAGCAAGACTGACATCATAGGTTAATGCCTTGATGTCATCCTCAGCTATCATATTTCTGAAAATTTCCCATACTATAGGGAGTGTAAGGGTATGGAGGGCTTCTTCTACTAGGATCTTGATTAGGCCATGGTGAGCTAGCTGCTGCGAATTTCCTGCTCGTATCTTGGTGCTGGAGTCGATGAGGGACTGAAGGAGAAAGTAAGGGATACTGAGCTTTTGAGGTGCTGGGGTATCCATGCCATATCTCAAGTCATGGAGGATTCTGAAATGATATCCATAGACAATGATGTGCTTCCCCTCACAAGAAATTTATTTGATCACTTGGTAGCTAACCTCATCCGAGGGATATGGTATAATAGCCCTCCTAATTCCATTTTTGTCTTCAATAGGGGTTTCATTATCTTGGAAAAATTTCTTCTTGGCAGCCTGGCCAATTGGTTTCTCATCTTTACTCCAAGGCATCCCAAGAGGAAGGGTAGTGACCCTACTGATGAATTCAGGGGTTATTTCAATGGAGAGGCCTCTAATGGTTATAGTAGCATGAGTTCTTGAGTGAGGGACTAGAGAGAGAGCAAATTCTTGGGCAATTTCATCATCAAACCCTCTAAACTTCTCAAAGAAATTCATCTAGTTTGCCCTTGTAAATATGTCCACCACTTGAGGATGTGCATGGAGTCTAATGGAGTTAGTGGGCTCTTTTCTCATAAACCCCCCTATCATATTGACTGTACTTCTTTTGAAAAAACAGATATGGAGGTGGAGACAAGGATTTTGAGTGAAATAGAAAAACAAAGGGGACTGTGTTTTTTTTTTTTTTTTTTTTTTTTGAACAGAAATTCTTTTTATGTATTTCTACCCTCCTAAAGACTTATTTCATCCTCAAATTAAGACCACTTCTTTCATATATTGATATTCAACAGGGGGCATTCATGAACCCTACCTCTTCAGACTGAAATTTGTGCCAAAAATCGTGGTTTCTCCCTTCAAAATGACTCACTGCCTCTCCTGTAGAAGCTGGCTATCCCTCTTATAGATTTCTTGTAGAAAATGTTGAGAGCAAGAATATGGAGGAAATCGATGGAGGATGGTGGTTACGAGGTTGTGGGGGCACAAGAAGACTGATGTGCGGCTGAGTTATGAGGAGAAAATGAAGAAAAGGTGGTGAGAATGTGCTGGGAGGAGTGCTCATTACCCTTTTTGGTTATGAGTGTTGAGCTGGTAAGGTGTACATTGGCTCGATTAGGACCATTGGTCCCCACCTGCTTGGTCATCATGACCCTCCTCAAAATCATCCCCTCATGACTACGCCAGAGTTAACTCTTCCTCCCACTACCTGTCCTTGGCATCTTATGCTTGAATTGTCTGTGCGCACGTGAGGTGACATCTCGGTTGAGTGGAGTCAACTAAATGAAGGTGGCCAAGTTAATTGGCCACCTTTCAATTTCAATCATCTCATTGCCTTCGTATTATTTCTAATTACACAAATGCAGATAGAAAGTTACTTACCTGTGATCCGAGTGTATTGGTTGTGAGGTGTTGTTGCTTCTATGCTGCATGCCTTCATTTGTCTTCATGCATGTTGACTCTGCTTGCTGATGTGCGTGTTGTGCTTTTGCAGGTTCTTCTTTTGTTGGAGCTGAGCTGCATGTGCCTTTTCAACCTGAAGATGTGCACTCTTTGGCTGTTGGTGCTGGACTTCTATGGGATTAGCTGCTATAGGAATCCGTACAGGAGCTCCTGTAGCTGCTTCTCCACTGGAAACTTCAGCTTTTCCCTATGCTTGGAGCTCGAGAATAATGCCAAAGGTGTAATGAGTGATGGAGGGATATTAGGTAAGCTTCAGGTAAGGTTATTGGTGCCTTTTTTTTTTCTGTGTTTTTTCTTGGACAGAAAAAAATGATGCTTGAAGTATGATGCAGGCTTGGAAATGATGGCAAGGAGGCTTGAAGATGGTTAAAGGGATCATAGGTTCCTCATGAAGCTGTTCTTGTCCCTCAAACTGCCTCCTGTAGACACTTTTGGCTTTCTGTGATTCCTACAGGAGCCTCCTGTAGAAAATGCGGTTTTGAAAGAAGAAGGTACAATGGGGTAAAAGAGATGCCAAAAATTATGGAGGAAGTTGTGGAGAAGATGAGATGGATGCTGGTGTGAATGTCAGGGTTCCCTTGGAACCTTCTTCTGCTCCCTGTAGTCCTCCTGCAAACCTGCAATGCAATAAAAAATCA
This sequence comes from Pinus tabuliformis, assembly GCA_031772625.1. Classification (NCBI taxonomy): domain Eukaryota; kingdom Viridiplantae; phylum Streptophyta; class Pinopsida; order Pinales; family Pinaceae; genus Pinus; species Pinus tabuliformis. Next base: position 982,760,763 of record CM062806.1, on the reverse strand, counting down.
TTTTTCTTTCTTCTTTTTTTTTGAAAACAACTAGGGCGCCTCAGAGAGGTTTTCACCCTAATTGCCTGCCCGAGGCGCCTCCAATGGGAGGTTTTCACTCAGGGATCTTATTTTTTCACCTTTTTTTTTTTGACATCACTGGGCTGCCTCAGAAGAGGTTTTCAACCCAATGATGGGACTCAAGTGCCTCATGGAGGTTTTCACTCGAGTCCTTATTTTTTCTCCCTTTTTTTTAGTAAGTGGGTGAAGTGGAAGCTAAGACATGCTCCACTACCATCACTTTTTTGTTCAAATCTTCAATAAACTCTTGCTTGGAGAGGGGTTTCTTGTAGACTTTAAACCGATGTCCATTGACAAGCATGGGGATGGCTTCATCATTAATGGTTCTGATTAGAACTGAACCATTGTCATTGAATTTCTCCACAGTGTAGGGTCCTAGCCATCTTGTCCTCAGCTTGCCTTTGAAATCCCTGTATCTTGAATCATAGAGTAGTGCCCAATCTCCCTCTTGGAATTGCTTCTCCCTGATATTTCTATCATGCCATATCTTTCTCTGAAGCTGAACTACCTCTGTATGGAGAAGGGCTTGCAATCTGTATTCATCCAATCCATTGAGCTGAAGTAATCTCTCCTTCTGTGCATGGATGAGGTCTAGGTCCAGCTGAGTTTCCATCATTAGGGTACCGAATTCGAACTCTATTGACAGCAAAGCCTTCTTCCCATAGACCATTTCATAGGGTGTGAACCCGATGGTGGTCTTCCATGTTGCGTTGTAGGCCCAAGTGGCCTCAACTAATCTATCCCCCTAGTCTTTTCTACTGCTGCTCACTACCTTGGTTAAGATCCCTTCCAATGCTCTATTAGTGACCTCCACTTGCCCATTGGCTTGTGGATGGTAAGGGGTGGAAGTCCTGTGCTTGATCTTATGATGTGTGAGCAAGTCTTCAATCAGGCTGGAAGTGAACTAACTGCCTTGGTCTGTGACCAACTCTCTCGGATACCCGAACTTGTAGAATAGGTTTTCTCTGAAAAACTCATCTACTTTTTCCTTTGTCACTGCTTTGATTGCTTTTGTCTCCGCCCACTTTGTCAGGTAGTCGGTGCACACAATGATGTACTGCTTCTGCTTGGAAGGGGGGTTGATAGGCCCCAGAAAGTCCATGCCCCACTTCTCAAATGGCTCAAAGATCACTTGAGGTTGCATTGGCATTTCATCCTTTGGAGTGGGTTTCCCCATCCTCTGACACCGATCACACTGGCTTGTGTATCTCCTTACATCCTGATGAAGAGTGGGCCAGTAGTAGCCTGCTTGCAATATCTTGAAAGTGGTTCTTTTTGCTGCAAAATGACCTCCACAAGGCCCATCATGACAGGTCAAGAGAATGTCAAAGACTTCTTCCTCCCTGACACATCTTCTCAAGATCTGATCTGGGCCAAGCTTGAAGAGATTGCCTCCAATCCAAGTGAAAGGGGCGCTTTTCCTGACTATATTGCTCTTCTCTTTTGAGGATAGGTGTGGTGGGAGCTGTGCTGAAACGAAGTAGTTTGTTATATCAGTGAACCATGGAGAGAGTACTGATATAGCAAATAGGTGTTCATCTGGCATTTGGTCATCCACCATCCCTTCTTCACCTGCAAGCAAATTTACTCTAGACAAAAAGTCAGCAACAACATTCTCTTTACCAGGGTTATCAATAATTGTCAAATCAAAATGCTGCAGTAAAAGCAACCATCTAATAATGTGAGCATTTACATCTGGTTTGTTCATTAAATATCTAATTGCAACATGATCAGTGTGCACAAAGGTTTGATAGCTTGTTATATAATGTCTGAATTTGCTTAAGGAATGCACGACAACTAGGAGTTCCTTCTCAGTCACTATATAGTTTAACTCTGCCTTTGACAAGTTTTTGCTTATAAAGTATATGGCATAAAGTAACTTTCCATCAATTTGTCCTAAGGCTGCTCCTATTGCTTTGTTCGAGGCATCTGTGTGAACGTGAAAGAGTAGGGCCCATTTTGGGCCTCTGAGAATTGGGGTAGTCACTAACTTGCTTTTCAAGGTATCTGGGGCTTCTTGACAGTTTTCTGACCATATGAACTCAACATCTTTGCCTAGGAGGCCAAACAAAGGAGAGGCTAGCTTTCTGAAGTCTTTAATGAATCTCCTGTAATATCCAACTAAGCCTAGGAAACTTCTGACACCTCTCACCTTTTGAGGAGGTGGGACCCTTTGGATGATGGCAATTTTGTTGGGGTCCACTTGTAGTCCTTGTTGAGATATTGCATGACCTAGCACGGTCCCTTCAGTCATAAAAAAATCACATTTTTCTGGACTGATTTGAATTTGATTGTACCCGCTAAACCCATCTAGGAAGGAGAAAAACGTTTTCCCTGACAGACCGTCTAACACTTGATCTATGAAAGGTAAAGGAAAATGGTCATTTTTAGTGGCTTTATTCAATTCTCGATAGTCGACACAGATTCTCCACTTACATTTTTTCTTTGGTACTAGTACCAAAGGAGAGACCCATTCACTGTCAGAGATGGAATAGATGAATCCTGCATCAAGCAACTTCTGCAATTCTTCCTTAACAATATGTTTAAGTGTTGGATTCATTCTCCTTTGAGGCTTCCTGACTGCTTGCAGTCTTCCTTGATGTATATATGATGAGTACATACTGAAGGGTGCACTCCCTTCATTTCCTTATAACTCCAGGCGAAGGCATCTAGATGTTTTCTCAGTATGCTGCAGAGCTCCTTCTCCTGGGAAGTAGATAGGGATGGATTGATTTTCAATGTTCTTCCTGGGTTGAACTCTATATTTTTAACATGGAGAGGAGTGGGGTCGGCCACACAGAGATGAGTTGAGGGGTTGTTTTGGGTTTCTCTTACTATGTCTTATAATGGTGACACACTAGGAGGTGGATGTTGAATCAAATTTTCAATCATATCACCCTCATCTTGTGGTTTCCCCCCATGGCGATTTCCAATGTACAAAGTGGTGTAGAATAAACTTCATCCTCATCCTCCTCCTCTAACCAGAGAGGCAGATCATGTTCTAGCAAGGGTTGGGCAGGAGGATATAGGGTTAATTGCTTGGACATGTGCCCGTTCTTTATGGTCATGTTCCCAGCTCGACAGCTGATGTAGGCATCAGCTATAGCCAACTAGGGTCTTCCCAGAGTGAGAGGATACCCAATGAGCTTTCCCTTTGGCTGGAGAACTAAGAAATCCGCAGGGTACTCCCAAGAATCAATGGAGACCATCACATCTTCTACAATCCCCTCAGGGGTCATGGTGAAGCGGTCTGCTAGCTGCAGCACTGTCGTGGTATTCCTCAAGGAGCCTTGGAGATTAAGTTTGAGCATTGTGTCCTTTGTCATCACATTAATGGTAGCTCCTAAATCAATCAAGGTATGTGGGAACATTGTTCCATTAATGTGGACATCAACTACTGGGCTTCCGAGTCCAGATATTTTGGATAGATTATCTGCCCCAACATTAGGTTGAACAATTGTCCTATGATATTGATGGTTGGGGCATCTCTCTTGCGCCTTCCTGGATGCCTAAATCACTTCTCTTTGATCAACCTATTGTAGATAGGCACATCTTTTATGGCTTGGAGAAGTGGTATCTTCACACATAAATGTTTCAATTCTCCCAGGAGTTCAATCTCTTCTAGGGTAGGCTGGATTGTCATGTATAGTCTCTCAGGAAAGGGTGGATGTGTTTTAGGTTCGCTTTCCTCTTTATCTTCCTCAACCTTCTTGGGTGGAGGTTGGCTATCTGGGAGAACTTTCCCGGATCGCAAGTTAATTTCTTGAATCTCCACAACATAAGTTGGGCATGATGGTTCCCCACTATACACTTGCTGAGCTTGTCTGTTGTTAGGGTTCAGATTTGGCTGGGCAGGCATTTGGGGTTGCCTTGGTGGAGTAGAAGGTAAAGGTTGTGGTTGGGCAGGTGGTGGACGCAGAAGAGTGGGAAAAGAGTTGTATTTGGGCCTCCACCCCTGATGAGATGCATTCCACTGAGGTTGCGGCTGAGCATAGGGTTGAAATGAATGGGTGGCTGGTTGGGCATGATACTAAGATGTGAAGGACCAAGGACAAGGCATGGACCAGGAAGGATGAGCAGGGGGGCCCCAAGAAGGTATGGAGGTGACTTGATTGGGGTTGCAGTATGCCTGAGATGTCCCTTGCACCCCCTTTTGGTATGGTCTAGGTCCACGCGGCCTTCTTTGGTTTATGTAATAGATCTGTTCAGTGACTCCTTCAGCCCCTTGGTATATAGCTTTAAGTCCGGGCAAGGAATGACACTTATCTATAGAATGATTTTCTTCACAGACTAAACAAACCTCTATAGAGTTCAATGGGCATTCATTCCTAAGATGCCTCCTGGTGCATCTAGGGCAAAAAATAGCCAAAGCCCTCTATGCTTCCTCTTGTTTTCTTTTGATATGTAAGGTATCCATTTGCATGACAAGAGTCTGCAACACCTCACTCTTGAAATCTTCCAGCATGTTTCCAATTTCACCTTTAATGGATGAATTGGAAGAAGAGGTATTGGCTATGTGTTGACTCCCCCTACCTTTCTTTCTGGCTGCTTTAGAATGGTTCCTAAAAACAGTCTTTATGTCCTCATAGGATAGTTGGTAGATGTCTCTCCCGGCCAGTAGATGGAGGGTGTCTAAAAGGTCTTCCCGGATTCCCCTGAGCAGGACCAACTTCAGAGACTTAGGGTCAAGTGTACACCTGGCCCTTTTGTAATTGAGCTGGAACCTCTCTTCATAGTCTTCCAGGGACTCATCACTTCCCATGGTCATTCAAAAGGTTTCTTCTTTAGTATCTTTGACTTACAATGGTCTCGATACTTCTTGTTAAAGGCTTGCTGCATCTGAGCCCAAGTTGTGATGCTATTGCCAGGTAATCCCATGAACCAACACAATGCTGCATCCTTGAGAGTAGAAGGGAACAGTTTCAACTTTTGCTCATCTTCTGCATAGTCATAAGTTCGACAAACGACAACAAACTCAAACAAGAAGGTGTCAGGATCTTCTGTAGTCAGACCATGGAAGTGAGGTAGGGCTGGCAGACTTATATTTTTCATTTTGGTGTCCCCATTGGTCTCCCAAATGGGGAAGGTACCCTCTATTCTTCCTCCATTCCCCCTATCATTTCTGTTTTTAGCCATTGGCTACAGAGGAATGTTTTCTTCTTTTTCTTCCCCTATAGGTTCTTCAAATATGTCTGGTTGTTCACCTAAGGGTTCTTCTTGATCTCAGCGACCGAAGAAGAGTGAAGGTTGGCTGTGTGGACTAGTGGGGGTGTTGGGCGAAAATTTTCCTGAGTTATCTCTATTCCTAAGAGGCATGAAATGAAATATTTTTGGTTGGTTTTTGTTTCTTTTTCCCCACACTAATAGTACTTGCAGAAACTTAAATTGTGATTGAACAAAACAAATTGCAACTAGCTGAAACGAATTTGCTGAATGGCAATTTGCAGAATTGAAAAAGGAAAGCAAGGAAATGCAGAACTGAAAGAAAATAAATGACTAGTCTACTTTTGCTGAAATAAACTATTAGTAGAATGTTGCAATAGGAAATACAAGAAAGCAGTAATCATAGAATACTCTGACGCTTCCTCGAGAACGGCGACAAAAAGTGGTGAGCACCAGTATTGCAGCAAGAATGCTGCAACTCCTGGGCTGCCAACTTTACTTTTATCAACCCGGTAGTTCGTAACAAACTTGGAAGCGTCGGTGCTGTATGCACAAGTACTAGTTCTCACTGCATGTTGTCACTTGGTCACCTGGCGCGAGATCACTAGGAGATCAAGCGAACTTCTATAGATTTTAGAAGAAGCTCTATGTGTGATGAAAGGAAATAAAGATTACTCTACAAATGTTATTCTAATTGCAGAAAGGAGAAAGACTGGAATGTAAAGCAAAACCTAGTAAACCCTAATTAACAAGATAATTCTACTTTTGCCAAAAACACTATGAAAACCATGAAAGAAATGCCGTTACCTACTCAAGGAAGTAAACAATATCTAACCATGCTATTTCTGAAAGTAATAAGCAAAAAACATATTTTTGGATTTCTGTGTGTTTTTATGTGAGTTTAATCATGCATCTAATTTATTGTGTGTGAGTGTGGCAACGAACAGGTGGCGTTGGAGGGCGGTTTTGGATTTTGGGAGGATGTAGGATGGTATGGATGGGTCTTAGGAGGTCTTAGGTGGCCTTTTGGAGGCTTTTCTCACACTCGGTCTTCAAAAGAAAGCCTACGGGAAAAACTATAGGAGGACACAGGAAAACTACAGGAGGAAAACAAGGAAACTACAGGAGGCCTGCAGGAGGAGGCCGAGAGCAATTTTCGTTGTTTTGAGGGTGTGAGAGTGGGTGGAAGAGGTGGATGAAGGTTGGAATGAGGTGTTAGGGCGCCTAAGGTCTACTAGGAGTCACTAGGAGAGAGAAAGATGATTGGGTTTGCTCAAGGAGGGAGGAAGAAGTTCTATGAAAAATAAAGAAAACTAGGGCAGAATTGAGGTGAGGTTTGGGAGACCTATAAGGCTTGGATTAGATGGAGGGTGTGATTGCTGGTAATCTGGCCTACTGCTGGGAGAGATCTGCTGCATAGGAACTGACATTCAACCAAGAAAATCAGGCAACAAATGAAATGAGTGCATCATAGGAAAAACTGAGTTTTGCATTAAAATGGCCTAAACTATGAAAGAGGACTATTGCAAATCAGGAAGTGAACATGACAAAGGAGATCTAAAGCAAAGAAAAACTGGACTATTAACCTACTAAAGAGCTGCAAACACTAGAAGTCCTAAGAATGAGGAAAATCTGTGTTTTTGGGGTAGCAAGAGAGTCTTTGCCTCAAGTCATGGTCCTAGAGGGAGGAATAGAGGCCAAGACACTGTTGCTAGCCTTTTGAATCTTCTCTGATCACTGCTTAACCTGCTAGAGAAATCATAAATGGAAGCAAGCTACTAAATCATCAAAAGCAACATATTCTTAATCATAAGAAAAATACATCTAACAGTAGATTAATCTATAACTGAAGTGAAACATACAAATACAAGTAAAGAGAAGCTTGGCTGCTTGGAATGGGCCCTAACCGAAGAGCTTAAGCCCTTTGAGGTAACTCAGTGCTAGCTCAAAAAGGATTCCATATTCATTATAAAAAAAATAGCAAGATTACATGAAACTATCACAAAATAATAAGCTCAAAATTTGAGCAGAGTTTTCACAAGCAAAAAATCTGACCCTAGGTCTCTCTACTTATAAATCTGAAGCTACCAACAACTTCCTTAAAATCTGGGAGGCTTGGCTCCCAAAACTCGAGATAACTATCAGTCATCCTCCACTTGCTCAACTTTGTACTCCATTTTCTGCTTTGCCATGCCAAAAATTTGCAAACAAATTTAAAGATGCCACCATCATACTTTTGTAGAAACAATGAAATTCCAATGCACTGTGCTTGCTTGATTAGTATGTCTTTCAGCTTCAACTGTTGAAACAAACTTGTTATATTACATTATTTCAACCTTCAGCCTTTTGCTGAATATAGTTGAATACCTGAGAGGGATAACTCTATAACAATATATTACATTATTTCAAGCACCAACCTCTTGTTGAATATAGTTGAATACCAAGGAGGGAGATAATTTTGTAACAATATCTGTTTGTTTGTTGAAGATATTTGGAAACCATGCACATCCATAATATGTGATGTCTAAAACTCGGGTTTCGAGGTCCAAGGTCCTATTGCTTTAATGATGAACGAACTGGGTATGGATTCTTGTCATGTTGTCATCTTGTACATAAAAAAGCAAATGCAAATGGACGAGTTAAACAGAAGACCTCTGAGGGCAACACAATCAAATTTGTCTTCCTTGGCTTTATAAAAACTGGTATGCCTTCTTTGGTGGTAGATTCAGTAATTCAGTAAAATATATCTTGGGTTAATTTCTGGACTAGAGTAGAAACATAAACAAAAACATTTGATGATTTTTCAAATATGTGCCTCTTGGCATTGGCATCCATTTGGTAAAAAGTTTTTGTGTTAATTATTAAAAGTTCAAACAATTGTACTTTTATGTTGAATCATTTTATTGAGGTAATGGTGTTATGCATAAAATGTTTTGTATATATGTGATTTACAAACTAATTGTCATTACCAGAGGCCATTTGTTTCTACTAGTTTTTGTTGGAAATAATCGCAGGCATGACAAATCTATGAATTAATTTTGCAATGGATGTAAATAATTGAGAGCTATCAATGAATCTTTTCTTTTTGTACAATCCCTGCATGCATTATTTAAGTGCGATAACATTAAATTCTTAACATTTCCCTCACTTTTGTCATTAATGGGCGGGTGGAAAGATGAAGCAACACTTTTGAGAGTAGGTATTAAAGATTCATTAATGTGATGTTTTGCTTAAATATTTATTTCCATGTATATTTATTGAGTTTACATGTGTCACAAACTTGATTATTTGTCTTTCTCTTTAAAACAAGAGAAATTGTTTAGAAAATTAACCATAATTCTTTTATTATAAAGTGACATGCTTATCAATATAATAATAACTATCTTTAACTTTAAACATGAAATTTAATATAATATACATATCATTTATTGATAAAAGATTATTTGTTTGATTATCTAAACATAATACAATTTTTTCAATTTAACAGTCCTATACTTTTAAGAAAATGGCTAGTTTTATTAAAAAACCTTTTCTAATTCATTATTATTATTTTTTTTCACAAACTCAGACAAGGCAGTGGGCAAACGTATACGTGCAGTCAAAACCTTTTCCAAAAAAAAAAATAATAATGGTAAAATAAGAAACAAATTTCGAACACTAGAAAGAACAGCATAGTTTAGTGTCTTGGTTAAGAAACTAAGGCTAGTTTAGCGTTTCTTCGGGAACAACGGGTTTCTGTCGGTTAATTAATATTTGGATTAGTACACCAATCTGGAACATTCAACTATGCTGTAAAGTTTATTTTTTGGAGTAGTGCTGAAGCGGTAGTAGCAGAACTCTTAGCAAACTACCATGATGGAGATCCGCTGTAGGCCCTATTTTCCATTTCTTCAGCAATCCAATTGTGTTATAACAACCAACCACTTCAAACCTCCATTTCCCAACATTTCACCACTTATCAATCGGTCCACTCCGTTGTCTTCAATATCCACAAGCTTTTCCTACAAAACTACATTTGGTGACAGTTCCAAGACAAATAGTACTGCCAAGCTCGTGGCTTTGTGCAAGGCTTCTGCTGAAGAATGGACCGATGGTAAGTTTATACTCATGCCCTTGAAAGTATAAACTGCGTTCATCTTTAATCTCTGCTAAGGAATAGATATATATTTGAAATACATAGAAAACGGAGAGGACTGGGAGGAGTAGGCTTATTCAAGAGCAACGAAACTTAGTTCGTAATTGTGTATTATTCTTGAGTCTTTGGGTGATGTGATAGCATTTTCCCTTACTTTAGAACTAAGATTGCTTTGCTGGCTGTATAGAAGTGCCATGTCTTGTGGTCTGGGTTGATGTGATAGTATCATCCCTTACTCAGGTACTAACATTACAGGTTTTGTATGACTGCCGTGATTAGTAAGACCTCTCTGGTTTGTGATTAGCCACTCTGCTATTATATGCCAGCTATATATCGGTGTATGAGTCGGGTTCATAGGATAGTATCTTCTTTCACTCTGGTACTAACCTTGGTGACCGCTTATAGGTTTCATGCCCTGTAACACTTCTGTGATATATATATATATATATATATATATATATATATATATATAACACAGAGATTTCATTTTGCTATTATCTATAATATTTACTCTACTCCAAGAAGTAGTGGTGGAATCCGCTGAAGTTGGAAAATGTCATATTAAAGCACTTTGAAATTGAGAAATGTTTTAGTGGTAAAGGACTGTGATTGCTTGCTTTCAATCGTGTCTGAAGCTGCTTCAGTATCTTTGGATATTGTGACAATCGCTGTCTAACGGCCTTGGACCGATTTCGTATTGATACAAGTAGTTACTAATGATCTGGGAGGGGTGTACTGAATCGCCCCTGACTCTATCTTGTATTGATACAAGTAGTTATTGGAATATGAGAGGGTTTTGTTAAATTGCCCTTGATTTTACCTTTTGGTGGCTCCCTATGTGTAGCTTGTTTTCTATATGTATCTATGTCCATGCTTTGTACATTATTGTATGTATGTGTAATTTTTTTACATTATTGTTTCATTAATAGAAATATATAGAAATCACGTGGAAGTTTAGTTATGAGCATATATCTGGGTGAAGTTGTTGAGTGATGACAGAAATGGTGCTGGATGAAGATGATGATTACGAGGATTCTTATGGGATAGAGGAACCAGCTGAACCTGAGGCAAGTCTGTCTGCCCTATTACTTTTGAGCACAGGGGAACATGGTCATGTGTGGAGTCAAACAAATATTCTATTTATGCATGGCAATAACAATTTAGGATTTTGATAAAATTGGTCACTGGATGCTGCTGTCTTTCAGGTTGGAGACGGGGAAGAGGGTGGAGGAGTGTCACTTGGGTCCACTTATTGGGGAAGCAAAGCTTTGACTATTGCACAGGAGGTCGTTCTTCCTTTTAAGGATGATCTGGGAATTTTTGCCTTCAAAGCTGCAAATAATGGACATGTTTCTGTACGACTCGACAAGCTCTCAAACAAGTAATAATTTTCTTTCTTCACCATTATGGCAGTTCTCATCCATATTTCACTGCATACAAATATACCGCTTTTGTGAAACTTTTATAACAATGTAAGACCATATACCACAGGGTTTTGGATTGATTGTGAATGGGTGCATTGTTAATGCACTCCTTGTGAAAAAGTCACCAGTTCAAATATCCCTTTGGATTAGCTGACAAAGAAAAAACCAATTTAAGAACAATTTATATTATTAACAAAGTAAATGCTTTATATCATCTTCTTTACATGAAAATGAAGAAGCATAAATAGCAACCATTCTTTTCAAGACAGTATTTTGACAAGTATCCTTTCTGGGGCCAGAGAAGAAGTTAACTTTTAGCTTTGATAAATCTAGCATTGCCCTTAGTCTTTTCCAATGGAAATGTTAGCAGCTGCAGTGTACTGATCATGTGGCAACTGTGTGACTGTCAAGGTCCAAGTTGAACCCTGAAAGAGAACCATATGGGCGTAGTAATTTCTAAATCCTTCCCACTTTCAAGTACTTCTTCTCATTGATCTGCCCAAAGAAGGCATCTCGTATCTTGAATGTCTTTGGTTTGGTTTTCTTGGATATGGCCTCCCTTGGAGGAGGAGGATGGTTGCCTTGCTTTCGTTTGATTTGATTCTAGACTTATTATTTATTATGCCCCTATATTTTCCTCTGTGCGTCTGCATAGAATCTGATTTTTTTGTGCAAAAGAATATTGTCTTTGTAGATTGCAATTTAGGTGTATACCAGTTATAAAGCATTTGAGCGTATATATTCGCTATTGCAAATCTTCTTGTGATTGAGTTAGAATTGCAAAACTGAGATTGAAGAAGAATCAAGTGGAGTATTCCATGCACAATTTGTTGGCTTATTCATTCTGATCATCATTTAGGTTGGTCTTCTTTGTTTTTGGTTGGTTCTCTAACTAGATACTCATAAAGTGGGCTTTTGTCTTCTGCCTTTTTGCTGGTTGGATGCCCTTTTCATCCGATGGGTCTTCCTTTTGTCCTATGCATGAGTTGGATCTCCCTCTTCCTCTTTGTAGATCAATTTTTATGTTAGTTTCTACATCATATGGATTATTCTCTTCCTTGATCTCTAGTTTTTTATCTTCCTATGAAATGATAGTTATCTTGTTATGGACCAAATAACCAAATAAATATAAAAAGCCCTAATTTAGTAATTGTTACCACTCAAACTAGCAGGGAACCTAAAGGGGATCCCTAAAGGGAAAATGCTAGACCAAGGGCAATAAATGGAGACTTAGCCCACTGTCACCTCGGCTAAGTCTCCCTTCTATTTACGGTCTTTCACCAATGGGAGGAGCCCTGGTATATTGTGGGGTCACCGATGAGGGATAAATCAATGAATGGATACGAGTGACCCAAATAATCCCTTTTCCAAAAGAGCTTGAAGGATGGAGCTTTCTTTCTTTCTAAGCAAGGTACAACATATTCTAGGGAAAGGAAGGGAGGATTTGAGGGTTAGTTTTAGGGAATATGACTTGTGAAAGAGTTTCCCAATCCCTAAAATCCTTATGAAAATTGGCATCCTAGATGGTTCTTGAAGAAATGTCTTTTTAAAGGAACGGGGTCACACAAGAACAAGTGGACCCAGCCTAGGTTAGGAGGTGAGAGTTTAGCATCAATGATGTTCCAAACCTGGACAAGGTGGGAGGAAGGATCAAAGAAAGAATATTCAGTCAAAGGTGTTAAATTGACCCTATGAGGCATTAGCCTTGGGGATGCTAGGGCAAAGTTTGATCTCAGAGCTAGGGCTTGGCTTTTTTCACAAATCCACCATCGGAATGGCCTCAAATTTGGAGGAGGTCTTGAAGAGACACTAGTGTAGGAGAGGCTAGGAGATCGAACATTTTGGAGGGATAGTTTGCCGGGAAAATGATGCCCTAGGTGACCCAACTTGGCTAGACCTAGGAAAAGGTGAAAAGAAGTTGATTTTAGGTGACCACCTTTTGGTAGATCAGTGCCTTAGTCTTGGGAGAATGGAGTCTATGATAAATATGAGTGAGGACCTTTGGTTCCTAGTCAAGGAGGCCTCAAGACTACTTCGCTAGCCTTCTAGGTCAAAGAGAAGCAATCTTGTAGCTTTTATACTTTGACGTGCAAATGGTGATGACTTATGAAGATAAATTCATTGATAGAATTATCCCTAGGAAATTTAATTCAAATTACATGGTCCATACATTGAGAGATGCTATATAGAGAAAACATTCCACAATTTAAGCAGTAAATGCATGCAACGATTAGCCCAAAAAATAGCGAAAATCCCAATCCAATGTATATGACAAAGTAGAACAAGAATAACATTAAAAGCATGTACTTAAATGTAATAGAACATATCCAACCATCCACATTTTGACAATAGAGAAGCTCCAAGACAAGATAAACCAAATCCACACATCAAAATTCATACGTAAAGCTCCAATTCATCCTCTAAGAAAAAATGCGAAATTCTCAAGAGAGAGAAGAGATCCAATCCAAAGTGATGATAAAATGAACTCATCTCATTTGTTTTTATACATTAATGAGGAGTTTGAATTAGCCTCCTTGGCCTACATAAGCCCCAAAAATAAAATAATGTTCTAATAATCTAACTTTTGGTGACAAGCCCACCAAACTAGCTCACAAGTGAAAGAATAAGCCTATCAAGAGATCAAATTATAATCTATGCATGTCATAGGGCCCTCTAAGAGGCCTAATGAGGTCCATGGGTGCCATAATCAAGAGTAGGACCCTCAAAAAGTGATGGACAAGGAGTTGGCCCCTTGTTCTCCAAACAATAAACTTGTGGTGCTCCCAATGGGTGTGGGGGCACAACAGTAACCTCGCGGGTCTCCAAATGAGTCGAAGATTCCTGTAGATCGTCTGCATGGGCTCTGATGATGATGCAGGGGATGCCACATCGTCCTAGAAGTCCTAGGTTAGCTACCATGTGCATGAAACATCTGTGGGGCCAACTGGGCAAAAATGAACCAGTTGCATCTTCATCGTCCAATGGGAGTATCTCAAGCAACTCTAACCATCCTCGGGGATCCATGGAGTGTTGTCTACTGCTGTGGAGGCCCATGACTCTCAACACACACCTTACATGTGCCAATGCAACCCTCTAGAAGATTAGGACCTCATATAGGGAGACCAAACCCAAGATATAGACCAACTGCAATTCTGCATAAGATCCAATGTGTCCCCTAGCCTTCCAGTACAACAAATCATTAGAGAAATTGAGTAAGTGAGCTTACCAATCATGGACCACAGGTGGAGACTTCATAATGGCCTACCCTTCCATAATGAGCTTCGAGATGTGCCAGTGTCTCCTAAACTCCAGATGGGGTTAACCAAGTATCCTATTAGGTGGTTTCTACTTCTAAAGGGGATGATATATTCAACGTACATATTTCAAAAGGTGGTGGCATGTGACAGATAGGTGAATGAAATAGGTGAAGAGAAGGGGCAACCCTGGGCCACATGATGGGGTACAAGGGTAGCTAATAAAGGGAAGCCCACACTTGGGTTTATAATGTATAGGAGGGAGAAATCATGGTACATGAGGTGCCCTGACCTTGAATTTTCCTCCCTTCGTTATATGCCTTTTGCCTTTTATGATTTTCTTTGATTCACTGCTCGGGGCTCAAGGGGTAAGAGCATGATGTATAAGATATAGCAGTAGATACCCCTTTTAGGGTAGGGCAGCTCATTGTTCACCAGGGGTTGGGACAATCATGTGTTCCTATATGATGAAGGAGGCTCATAGAACCTATAGGAGCCAGGTCGATCGCCATGATGATGGGGGTAGTGCTCATGTATTGGCTTTTGCCCACATGTTATATGTGTTTGTCTCGACCATCTTTTGCACTTTGTGGTACATTTCCCAGTTGAATGTGGCCAAATATGCTTTTACTTTCTTTTTAGCTGCATCAACCTTTGAGGCATCATTCCAAGCCTGACCCAAGGTGTGGGCATGGGGAAGGGGCGAGCTAACCCTATGTGGACCCAGGTGGGAGGAATGATGAACGGGGTAATAATGAGTGGAAAGGGGGTAATATATGCGGATAAGGGAGCGAGACCACACAATCAAAATCAGGGTTTCCCATGAAATACCATCCCTAAAGCCAAATGGTCAGTAAAAGAGATCTCACGGGACTAGAATGCAAGGTTAATATCCAAAAGGGGTCTAGGGGACAAGGGCACAAACCTAACCCATTCTTTTCATCGAATCCCCCCATTAATCCATGCCCAAAAGTGTCTATGATAAGCAAACTACAATACTCAATTACCAAATGACAAAGCATACCTTTAAGTTCAAGAGGCCCACCTTCAAACATACGATCATGGCAGATGGGCGAGGGACCACATGGATGGTTCAGGTGGCGGAGAAATGGCTTAATGAGCTAGCTGGTGGCTGCAAGGGGCTAATGGCTGCCGGTTGAGGATCATCTTGGAGAAAATTTGTTCTCCTAGGGATATCACCCACAAAATGGTGGGTAACATCTGGCTCCAACTAGGATGTGATCTCTCGAAGAAGTGGGCGAAGCTACTTGAAACGGAGGTCACGAGAACTCCACCAATCTCTTGGTTATTGTAGACCTGTCACCTGCACATATGATAGATGGAAAAACATGGAGCAACATGCTTTCGTGGCGTCTCATGATTGCACATGCTATATGTCGGGCCATAAAATCAACAAAAAATAAAATATGTAGATATGCACCTATTTACCATGAGAAATATCATATGACATTAGATCTAATGTGAAAATCAGTATGCAATTCATTGTTATGAAACCAGCTCAGAAAAAGATAGAAAAGATAGTTGAACGCCTTAGAATTCAACGTCTTTGAGGGGGCAACCTCCTTTACATTACACAAATTAATAATTCTTGGATGATTCAAATGACAAGACCTCCTTTCTATATATAGGAGTCTAAGGGGTCATAATATAATCAGAGCCGACATAATAATAATAATGTAAGGGCACAATAATAACAATAGTGGGCTTCTATGGGGCGCAATAGTAACAATATGAGGACTACATGGGTACAACAATATAATAAGGGGGTTATACTAATAACAATAAGGGGTTACACTAGTAGTATAGGGGCCTAACATGCCCCTCTCCTTCAAAAAGTGTTGTCCTCAACGCTTGAGTAGTTCTTGATGCTTCTGTATAAAATTATTGTCCTTCCATGCGGAATCTTCAGCGGGTAAGTTCTTCCACTTGATGAGATAATCTGAAATTGATCGATTTCGTAGCTGTCGGGTTCTTGTTTCTGTGACTGCTCCAGGTTCCAATATGATTTTTCCTTCCTCTTCAAGTTCTGGCAATATTGTTTGAATTGGGATCTTCTGCAACGTTTGAATGAGTGGCCATACTTCTTCGTCCTTCTTCCATTCATCCCTTGCTTCGTTTATCCAATCTGGTTGGATAATAGAAATAGCACAAAACAATGCTTCCACATCCTCATCCTTTCTTGAGAGTTCATCTGCAACAAAATTTTTCTTCCCTTTTCTATAGATGATGTTAAAGTCATAACCCAACATATTTGTGACCCATTTTTTTTGTTTTCTTAAAGATAATAGTTGTTCTAAAAAGTATTTAAGACTATCATGATCCATTTTTACCTTGAAGTGTCTTCCCATTCGGTAAGGTCGCCATTTCTTAAGTGCATATAGTATTGCCAACATTTCCTTCTCATAAATAGCTTGCTTGAGATGTAGCAGTAAAAATACCCAATCACCTACATCAAAACATTTTTCACTACGATGTTGATCTACCTGTTGTTTCATTCGATTTTGCACCAAAGTGGCATTATCCTTTAAAAGTTGGAGAACTTGTTGTTGATGCTCGATGTGATCTTTCATTGCTTGAACCTTTTTCTTCTTGATATGTCCTTCTATCTTTAGAGTTTGAGGAGTGGTAATTTCTTCCAATCCTTTACAAGATATGGTCGGATTCATTTCTTGATGCTCGATGTGATCTTTCACTTCTTGAACATTTTTCTTTTTGATATGCCCTTCTATCTTGATAGTTTGAGGAGTGGTAATTCTGACCAATGAATTATAAGATATGGTTGGATTCATTTCTTCTTTCTCGATGTGATCTTTCACTTCTTACACATTTTTCTTCTTGATCTGTCCTATCTTGAGAGTTTGAGGAGTGGTAATTCTTGCCAATGCCTTACAAGATATGGTTTGATTCATTTCTTCTTTCTCTGGGGTTGGGTCTCGGCGTATATCTTCTTCTTTTGATGTTTCTTGATCCTTTTCTTTCTCCTCTTCATACTCTATGTAAAATAATTTCTTCTCAACACACTTATGACCTTTAGTGCATTTGCTATCACAATTGTAACAAAGCCCTTTTTCTCTTTTTTCTTCCAATTGTTGTGGTGTAACCCTTGTAGGTTGTGGAAGGCTAGAAGAAACAACACTCCATCTTTATAGTAGTGAGGGGTAGACTTCCTTGTTTCCATAATTTTACTTTCCACTATGTAACAGAGCCCTTTTACTCTTTCCCATTGTTGTGGTGTTGCTCTAAAGAAGGTGTTGCTCTTTGTATCCTCATAATGTGCTATCATTTCCTCCGTGAAAATTGACCACGTAACAAGTTGTTTACGAGAGCAAAGCCCTTTATACCATAAAAATTGCTCTGGTTCTAAATATGAAGATGTAATACATACCTTTTGTAACAGTGGTACACCATGTAGATCAAAATATTGCTCCATCTGAAGTATCCAATTTACCAGATCCTTGCCATCAAACTTCCTCATCTTGCTTTTTCTTGATTTTAGGAGCTTGATCTTGAAACGACTGTAACTCTGTACTTTCAGATCTTTAAGTTCTGAAATTGCGACTTGCAATAGCCCTCCACATCCTCTTTTCAATGCCACTAGTCTAATCCAAATTGGATTCTCCATGGAAGAGTTATGCCAAATCTCATACAGTGACCTGATTATAGACTAGTTCAGTAGAGCGAACTTATACAACGTGCCACGTGTCACTGTTTCGATCTTTGGCTCTGAAAGATATATACAAGAAACTACAGTCCGTCCTCTTTCTATACCTTCTTACGAAATTTCAATCCGATGCTTAGAGAGAAAGTTATGACGATTTTCCCCAGGTCACCTATTTGGAATGTAATTCAGGGCTCTGCAAAAAGACCAACTTCCTCAGATCATATCTCCGCAAAACATAGCGTGAAAAGCTCTGAAATTCGGACCTGAGGTTCAGTGCACTTTCGTCTCAAATGGGTTTTTTTTTTGCTTCTGAAACATCGCAGGAAAAAAGTTATAGCGAAAATGCCACGTTGACCTATTAGGTGTAGCGAAACCCTAGAATCCAAAGCTCTGATACCAAATGTTATGAAACCAGCTCAGAAAAAGATAGAAAAGATAGTTGAACGCCTTAGAATTCAACCTCTTTGAGGGGGCAACCTCCTTTACATTACACAAATGAATAATTCTTGGATGATTCAAATGACAAGACCTCCTTTCTATATATAGGAGTCTAAGGGGTCATAATATAATCAGCTATGTTGCACGGGTTCCCGAACCCGGGGGTGGGGTTCTCGAACCCGTCCCGGGTTCTCGAACCCAAGTACCGGATTCTTGGATGGGTGCTTCTGAGAAGAACCCATAAGAACCGGGTTCTTCTATAAAGAACTGGGTTCTCCATTAAAAAAAATTGGGTTCTTTTGTCTTGACAGGTACGAAGAACTGTGATGATGGGTACTTGGAACCCCAAAATCGGGTTCATTGGAGTTCATTTTAATTTTAATTTTCAAATTTTTAATTAATTTAATGGGCTTCCCCTAATATTCCAAGTAGCTAGTTCTGCATCTTTCGAGAGGAATTGGAGTACTTATGTCTTTATCCATTCGGTAAAGAGAAATAGGTTGGGCTCAAAGAAGGCAGAGAACTTAGTGTACATTCATAGCACACTTTGTCTCATATCTTGAAAAGATCTTCGTTACAAGGAGGGTCCTCCCAAGAGATGGGACCAATACACAGATGATGTTATGTGTGTGGGTGAGGAGATACAACCAGATGGCCTTATTGAGCTACCTCCAGTTGCTATGGATGAGAAAGAGCCTCGAGATGAGAGTGATTCCTACCTGGAGAGCATGCTAACTGAAGATCTGAGTGATGTTGATGACATGGCTTGAGGAAGCCATTGTTCACTATTAGCTATTTTTATTTTAGTATTTTAAAATTTCCTAGTTTTTGTTTGGAGATGCCTTAAGGCAAATTTTGAATGTAGAATGACAATGGACATATATCATGATTCTTATTAATATGTAAACTCCAATTCACACTTGATATAACACTAGAAATTTCATTGTGAATGTTGAATGTTCAATGATGTGCATGCTTAAATATCTAAAGTTTAAATCACAAGTATTTTAGTTTTCTTGTTTAAAGTTGAAAAATATACAATTTCACATATATTATAATTTATAAAATATAATATTTATATTATATATATATATATAAATTATAATATACCCCCGACGAACCCACGCACCCTGTTTCAAAAAATGACATCCCTGTTCCCGTTCCCGTCCCCGTCCCCGTACCCGTCCCCGAACCCACGTTTCCTGGCAACATAGATAATCAGAGTCGACATAATAATAATAATGTAAGGGCACAATAATAACAATAGTGGGTTTCTATGGGGCACAATAGTAACAATATGGGGACTACATGGGTACAACAATATAAGAAAGGGGTTGTACTAATAACAATAAGGGGTTACACTAGTAGTATAGGGGCCTAACATTCATCCTACCCTAACATGCATATAGTAAGGCTGATACTAAGTGTAATCATAATGCCAGTGCAACCAACATATCATCATATCAATATACATATGCCTTTCTGTATGATTACTCATGCAACAACTCCCAAGTCGAATGTGGACATAATCACATGGTGGATGAAGCGGGTGGGAGGCGGGAAAATATGATCTCCATCGGAGGTAAATTGAATTCCTCGGAGAAAGAAAATAGGTCAATCTAGAGGTCCCAGGCTTTCCTTCTAGGTACACAATGGTGGAATGAATGATCACTCTCTAGAACTCCTTATCACA
The DNA here is from genome assembly GCA_031772625.1 of Pinus tabuliformis. Lineage (NCBI taxonomy): Eukaryota > Viridiplantae > Streptophyta > Pinopsida > Pinales > Pinaceae > Pinus > Pinus tabuliformis. Next base: position 982,740,914 of record CM062806.1, on the reverse strand, counting down.
ACCATTGTCTACAATATTATGTTTTGTAGATGCGACAAGGATGTGATGAGAGGGGAACAAAGGGTTAGGGAAAAAAGGGGTGCAACAAATGGGTTTCTTAAGGTGATGGTCACTTTGGAGAGGGCAGGTCATGGAGTAATCAAAATGCTGAGAGTATGTCCGAGGAGGTAAAGTACAATCATTGAGGGGCTCTTCCTCGACACTATACTCGGGCTCATGGTTCCTTGAGATCAAATGACACGGGGTGAGGGGATCACTTGATGAAGACTCAAGATGATGAACAATAGAAAAGGGCAAAGGGGAAGGTGAAGTCTCAGCGGGGCCATTTTTTTGAAAATCCAATTCTAGAGGCTCAAGTGATTTGAATATACTCCCAGAATCACAAGGAAGGTAGGTACGAGCAAGGGCCTTATCAGTCCTATGATAAAAATAGGGTCTTCCCAAAAAGGAGAATCAATCATCTCCAATTGCTCCTTTTCATGCAAGGGAAAACAATAATTCTCCTTCACCAAGGTATCGATGGATATGTCCTCATAAATAATGCCTAGGAGAAACGGAGGACTGCTCTCAACCTCATCCTCCTTGTCGGTGTCATAAATGGGAGCACAATCAAATTGAGGACCAACAACTTCCCATTTCTCCTTTTCAATATGGAAATAATCTTCAATGTCATCCTCTAAGGGGCTAATGGGGCCACCTTCCTCAAGGTTCTCAAAAGGAGAATCATCAGGAGTACTATCCTTGAGAAAGGTAAGGTTAGTCTCAACTTCACTTTCCATAGACTCATTTTTCTCAACACACATGTTCTCAAAGTCATTTGGTTCATCATGTGGACCTGACGAAGATTGATCATCACCTAGATTACCAAAGCTTTCACCAACCCCCCTTTCCAAGGTCTTGTCACATGTAACGGGAGGAGGGTTCTCTTCAGACATTAAAGGGGAACCTGAGGCGTCTTCCACACCTTTACCAAGACTCTTTTCAAGATTATTCCTTTCATCACGTAGCTTTGCCTCAGAGGGGTATCTACGAGCTATCCATTCTTCATGAGGGGTGCCACCCCATCTTTCTAAGAAGACATCTTCAAAATATTCATATTCAGTGGCAATCTCATGGGGGAGGCTATCATACCAATCTTTAGCTTGGCCTACAAATGATAAGGCCAACAATCTCATGATTGTGTCCTCATTTTCAATCCCTGTCAAGGCTAAAGCCCAAGAGAATTCGTCAAGATGGACATTGGGATCTTGATTAGGACTTCCTTTGAATTTAGGCATCCAACCTCTCATCCATTTCTTGATGTCAGGGTGCTCTAGAGCTTCTTCAGGACTAAGGTCATCATAGGGAGGGGGGAGCTCGAAATGGTCCATTTCTCAGGATTTTTTACACGTTATATTTGAAAATGGGGTCGCTAGAATGAATGTAGGTGCCTTGATAGATGATTGCTTCACCCTACAAGCATTAACTTTGAAATCGAATGAAGAACCAGGACTTCGTTCTTCCAGTGGAGTCGCCAATAATAATATGTCAATATGTCATATGGGGAACAAAACACATGTTTTGTGTCCCCGACAACGATGCCAAAATGTTACCGCTCAACTTAGCAGGGGACCTAAAGGGAAAATGCTAGACCAAGGGCAACAAATGGAGACTTAGACCACTGTCACCTCGGCTAAGGCTCCCTTCTCTTTATGAACTTTCACCGATGGGAAGAGACCTGATATTGTGAAAATTCCTACACTTCAAGGAACCCCTATTGCAGCAAATTTGAATCTACTTCACCTACTTGATTTTTAAAATACATTGTCAAGTTATTCTTCTGAATATTGAATCAAATTACTTCTGTAGCCTACACTAATTAAATATTTGATCTCACGAAACAGAAAACTGAGTAAAGAACAAGATACATAGGACACAATTATTTTTGGACAAAATAGTCCCCAGAAAAAACTAATGCGGGAAAAGCGGTGCAACAACTCTGAGGGTTTATTATTATGCGAGAGAAATATCTGAATACAAATCTAGGATGCTCAACTAGCAATCCTTTATAGAGAAAATACTGGACAAAAGACTGGTGAAATGATCTCACCCTGTCACTGGAGAAATAGTGATTGATCCTTAGCTCTGGGAGGCTCTGTGTCACCCTTTGAAGGTCTCTGTGTCAAACTGCGTCGACCTTGGGCAGCTTCTGCATCACCCCTGCTGGGTATTATGCAACCTCTTTGCTGTGGATCTTCTGTTGGTTGAGAATTCGACTTTCTTGCCTCTAGTCTCACACCCTGGCTCCTGATAACTGCAATTCGAATATCCTCTGCAGAATTTTGAATTCCCCTTATTGACTGCGCTGCCTCTGCATTAGCACTGCGTAGGCTAGCGTCAAGTCTCATTTGGACATCTTTCTGTCCTCTCTCTGCCTTGTATTCTTTGGAAAGTCCTTTTCCGGGATTCTCACTGCCCCTCTGCTACAGAATGATCACCTAGTTCGAATTTCTTAGCTTCCTAGCCCCAGGAATCGAACTCTCGATCAATTCGTTCTCTCCGTGTGTGTTTCCAAATGAACCCCAAGCCTCCATCTTATAATTTTCCTCTTGAGTCTTCAATGGCCGACATTAAGTCTCTAATCAACAGTTAGGATTAAAACATGACTTGATCTGCCTTCTAGATCATTCTCACCCAGATTTTGATTAATATCCATTAATATTTTAATTTTCCTAAGTTTAGACTTAGGAACCCCATTAAAAATATTAATTATTTTAATAAAATATAATCCCGGTGGAATTTCACCAAACAGTTTTTGGGTTCTTTAGAACTCATGTGCCTTAGTCGCTCCACCAAATTTCAAGGCTAGAGCACTTCTGCTGCTACCATAAAACTAACACTCCCTTTTAGCATGGAAAGTGCTCTAGCAATAATGCCCCACTGCATGCTGCTCTGCTTTTGAAGCACCGCCTTTCCGCATTGTTGTTGCCACCAACATTGTGCTGCTGCTGCCACTATATTGCTGCCCATGACACTGCCACTACCACTATACTGCTGCCCATGACACTGCCACTGCCACTGTACTGCGACCCATGACACTGCCACTGCCACTATACTGCGACCCATGACACTGCCACTGCCATTTCTGCATCTGTACTGCAGCTCCCTCTCAAATACTGCATCTGCTATGCTGCTAGCATTGCCACTACTAACGCTGCATTTGTACTGCAACTCAGTTGCTAAGAGAAGCAACTGAAAAACATCCAAAATTAACTGAACTTAACTGTGTTAAGCATAATACCATGAATGTTGGAATCTGACTGCTACTAGTCTCTGACCCTTTGAATCTTCTGCGCTGCTGTTGACTTTTTCACTGCTGCATCTGTATTGCAGCTCCCTCTCAAACGCTGCATCTGCTACGCTGCTAGCACTGCCACTACTAACACTGCATTTGTACTGCAACTCAGTTGCTGAGAAAAGCAACTGAAAAACATCCAAAATTAACTGAACTTAATAGTGTTCAACATAATACCATGAATGTTGGAACCTGAATGCTACTAATCTCTGACGCTCTGAATCTTCTGCACTGCTGACTTTTGCACTTTGCCAACTGCACTACTGCCAACCTTGCTTTGCACTGATTAGTCTCTGGTCTTCGGCTACTGCATTTGTCTCTCCAAACAATCCACTGCATCATTTGATACTAAGTCCATCTTGCTACTGCTGAATCCTGGGCTCTCGTAGCAAGGAATTGATCCAAGAGGTGGACTCCTCAAAGGATCTTGGCCACATGTAGTCCTCCTGATTACAGCTCAATAACGCCCCATCTCCCTCCTCGAGATGCGTGGGCACTCATCCTCGTCAATCTTCGCGGCTGCAAGCTTAGGGTCATGCTTCTCATCCTTATCCTTTTGCTTCAAAGGACATCGAGATGCAAAGTGACCCATCTCTCCACATCTGAAACATTTCACCTTCGAAATGTCCTTCTTCCGCTTCTGCTTTTGCTGTCCCTTCGGTGCTAGAGCTGCGTTTTCCTCCTCCTTCGTATTTGTGGTACTTCCACTGCTGCCACTGAGGTTGACCTTCACTAAGTCCCTCTTTAACTCCTCTTATTAAAGAGCTGCCCACATCTCCTCCCATGAAGGTAGTTTTTCCCTGCGCAATATGCTTTGGACGAAAACTTGCCATTCATCCGAGACTCCATTCAAGGCTATCATCACCATCGCGGTTGAATGAGGAGTGGACTCCACTGCAACAAGCTGGTCTCTAGTGTCCTGAAGACGTTGAAGATAGAGGCTCACCCCTTCTCCTTTTTGCATCAAAGTCCGCTGCAACTTCTGCTCTAAATACATCATCTGATGTTCGGAAGAGCCTTCATACAGTGAAGACAAGGCTTCCCACATCGCTCGGGTTGTATCCTTGCCCTGCAAGTGTGAGACCACATGATCTCGAACTCCATCGAGAATGAACCTCTTTTCCTTCCCCTGCTCAACCTTGTACTTCTTCCTATGATTGTTGTCAGCAGGAACATCCACAGTAATCTTGATGTAGGCTTCGAGATCATATTCCTTCAAAACACCTAAGATTCTTGTCTTCCATATGACATAGTTGTTGGCTCCGTCCAACCTGTCCTGATCTTTGAGCCCATGGGATGCTATTTCACCCAACTATCGAACTGACTCCTCTAGTCACTGCTTAACACGGCTCAGATGCTGAGCAAGTGAGAAATTCAAACTTTCTGGCGAAAAGTTCTCTAAGGAGAAAATTCCCCTTTTACGTGTCTTTGTTCTTTTCCAGCGGATTTCTGCCCTGGCAAAAACATGCACCCTTCTAGCACTATGCTGAGGCTTTGCGTCACTCCCTTTGCCTTTGCAAACTCACGAACTGGAAATCGTACCTCTCTGTCAACTCTCTCAGAGAGAGATTTCCTCGGATCTACTTCCCGACAAAGACTGCGCAATCCCTTTAAAGGGATTCGAATCGCTGCCAAGTGCAGCTTTCGGCCTCATTGCTCAGCGTTGGATCTGCGCTTCCCTGTTTCAAAATCAATGGTCTGAACACAATGTGAAAATTCCTACACTTCAAGGAACCCGCATTGCAGCAAATCTAAATCTATTTCACCTACTTGATTTTTAACATACATTATCAAGTTATTCTTCTGAATACTGAAGCAAATTACTTCTACGGCCTACACTAATTAAATATTTGATCTCATGAAACAAAAAACTGAGCAAAGAACAAGATACATAGGACAATTATTTTTGGACAAAATAGTCCTTGGAAAAACCTAATGTTGGAAAACCGGTGCAATAGCTCTGAGGGTTTATTATTATGTAGGAGAAATATCTGAATACAAATCCAGGATGCTCAACTAGAAATCCTTTACAGAGAAAATACTGGACAAAATACTGGTGAAATGATCTCACCTGTTGATGAGCCCCAATTTTTGGTACAATTTGGGCTCAAATTGGCCTACTTACCTTGTTCAACCATTCATCTTTTACCACTTATGCATTCATTTCTTAGTATATTCGTGATGTTTGTAGGAAGAAGGGCAGGCATTATATCTGTGTGACTAATACATGATGATTTCAGGTTCTTGGCATTAAAGAGAGCAAAAGACCACGCAAAAGGAGACAGCAAAGGTGACATTGCGGGTTCATAGGGAGGTTGTCCACAGTCTTGATGACCCTCCTCGTGATTTTCACCTTAACTCCGAGCTCTAACAGCTCTCCCCACCGAGCTTAAAGGCAGCCAACACGTTCTACAGGATCAATAGTTTTACAGCAGTTTGACTTTCAGTTGGACAGCCAAGCTCCACGAATGGAGGAAGCCAGCTTGATCTTCATTTTGTATAAATATGAAGGCCGTAGCCTTTGTTAGGAGCTTTTTGAACTTTTAGACTGATATTGTAATTTTTGAGCATAGCTCGGTGTTTGTTTTTGTAAGCCATTTTTGGCATGACATTAGACTTTTGATTATGAATAAAGGCAAGCAGATTTGGATCTAATTCTGAGCTTTTAAGGGAGCTATAGCTCTCAGGTTAGGGCCCAACCTGAAAGCAATAGATCTCCTCTTCTTGTAGTGTTATTTACCTTTCTTTCCAGCATTTTGTTTCCTTGTTTTGATATGCATTTCAAAGAACACAGGTTGCTGATTTGATTTCTTTAATAAGATCGAGTAGGATTAGCTTATGGTTAAATTACTTTCAGCTGCTTAGATTAGGATAGGAGGTTTGTAATCCACTGGAGCTCCAAGAAAAGGTTGTTAGTGCCTCCACTGCCATCTCTGTTTAGGGATTGGGGTGCAGTCTATACCAACCACCAAAAAAAAACGCAGTCTTTTCTACTTTTATGCACGCTGCAACACAGTCGGTTTAATCGTGGATCCTTCCATGCATTTTGCTCTTGAGCCATACTTCGTCATTACAATTCCATGAACGACTTTTCTTCATGATTTACATCGTTGTTCATTGGTTTAATAGCACAGGTAGCACTGGTTAATGAATTCTCGTTTTTGGTGCAAGACATAAGTCATTTGTTTTATTTACACTGCTCCATATCATTCTACTTCCTTCTTCTTCTTCTTAACCTCTCCTCAAGCCACCTACTCGACCTCTGTTCAGCTCGTTCACCTTCCAACTCTTCCATTGTCCACGTAGCTTCATCTTTTTGACCTTTCGTTGATCCCATCCTTCTATCCACCAACCACTTCGTGCACTCTTTCTCCATCCTGGTTCTCTGCCCCTTAGTCATCACAAGCTCCATCTCCACCTTACCTATCCACCCATACTGTTCCATCACTTCACCATCACCCAAAACTTCCACTTACAACACATCTTGTAGAAGTTAGCAGATTTCCTGTAGAATTCCTTAGTTTCCTGTAGGATCCCCTGCAGACATCCTGTAGAAGCCTGCAAACTTGGTTGCCGAGCATCTGAACGTTGTAGACTTCTGTGGACTGATGCTAGGGACCCTCTGGGACCTCTCCTAGCCATCCTGACCTTTCCCAAGCTTTCTCTCTCTTCGCACCACCTCTGCACAGCCAAACCCTAATAAGAAACAAATTCATAATCACTCCATCCACTTAAGCAAAAATACAAAAACAATGTTCTTTTCAATGGAAGTAGTTTAAGTTCATGCATTTCACATCATTAGAAGTAATGGCATCATTTGTAGACATTTGCACTCTCACTATTGCACCATAGAGGTTAAACTAGTCAGATTAGGGTTTACTAGGGTTTCCATGCTTTGGTTGGCTTTCAGTTCATTTTTGCAAAATAGATCAATTTCCCTAGAGATAGCCTTCGTCCATCATTTAGAAAGCTTCTTCTAAGAGCACATAGAAGTTGGCTTGAGCCCTAGCGGACTTGTGCCAGCTGACCAAGTGACAGCTGTGACAAGAGCTAGTACTTGTGCATACAGCACCGTCGCTTCCAAGTTTGTACGAACTACCGGGTTGATAAAATTAGAGATAGGAAGCCCCAGGAGTTGTAGCATTATTGCTACAATACTGGAGCCCACCATCTGTCACTAGAGAAATAGTGACTGATCCTTAGCTCTGGGAGGCTCTGCGTCACCCTCTGATGGCCTCTGTGTCAAACTGCGTCACCCCTGCTTGGTATTACGCTGCCTCTCCGCTTTGGATCTTCTGCTGGTTGAGAATTCTACTTTCTCGCCTCCAGTCTCACACCCTGGCTCCCGGCAACTGCAAATCAAATTCTCTCTGTAGAATTTCAAATTCCCCTCACTGACTGCGCTGCCTCTGCGTTAGTAGGCCAGTGTTAGCCCTCCTCTGGACGTCTTTCTGTCCTCTCTCTACCTTGTATTCTCTGGAAAGTCCTTCTCGCGGATTCTCATTGCCCCTCTTCTGTAGAATGATCACCTAGTTCAAATTTCTCAGCTTCCTAGCCCGAGAAATCGAACTCTAGATCAATTCATTCTCTCCGTGTGTGTTTCCAAATGAACCCCAAGCCTCCATCTTATACTTTTCCTGTTGAGTCTTCAACGACTGAGATTAAGCCTCTAATCAACGACTAAGATTAAAACATGACTTGATCCGCCTTCTAGATCATTCTCACCCATATTTTGATTAATACCCATTAGTATTTTAATTTTCTTAAGTTTAGACTTAGGAACCCCATTGTAAATATTAATTATTTTAATAAAATACAATCCGGGTGGAATTTCACCAAACAGTTTCTGGGTTCTTTAGAACTCATATTCCTTAGTCTCTCCACCAAATTTCAAGGCTAGAGCACTTCTGATGCTACGGTGGAATTTCACCAAACAGTTTCTGGGTTCTTTAGAACTCATATTCCTTAGTCTCTCCACCAAATTTCAAGGCTAGAGCACTTCTGATGCTACCAAAAAACTAACATTCCCTCTTAGCGAGGAAAGTGCTCTAGCAATAATCCCCCATTGCAAGTTGCTCTGCTTTTGAAGCACCTCCTATCTGCAATGTTGCTGCCACCAAGACTGTGCTATTGCTGTCACTATACTACTGCCCATGATACTACCACTGCCACTGTTGCATCTGTACTGCAACTCCCTCTCAAACGTTGCATTTGCTATGCTGCTAGCACTGCCACTACTAATACTGCATTCGTACTGCAACTCAGTTGTTGAGAGAAGCAACTGAACAACATCCAAAATTAACTTAACTTAACTGTGTTAAGCATAATACCATGAATATTGGAATCTGACTGCTTCTAGTCTCTGACCCTCTGAATCTTTTGCGCTACTATTGACTTCTGCACTGTGCCAACTGCACTGCTGCCAACCTTGCTATGCGTTGATCAGTCTCTGGTCTCCGGCTACTGCATCTGTCTCTCCAAACAATCCAATGCATCATCTGACACTAAGTCCATGTCGCTACCGCTGAATCTCGGGCTCCCGTAGCAAAGAATTGATCCAAGAGGTGGACTCCTCAAGGATCCTGCCCACATGTAGTCCTCCTGACTACAACTCAATATCGCTCCATCTCCCTCTTGGAGATGCATGGGCACTCATGGCATACTCTTCCTCGTCAATCTTTGTGGCTGCAACCTTAGGGTCATGCTTCTCATCCTTATCCTTTTGCTTCAAAGGACACTGAGATGCAAAGTGACCCATCTCACCACATTTGAAACATTTCACCTTCGAAATGTCCTTCTTCCGCTTCTGGTTCTGCTATCCCTTTGATGCTAGAGCTATGTTTTCCTCTTCCTCCTTTGTCTTTGTGCCACTTCTACTGCTGCCAATGAGGTTGACCTTCACTAGGTCGCTGCTTAACTCTTCCTGTTGAAGAGCTGCCCACATCTCCTCCCATGAAGGTAGTTTTTCCCTACCCAATATGCTTTGGACCAAAACTTGCCATTCATTCGAGACTCCATTCAGGGCTATCCTCACCATTGCGGTTGACTGAGGAGTGGATCCCACCACGGAAAGATGGTCTCTAGTGTCTTGAAGATGTTGAAGATAGAGGTTCACCCCTTCTCCTTTCTGCATCAAAGTCCGCTGCAACTTCTGCTCTAAATACATCTTCCGCTATTCGGAAGAGCCTTTATACAGTGAAGACAAGGCTTCCCACATCCCCCGGGCTGTATCCTTGCCCTGCAAGTGTGAGACCACATGATCTCGAACTCCATCGAGAATGAGCCTCTTTGCCTTCCCCTGCTCAGCCTTGTACTTCTTCCTTTGATCGTTGTCAGCAGGAGCAACCACAATATTCTTGATGTGGGCTTCGAGATCATATTCCTCTAAAACAACTAAGATTCTGGTCTTCCATATGACATAATTGGAAGCTCCGTCCAACCTATCCTGATGTCTGAGCCCATTCGATGCCATTTCACCCAACTGTCGAACTAACTCCTCTAGTCACTACTTAGCACGGCTCAGCTCCTCAGCGAGTGAGAAATTCGAATTTTCTAGCGAAAAGTTCTCTGAGGAGAAATTTCCCCTTCTACGTGTCTTCGTTCTTTTCCAGCGGATTTCTGCCCCGACAGCAACTGCACCCTTCTAGCACTGCACTGAGGCTCTGCGTCACTCCCTCTGCCTCTGCAAACTCACAAACTAGAAGTTGTACCTCTCTGTCGACTCTCTGAGAGAGATTTCCTTGGATCTGCTTCTCGGCAAGGATTGCACAATCCCTTCAAGGGGATTCGAATTGCTGTCAAGTACAACTTTCAGCCTCACTGCTTAGCGCTGGATCTACTCTTCCCTGTTTCAAAATCAATGCTCTGATACCATGTGAAAATTCCTACACTTCAAGGAACCTGTACTATAGCAAATCTGAATCTACTTCACCTACTTGATTTTTAACGTACATTATCAAGTTATTCTTTTGAATACTGAAGCAAATTACTTTTGCAGCCTACGCTAATTAAATATTTGATCTCATGAAACAGAAAACTGAGCAAAGAACAAGATACATAGGATAGTTATTTTTGGACAAAATAGTCCTTGGAAAAAACCAATGTGGGAAAACCGATGCAACAATTCTGAGGGTTTATTATTATGTAGGAGAAATATCTAAATACAAATCTAGGATGCTCAACTAACAATCCTTTACAGAGAAAATACTGGACAAAAGACTGATGAAATGATCTCACCCTGTCACTGGAGAAATAGTGACTGATCCTCAGCTCTATGAGGTTCTGCATCACCCTCTGATGGCCTTTGCATCAAATTGCGTTACCCCTGCTCGGTATTACGCTGCCTCTCTGCTCTTGATCTTCTGCTGGCTGAGAATTCAACTTTCTTTCTTCCAATCTCACACCTTGGATCCCGACAACTGCAAATCGAATTCCCTCTGCAAAATTTCAAATTCCCCTCACTGACTATACTGCCTCTGCGTCAACACTGTGTAGGTCAGCGCCAACCCTCCTCTGGACGTTTTTCTGTCCTCTCCCTGCCTTGTATTCTTCGGAAAGTCATTCTCCCAGATTCTCATTGACCCTCTGCTGCAGAATGATCACCTAGTTCAAATTTCTCAGCTTCCTATCCCCAGAAATCGAACTCTAGATCAATTCGTTCTCTCTGTGCGTGTTTCCAATTGAATCCCAAGCCTCCATCTTATACTTCCCTATTGAGTCTTCAACGACCAAGATTAAGTCTCTAATCAACGACTAAGATTAAGTCTCTAATCAATGACTAAGATTAAGTCTCTAATCAACGACCAAGATTAAAACATGACTTGATCCTCCTTCTAGATCATTGTCACCCATATTTTGGTTAATACCCATTAATATTTTAATTTTCCTAAGTTTAGGAAACCGATTAAAAATATTAATTATTTTAATAAAATATAATTTGGGTGGAATTTCACCAAACGGTTTCTGGTTTCTTTAGAACTCATGTGCCTTAGCCTCTCCACCAAATTTCAAGGCTAGAGAATTTTCGATGCCACCAAAAAACTAATAGGTAGATTGTGGGGTCACCGATGAGGGATAAATCAATGAATGGATACAAGTGACCCAAATAATCCCTTTCTCGGAAGAGCTTGAAGGATGGAGCTTGTTCGCTTTCTAAGCAAGTTACAATGTATTCTAGGGAAAGGAAGGGAGGATTTGAGGGTCAGGTTTAGGGAATATGGCTTGTGAATGAGTTTCCCAATCCCTAAAATCCTTATTAAAATTGGTATCCTGGATGGTTCTTGAAGAATTGTCTTTTTAAAGGAATGAGACCAGACATGTAATATTCCTAATGGAAATATTCAATGTTAAACAAAACAAACATAGTAGAAACTCATACAAAAAATCACAACACATTTAGCAACCAGAATCTCCATGAACTGAACTGATCTAAGCCATTTTATTAATAAATAAGAGGGTACAATGTGGTGCTGGAAAGAGTGCACCTGGGCTTGCTCAAGGCAAGCTAGTTAAGCCCAAATGAACAATAAGAAATCCCTCTCAAATCTGTTGCTGCTCTCACCTGGCTCTGCGTTGAAACCAACATTGCACTAAGCGGGGATGCTTTTTGGAAGCGGGAATGCGGAAGCATCATTTCCCAAAAATCTAAGAGGCAAAGCGTCTACTATATATATATATATTTTATCTTTTTTTACATTTATATTAAAAAACATCCAAAATACAAAATTAGTTGTAGAAGACATGAAAAGATGTATATTTTTACATAAATCAAGATAGATATGGCATCCATTGTACATCAATGATTAATTATTCCAGCATCAACCATCTAGAATCTAGATTCCTCTTCTCTTGTCTAGCCTTTGCCTCTACTTCAATTCTATAGGGATATTAGTCAACATTGCCTAATTTTGATCAAACAACTTAATCCAAGCCTTATAATATGGTAGAGAAAGCTTAACATGCCTGATCAATGATTTTGACTTGAGTGAAGGGTACATAATTGCTAAGGCCATGACAAAGAAGTTCAACAATCAACAACACCAACACTGGGGTACATATAGGGCTTGGTGCTCTTGATTAAATGCCAACCACATGCCCTCATACATGATATAATACAATGAAACACCACAAAGGGTACATAATTGCTAAGGCCATGACAAAGGAGTTCAACAATCAACAACACCAACACTGGGGTACATATAGGGCTTGGTGCTCTTGATTAAATGCCAACCACATGCCCTCATACATGATATAATACAATGAAACACCACAATCCCATTAGTCCTAAAAACTGTTAAGTCTGCTAAATTTTGAATGGGATATGAAATTCTATTTTCTCCATGTGAAGTCTGATGAGGTTGGAACCACTCACAAACATCCTGAGTCATTTCATGGTAATGTCAAACATTTATCTCTTTTATCTTTCATTTCTATCCTTTTACTTTAAGAATTTAACATTACCATTAGGGAGCATCAAGGGGCACCTTGGGAGTATTCGGAAAGTGTAGTTCCTCACATAGCAGTTCAAAATTTCAAAAAAAAAAATCCCGCATAACCATGTGAATTGTCCACCTTCTCTCATATCTGCTGGCGATTTGCGGTGGATAAATGCTCGAACCTCCATAGATCCACACCGGATCCTCTTTAGATTTGCGAATCGGGTAGCAGGAACTGCGGATCGGGCCCCCACGGATCCAATTTTCCAGGAATCGCCAAAAAAAGGTGGAACCGCAGATCCGATTTTCGGATCCGCGGTTCTGCTGAAGGATTAGTGGCAGATTCGTACGGGATGTGGTTCTGCCTCTAGATCCTTGGGGGGGATGGCTCTTGCGACATTGACTGAAACTACCCAGAAAATATGCTGCTGGTTGCAAAGAACTGTTGCTAGGGCCTCCTCAGATGCTAAAAAAATTTCGGGAAATCAACCCCAGGCTCTCCACCAATAACCACAAAAACCCACGAAGGAATTGGCGAAATGTTGACCTTGGAATTTCGGTTCAGTTTTCCTCTAGCTCCTTTAGGCTCTAGCTACTGGCTGAGTTGGGGCCTCTGTTTGACCCCTCAATTTTGCCTAGAAAATTATGCCAAATTAATCTTGGTCTCTCCACAATAAACCTAGAAAAACCCAGAAAGGGTTTGTCCTAGTTTTGACGTTCTAAAATTGACCCCCAAATGCTTGGCCCTCTTCCACAAGTAGAAGATGTAACCTGTAGCAAGTGTTGTGTTTTCTGCTCTGCCAAAATGCTGGAAAAGCCCCCACAACACTTCCCCGGACTCCACCTCAAGTTTCAGTCCCTAAGTCCCCTCGCTCCACAACCTCTAAGAGTGCCTCCTCCAACAACTGCATAGTCCCTGTACTGTTGTTGCCAATTCTCTTCACAAACTCGCACTCCCTGCTGCTGGTACGAACTGGTATAGGTAGGAATCCCTCCTTGGGTTGACACTCGAAGTCCACCAAAGCAAGGGTTGAGATCTCCACTCGGAGACACTCGTGTGCTAAACAACACTGTAGACTTGGCTTCAACTCAAGCATGCTATGTCAAAGACACAATTTCTGAATCGATGAATGAATGACCAAAATGAGTGCCTCTTGCTCTATTTATCAAAAAGCCTCTAAGATGCCCGTGTGGGCCCAACTCGACTTTCCCCACCAACTTTGCTCCAATGAGAGCGTCTTCCACATGTGGGTCGTAATTCTCCATGGGGTGGCCCCCATGCTCCATTAGATTCCCCTTCCTTCTTAATGTTTGGCCCCCCACTTAATCCCAAAATTCTTGTGGGACCTCTGAATCCACATCTCCTAAGTGCAAACATGTTATGTCATCAGGGGTCTCGAGGAAGTGTTGAGGAGTTTCTATGAGGTCCGATGGCATTCGCTTGGTATATTCCATCATCTGCACAGTTTGCCTTTCGTTCTAACGCATTCCGACAACTTTAAGAAAACTGAGTTATTAGTGGGCTTGACTTAATTAATTACACTTAAAGTGGCATTTCGGGAGGAATACATGGCAGAACACCTTAGTGTAATAGCTCGTTGGAACTGGAGCGAGAATATCTATATGATGGGATGGTTAGATGAGAGTTTTAGTGCCCTGGGGAGACAGGATGGCCAATTTACCATTTTCCCGCATTAAAAATAATATTTTAATGAAAATAAAAGAGAGAAAAGTACTCCATGATTAAAATAATAATAAAATGGGAGGTTCTAGAGGGATCCATTAAATCTATAAAAGAGGAGGCCATTGGAGGATAGCTTGAATTGAGTATTGTTTCTTGTATGAGAGGTTGAGAACCCGGTTCTCTACTCCATTGGTAGCCCCAGGATGGAAACCCTTGGGTGATTCAAAGAGATTGGGTGAGCACCCATCTTCCCTTGGTGAATCCATTCAGGGTTCACAGGTTGCAGTGTATTGGTTTTTCAGTTTGTTCTGGAGGCCGATAGCGGCATTATTGTAAGATCTGTCTGAGGCCATTAATCTTAGCTATATGGGTTGTATTTGCAAATAAACCCCAGTTCTTCTAATATAATAAAGCTAAGGATTTCTTGTTCATTGTGTTATGAGATTGCAGTGCTTTGTTTGTTTATTTTTACATGGCAATCTTCTATTAAATGTATGATAAATTTAATGTGAAGAGCTTGTTCCAAAATTTTCTCATTGGGACATTACAGGTGGCCACCTAAAATCATATTCTTTCACCTCCTTCCATGTCTAGCCAAATTGGGGTACCTAGCGCATCAATTTTCCGACAAGTTCGCCCACCAAAAAGCTCGATCTCCTAGGGTCTCTTGCGTTGGCCTTTCCTCAAGCTCTCCTCCAATTTTGAAGCCATTCTGACAGTGGAGTTGGGAGAAAAGCCAAGCCCTAGCTCCGGGATTAAAACTTGCCTTGCCACCCCAAGGGTATTACCTCATAGGGTCAAAAAATATTCAAGTGAAAATTACTTATTTGATCCTTTCCCCACCTTTTCTATGTTAAGAATATCATTGGTTGCTACATTCTTTCCTCATACCCTAGACTGGGTCCACTTGGCCTTGTGTGTTCTTGATTCTTTGAAAGATCATTCTTCAAGAACCATCTGGGATACCAATTCTAAAAAGGATTTTAGGGATTGGGGAACTCCTTCACAAGTCTTATCCCATAAACCTAACCCTCAAATCCTCTCTTCCTTTCCTTAGAATACATAGTACCTTGCTTAGAAAGCAAGCAAGCTCCATCCTTCAAACACCTCTGGGAAAAGGTTTATTTGGGTCACTCATATCAACTGACTTATCCTTTATTGGTTACTCTATACATATCGGGTCTCCTCCCATCGGTGAAAGTCCATAGATAGAAGGGAGCCTTAGCTGGGGTGACAGTGGGCTAAGTCTCCATTTGTTGCCCTTGGCCTAGGATTTCCTTGTTAGGGATCCCCCCTTAGGTCCCTTGCTAGTTTGAGCGGTAACAAAACCAATGTCACAATAGGTGCAAGCAATCAATGAGAGAAAGAGAGCATATCATTCATCCACTTGTATTACTCTTTAGATGACAATAAGAGAGCAAGAGAAAACTTATGACAGCAGTGTGCTAATCTTATGTAAAAGATACCAATTCCTTTTAGAGCATACAAGTATTCCAGTGTGACAATAGCACTAACAATCCTTGAGAGAAGACAACGTACTGATGCTTCTTCAATGACTTATCAACATGTAAAGCACTTGCAACTAAAATCACTTGGCAAAGTAGAGAACAATAAGCTTATCTTATCCAACAATGCCAATTAACTTTAGAACACTTATCTTGTGAGTTAGATGAGGATGCAAACAGTGAACGCTTGAGTGCAAAGTGCAATGAGTGCAAGAGATGGCAGCCAAGAAGATAATCACAACAGTCCTTTCAAAACACAATATATACCAAGAAATGACATAGCCGAACAATGCAAATGCCTTATTAATGAGATGGGATGATGGTTGATTACTTTTTTCACCATTGTTATGCTTATGATCAGATCTTATGATGCATATGAAAGTCCTCCAAAAATGCGAAATAAGCCAAGAAATGCAAGCCCAACCAATGCCAATGATTTACCAATGATGAAATATGACTGCATGTTAATTGTTATGCCAGTGCCATGTATTTTTACCACTGCTGTAGGTGATTATATCAGACTTTAATATTCACCCACAGTGCTCGAAACTTCATTCTTATGCAACCAATGAGCCACAATGTGATGTTCCCCCTACTTAAAACTACGAAGCAGCTACACCAATTTTGCAAATTTTGCATAAGTGCATAAAATTTTGGCTCACAACTTAGGAAAAGTGGGTAAAGCCAAGGAAAGATTAATTTTTGGTAGAGAAGGGACCCCACTATAGGGAAAAGTGAAAATTGTAAAGCTAGTGGATGGTGGGGGCCACTCCATGAGGAAGTTCGTATTACAGGAAATTCGTAAAGGGATTCTCATAGCTAGTAGCACCCCTCACAGATTTGGCCAAACTGGGGGCATTCACATGGACGGATAGGGCATAGGCAACATTTGAGCACCTCACGGAGGTGATGAGAAGTTGTCTGGTGTTGGCTTTACCCAATTTCACATAGCTGGTCACCTTGGAATGCGATGCATTAGGTGAGGTCATTGGCGCTGTATTGTCACAGGGAGGTCATTCCATAGCTTTTAAGAGTCAGAAGCTCCTTCATCATGAGAGGCTTTATTTGATCTATGACAAGGAGATGCTAGCCATCACGCATGTATTGGCCAAATTTCGATAGTACTTGGTGGGAAACAGGTTCAGAGTGAAGACTGATCATAACGGTCTTCGCCACTTTTTGGGGAAAAAGGCCCTCAATGATAGACAACAAAAGTGTGTCAGCCGGATTCAGGCCTACTATTTTGACATAAAGTATGTCAAGGGCAAGCATAATGTGGTGAAAAATGCCCTATGTAGGAGGCTCACGACCCTTTTACTCATGAGCATCTACCATGATCGGAAGGCCCAACTGTTGGTGGAGTACTCTAAGGGTCGATTGGAGTGTGAGATCTTGGAGGGTACTCATGGGGATGAGCGCTACCGGGTGATGGCCAATGTCATTTACTACAACGGGTGCATATATTTGGTACCTGGTTCGTAGCCGAGGGAGAAGATTCTCCATGTAGCTCATGATTCACCATTATCAAGACACTAGGGGTTCCTGAAGACTTACAAGGCAGTCAGGGAGCATTTCACGTGGAAGGGCCTCAAGGGGGACGTGCTGAGGCATGTGCAGGAGTGTGAGGCCTTCCAGAGGAACAAGGGGGAGTGGCCCATCCTACTGGGTTACTACAGCCGCTCCCTATTCCGAAGGGGAAATGGGAGAGTATGTCAATGGACTTCATTACAGGACTTCCCATGGTGCAAGGTTGTCACTGTATATACGTGGTGGTGGACAGGTTGGTGAAGTATGCCCATTTATTTTCTATCCCCGCCAGGTACTCTGCTTTGCAAGTTGTGGAGTTGTTTTCCAGGGAGGTATTTCGGTTGCATGGTCTCTACAAGACCATAGTCAGTGATAGAGACAACTGTTTCATGGGGGCGTTCTGGAAGGAGATTTTCTGGTTGATGGGCATCAAGCTCACCCCTAGTATCAGCTACCACCCTCAGACGGATGGGTAGATCGAGATAGTCAACAAGTGGCTGGAGGGATACTTGCGGAACTACGTGACAGGGCAACAACGAGCTTGGATGAGGTGGTTGCACCTGGGGGAGTATTGCTACAATACTACCTACCATATGTCCATCGGTATGTCACCTTTCCATGCTTTGTATGGGTATGATGCTTTATCTTTTGCTGACCTTGTTTTTGGAGACAGTAGGGCCCCAAGGGCCAAGGATTGGATTCAAGAGAGCCAAGCCATCCTTAAGGCTCTCAAAGACAACCTACAGACTACCCAAAATCAACAGAAAATGTATGCAAACAGGCATAGGGTCGAGAGGCACTTTGAGGTAGGAGAGTTGGTCTTTTTGCACCTGCAACCATGTGGACAAACCATGCTGAAGTAGAAGGGTGCCAAGAAGCTATAGCCACATTTCTATGGGCCCTATAGGGTGATCAAGCGAGTTGGAGAGGTGGCATATAAGCTGGAGCTTCCACCCGGGAGAAAATTACACAATGTCTTCCATTCCTCATGCCTCAAGAAGGTATTGGGGCAACATGTGACAACAACTACTGAACTACCTCCGTTGGATGATGAGGGCATTTCGTACTTGAGCCGGAGGCCATTTTGGAGACTAGGGAGAGGAGATTGAGGAGCAAGATTATGCGGGAGTATTTGGTGCAATGGAAGAACTTGCTAGATGAGGAAGCCACATGGGAGCGTGAGCATATCCTATAGCACCTAGCATTACAGTTGCTTGGGGACAAGCAACATTTGGGAGGGGAGGACCGTGACGTTCCCTCTACTTAAAACTACTAAGCAACTACTCCAATTTTGCAAATTTTGCCTAAGTACATAAAATTTTGGCTCAGAACTTAGGAAAAGTGGGTAAAGCCAAGGAAGGATTAATTTTTGGTAGAGAAGGTACTCCACTATAGAGAAAAGTGAAAATTTTGGAGCTAGTGGATGGTGGGGGCTACTTCATGAGGAAATACACACCTCTTGGGGAACTCGACTTGGAGAGAGAAGAGGGAAGAAGGAGGTTCGATGGGTGGAGCCTATTACCGCTCAAACTAGCAGGGGTCCTAGAAGGGGATCCTAGAGGGGAAACTGCTAGGTCAAGGGAAACAATGGAGCAATAGCCCACTGTCACCTCAGCTAAAGCTCCCTATTCTTTATGAACTTTCACCAATGGGAGGAGACCTGGTATGAAGGGAATCACCTAGATAAATGGGTCAATAAAGGGAAAAGAGTGATTCCTAGAGAGGCCTATTCACAAGAGGGACTCAATATATGGCTTGCTTGCCCAAGAGGCAAGATGAAAGGATTTCAAAGAAGGGCCAAGAGGGTCTTAGGGGCTAGGTTTTGCAGATAAGCTTTGTAAAGGAGGGACCTAGTGTTGATTTCTAGTAGCATCAGATGTGCTCTAAGTCTCAAAATTTGCAGGGAGGCTTAGACACATTCATTCTCCAATACCCATAAATCGTTTTGGGAAATTCCACCCGGAGACAGTTTTATTAAAATAATTAATTATTTTTAATGGAGGCCTAAGTCTAAACTTAGAAATTAAAATAATTAATGGGTATTAATATAAACTGTGGGTGAAAATTCTAGAAGAAGACGAGGATCAAGCCAAAATGATCTAAGCCATTGATTAGAAGTTAATCTGGGCCGTTGGTTGTCCAACAGAAAGGTATAAGAAGAGGCTTGAGGGGCACTTGGAGAACACATCGAGTAGAATTCAGAAGATCGAATTTCTGACGCAGAGCAACTGCTGGTGAGAAATTCGTAGTGAGATTTTGTAGTGAGGGGCAGGGATAGTTCCGGTTGGAGATTTCTCCTGATCCCGGAATACTCAGCAGAGGAGGCAGAGAGAGATCCGGGAGAGGCAGCGTAGAGCCAGAGGAGGCTGACACAGAGCCTGGAGGAGGTTCGTATTTTTTTTGGAGGAATTGATTTTTGAAGCCAGAAGCCGGTGTGTGAGAGCAGGAGGTGGAAATCGAAGTTCTTGGGATGCAAATCGATCAACAGAGGGAGTGACGTTGTCCCTAGACGCTGTGACACTGGGTTGACGCAGTGACTGCGTAGAGGCAACAAGGGGAAAGTCATTCTATGGTTGGATTAGTCAGATCTCTAGTGATAGTGTGAGGTAATCTCACTTATCTCTCTGTCAGTGATATTCTTTGTACTGCATAGCCAGAAGGGCATCCAAAGATTGTATTCAGAAATTACTGTTGCATAATAATAAAACCCTTAGCTGTTGCATCGCTTTTTCCGCACAAGGTTTTTCCAGTGACATTTGTCCAAAAATAACTATGTATATGTGTTGTGTATTTCTTTTTTGTTTAGTTTCTTGTTTCCGCATTTTATTTAAATGGTGAAGGCTGCAGTGTATTAGTTTCAGTGTTTACTGTAGGAAACAGTAAATAATGTTGCTTAGTAATTAACAAATAGAAGAAACATAATCAATTGCTGCAGTAGAAATTTGGGAAACCAAATTTTCACATGTAGTCCTTAAAACTCTTGTGAAGACTTGGTTTCCAAATGGTCTTTGTGAGATTATCTTCGAAAAGTTGTTGGACCACACGGGATGAAGTGGACCCAAGATTAGGTCAAGTAAGAGGGAATGGTCACTCAAAGAGGGGCTTGACCTAATTGTGGAAGATAAGAGGATCAATGGATAAATATTCTTGGAATAGAATGCAATGATCCAAATGAGGTCACTAGCCAAGGGAAACCTAGGGCAGGAAATGGTCCTTGAGCTAGGGCTTGCAATATCTTGAGATCCCACCGTCGGATTTGCTTCAAATTTGGAGGGCCTCTAGAGAAAACTACAACGCAGTTGTGGACCAAAAATCGAAGTGTTTGGATGGCTAGATTGTGAGATAATTGATGCCCTAGGTGACCTATGTAGGCTAGACCTAGAAAGAAAGAGAGAAAGGTGAGAAAAATATGTTTTAGGGTGATCACCTATGGAGGACCAATGCCTAATCCTTTGGGAGAAATGGAGTCAAGATGATTCCAATGTTTGGGATGGTTTCACTTCATCAAGGAGGTCTCTAGAACAATTTCGCATGGCAATTAGGGCATGGGACAATTGCTTCAAGATCTTTATACTTCAATGGACAATATGCGATGACTTATCAAGATAAAATTTCAACAAAATATCTCTAGGAACATTCACTTATTCAAACATGGCCCATGACATGATGCAACACTAATAAAAGACAAATTTCCACTCTTTCACACAAGAAAAGCAACAAATTTCAGCCTAGTATAGTGAAATTCCCTAGCAACATGCATGTGACATAAGAAAATGATAAAGTAGCATTAAAAGAGCACTTACATGTGAGAACAAGTATATCCAATCATCATCATATGCCAATATAGAAGCTCCAAGACAAAAATGAAGAGATCCAAACATCAAAATTCATCCATCCATCCAATTTCATCCTCCAAAAAGAATAGCGAAAATCTCTTAAGAGAGAATGATCAATCCAAGTGATGATGAGAGAATGAATCAACTCATCATCTATTTATACACTTCCTAATGAATTTGATTTAGCTAATTAGGCCTAATTTAGCCCCTAGAATAAAATAATGTGCATAATAACAAATAAATTTTGGTGACAAGCCCACCAAATAGCTCAATAATACATGAGTAAGCCTCTCAAGAGGGTCGAATGATCAAATGAGTGAGTCGTTGGGCCTTTGAGGAGGCCTAATGAAGTCCAAAAGGGTGCCATAATGTAGAAATGGACTTCCAACATAGTGGAGAAGGGGTTGGCCCCTTATTTTCCAAGCAAAAACCTGTGGTGCTCCCAAGTGGGTGTGGGGCACAAGGTCATCCTCATGGGTCTCCAAATGGATTGAAATGCCTATAGACCATCTGTAAGGGTTGAAATGTTGACATAAGCCCTGCCTCTGCCAAGTGTATGGTGCATCTGTGGAGTCGGTTGGGCATGGTGAACTAGGTGCATCATCCTCATCCAAAAGGTGGAATAGGAGTATTCAACAAACGTTGTTGTGGACCCATGAAGTAATCTCGGCTATGATGGAGGCCCATGGCTCTCAACGCTCACCTTAAAAGTGCCAATGTGGCCCTTTGGCGGGCTAGGATCCCGTATAGGGAGACCAAGCCCCAAATGGAAATCCACCTGCAATCTTGCATAAGATCTAATGTATCCCCTTGCCCTCCAATACAACAAATCTTTATAATAATTAAGTAAAAGAGCTTACAAGTCATGGAAATAGTGGGGCACTTCATGGTGGCATGCCCTTCCATAGTGGGCTTTGAAATGTATAAGTGTCTCCAAGCTCAATAGGGGGTTAACCAAGGACCCTATTAGGTGGTTTCAACTCTAAAAGGGGTGGCATGTCCATGGTACATTCTTTAAGAGGTAGGTGGCAAGCTAAGTCACCTGACACGGGGATTCGGGACACGTAGGATTCGAGATTCGTGGTGTCGGATTCAGACACGCTGAGCCCCCGGAACAGGACACGTTATATATTATTTTATTAAAATATATATATATATATATTATTTTATTAATATATATATATATATATATATATATATATATATTTAAAAAATATACATATATATTAAAAATTAGATATTATCATATTTCTTACACAAATTTTAATTAATGATACAAATTTAGTGATTTCAAACATAGATCTTCATCTATAGCTATTAGCATGCATGGTACATACAAAATTCAAATAAATGTCAGTGGTACTGGTCACATAAATGATAAATCTATTAAAAATTTAAATCATGATTCATAATTCATAACTGAAAGACAACTTACAACTACAAGATAGTAAGATAAACACACTGACAACTGTAGTTTTCTCATTAAGTCATCAAATCAAAATGTGTTACATAGGTAGTGTTGGTGCAATGCCAATGGCAAATAGAAATAGAAAATATAAAACAACTATAGGTATACAAGCCTCAAGGCATCAATCAGCATCAGAATCAGCATCACTGTCCCCATCATCATGGTCCCCATTGCTCTCCTCTACATCCTCCTACTCCGCTGTATCCATAGTCGCCTCTGCATCTGCTGGTATGGAGGTTGACCCCTCTAAGTCATCAAATCTAACAGGCTCTAGCACTGGATCATTGAGATCCATGTTGGCCAATGCCAACTCAACAGTGGTGTCCAGACCCATATCATCAGGAACAGTGTTACTTGGGAGCGGGAGCAAAAGCGGGGAGCGAGAGCGAAAACGGGAGCGGGAGTGACATATTCAGAAGCTCTTGGTTTGGTGCTCTTGATTAAATATGAGTTCCATACCCTAATACATGACAAAATTCAATGGAAACATTGCAATCCCCCAGTCCTAAAACCCTGAAAAACTGATAAGTCTGCTGGATTTTGAATGAAATCTAAACTTCTACTTTCTCCATATGAAATCCAATGAGGCCGGAACCACTCTCAAACATCCTGAGTCATTTCATGTTAATGTTAAAAATTTAAGTAAAAGGATGAAAATGAAGATTAAGGAGAATGTCACTTTTACTTTAAGAATTTAACATTACCATGAATAGCATATCAATACTAGGGCCTAGACTTGATCATGAAGCTGCCAAAATGATTTACTCCTTGCTCCAACAGCACAAATCACTTGCCAATAGCACAAATCACTTGCCAAATGACAATTTTAATGAGAAAACACGCCCTTTTCATTCCCGCGCTGAGCTTAGCGAGTCCTGAAAACCGGACACGTGTCCTAAAATCGCGACACGCTTTTGAAAATCGCGACACGCTTTTGAAAATCGCGACACGCCCGCGAACACGACGTGTCCTGTGATTTGGACACGAATCTGGACTGAATCGTGTCGGATTCGCCGGATTCGGGATTCGCAGGGGGTTTAGGACGAATCCGGTGACTTAGGTGGCAAGTGATATAATAACGGAATGGAGGTGGGATAAAGGGAATCATCCGGACCACATGTCAAGATGCATGGGTAGCTATAATAAGGGAAGCCCACCTCGGTATATGAGCGTAGGAGGGAAAAAATCGTGGTACATGAGTTACCCCGACCTTTGTTTTTCCACCCTTCTTCATATGTCGTTTGCCTTTTATTGATTTTTCTTCATAACTGCTCAGGGCTCCAAGGGATGAGAGCATGATGTGTAATATGTAGCAGTGGATACCTCCCTTAAGGTGGGGCGGTTCATTGCCCACTAGGGGTTGGGACAATCATGGGTTCCTTAATGATAGAGGGGGCTTATCTAGGGCCCATAGGAACCAGGGTGATGGCCATGGATAACAGGTAGAGCTCATGTTTGGCTTTTGCCCACATGCTAAATTTGTGTGTCTTGATCATTTTTTGCATTTTGTGGTACATTTCTTGTTGAGAATGGCCAAATTATGCTTTTTATTTATTTTTTTGCTGCATCAACCTCCGAGGCATCGTTCCAGCTCGACCTAAGGTGTGGACAAGGGGAGGGGGAGGCTAACCCTATGTGAACCCAGTGGACACATATGGAACCGGATGGGAAAATAGATAAATATGTGTAAAATGAGTGGAAAGGGAGTGACGTAGGTGGCATCGAGAAGTGGGACCACGCAACCAAAATTGGGATTTCTCATGTAGTGCCAACCCAAAAGCCAAATGGTCTGTAAAGGAGACCCCGCGGGACTAGGATATAAGGGTAACCATGAAATCGGACAATGGAGACAAGAATATAAGCTTAACCCACTCTTTTCACTGAATCCCCCCACTAGTCTATGTCCCAAAGTGCCCGTGACAAGTAAGGAAAATTACTTAACTATACCAATGAAAAGCCATATCTTTGGGGTCGGAAGGCCCACCTTCAAACATACATTCATGACAAGTGCTTGAGGGACCACATGACCGGCTCAGGTGCCAGAGAAAATGGCACATCGAGCTATCTGGTGGCTACAAGGGGCTGTTGGCTGAGGACCATCTAGGAGAAATTTTTTCTCCCATACACAGTACCCACAGGTGGTGGGTAATAGAGCCCACAAGGGAAGAAGGGGCAAAAAATTACAAATAGAAGTTGGAGCACTCATTTTGGGGCTTTTTGAACCTTAGACATTTACACCCACCTAGCATGCTTGAGCTGAGGAGCCAAGTCTACAAGTGTTTTTCAGCACACGAGATTTTCAGGCGAGAATCTCACCCTACCTTCGGTGGATTTTGAGTGCCAGCCCAAGGAGGTGATCTACATTACGTTGGGAGTTAGCCTAGGTGTGTGCTCAGGTAATTCGTGGGACTTTACAACAGACTGGACGTAGTCAAGGGGATACACATCTCTTATGAAAGCTAATTGTGGAGCAGCATAATCATTGAGGCTTCCGGGAGAGA
Source organism: Pinus tabuliformis (assembly GCA_031772625.1). Lineage (NCBI taxonomy): Eukaryota > Viridiplantae > Streptophyta > Pinopsida > Pinales > Pinaceae > Pinus > Pinus tabuliformis. The sequence goes on along the minus strand of CM062806.1, from coordinate 982,715,625 downwards.
CTTCGAAGACCATTTGCTGGAGATTTGGAGTGCTAGATGGTCACAATTTTGGGGGAGTTTTGTTGTGCCTTTGGCTCATCCTCAGGGATTGTGCAGGCCTACGCAGAGGTGCTTTTATACCCCACGTGGGAGCTAGGAGGAAGGGAAATTTGGGGCTGAATTGAGCGGAGTCTTGGGGAGGCATCCAAAGGAGATTTTTGCTAGTCTTAGCTAACATTTTGGGGGATTCAAGGAGTGACATTTCTAGGTGGGTCGAATTAGCCAACAATTGGAGGAGCATGTGGAATTTGGGGGTAATTTCAGGGGCCAGAAATAGGCCAAACTCTTTATGGGTTTTGGTGGGTTATTTAAAGAGAGACCGAGGTTAATTTCTCGAATCTTTCTAAGAACCGGAGGTGGGTCAAACTACAGTTTCTTATGAGCCAACGCTGTAGTTTTCCAGGGCTAGTGCAAAGCGTAGAAGGGGATACCTTCCAGCGTTCTGGGCACTTGTTTCCTTCACTTGGGACTTGTTTAGCTTGCCTCTGGCAAGCCCAGGTGCATTCAGTCCATACTATATTGTACCCCGCTTTATTTATAATGAAAATGGCTTAGCTTGACTTATGTGTGAATTTTGTGTTGCATGTACTATTGATGCTTGTTTATCATTGTTAATTTTCCCTTAGGAATATTACACACAAGACCAATGTTTATAGCCTTAAGTGAAAGATTGATGAATTTAGGACTATTTTAAATGTGTTTAGGCCTTGAAGATACCACTGTCAACAATATGCTTAAAAATTGTAGATGCAATAGTGATGAGAAAGGAGGGATTAGAGGGAAAACCAGTAGGCCAAATGACCTTGTAGATGAATGACTAGGCTTCTAATGAAAGTGCCTTCATGCAAACACAAAGCTATCTCTCCAAAGCACTTGAAACACCTATAAAACCCCTTGTTAGAGACAAATGCCAATGCCAACCCAATCAATGAGTGAATGAAGGCTAGAAGAAGGGGTAATAGGCCAATGATGAGGGGAAAGAGGCCAAGGGAAGGCAACGAAGAAGGCTAAGGGCTAACGCTAGGGCTTAAAGACTAGGAGAAAGGCCATGGCAAAGGGAAAAAGGCCTAGATAGGCCTACGAGGGATGACGACAGCGATAGAAAGCCTTTTAAGGCAATGGCAAGGGATGAGAGGGCCTTGTAGGCCTGCGAAAAAGGGAGAAAGGCCTCCTTGAGGCCTGCGATAGAGAGAAGAGGCCCCAAAAGGGGCTACGGCTAAGGATCATGGCCCTTAAAGGGTTGTGACTCAAGGATGGGAGCCTCTAGGGCCTATGGCAGGCCCAAAAAAGGCTAGCAACTCACTGAAGAGGGAAAAGGAGGCCATGACTAGGCTGGAAAGGGTAGCAGCTAGGCCTTGGAGGCCTAAAAAAATTTGAAATCCGTGCAAACACCCACAAATTGGCCAAAAATGCCAAAAATCACCATGAAAATGCCAAAAACTTACCTTGCAGGGCCAACGTCTTCCTTGCTTGGTTGGATGTTTAGCTTAGATGAGAGCTAGAGAGTAGATCTTGCCTTCCTAGCCCTAGATCGGCCTCTGAAATCCCAATGATTTTCTCAAAAGGACTAGACGTCTCACTTGGAAGAGTAAAACCCTTCAAACCCTAGCCTTAGGGCTAGATCCTCCACAAAAAATTGGATTTCGTTGAGGGCTTGAAGACTCACCTGCAAAAATGAATAGAAAGAATTCCCAAAACCCCAATATATACAAAAAATTTAAAAATCCCAGAACCCCGAGTGCTACAAAATTAAAATAAGGGTTAGATTTAATTTAAAAATATTTACAATATTTACAAAATAAAATTATCAGCTCTCATTAGCAAATTAAATTTTGTAGCCCAGGATCAAATAAAAATTTTGAGAAATTTTTAAATAAATCTCATGGATGAATAATTTCGAAAAGTAGACTAGCCAAAACCATCCTGCAAAATAATTTGCCACAATGAAAATTTAGAGCCCAAACAAGGTCGGCTCTTCTCCACAATCTGTGAACTTGGAACCCAAGGGCTAGCGTACTTGTAAATCTCTATTCAATCTTAAAATAAACTGTTAGATCATATAGTGAATTAGATCACCTAAAATAGCTTGTACCAATAGAATGTTCTTATCACCGACAAATGAAATAATAGTTAAAGCATTCGGCACAATATAGAGTATAAACACATAAACTAGCGCATACCACAAATCAGATTATAGAAGAACACCATGAACTGAACCCCAAAGTCTTTCTATTATGAGACAAATAATTCTAGCAGAGCCACAACTCAGTGCATCAATAGAGCATTTAACCCAGAAATCCAATCTTGAAAATATAAGCTTGACAACTTCTTTATATAGAGAAAACCCATCCAAGTGGAAAATAATGGCTATTTGGCTTGATCATCGTCAAAATAATGTCGACCGTCGAAAATAACTTAATCATCTTTTAATCTCCACTGTTGAATTTTTTATTTTTGAGGAAAAATTCGAATTTCTCTTAAAAACTATTTTTTATTAATCCAAAAATTAATATTTTGGATTAATTTCCTCAAAATTTTGGCCTTGACTTAACCACCAAGATCCAATGGCTCAAATTTTCTTAAAATATCCATTTTTCCCTCGGTGGAGGACCTCCAAAAGTTGACTTCTTTTTGACTCACGAATTTTTTATTATTTTCCACTTGGAGATAAATTAATTTCTCTATAATTATTTTTTGACTCAAAATTAATTAATTTCACGACTTAGGATTTTTATTTAATTTAGCGAAAAAATTAATTAATTGACTCTAGAGGGGATTAATAATTTTTCCACCCTCAAATACTTTAGCCAGGGTGTCTAACTATGCGTAACCATGCACTAAAATATTTTTTATATCAAATTATTACAAATTCAACCGATAGAAGAGGAAACCACCTTTAGACATAGATCCTCAATAATGTTACCCAATTTTGTGACACAATATGATTTAGTATGAAACCAAGTATGTTTATAATAAAATAATTTAGCCATGGTATTCTAATTATGAGGGATCATGCACTAAAATTATTCTTCAACACACTTTTACATTAGGCTCGATAAACTTTAGGACCCACTTAAGACCTTGTCAATGAATTCCACCCTAGCTTTGGGGTTTAAGCGGGAAGAAAAACTTTGCCAATTATGCGTGTTTACAAACACACATAATTCAGGGATTTTAAAAAACTTCCTAGGATGAAATCTGCCAAAATCAGAGGCTTACCTAGGTGTTGTTACATAATTAAATGGTCTTACTAGCATCATTTATATTATTATAATAAACTTTGCAGAGATTGGTTTACAACGATGGAATTTGTGTTGGCGAATTACTTTGATTTGTGAAAAATTTTCTCCACATCTTTGTACTCTACTTTCCTGGATTGTTGACAAAGAGTGGTCAAAAGAAGCATTACCAAATACCTAATGACTTTATTACTAACATTACATCGTGGCATATTTACAAGCAGCAAAATGGCCTAGTGTTTCCTATAATAGGTGCTAGCTATGGTATTCCAATACTTGCAAAAGTGTGAATTTAGTATATCTCTATGAGTATTTGAGGAGAAATTCATGATTGTTGTTTAATATGATCAACATGTGTTTCTTATTGAGATGTCTTACGTGCTATCAACAAGGTTTCCTTGGATTGCAAATGTCCTACTGGTCGTTTATATTTTTCCGTAGCATGGGCTGAAGCTGTTTGCTTTGATGGACTTCACATGGGTTTGCCATATCAGTCAAGACTCAAAACTTACTATTCAACTTCATTTACAAATAATTTATTTTCTTGGGAGAGTTGGATTTGTTTAGTTATTTTTCAACTATATTGTCTTCACATTTTCTTTGCAAGATGTAGCGTTGATGGTATCATGGTGCTCCATGTAAGGTGACATGACTATAACTGGTTTCCCTGCAGGTATGGTTCCCCCAGCATAGATGATATCAGGACATTTTCGTCCCTTTATTTAGAGCAACTGGATGAAGCTAAGCAAGCTGGACTGTTGCCCGATAATTTAGCTTTAGAGGTATTGCTGTCATTGGTTTTTACTCTGCAAGGACTAATGATGAAAGCTCTTTATAAACATATTTGCTTGGGAACTTAAATCTGTCAGAGATCTTAATATGCAATATGTTGCATGTCGTATATTTCCTCATTGCAAAATATTATTAAATTCTTTATTTTCCTCTTAATTTGTAAATGCTGCATTTGAAATAAGTATTTGCTTGAAGGTTTATGCATTTCACCATGAAATGTGACAATCATTAAATAAAATCAAATTTTCCCCAACTCCCCGTCTCCCCCTCGGTTTTTTTTCTTTTCATTTTGTGCCTTTGTGATGTGCATCTATTTTCATCTACTAATGCATAGATGAGCTATGGTTTTTTCCAATCTTGGTTTTACCAAGATAATTTTGCTTGTGCCTGATAGGCATCGATGAAGTGAGTGGATTTTATCCATATCAAATTCATACTGCAGTTGATGATAATTCTGATGAAGGGATATTTAGTGGTTTAAAAACACTCCTCACATGATAAGATGAGATCATTATAAATGTGGCCTTACCTGAAAATTTGGTATGATAAGAATAGTAGCACTTAGAATGACAATAAAGGGATTTTTGCTGGAATTGTAGAAGAAGGGCAACTCCAGCCGATGCAAATGAAGCTCTTACACACTCTCATCTTTAATTCCTAAAGTCCTTTAGTTTTTTTTTATTGGAAGTTACTTACTGAAACATGCCACAAGGAGCAGCACCACATGACATGGATTTCAGTTTAGTTGCTAGGGATGAGGGGGATCTATTCCACTGAATTTTTCCTGGGACTTGCAACCAGACTCATCCTTCTATTATAGCATGCCAAATGGGTGGGAAGACCCTGATGAGATTGGAATGCTGCTGGATGATTATTCGTCTGTCAACCTTACTACTAACAAGTGAACCTTGACCCCATCAGCTACTTAAAGTCCTCTTGATCTGCAACTCCTGAAGAAAGTGGAGTCTTAGGGCTTCAGGCTATTTAATAAGCCTTTTGCAGTTGGAAGTGGTAAGATTTAAGTGAAATGAGATCATTTACTGGCTGAAGGGAAGAGATAGGAAATGGAAAGAGCTATTACTAAAAACTGCACGTTATGGTGAAAGATTTTCATGCACATGAATGGAAGGTCACAAAGGCAGTTTTGGTGCTAGAGCATCCATACAAGCACTCACCTGAGTTAATCACACACATAACATAAGGTTGAGGATAATTGCAATTTTGTGTAAAACAACTCCATCTGTACTTCATACGATGCTTGCAGATAATATTTTTTCATATATACTATATTTCCAACTCAAGAGCCACCATTTATGTTGGAAAATTTATTGTACCAAGGAAGTGATTGTTACCTTTTCTGCTTCTTTGCTGATGCAACTCTTCTGAACGCAACTTCAATCTATTTTAGCATTTCAAGTGATTGGCTGCTGAAGGATTGACTATTACAAGCTTTTGGCTGCTTAAGTACTAGTAGATGATATATTGGGTTGATTTAACATCAAGTTTTCAAGATAAAAATGTGTGCAAATTGAGGCTTCTTGACTTTCTGTTGATTCATATGGGACAGACTTCAATTAGATTTTCTGGCATGTTTAGGGGACACCATCCTTCTATCCTTGTGATTGGGAAACCTTATTAGGTGGCAACAAGATGCATACTTATGGTATGGAAACTACTACTGTCTAGCACTTTTTCCAGTTTGCAAGATGATTTTCAGTGATTCAGCGCTTCAATATTGGAAGCTTAAAATGAATAAGTCCAGAGAGGCAATCTCTCTCTGAATGACTTCATACAAAGCTGTCATCCCGTCAATGGGATTCATCAGGAAGGTTTTATAGCTAGTGGGAACTGTCCCTCTCATGTCTGGAAAAATATTTCCATGAACTGACAGTAGAATGTTTGATTAATCAATGTGAATGTGCTATAAAGTTGGCCAAGTACAAAAATTCCTATCAATGAGGAAAGCGTTTCAGTCATTCTCTCAGATCATGCTCATCCATGGGAATGGTATTGTTAACCCCCAGATTTGCTCCGCCATCATGTTGGTGTTCAAAATTGATTCCAGAGACAGTGTTCATGAGTCAGGGGTTGCTTCACACAGAGTTCACATGCAGGATGGTTCTGTGATACAGTCCCTGTTCAGAGTTGGTTTGCAGAGGTATTATATAGGTCTTTGATAAGTTTTGAGGAGGATTTTCTACTTTCAGCAATTCGCCTACTTTTTAGGAGATAGAGTTCGGATGTCCACATGGTAGTATTGATCAGAGTTGGGGGGGAGTGGCTGCCCACCTCAAACCCGCTCTGACCCCGGGAGCGAAATTTTTGCTCCCTAGCCTTTTTTACATTTTTTTTTTTGCAGTAACATTCCAAATGTGATTTTTTTCAAAGAAACAAATAATTTTTGAGTGGGGCAGCCTAATGATCAAGCCTATGGCCCTAGTATTGATATGCAATTCATGGTAATGTTAAATTCTTAAAGTAAAAGGATGAACGAAAATGAAGATTAAGGAGAATGTCACTTATGAAAATGAAGATTAAGGAGAACGTCACTTTTACTTAATTTTTTAACATTACCATGAAATGACTTAGGATGTTTGAGAGTGGTTCCAACCTCATTGGATTTTATATGGAGAAAGTAGAATTTTAGATCTCATACAAAATCCAGCAGGCTTATCAGTTTTTCAGGATTTCAAGATTGGGGGATTGCAATGTTTCCATTGGATTTTGTCATGTATTAGGGTATGGAACTCATATTTAATCAAGAGCAACATGTTGAAAAATGTAACTAGGTTCTTTCTTCATAAAATGTATTTGTCATAATAATTTTTATTATTGTTACAATGACTTATTAAAGCATGGGTTTCATGCTTGGGTCATCATTTTATTAGTCAAAGTCCCCATTATGGACTCTAGGATTAATAAAGAGTCACTAGAGTCATTGTATATTTTATGAGACCCTTCTTTTGAATGATGTAAAAATAATTATTTTTGAGTCAAAAATGAATTATGTAACCTCCACACCGAGTCAGCCTCAAGAAGATCAAGTTGGCTTCAAGGAAGGCAATTCAACCTCATTGGAAGGCTATGTATACAAGGCAGTTCGACTTCATTTGGAGCATCTCACTCCCTCTCACATAGTTTGATATCTAAAGTTGAGAACAATGCGAAGGTGAAGGAGGCTAAAAGGAGTGCAAGTTTGGTCAAGAAGGAAGGGAAGGACAAATCGAAGTTTTGGTATCTCTCTCTCTCTCTTGTGGGCTAGTTTAGGAGATCGAAGTCTCCTTGTCAAAGTCTAGCGCTGATGCTGGAAGCTGCCAAGTTGAAGCTGGTGTTGATGCTGGAAGTTGCCAAGTTGACGCTGTCGCTGATATCGGAAGCTGCCAAGTCGAATTTTCTAGGGTCGAAGTGTTGCTTCTACTCGGTCAAAGGTTGGATCAAAGAAGGAGAGTTTGGGTTGGTGTGGAGGAGATCTTTGTCTAGGTTGAAGAGTCTCAAGGAAAACTATTTGAAGGAAGAGATTTTGATTGGGTTTTCCCATAGATAGGGGTTTTTCCATGGCAGAGTGCCTACATCTTGTGTCTTGTGATTTTGTGATCTTCATGCACACATAATTTGGTAATTGCTTGATGAAAGATAATATAACAAATAAGTAAAAGAAGCCAACATAATTCACAAGTAATTATCAAGAGAGAGAAATCTAATTGTAATCCTACTAACATTGATTTCTCAACATGGAATTAGAGCTAAGGTCAAAGAAGATTGAAGATCACTTCGTTGGCTTGAAAGAAATGATTACTCCCTCTATGATAAAAGTGGGATTCAATGCTGCAGGAAGCTGTATCAAAAAGATCTTCTACTACTTATTCAACAAAGTCAAAAGTCGAGGGTTTTTGGTTACACTTACAGGTTCACTTAATAATGATAATGCATGGATTATTGATAGTGAAACATCTAGGCATATGACAAGAAAAAGTAAACAACCTCACACTATCAAACAAATCATCTTCTCATACAGTGGAATTGGGGGATAACAAAAGCTATTAGAGGTTTGGGATCAATATCATTAAAGCTGGAGAATGGAGCTAAGGTGAAGTAGGAGGAAAAAGATAGTTTAAGGATCTATTGAAAGTAATCTAAGGAACCTCAAGAAGTTGATTAAAGGATCATATAAGGAGACCTTATAAGGCAAGAAGCTTACTATCTTCAAGGACAATGTCGAACACAATAAAGGAAGAGAATGTTGATTTCTGGTAGCATTGAATGTGCTCTAAGTCTCAAATTTTGCAAGGAGGCTTGGGCACATGTATTCCAAAGAACCTAGAAAGCGTTTTGGGAAATTCCATCCAGAGACAGTTTTATTAAAATAATTAATTTTTTTAATGGGTCCCTAAATCTAAACTTAGGAAATTAAAATAATTAATTGGTATTAATCTAACTGTGGGTGTAACTTTTAGAAGAAGACGAGGATCAAATATAAATTATCTTAGCTGTAGATTAGCTTCTAATCTGGGCCGTTGAATGTCAACCGAGGAGATTATTTAAGGAAGTTTGAGGGTCACTTGGAAAAACACACAAAGAGTTCAGAGAATCGATTTTCTGAAGCAGAGCAGAGGAGCTGCTGGGAGATTTTCGATAGTGAGTTATTGCAGTGAGGGGCAGGGATAGTTGGATTGGAGTATCTTCTCGAGGGCCCAGGATAAGCAGTAGAGAGACACCAGGAGGGTTGATGTTGGGCCAGAAGGGCCCACACAGAGCTTGATGCTGAGCCAGAAGGGCTCACGTAGAGACAAGCAGTGATCCAAAGTAGAAGTCTGAGTTTTGTAGAGGAGTTGACATTTCTGAGCCAGGAGGGTTGGAAACTTCTCTAGAAGGTAAGATGTTTCCCAGTTGAACCAACGCAGAGCCTTTTGAGGTTGACGTAGGGCCTACACAGGGCCAACACAAAGATAGTCGGGGATAGTTGGTTCAGCTGCTGGAACAATTAGAACTTGGCGGGTAGAGTGATGTAATCTCACTAAGTTTTTCTGCCAGTTTATTTCTGTCTAACTGGATAGCCGAGAAGGGCATCCAGAGTTGTATTTAGAAACTACTGCTTAATAATATAAAACCCTCAAAGCTCCTACACCGGTTTTCCCACATTGGGGTTTTCCGGGGACATTTGTCCAAAAAACACTGTGTCACTTGTATGGATTTTTCTCTATTGTTTTGTTTTTGTTTTGGGCAAATTAATTAATTAAGTGAAGGTTGTAATTGTATTAGCTTCGATATTTGCTGTAGGAAGCAATAGATAATTTGTTCTAGTGATTAACAAATAGGAGAAGTTTAATCAGTTGCTGCAGTAGTAGATTTGAGTGGGATTTTCTCGAATTTTCACATGGTATCAGAGGATTGTAGGTGAAGCAAGAAGAACAATGCCAGATAACCCAATGCTGAGTATAAGAGGGAGATCGAAAAAGCTACAGGAGGCAACAGTTCGAAACCCCAGAGGGTTTGTGCAGTCCTAGTTGGAGGGATGATTTTCGGGGTAGTCTTTCTCTGAGTGAGTCGATAGAGAGGAAGGACTCCTAGTTCGAAATTTAGCCGGGGCGGAGGGAGTAGCGTTGAAGTCTCAGCGTGAGGAGAAGCTGGTGAGACGCAGTCTTTTCTCCAGACAATTTTGCTGGGCAGAAAAACGTTAGAAGAGGAGGAAGCACGGTTGAGGGAATTTCTTCCTTAGTAAGACTTCCCACTAAGAAGTCCGTTTTCTTATTGGTTGAGCAGTAATAGTGAGAACCAAAGAGGATATTTTTGAAATTTGTGGTAGAAATGGCAACCAGTGGATTGAGGGATCAATAGGTTGGACAGAGCATCAAACTATGTCATCTAGAAGGCTAGAATGTCATTCCTTCTAGATGAGCATGCCCTCAAGACATATGTTGACAGCGTGGTGGCTGTGCCTGTAGATGCAGATCCATTGAAGAAGTACCAAGCTGAGATGACGAAGGCGAAAAGAATGATCCTTGATGGAGTGAAGGATCATGTGGTTTGTCACATCGCTAGCAAAGGGACTGCTAAGGAGATGTGGGACGCATTTTCTACTTTGTATCAGGGATTTTCCGAGCAACGGGAGATGTACTTGGAAAAGAAGTTGAGATTTGCTCAGATGCAGAAGGGAGAGCGTGTGGATCCATTCCTCACAAAGCTTTAGGAGACCCATGATGAGTTATTAGTTGTGGGGTCTACACCTCAAGACTCAGAGTTGGTTAGACTGGCCCTCAATTTTGTCTCAGATGAGTGGGACGTCTTTGTCCAGAGTATCCTAGGTAGGGCGACTTTGCCGAATTGGGATGAGATGTGGGCAGCTCTCAAGCAAGAGGAGCTGATGAGAGACTTGGTCAAGTGCAAGCTTGACGGAAGCAACAGTAGTGGGTCGAAGCCCAAGGAGGAGGAGGATATTGTAGCTCTCGCATTGAAGGGGAAACGGAACAACAGAGACGTAAGGAGGACGTCTCGTAGATAAACTGATTAAGGTGTGGTGAAATGGGTCACTACGCAACTCAGTGTCCTCTCAAGAAGAAGAACAAAGACGAGAAGCACGATCTGAAGGCTGCAACCGTGAAGATCAAGGAGGAAGAGTTCGCCATGACAGCCGAGATACCTTCAGGAGGGAGGTGGGCTGATTTAGAGCTGTAGTTTGAAAGAGCTACAGATGGGCAGGATCCTTGAGGAGCCCACCTATCAGATCAATTCCTTGCTCTGGGAGCCCAAATCAGAAGTAGTAGGATGGATCAGTGTCAGTTGGTGCAGAGGAGTATTGGAGCGATAGTTGCAGTGGCTAGGAGCGCCAGAGACTAAGCAACGTAGAGAAGAGTTGGCAACAATGCAGATGGCACAGAGAAATAGGCAGCAACAACGCAATAAATTTAGAGGGTCAACGCAGACACTAGTAGTAGTCAGTTTCTAGCATTCACACGGTCTCATACTGAACATAGTTAGTTCAGTAATTTGGGATGCTCTCCCGTTGTTGATGCAACAATTTGCAATGCAGAGGCAGTTGGCAGTGGTAGTGCTAGCAGTAGCACAGATGCAAGAATTTAGAGGGAGTTGTAGTACAGATGCAGTGTTGACAGTGGCAGTGTCAGCAATAGTACAATTCTAGCATCAATGCAGTAATTGTTGGACAACATGTTAGACATCAACAACGTAAAGGACGATGTTATGAAGTTAGGGTGATGCTTTAGTGAGGGGCATTACTAGAGCACATTCCTCGCTAAGAGGGAGTGTTGGTTTCTGGTAGCATTGGATGTGCTCTAAGTCTCAAATTTTGCAGGGAGGCTTGGCCACATGTATTCCAAAGAAGGGAAATTCCTCCGGAGATAGTTTTATTAAAATAATTAATTATTTTTAATGGGTTCCTAAGTTTATTAAAATAATTAATGGGTATTAATCTAACTATCAGTGTAACTTCTAGAAGAAGACGAAGATCAAGTAGAAATGATCTTAGCCATAGACTAGCTTCTAATCTGGGCTGTTGAATGTCAACGAGGAGATTATTTAAGGAAGCTTGAGGGTCACTTGGAAAATCATAGAGAGTTCAGAGAATCAATTTTTTTAAGCAGAGCAGAGGAGCTCCCGGGAGATATTCGATAGTGAGCTATTGCAGTGAGGGGTAGGGATAGTTGGGTTGGAGTATCTTCTCTAGGACCTAGGATAAGCAGTAGAGAGAGGCAGAGAGACACCCGAAGGGTTAACGCTGGGCCAGAAGGGCCAATGCAGAGCTTGAAGCTGAGCGAGAAGGGCTCATCCAGAGACAAGCAATCATCTAGAGCAGAAGTCCGAGTTTTGCAGAGGAGTTGACATTTCTGAGCTGGGAGGGCTGAAAACTGCTCCAAAAGGCAAGACCTTTCATAGTTGAGCTAACGCAGAGCCTTTTGAGGTTGATGCAGGGCCTACAAAGGGCCAGCGCAGAGATAACTGGGGAATGTTGGTTCAGCTGCCAGAACAGCCAAAACTTGCCGGGTAGAGTGAGGAAATCTCACTAAGTTTTTCTGCCAGTTTATTTCTTTGTATCTTGATAGCTGGGAAGGGCATCCAGAGTTGTTCTAAAAAACTACTACTTAATAATATAAAACCCTCAGAGCTATTGCACTAGTTTTCCGACATTGGTTTTTTCCGAGGACATTTGTCCAAAAAATACTATGTCACTTGTGTGGATTTTTCTCTATTGTTCTGTTCTTGTTTTGGGCAAATTAATTAATTAAGTGAAGGCTGCAATTGTATTAGCTTCGATATTTGCTGTAAGAAGCAGTAGACAATTTGTTTCAGTGATTAACAAACAGGAGAAGTTTAATCAGTTGTTGCAGTAGTAGATTCAGGTGGGATTCTGAAATTTTCACAGAGAACAAATTAGATAAATCATTCAATTACAATGCTTGGAAGAAGAGGATAGATCTCATCCTTGAAAAAAATAAAGTCTTGGATCTAGTAAAAGGAAAAGTGAAGAAGTCTACAAATAAATCAAGAAGTCTAAAGGGCCAAGAAAGAAGAGGCAGGGATAAAGCAAACTTTGCCAAAGAAGTTTCACCAAGGAAGAACATGATGGAAGGACTTGAAGTCAATAACCTATTTGCTAGGAACTCTATCCCTTGCATATCATTCTACTATCCCTCAAGCTTGGAAGGAGCCCTTACCAACTTCCAAAGATAAGTATCCTACTCCTTGTATTGTCTTTTATATTTGGTTTTCCTTACTTATCAAGTTTGTTTGCATTAAATACTAATCACATTTATATTCATATTTTCCTTGTTTAGGAAAAACTTGCTGAGGACTCAAGGAAGGAGGACTCCCAAGACAATGCATTGGAATTACAAGGTTTGTTTAAAAAAAAGGTATGTCTTGAACTATAATTTTTTCTCTCTTCATGATATTCATTCTTGATAAACTATTACTAACATCATTGTGTCTAGCTCTCATGAATTATAAAGATTCTTGATTGGGTGATTCATCATTATATAAATCTACCCTCATATCTCTGATTACTCTATGGAACCCTAGAAAGTTTCTTTGTGAAAAACCCTAACTTAAGGGTATGATGATTATGATTGAAACCCTAAACTACTTAGGCTTATTGTTGAAGTCAAAAGAAAATTGTTTGATGCCTTGATGATGTCATGTTTGGGGTTTTTGTATGGGTATGGAAACCCTAATTTATTAGGGTTGAATGGTGATGTCTGAAATCTCAAACCTTTGAAGTATTGATAATTTAGGGTTTGCTATGTTTAATATTGAAACCCTAGATCATTAGGGTTTGGTAGGGTGTATAAGCAAGACCCTTATAATGTCCTAGAAATGAAATCTTTGGTATATGTGTTTGCCTGATCGAAACCCTTTTCTGATGAGGTTTGTTATTTGTGTATTTGGGTATAAGCAAGACCCTTATAATGTCCTAGAAATGAAATCTTTGGTATATGTGTTTGCCTGATGGAATCCTAGATGTATGAGTTGACCTTATCGTTGATGGTCATGAGTTCTAGGGTTTGGAACTAAGCCCTAGTTGAAGTTTGATATTCTAGGATGATATTATCTGTGAATTCTAGGGTTTTGTAAACAAACCTTAGTAGAAGTCCAATTCTCTGATATATGATGTGATAATTTGAGATTTGTGTAAGATTGTTGAAATCCGAGTTTTTGTTATGATTGATGTTTGATTGTTTAAGAAAATCTAGGGTTTGCAACAAACCCTAGTGGAAGCTAGTCATGTTCTTATTGAGCTATGATTGGTTTTGGTTATTAAAAGCTCATGTATGAAATCTAGGATCTTGCACTAAATCCTAGTGAGAAGTCTAACATATGAATTATGAAGTTGTTAGATACATTGTAGATCTATATTTGTTTAAATTGTCTCTAGGGTTTTCAATATGATGTAGTAGGGTATGTCATACCTTTGAAAGAAACATTGAAACCCTTGATGTAATGAAGGTTGTTATGAAATACTCAAAGTCTTGATGAAGTAGTCTAGGGTTTATGACAAAAACCCTAGCAAGAAGTTGAAGAGTATGTGTCTCTTGTTTGTAACCAAGTATTTGATGTCTAAAGTTGAATGCTTCCATGATTTTGATATGGTTAACTTCATGCTTCTATAGATTTGGTTGTACTTGCTATCTAAGTTGTGCAGGTACACAATCTTCAAGATGGTGAAGATGTTCGTAAAGTAAAGTTGATGTGATAAGCATGATGTGAATAATGATGGTCATGATAACTCTGATGAGAAGGATGGAAGCCATGAAAGATTCTCCGATGTCGTAGAAAAGAAGTTGAGCCCCCTAAGTTGAGAGGGAGCCTGGATGAAAATTAGATCCTCCCTGATTAAGAGGGAGTGATGGATATGGTTCTCTACTTCATGTGTCATGCACTAGACCAAGACTAACAGTTGTAAGTTTTAGTGAAGGCCATGAGTGAGAGAAGAAATTGGAGAATGCATGTTGAAGGGCTGCTGAGATAAGAAGAAGTCGGATCTATTTGTAGAATATGTTGCTGCATGAAAAGTAGGAAAGGAAGTTGTATGGTTGAGGAATCTTCTATCAAGATTCATTTGGAAAGCTCTAAGTCCTACTATGAAAAGTTGAGAAGCAACATCAAGTTGTCTAGAAGATCCCAAAGGTTTGTATCTATTTATGTACATTTGAAAGTTTGTTACTAATTGGGGTTGTGTTTGTACAGGTAAATCTTTCGAAGGTCTGAGCATGATTCACATTCTTAGGGTTGTTGATCAGTTTGATTTGGAGAGATTTGTTGCTGATCTGTTTGATCGGGAAGGATTTGTTACCTATTGGAATAATTAGGAAGTTGAGGCTTTGTGAGTAAGACATTGTCTGGGAGGGCATCTGGCCGACATTTTGTGTTGATGTCTAGTTCTCGAAGTAGGGAGGGTGGCATTGGTCATGGAGCTCTGACGTCGGATATGCACCTAGATCCCTGGGTTGATGGTTAGTAAGTAAGCTTGATGGTATCTACAGAGGCTAAAATATTTAGTCCATCATAGTATCACTTCGATAGATTGCCCTGGTCAAGAATCTAGTCTGTGGCATTGTGGTGCCTAAACTATTGAGAGACCTTGGATAGATTTCCTTGGTCAAGAATCTAGTCCATGGCATTGCGATGCCTAAACTCTTCATAGTTCATATAGTTTGAGATATTCCGTATCAATACCTCCCTAATTAAGAGGGAGTGTTGAAAAATGTAACTAGGTTTGGTCTTCATAAAATGTATTTGTCAAAAGAATATTTATTATTGTTACAATGACTTATTAAAGCATGGGTCATCATTTTATTAGTCAAAGTCCCCATTCTGGACTCCTAGGATTAATATGAGAACCTTCTTGGGCTTTCAAACGATCTAAAAAGAATTATTTTTGAGTCAAAAATGAATTATTAATGTCCACACCAAGTCGGCCTTAAGGAAGGTAATTCGACCTCATTGGAAGCCTATATATACAAGGCAATTCGACTTCATTTGGAGCATCTCACTCTCTTTCACATAGTTCGATATCTGAAGTTGGACACTGGAAGCTGAGAAAAGTGCAAAGGTGAAGGAGGCTAAAAGGAGTACGAGTTTGGTCAAGAAGGAAGGGAAGGACAAAACCAAAGTTTGGGTCTGTGTGTGTGTGTGTCTCTCTCGTGTGGGTTACTTTAGGAGATCGAAGTCTCCTTGTCAAAGTTGAAGTTGCTAAGTCGAAGCTGTTGCTGATGCCGGAAGCTGCCATGTCAAAGCTGCTGCTGATGCCAGAAGCTGCCAAGTTGAAGTTGTTGTTGATGCCCGAAGCTGCCAAGTTGTAGCTGCTGCTGATGCCGGATCCCAAGTCGAAGCTGTTGCTGATACCAGAAGCTGCCAAGTCAAAGTTGCTAGGGTCAAAGTGCTGCTGCTACTCAGTCAAAGGTTGGATCAAAGAAGAAGAGGCTGGCTTGGTGTGGAGGAGGTCTTTGTCTAGCTTGAAAAGTCTCAAGGAAAACTATTTGAAGGAGGAGATTTTGAGTGGTTTTTGCCCTAGATAGGGGTTTTGCCTTGGCAGAGTGCCTACATCTTGTGTCTTGTGTTTTTGTGATCTTCATGCACACATAATTTGGTAATTGATTGATGAAAGATAATATAACAAATAAGTAAAAGAAGCCAACATAATTCACAAGTAATTATCAAGAAAGAGAAATCTAACCCTAATCCTACTAGCATTGATTTCTCAACACAGAGGAGGTTTGTCTCACCCTTCAGACATGGGAGGGAAGGCACCATCATTAGAGCCTTCATTTGGAGCATTGTACAAACTTTTTTTTCATTTGGAGACAAATGAGACCAACATTTGTGCCCCAAACCCACTATGGGGCACCACCTGATCACTTGCATGGAAAATTAGGCGCCATTCCCTAATTCATCTTTATTGGAGCCCTCTCTCTCATCATGGCACTTAGAGAACTCATCATGGCCCTCCAACGGTTCGACATCATCATGATGTCATCAACTCGACTTTCTTATGGATGGTTTTTTCATAACTTGTGATAGCTACTTGGTTAGTTTGTGACCATGCCTTGTTTGTAGCACATTATTTTATAATTTTGGGGCTGTTGGAAATAATACTGAGAGGGGGGAGGGGTGAATCAGTATTAGCAAATCAATAACTTTTTTATTTCCATAATCAGATTCATATACGCTAATTTAGTTAAGGGAACCCGCGTGTACACGCGACTGTGTTTAATGCAACTAGCATATATCCAGTAAACTTATAATTCAGTTAATCCATCATATGTTGATCTTTAATTAGTGCATCAGAACTTCATTAACCATATAAACAGTAAACAGGTGTAGTAAAATAGAACAGATCATCACACATAAGAAACACACATGAACACCGTGATATAAGGTGAAAACCCAATGCGGGACAAAAACCAACTGCTGCCGTCTTCCTTTAATATAAGAAAATCCTGTTTACAATCTTGTACTGGCGCAGACTCATACCAGTATGCAGGCACCCTCCTACAGAAGGCTACAACCTTCTCTTGTTCTCCAGTTTCTACTAGAAGAGAGCTACAACCCCCCGGTTCTTGTACTAGCCGATATATTTACTAGTACGTAGGCGTCGGCCTACAGAAGGCTACAACCTTCACTCGTTTTCTAGCTACTATTGGAAGGGAGCTCCAACCCCCTGGCTCTTGTACTAGCCGATATGTTTACCATTACGTAGGCGCCGGCCTACAAAAGGCTACGACCTTCTCTCTTCCTCCAGGTACCACGTTTCATAAATTTTCAGACTGGATACTCCTGGAACACAACACCATAATTTGAAGGCCATGTTTCATCCAATTTTCATACTGGACCCATCAACAATATTGAAGCACAAAAACAATCACCACTGCTATACAACCATCAACTACACCTACATCATCGATCTCTGAATCACCCAACACTGAAGCATTGAAACCCTGTCATCAAAACACAATCACCAGAACACAGAGCAGGACACAGAACTTTGCAACAACAACCAGATCCAACTACAACTTCAGATATCATACTTTGTATTGTATATGCTACTCTGATGAGCCTAACCAGCGTGTATACGTGCTTTTACCAGAGAGAACCCGCATACAGATCTGCAAATATTTACTCATAACTTTGCAACTATACCAGACATCAGTCATACCCAGATCATAACATTTATAGAATAAAATATGCGTCGGTAATTTAGATCTAGTCTATCCATGATCAAACCTCATAATGATAATACATTCCAAGCCTTAAGATCCCGATCCATCATCCATCATCATCCGCATAGGTGCATCCTTGGTTCAGATCAAGCAAAGCATCACAAACCCATAACCTGCAGACTGGATCTCACACTTCATCAGATATTCATCACTTGCACACTTGCATTTTGGCCTAATGATCTTCTTCTCCTTATATAGGTTTAGGCCTTTCTCAATACCATGGTCCAAAACCATGTAGGACCGATACCTTGGACCCAATACCTGGGGTCAATACCTCGGACCAATACAAAAATACCATAGACCAAATACCACGGACCAAAACTTAGTTTTCCAACATGTACGCACCTTTCCTTCTGTGAAATGCGTGTGTACATTATACGCGCCTTTGTATATAGAGAACCTGTGTGTATACGCGACTTGGTCAATGGTGAACCTGCGTATACCTTTTCGTATATGCGACTTTGTATACAGTGAACCTGCGTGTATACGCGGCTTGGTCAATGGTGAACCTGCGTATACCTTTATTTCTTGATTCTTTGCTGTTTACTTGCTATATTGTGATCTTTCATCTGGGAGAGTTGCCATCAAGGACAACACCTGTGTCATACTGTGTCATAATGCCAACAGGGGGATCATTATGCTAATTGGATTTAGAGAGACTCATGTAATTAGAAAAGAGTCTCATTTGTGAGAACTCATCATCATCACTTGGATTCTTCTCTTGTAAAAGAACTCACATTTTTCCTTTGGAGACTATTGGAGATTCTTGTATGCATTTTGACATTTGGAGCTGAAATTTTCGATATTATTTGGAGCTACTTCATGATTTGTGGTTGGATATATCATATATCATATTGCCATCTTGTAAGTGCTTCTCGTTGAATAATTTTTTTGGAATAATGTTTGATATATGGAATTGTTGCAACTAGTTAATGCTCTTGTGCCCTAATTTGTTGAATATCATTCTGGAAAGCTATTTGGTTGGAAATTGCATATGTTACTCATTGCATGACAAATGATGAATGTTCCCATTGGATGAGATTTTGTCTTTCTTCCATGAAACTCCATAAATCTTGAGAGGGTAAATGTTAAAGGTTGGTTGCTAGGGCATCAATCTTTAGTTTCCTTAAGGATGGTTTTGGCCAACTTTGAATCATCTTAGGCTCCATAGCCCAAAGGACTAGTCGCTGGTCCAAGAAGTTTGGAGATCAACTTCTCTTTTCTCCATCCTTTATCCTTTTTAATCTCCGATCCCTCTTTCTTAGTACGACTAGTTAGGGCATCAAGCGAAATCTTTTAAAGAAGGAATTTTTGGATTCTATTCCATTAGAACTCTTCTTTGAGGTTTTGTCTATAGTGTGTCCAATTTTGGTTGATTTCTCGTGGTAATTGATCCATAAATTCTTGTGCCCTAGGTGTGCCCTAGAGGGGAAACCTAACTTGTATTTCCTTGTATAGGTGGCTTTATTGAGGGTTGTATGAGCCTTGTATTCGGTGGAATAAATCATAAGAAACCTTTCCTCCTCCCTTGCCTTGACCTAGTGAGTACCTTGGAAGCATTTCTTCCCACGCTTATTCATAAAACCCTAGGTCTAACACAAGTCTTTCTTAGGTCTCTCAAAGAGCGAAGAGCCTTTTGGAAGTGTCAAATCATCACATAGAGCTTCTTTGAGAGGTCCTACCTCATCTCCTAGAGTCTTGACCTTAGGAACACCTATTAAAATCATCATATCGAAAACCTAGGTCTTGATCTTCTCACCCCAAGGTCTTTCTTGGAAAGAGTGTTGGCTTCTTTGAAGCATTAAGCCTTTATTGTGTCTCTCCTTGAATGGGATTTGTGAAATCACTTCATACCTCGTTATTGAGATATCCATTTCAAGTGATTTCTTTCCTACCAAGACTCCTCCCATTGGTGAAAATCTGTAAAGAGCAGGGGACCTTCACTGAGGTGATAGTGGGTCATTGTCCCATTGTTGTCACTTAGTCTAGTAGTTGTCCTTTACGTTTCCTTTCCTTAGGGCCTTGTTAGATTGTGTGGTAACAATGCCCTCATCTGAAAACTGGTTTTCCCTTCGGGGTTTTTCCAGGGTCTATTTTGTCCAAAAATATTGGTGTCCAATTTTTTTGTGTTATTTTCTCAGTTACTATGGTTAATTTTTGGGGGAAATTGCAGTTGTGTTTTTATTTAGTATTTTCTGTAAGTTAATTTACAAAAGACAAATAAT
Organism: Pinus tabuliformis; assembly: GCA_031772625.1. NCBI lineage: Eukaryota > Viridiplantae > Streptophyta > Pinopsida > Pinales > Pinaceae > Pinus > Pinus tabuliformis. The sequence continues at coordinate 982,695,600 of CM062806.1, read as the reverse complement.
GTCTAAAGATAGAAGAATAATCACCAGTAACTGCAATATAATTTTCACATGGTATTAGTGCAACTTAGTGAAGCGTAGATCTAAGGGCAGAAGAGACTCAGTGCAAGGCACATGAAGAGAAATTGAGGGTTTATAAAACCTAGTTCAAATTTATTTGGGGTTTAGCTATTTTCCTAGGGTTTTCAAAAATGACTTCAACTGGATTAAGAGATCAGGTTAGATTTGATGGAGCTTCTAACTTTAGTGTCTAGAAAGTCAAAATTTTATTATTGTTGGAAGAGAATGGTCTCAAAGAATATGCGACCAAGGTTGGCCACACCCATAGATCCAACAAAGCTCATTGCATACAAGAAGAAAGATGCCAAGGTGAGGAGAATAATCCTAGATGGGGTTAAGGATCATATTGTTCCACATATCACAGATTTGGATATAGTGAAGAAGATGTGGGATGCCATTCTAAAACTATTCTAGGATGCGACTGTGAATAAGAAGTTGATTCTTAAAGAATATACCTCGATGAATAAGGTGTTGATTTGGGGTAGCATAGGATGTACTCTAGCCATGCAAATTCTTGGAGAGGCTAAGGCACATGAGATCTCCAAGACCCAGAAATGGTTTGGGGAAATTCCACCCGGTTAGAGAGATATTAAAATAATTAATATTTTTAATGGATTCCATAAGTCTAAACTTAGGAAAATAAAAGTATTAATGGGTATTAATATAAAACGAGGTGAGAAGGTTCTAAATGACATGGATCAAGCCAAATCTAATCTTATTCATTGATTAGAGATTTAATCTCGGCTGTTGAAGACTCAACATAAAAAGTATACGAGGAGGCTTGAGGGTCAGTTGGAGATACACCAAGTTGATCAGTCAGTTCGATTTTTTGGAGCAGGGTTTGTTGAGAGAAATTGAACAAGTGATCTGAGTGGTAGCGAGGGGCAGTGAGTGCATAACGGAGAGGCAGAGATAGTGCCAAAGGACCAACGCAGTGGCAGAGAAGGCTACGCAGAGCCAACAAGAGCCACGCAGAGGGCCAGAGTGACTGCGCAGAGGCTAGCAAGGCTTGCATGGGTGACACAGAGGGCCAGAGAGCCAGCACAGAGCAGCAAAAGGCTGACGTAGAGGGTTCTAGGCTGACACAGAGGCTATCAGGGCAGACACAGAGCCTCAGAGAGGCATTGGAGAGTTTTTCGTGGAGCAGACTTGCCAAATATCTGCTTCTGAAGAGAGATATTACTGCCAGATTGATTTCTCTGTTGGGTGAGCTAGTTTGGCACCTAGTTGTACTCAAGAAAATTGCTTAATAATAAAACCCTCAAAATTGCTGCATCGGTTTTCCTTAGTTGGGTTTTTCTGGGGACAATTGTCCAAAAATAACGGTGTCCCTTGTGTGTTTGTCTATCCTTTCAGTTGATGATCTATAGATGGTTGAGACTATACTTGTGTTTATTTTCAGTATTTATATGGTTAAATAACTTGTTAGTAATTAAACAAGTAGGTGAAATAAACTAGATAGTACAGGAAGAATTTCTAACGGGTTAGACTTAGAAATTCCAACATAAGGGCAAAAGTGTTGTTAGTTACGTGACCAAAGTTCGACTTGTCCAGGACAAGGACCCACTATCACCTCAATAAATGTCCCTTGCTCTTTACGGACTTTCACCATTGAGAGGAGTCTCGGTATAGGGAAATCACTAGAATGATGAGGTTAATAACGATGCACAATGTGATTTCCAAAGCACATTCAAAGGAGAGACTTAGATAATAGGCTACTTGTTTTAGAAGCAAAAGGAATCTCCAAGAAAGGCTTGAGGGAAGGATGACCTTGGGTTTAAGAATATTAAAAAATGATGAATACCTAAGATCAAAACTTCCAAAATCCCTCACTTGTGATTGACGTGTTTATACTAGGGTTCAAAGTGAGGCAAGGATGGCTCATTCAATGGAAGGATTCAATTGAAGTGTGAGCTTTGGGAGAAGCTAGGGTGACTTTCCACGAAAAACCCTTGAGAGAAATACTATAAGAGACCAAGGGTTGAGAGATATACCACGGTCAATGTTGCACGAAGCGGGAGCGAAGCGGAAGCGTCATTTTCCAAAAATCTAGGAAGCGAAGCGTCCGCGGAAGCGTCTGCTATATATATATATATATTGTTTTTTATATTTTTTTGCATTTATACTCAAAACAAACATCCCAAATACCAAATTAATTGTAGAAGACATGAAAACATGCATATTTTTGCATAAATCAAGATAGATATGGCATCCATGATTCCATTGTAGTTACTAGTATGTACAACAATCATCTATATTCTAGCTATTACAAACATACATCAAATTTTTAAGCATATTATAAAACATAAAACATTTAAGCATATTATAAAACATAAAACATAGAGCATATTATGATTTATCTAGCAAGTGAGCAACTGTCAACATTTGTCATGTCCAAAATTCAAATAATAATGTTTACAAAATATGTCACTTGGTCACCGCCAAGCCAAAAAGGTTCAAAATTCAAATTCACAAGTCTACAAGTCTAATGAGTAATCTATGACAAAAAGAAGTAGATTGTGAATATATCTACTAATCTCTCCTCCTTCCACCATGAATAGAACGTGATGGCGGGCCTCCACGTGGTGGCAATGAAGAAGATGGTCCCTGTGTAAGTCATGGCACTGGAACTGATGAAGAAGAACCCCCTGCTGTTGGTGTTGAACCATGGAACCTAGGAACCAAGGGACCAGATGGGGGTGGGGGTGGTGGCATATCAACACGGTCATCATCATCCTAGAATCGCTCAAAAAATTCATGCAAAAAAAAAAAACACTAGTTAACAAAAAAATTAAAAACATGAATTAGAGAAATGCTTTATAAGGGAAAATTGGAAAATTCATACCACAATGGACATACTTGGATAAGAGCATCCTCTAATTGCTCTAGTCGCAACACTCCATCCTCCAAATTGGGCTCCTCTGGATTCTTGTCCCAAATCAACAAGTCTTTATTAGACTTTGCATCTTCACAGTAATGGGACAACAATCGCAAGTTGTAATGAACATAAACCAAGCTCTCTGCCCGGTCTAAATTCAACCTGTTCCTTTTAACATTGTGGATGAAAGAATAAGAGCTCCAACACCTCTCTGCAGAAGAAGTGTTTACCACCTGTGATAGCACCCGCAATGCCAAACTCTGTAGAAGTGGAGTACCCCCTCCATGCATGTTCCACCACTCAAGAGCAGAAAAATGCTCTCGATCTTGAATTGCATGCATGCTCCCAAATGGACCAGTGTTGAGCGTATAGTTGCTCACCTGTCTCCGTACCAATGCAGCCTCCTCATCATCAGGGATTAATCTACTCAATGCAGCCATATATTTTTCGTGAACCTCTCTATCTTGGTGTGGTTTTTTCCTGCTTCCCCCCCCAGGTGCTGGTGTTGAAAGCCATGATGGATGATAGTATTTAGGTGTCAAAACATATGCTAATGCATGCAATGGAATATTTAGCATTTCCCATTGGTTTTGCACCTCTACACGAATATAATTGTACAAGGTGGTATCTCTAGGCTCAACAATGTCTTTAATCTGCCCCAACATGCTATCCATTTGCTCATACACCTCCCCAATTACTGGTCGATCTGAATCTGCAAACTTGATCATGTAATAAATTGGTTTGGTGAATTGCAAAACATATTTAACCTGTGACCAAAAGTAACTGTCAAGAACAGTGTCCTTGACTACATTAGCACCATCTGTGTCAGTGTTAATTTCATCCCATGTTTCAGCACACACCAGATTAGTTAAAGCTTGTCTCACCCTCACTAGCCGCCTAAAGGTGAGGTAATAACTAGCAAATCTTGTCTTTGCAATTTTAAGCAATTGCAACTTGGAGTAAGTGCCATAGAAGTAGTTTACCCTTGTATGCCCTGTGATGAATTTAATGAGCTGCTTCCCTTTCCTGTAAACCTCAGCAATCCACCCACAATCTTTGTGTTTCACAATATCATGCATCAAAAGGTTCAATGTGTGAACCAGGCACCCAGACCAAAAGATGTGTGGATGAGTACGCTCAATAATTTTTCCTGCTGCCTTACAATTTGCTGCATTATCTGTGATCACTTGAACCACATTATTCGGACCAACATCTTTGATTGATTTCAATAGGAGATCTGCAATGTTTTGTGCAGTTGCACTGATGGAGGAGGAGTCATGACATGCAATAAATACTGCACCACTAGAAGAAACACCAAGAACATTTATCAAATGTTGGTTTCTAATATTTGTCCACCCATCTGATACAATGGATACCCCAGAATCCACCCACTCATGTGTAAAACGTGTCAAAGCTCTTTGAACCTTAGCTTTTTCTCTTTCTAATAACACTGTTCTAGCTTTCTCATAGTTGGGGGCCTTGTATCCTTTTGGGGCTTCATTGATGGCCTTTACCATGTCATGCCAATAGGGAGAGCGAAGCACATTGAATGGTACACCGCAAGCACAAAGAAAACGGACTATCTTTCCATCCATATCATCCCTCCCAGCAACATTAAGGAAATCCCCTATTGTTTTTCTACCTCCAGAGGTTGCAGAAGTACCATGAGGAGATGGGCAACTACCAAATTTAGAGGTTGCACTTGATTCAGAATGAGTTTTTTGTTTCTTGTTTTTTTGTTGTGCAGCCATCTCTATTTGGATGTATTTTCTTCTTTGTTCAGTTGAAATGTTTGGGCAAATTTGTACCCCCACAGAACCCTTTTTTTCATCACTGTCCAGCACCCCACAAAGATGCCTCCTCAGACGGGTATATGAACCCGTATATGGTTTTCCTCCATGACAACCATGAGGGCACACAAATTTGTAAGATCCACCACCCTTTCCCCCATCAAGTTTGGTCACATAGTTCCACAAGGGTGTTGATGTACCTTTCCCATCTTGTGCTTCAGTGTCCCCTTCAAGTTCATCCCCTTCCTCTTCAAACCCTTCCTCCTCATCATACATTGGGTCACTACTATTAGGACCAAGTTCATCCCCTTCCTCTTCCCCTCTATTCCTCACCCTTGCCATCATTAAAACCAAGAGTGGAATGATACATAGAAGCCAAAAGAACACCATCTTGGAATATGGATATAGGTGGTGGACAACCTGTAAATAAAGGAGCAAGTAGAAACAATGGGAAAGAGTAGGAGAGGGAGGAGAAAAATACAATTTTTTTTTCAAAAAAACAAGGGAGTTTGGGGTTTGAACTTACCTCTTTAGCTCTTGTAGATGAAGTCCTCCAAGTTCTTGCTCCAAGCTCCTCCTCCTTCTCCTAGCTCCTCCTTCTTCACTCCTCCAAGCTCTCCTCTCTTCTCCTCTCCTTTCCTCTCTTCTCTTCTCCTCTCCTCTCTTCTCTTCTCCAACTCTCATAAACTCAAAGTGAGAAAATGAGAAGAGAATGGGAACTTTATTCTTCTCTAAACTCACCCTAAACTCACCCTAACCTCACCCTAAACTCACCCTAACCCACCCCCTCATGCTAAGTTAAGTTAACTTTTAAAAGAAATTAAAAAAAATTTAAGTTTCCTTGGCTGCCCGCGCGGAAATTTCCGGAAGCGCTCCGAAGCGCTCGGGAACCGTGCGCTTCCGGGCCCGAAGCGTGGCGCTTCCGGATGCCTGAAGCGCCCTCCGAACCGCGGATCCGGGGCAACGCAACCCAATTTCCAGGAATCGTTTCAAAAAATAGGAATCGCGCTTCAGAAAAACCGGAATCGCGCTTCGCCTGGAGGTTCCGGAACGCTTCCGTACGGGACGCGATTCCGGCTTAGGATCCGGGGGGGGGGGGGGAGATTCCTGCAACTATGACCACGGTAAAGGCTCATCCAATGATTACTTATAGTTAAGAGAAAAGGTTTTGAATGATGAACTACAAAGGGCAAATCTTCAAGAAATCCCCAAGTCAAAGTAACTTCAAGGTTTCCTTCTTGGTATGATAGCTAGGGCATCAATTTATTTGTAATTCCATCGTTGGAATTCGTTCAAAATTGGAGGATCCGTAGAGGAGATATAAATGAAGAAACTTGTCCAGACGGAATCCTAAAATTCCTCCTCCCTACAATTTCACACATGGCCTTAGAAAATCTCCTTATCCTTGGGGGATGAAGAAAAGAGGAAGAAAATAGGTGAAAGAATGATATTTTGTTAAGTCAATGTGATCACCAAGGATATAGGATCAGTGCTTAGTCTATTGGGAGAATGGAGTCAAGAATGAGATTGATTTGGGGTTTTGTTCAATCAAGGAACCTAATTGTAGCTTTGCATGCCCTAATGAAGCAACTACCCAGCTACAACAAGGATTTATATTTAGGCTTGTCAAATAATGGATTTTTAGGGTTAGGCTTTCAAAGACAACCCCTATGAACTTTCGCTTTTTCTTGTCCAATGAATAACACATGCAATAGATCAAGACTACCTATGTGATTCAAGATTTTCACATAATTTAGAGCACAAGCAACATCATGACGCTGTATTCCATACATAAACATATAATGAAAATTTCACCTAAAAGAGAAACTTACGTGGCAAAAAAGTATATCCATCCATCACATTTGCATGAGAGAAGCTCCAAAATAGAATAGCATTAACCCAAACATCAAAATGCATTAAAGAATCTCCAATTCGTCCTTCAATTAGCTATAGCGAAATTCTAGAAGAAACAATGATCCAAATCCAATTGATGATGCGTCACAAATGAGGCCTCAATTGTATTTATATGAGCCTCCATTAGCTCAATGGGTATAATTAGCCTAGAAAACCCCTAAAAGTGTCTCTATTGTGCAAAATAACACCCTAATTGGTGACAAGCCCACCAAGTAACTCAATAATACAAAAATAAGCCTCCCAAGAGGGCAAAATAATAGATACAATAGGTCAAAGGGCCATTGAAGAGGCATAATGGAGTCATATGTGTGCCAAGTTGGATGATGGAGTTCTAAACATAGTGATAAAGGGGTAGCCCCTTGATATCCAAGCAAATGACCTGTGGTGTCCCCAAGTGGCAATGAGGGCACAAAACATCCTCATGGGTCTCCAAATGGATCGAACAAGCATGTATCCCATCTATAAGGGGTGGAAGAATGATGTAAGCCCTCCCATTTTTTCCCACGGTGAGACACATTGTCATTTGGGCCCTGGATCAGCTGCCAAGTGTGTGGTGCAAGAGTGGAGCTAGTTGGGCAAGATGTATAGATTTTTGGTAGCATCGGATGTGCTGTAGCCTTGAAATTTGAAGGAGAAGCTAAGGCACATGAGATCTCTAAGACCTAGAAATTGTTTTAAGAAATTCCACCCGGATGAGGAGTTATTAAAATAATTAATATTTGTAATGGGTTCGAAAGTCTAAACTTAGGAAAATAAAAATATTAATGGGTATTAATAAAAATAAGGGTGAGAAGCTTCTAAGAGACGAGGATTAAGTCTGTTTTAATCTTAGCCGTTGATTAGGGACTTAATCTTGGCCGTTGATTCGTCAACAAGAAAAGTATAAGAGAAGACTTGAGGATCATTTGGAGACACATTGATAGATACTTAGTATCCCAAGGAAAATCGATTCTTAGAGAGAAGGAGATAGATTTCAGAGGGAGAGTTGCAGGGTGGAGGAAGAGGAGGGCATCAACAATAGTCAGTGATTGAGGAGGAGGTGACATAGGGACATTGAGAGACAATGCAGAGGGAGACGCAACCCTCACGCAGGCTGACGCAGAGGGATGCAGAACCACGTAAAGTGACGCAAAAGTGGGAGAAGGAGAAAGTGTCAGGTGTTTTCTCTCAGTTTCTCTGTAAAATCATTCCTTGTAAAGCGATTGTTGCTGAAGATTAATAAAACCCTCATCTATTGCACCGGTTTTCCCACATTGGGTTTTTCTGGGGACAATTGTCCAAAAACAATTGTGTTGATGTGATTGGTTCTTGTCCATGTATATCGCTGTTATTTTTTCTGTGTAATTATGTGATAACTGCAGTAGAATTTATTTTAATGTTTGCTGAAGGGATTTTGTAAATAACTTATTGTGAAGAATAAGTAGGTGAAATAAATTAGTTGCTGTAGTAGAAATTCGGGTTAGAAATTTTCACATGGTATCAGAGCAGAGATCCGACAATAGGAAAGGAAAATCGATTATGGGTCAAGAGCATGATCCAGAGGCATCCACTCAAGGGGAATCACGCAGATTTCCAGAAGAATGCACACGGGATATAAATAACGATTATTCTATGTTAGCTTCCAGATTGGAAGAAGAAGTCGCTTGCTTAGCAAGCTCTGCCTCCTCGGAGGTTTGGTATATAGAAAATGGAGCTTCCTGGCATATGACAGGAATTCGAGAATGTTTTTCAGATTATCAGGAAGAAAGAATGAATTTTCAGAGCACCATGGAAAATAAGGCAAAGTGCACTCCAGTAGGAAGAGGTACTATAGTTTTTCAAACCGAAGCAGGAGAGCCACTTCGGGCAACCAAAGTGCTGCATGTGCCAGGATTGTGGATGAACTTACTTTATCTCAACTTCAAAACAAGGGCTATGATGTTTTCTTCATTAAAGAGAAAGTATTTGTCAAACAGCCGAGTTGGAAAAAGAAGGCTCAGATTGGAATCAAAAGTAACATGTTGTACATATTGCAGTGAGAATCACCAATGGCATTGATAGGCAGTAATGGAGACAAATATTTGAATGAGCTATGGCGCAAGAGGATGGCACACTTACACCATGGGGTTCTAAGAATTCTCAGGAAAATAGTATCAGGAGTTGCAGAACTAAGTACTGATTGTTGGAAATAATACTGGGGGGGGTGAATTGGTATTAGTCAAATCAATAACTTTTCATTTCATACTCTGATTTCTATACGCTACTTCAATGAAGGTAACTCGCATGTACACGCAACTGTATTTAAGGCAACCAATGTATATACAACAAACTTATGATTCAGTTAATTCATCATATGTTGATCTTTAATCAGTGCATCAATACTTCATTAACCATATAAATAGTAATCATGTGCAGTAATAACAGAACAAACCATCACACATAAGAAACACACATGAACACCAAGATTTAAGGTGGAAACCCAATGCGGGACAAAAACCACTTGCTGCTGTCTTCTTTTAATATAAGAAAAACTTGTTTACAATCTTGTACTGGTGCAAACTCATACCAGTACGCAGACACCCACTTGCAGAAGGATACAACCTTCTCTCGTTCTCTAGCTTCTACTGGAAGGGAGCTCCAACCCCCTGGCTCTTATACTAGCCGATATGTTTACCAGTACGTAGGCGTCGACCTATAGAAGGCTACAACCTTCTCTCTTCCTCCAGGGACCACGTTTCATAAATTTTCAAACTGGATACCCCTAGAGCAAAACACCACAATCTGAAGACCACGTTTCATCAAATTTCATACTGGACCCATCAACAACATTGAAGCTCAAAATCAATCACAACTGCAGTACAACCATCAGATACATCTGTATCAACCAATCACTGAAACTGAATCATCAATCTCTGAATCAACCACAACTGAATCAATCAATCACTAACAACCCATCATCACTGAAGCAGATCATAATCAATCAATTTGAACTTTCAGAACACTGTCAATTGAACACAGTCACCAGAACACAAAGCAGAACCTAGACCTCTGCAACAACAACTAGATTCAACTACAACTTCAAATATCATATTCATAATGCATACGCTACTTCGATGTGTCGAACCAGCGTGTATATGCAATTTTACGAAAGCGAATTAGCGTACAGATCTGCAAATACTAACTTAAAACTTCACAGCTATTCTAGACTTCAGTCATACTCAGATCATAACATTTACAAAATAAAACATGCATCAGTATTCAAATCTAGACTATCCATGACTATAATTCATTTTAGATTCCGATCCATCATTAGATCTCATCCCTCATCAATTGCTAAGGTTCATCCTTAGTTCAGATCAAAGCACCATAAACCCATAACATGCATATTTGATCTAACACTTCATCAGATATTCAGTACTTGCACTCCTGGCCTAATGATCTTCTCCTCCTTATATACTCTTAGGCCTTTCTCAATACCTTGGACCAAAACCACTTAGGACCAATACCTTGGACCAAATACCTAGGGTCAATACCTTGGACCAAATACTTCGGACCAAGTACCTTGGACCAATACCTTGGATCAAAATACCTTGGACCAAAATACCTTGGTTTTCCAACATGTACGCGCTTTTCCTCCTGTGAAAGTGTGTATATATGTATACGCTCCTTTTGTTCTGTTAACCCGCGTGTATACGCTTCTTGGACAAAGTGAACCAGTGTATACCTCTCTTTCTTCAATATTTGGAGTCTGATCTGTAATCCTTTGCTGTTAACTTGCTGCACTATGAACTATCATGTGAGTAAGTTGCCATCAAGGACAACACTTGTATCATAATGCCAACAATGATGTATGTAGAGGGTACGCTCTGGGCAAGTATGCCAAAGCAGCGTTTTCCAGAAGTAACACTAGGGCTAAGAGTGTGCTAGGATTGATACACTCAGACATCTGCGGACCAATGTCCATAAAATCTCTTAGTGGTGCCGAATACTTCATCACCTTCATCAATGACCATTCCAGGAAGACTTGGATCTACTTTCTGAAAACCAAGGATGAGGTTTTTGGTCGATTCAAAGAGTTCAAGGCTCTAGTAGAGAATCTGACAGGAAAGAATATAAAAGTGTTGCGGTCAGACAATGGTGGAGAGTATGTTGACAAGGACTTCACTGATTTTTGTGCTAAGAAAGGCATCAAAAGGGAGTGGACAACTCCCTACAATCTGGAGTAGAATGGAGTAGCAGAAAGGAAAAACAGGACTATTGTGGAAGTAGCTAGGGCAATGTTGTATGATCAGGATATGCCTAAATTCCTGTGGGCAGAAGCATGCAGCACAAAAATTTATGTCCAGAACAGGACTCCTCACAGGGCATTGGGCAAAATCACTCCGGAGAAGGTCTTCATTGGGAAGACACTTGAAGTTATTCATTTCGGTATATTTGGCAGTTTAGTGTATTACTGTATACCCGAAGAGAAAAGAAATAAATTAGATCAAATTGCTGAGAAAGGATATCTTGTGGGATATAGCGAGAATGCTAAGGCATATAAAGTCTATCTTCCAGGGAGTAGGAAGGTAGTAGTTCGGTGGGATGTAAAGTTCATGGAGGATAGAGCTTTCAGGAAATCCTAAGACATGCCTTCCGAGGAGCAGTCAAAAGACGAGTCGTTGGTCGAACCACTTCAACCAAGCGGAAACAGTACCAGAAATTTTCTTGAAGACAAAGCTTCAGGACAGGAGGAATCTCGGGAAGAGGAAGAGCTGATAGATGTGCCTACTACTAGTGGAAGAACGAGCTGGGAACTCCGACAAATTCTATGGGATGCAAAAGACTTCATTGGTGCACCCAGGAATAGTAAAAGGGAGTGAAGGTAGCTAGACAAATACCAGGCCTTAGTAGCTCAGGTTGGGCAACCTTCTAGTTTTCAGGAGGCCGTTCAGCATCAAGTATGGGTGGATGCTATGGTGGAGGAATACAACTCTATAATGGTCAATGATGTCTGGGAAGTGGTACCTAGGCCTCGGGATAGAACAATGGTAGTTTCGAGATGGATCTACAAGGTCAAATATGTTGCATACGACAGTATGGAGAAATACAAAGCTAGGTTTGTGGCTAAGGGGTATGCTTAGAAGGAAGGGATAGAGTACGAAGAAACCTTTGCCCCAGTAGCTAGGTATACTTCTATTAGCACTGTGATATCTCTTGTAGCACAGATGGGGTGGGAGATTCATCAAATGGATGTCAAGACGACATTCCTGAAGGGGTAATAGAAGAGGAAGTATACATTGAACAACCAGAAGGTTTTGAGACACATGAGAAGAAATCTCATGTATGCAGATTAAAGAAATCCGTGTATGGGCTTAAATAGGCACCTAGGGCATGGTACGACCTAATTGATGGCTACTTGCAGAAGTTGGGGTTCTGCAAGAGTGATGCAGACCCTAATCTCTACTATCTGGTCGTAGAGAGTGAGCCTCTAATACTAGTGTTATATGTGGATGATTTCTTCCTGACAGGATCATCTAGGCTCATCAAAGACTGCAAGAAGAACCTAGCCACAAAATTCGACATGAAGGATTTGGGACAGGTGCATTATTTCCTGGAAATGGAAGTTTGGAAACAAAAGGGTGAGATCTTCCTGGGACAAGGGAGATATGCTACAGAAATCTTGAAGAGATCCAGGATGCAGGACTGTAGACCTATGGCTACTCCAATGATCACCAATTGGAAGAAGATTGATGCATTGGAAGATAAAGACGTTGATCCCACCTTGTATAGGCAGCTTATAGGGTCTTTGATGTATCTGGTTAATACCAGGCTAGACATTTGTTACGCTGTCAACATCCTCAGTCAGTTCATGGTGGAACCTAAGAGGGCGCACTGGGCAGCAGCCAAACATGTTCTTAGGTATGTACAAGGAATAGTCGAGCATGGACTATTGTACACCAGAGGCAATGACATCAGGCTAAGTGGGCTCACTGACGCAGATTGGGCTGGAAGTTCAGTAGATTGGAAAAGTAAAACTGGGTATTGTTTCAACATTGGATTAGGAATGACCTCCTAGTGTAGTAAGAAACAAAAAAATGTGGCTCTGAGCTCAGCTAAAGCAGAATATGTGGCACCTAACACAACTTTGTGCGAAGCCATATGGCTTAGCAAATTGCTTGTGAATCTATTCAGGAGAAGGATGGAAGCGACGAGGATCATGTGTGATAATTACAGTTGCATCAACCTCTCTGAGAATCCAGTATTTCATGATCGGTTGAAGCACATTGATATCAAGTGTCACTTTGTCAGAGACTGTGTCCAACAAGGGGCAGTACAGTTGAGGTACACTCTTATAGGAGAATAGGTGGCAGACATCCTCACTAAGGCTCTAGGAAGAACAAAGTTTGTTTATTTCAGGGAGAAGATGGGGATGGTAAAGAATCCATTTCAGTAGCAGAAATGGATAAGTGTCAGAAGTTGCAGTGCAAAAGTTAGCAATAACAATGCTATGGGCAACATGATGCAGCATGTTGAGATAGAGCTACAATACAGGTGCAGCAGTGGCAGTGACGATGTCATGGGCAGCAGTACAGGAAGCAGTAGTGCAGGGGATGTGAGGCAGCAGGCCAAGCATTAGCACAGGTACCGATGCGGAAGATTAATGTGATGTTTCTACACTGAAACATTGCTAGAGCACATTCCTCACTAAGAGGGAGTGTTGATTTTTGGTAACATCAGATGTGATCTAGCGTTGAAATTTGGAGGAAAGGCTAAGGCACATGAGATCTCCAAGACCCATAAATCGTTTTAAGAAATTCCACCCGAATGAGGAGTTATTAAAATAATTAATATTTTTAATGGGTTCCTAAGTCTAACTTAGGAAAATAAAAATATTAATGGGTATTCATAAAGATAAGGGTGAGAAGCTTCTAAGAGACGAGGATCAAGTCTGTTTTAATCTTAGCCGTTGATTTGTTAACAGGAAAAGTATAAGAGAAGACACACCGGCAAATACTCAGTATCCCAAGGAAAATCGATTCTCAGAGAGGAGATAGATTTCAGAGGGAGAGTTGCAGGGTGGAGAAAGAGGAGGGCATCAACAATAGCCAGTGACTGAGGAGGAGGTGACGCAGGGACATTGAGAGACAATCTAGAGGGAGATGCAACCCTAACGCAGGCTGATGCAGAGGGACGCAAATCTACGCAGAGTGACGCAAAAGTGGGAGAAGGGTCCCAAGGTGTTAGAAAGTTTCCAGGAGAAAGTCTCAGGTGTTTTCTCTCAGTTTCTTTGTAAAATCATTCCTTGTAAAGCGATTGTTGCTAAAGATTAATAAAACCCTCATCTGCTGCACCAGTTTTCCCACATTGGGTTTTTCCGGGGATAATTGTCCAAAAACAACTGTGTTGATGTGATTGGTTCTTGTGCATGTATATCACTGTTATTTTTTTTGTGTAATTATGTGATAACTGCAGTAGAATTTATTTTAATGTTTGTTGAAGGGATTTCGTAAATAACTTATTGTGAAGAATAAGTAGGTGAAATAAATCAGTTGTTGCAGTAGAATTTCCGGTTAGAAATTTTCACAAGGTGGTCCAGGTGCATCATCATCGTCTAATAGGTGGAACACGAGCAAGCAATAGGTGGAATTGAAGGATCCCATGAAGTGGCAATCTGCTCTGGGCTATGGTGGAGACACGTGGCTCTGAATGTTCTCCCTACCAACGCCAATATGACCATCCGGAGGGCTTGGACCCCTTATAGGGAGACCTAATCCAAGATGAAGACCCATCTGCAATCTTGAATAAGATCATATGCGTCCCCTCACGTTCCAGTACAACAGATCAATAGTGCAATTGAGTAAATGAGCTTACAAATCATGGCTCCAAGTGGACACTTCATAGTAGCATGCCCTTCCATAATGGGTTTTGAAATGTACAAGTGTCTCCAAGTTCAAGAAAAAGGTTAACCAAGGACCCTATAAGGTGGTTTCAACCTCTAAGGGGGTGACATGTCCATGGTACATCCGTTAAATGGCAGGTGGTACGTGATATAATAGTCGAATGGAGTGGGGCATCAGGGGAAGGCTCCAAGCCACATGCCACAGTTCAAGGGTCCCTATAATAAGGGAAGCCCACAATTGGATATATGAGTGTAGGAGGGAGAAACCATGTTGCATGAGTTACCCCAACCTTTGTTTTTCCACCCTACATATGCCTTTTGCCTTTTATTGATTTTCTTTTATAATTGCTTGGGGCTCCAAGGGATGAGAGCATGATGCGTAAGATAAAGCAGTGGATACCCCTTTGAAGTTGGGCATTTCATCGCACACCAGTGGTTGGGATATTATGGGTTCCTTAATGATGAAAGGGGTGGATATGAGGGACCCTAGGAACCAGGGGATGGCCATAATGATAGGGGAAGAGCTCATGTTTGGCTTTTGCTCACGTGCTAAATTTGTATGTTCCCGTCATATTTTTCTTTTTATGGTACATTTCCTGTTGAGAGTGGCCAAATTATGCTTTTTCTTTTCTTTTTAGCTGCATCAACCTTTGGAGCATCGTTCCAGGCCCGACCCAAGGTGTGGACAACCGTAGGGGGAAGCTAACTCCTTGTGGACCCATGGACAAATGTGGACCCGGACGGGAAATATGGTGAATGGGGTTATAATGAGCAGAGGGGGGTGATGTATATGGTGTCAGGAAGTGGGACCACACATAAAAAATCAGGGTTTCCCATGTAGTGACACCCCTAAAGCTAATAGCCAATAAAGAAGATCCCACGAGAATAGGATACAAGGCGAACCATCAAATTGGGCAGAGGAGACAAGAGTACAAAGTTCAAACGAAGCCCAATCTTCTGCTAAATTTCCCCACTTATCCATGCCCAAAAGTGTCCATGATAAGTAAACAAAAATACCCAACTACATAATGTAAAGCCATACCTTCAGGGTTGGAAGGCCCACCTTTAAATATATGATCATAACAGATGGGCGAGGGAGCATATGGGTAGCTTAGGTGGCGGAGATAGTGGCACATTGAGCTATCTAGTGGCTACAAGGGGTTGTTGGCTGCTAGCTAAGGACCATATAGGAGGAAATTTTTCTCCTATGGATACTACCCATGGGTGGTGGGTAAGAGGCCGACTTGTTGATAGCTAGTTGACTTGTTTTGGAGGCAGTGTTATGACACTTTTTGAGTCACAATAATTTTCTTGACATGATACAATATGCCTAATGGTGAATTTTGTATGTGACAAATGACTCTATTGACTTCTTGACTCTATGATAAACCCTAGAAGCACACAATGGGTGTCTGACCTATAAATAAATTGACCTTGAGCATGAAATCCATGCTACAAATATAATAATGATATTTTTTCTTTCTTTTTACAATATACAAGAATCCAAAGTACATTTCATATTTATGAAGACCGAATCTAGTTACATACTTCAACACTCCCTCTTAACTAGGGAGGTATTCATGGACATTCCCATACTGAAGAATTCTCATAAGAAGAGTCGGATTGGTAAGCCATCTGATAAGCTATCTTCTCAGCTTATATCTGTGCATCTCATCATATCAACCAACATTGTCATATAGCAAGGCCTTGACTAACAACTCTATCTCTCCACTAGATTAGAGCACAATGCTGGGGAGACCAATGATTTATAGACACCTTCATCATTGACTCTCAAGGCACATACCCCATCCGGATGTTCACAAGGTATGTCCTTCTAAGACCATTCCCATCTTGGATTTACACATCTTCATGGAATTTCCTCTTTCACTACTCTTGCGTATTGGATGCCCTACCACATCCTCAAAGAGTATCGGAATTCAGATGCTTACCCAATCCTCCATTCTTTCTTCATAATGAAGATAAGAATGATGTGTCTATCTCTCCCTCTCAATTAGGGAGGATCTACTCATGCCTATAAAAGGAATATAGCCAAACTCCCTCTTAACTAGGGAATTGTTTTTTAACAACATCTATCTGCTCTTTGGTGGAGATCATGGTACTATCAGTTGCTTGTAGAGCTCCTCTTTCTGCATCATGTCATGGATGAACTTCAACCGCTTCATTAGGGATCCATATTTTTCTAAAACTTCTCCGTAGAGCATCGTGTTGATTTTGTGGTAGCATCGGATGTGCTCTAGCTCTGAAATTTTGTGGAGGGGCTAGAATACATAAGATCTCCAAGACCCAAATATAGTTTGGAGAAATTCCACCCGGATTGTGAGTTATTAAAATAATTAATATTTTTAATGGGTTCCTAAGTCTAAACTTAGGAAAATAAAAATATTAATGGGTATTAATAAAAATATGTATGAGAAGCTTCTAAGAGGCGAGGATCAAGTATGTTTTAATCTTCGCTGTTGATTACGGACTTAAACTCGGTTGTTGATTCATCAACAGGAAAAGCATAAGAGGAGGCTTGATGGTCAGTTGGAGATGCACCAAGTGATCAGTCAATTCGATTTTTCTGGGGCGAGGTTTGATGAGAAAATCGAATAGGTGATTTGAGTTGCAGTGAGAGGGGCAGAAACAGAGATTTGGATCGGAAAGGAGTTCCGAGCCAAAGAGTACCAGACAGAGAGGAAGCAGTAGCATCAGAGGGGCAGTGTAGAGGCCTACGTAGCCCAAGAAGGGGCTCACGCAGTGCTGACACAAACCAAGAGGGTCTTTTGCAGTGGCAATGGAGGATATTCGTCAGAAGTTCGAGATTTTGTCGGAGAAGCAAGGTTCTAAGTCGGGAGGGATGAACAACAGTCTTCCTCCAACAAATCGATCCAGCAGAAGGGGTAACAGAGTCTCCTAGAGGCAAGACGCTGGCCCAAGCAGTGATTGTGCTGGGATTTCGCAGTGTTTGCCAGAGTTAGGCCGCTCAGTGGATCAGTTGTGACTTGGAGAACGAGGTAAACCCTCGTATGTATTTCTTGCTGTCGATATTTCTTTGAAAGGTTAGCCGGTGTGAGAGGCAACATGCTATACTCAGATTCTGCTTGCTTAATAATACAAACCCTCTATCTACTACACTGGTTTTCCTGCATTGGGTTTTTTCGGGGACGTGTTGTCCAAAAATAACGGTGCCCCTTGTGTGTTTGTCTCATCTATTGTTTCAGTTTATGGTCGATATGTCAGTGTAGTCTACAATAGCGTTTTTCATTACTGTTTATAAATTAAATAACTTGTTGAATGAAATAACAAGTAGGAGATGCTAAACCAGTAACTGCAGTAGGATTTCTGTGTCTAGATTAAGAAATTTTCACATCGTATCAGAGAATTGCAGATCATAGGACACTGAAGCCATTAGCCGAGAGATCCAGCGAAACTGCTACAGAGAAGCAACTGTCTCGAGTGACAACGCTGTTTCAGAGCTAGAGGAGCAGCTGAAGGAGTGATGCAGTGCCAGAGGAGTGATGCAAAGTCTCACGCAGTGCCTGCGTTAGCATTCTGAGCCAGTGTGGGGTGACGCAGTACCTGAGAGGAGCTCATGCAGTGATTGCGTCAACTCTCTGGGCCAGCGCAGAGCCTGAGAGGCTCAGGTCAGTCAGTTGCCAAGGCAGGAGAAGCAGTGCAAATTCAATCTGTGGTGCTGGTGGGACACTGTTGCTGTTGGTGAAAAATAGTTTGTGAGGAGACATAGCCGAGGTAGAGGGAGTCATTACCTTAGCAGATATCTTGCCAACGAAATTTAGATCTAGGTTGCTAAGCAACAATAAAGGAGGATTGGAAAGGAGTGATTCGACATTTGGTGAGAGGATTTCCGTGAAGGAAATAAGGACTCAGAGGGAGTCTGGAAAGAACTTGTTTCTTAGAGGATTTCTAGCGCCAAAGAATTCTAGATCTGAGTCTTGTTGGGGCAGCAGTAAGAGAGGGAGAAGAGAACCTGTTCTACACTTGTTTGAGTAGAGATGGTAGTCAATGGACTGAGGGATCAAGACATATTGGATGGAGCATCCAACTTTGTCATCTGGAAGGCCAGGATCCTGGCAGTCTTGGACAAGAATCCCATCAAGGATTATGCCTTGAAAGTGGTGGTTGTACCAGTTGATGTTGATCCTCTCAAGAAATACAAGGAGGCTCGAGCAAAGGCGTAGTGCATGATCCTCGACGGGGTCAAGAATCATGTGATCCCGCATATTACCAAAAAGGAAATGACAAGGGAAATGTGGGAGGCCTTGACCACCTTGTATGAGGGAACTTCAGTCCAACAGAAGATGTTGCTTGAGAACCAGCTGAGACAATATTCGATGTAGAAGGGAGAAGAAATCGATCCCTTCCTTCTCAGGTTGCAAGGGATTCGAGACCAGCTGACTTCTGTGGGGTCTACACTAGATCCTGAGTTCATGGTCATGACTGCTCTGAATCTTGTCATTGAAGACTTGGAGAACTTTGTCTAGAGCATCTTGGGCAGGGCTTCTCTTCTTATTTGGGAGGAGATGTGGGCAGCTCTTTAACAGGAAGAGATCAGGCGGTTAACCAAGGTAAGAAGTAGCGGCAAAGGAGTTAGAGCCAAGAAGGAGGAAGAGGAGGATGTAGCTCTTGCATCAACGCAATAGCTAGGGTAGCAAAAGACGAAAAATAAAGACATAACCAAAGTCAGATGCTTCAGGTGTGGGGAACTGGGACATTTCGCCACTTAGTGCCCTTAGAGGAAGGGCAAGGAAGAGAAGTCTGACAAGGAGGATGATGATGAGGATATTGCCATGAGTGCTCATGCACC
The DNA here is from genome assembly GCA_031772625.1 of Pinus tabuliformis. Lineage (NCBI taxonomy): Eukaryota > Viridiplantae > Streptophyta > Pinopsida > Pinales > Pinaceae > Pinus > Pinus tabuliformis. The sequence goes on along the minus strand of CM062806.1, from coordinate 982,676,272 downwards.
TTTGGAGAAGAGGTGGGGTGACAGAGAGTCGGGAGGACTACACGAAAAGGGATAGGATCCTTGAGGTGTCCAAACTCTTGGATCACATATGGCTACGGGAGCCCTTAATGACAGTAGCAGATTGATGGAAGTTAGTTGGTGTGAGGGATGATGGAGCAACAATGGCAGGGCTAGAGTGCCATAGTCTGAAGCAGCGCAGTGGAGGTTGCAGTAGTGTGGGAGGCACAAAGAAGATTGCAGCGACGCAGTAGTAGCAGAGGGCCATCACAGATTAGCAGCAGAGGTAGCTTCAGCATCACGAGGCATCTAAACTGACCAACATGTCAGCTGTTTGGGTGGCTCTTCGGTTGCTTACTTCTCAGCAACTGAGTTGCAGTGCAGCAGTTAGCAGTGGCAGTGCTATTGGCAGCATGGTGCAACATTTTGAGAGGGAGCTGTAGTACAGATGCAGTAGTGGTAGTGGCAGTGTCATGGGCAACAGTATGGTGGATGAAAGGCAGCAGGCCAAGCATCAACAACACAGAGGATCGATGTCGTGGATCAGTGTGATGCTTCTAGTTGGAAGTATTGCTAGAGCACATTCCTCGCTAAGAGGGAGTGTTGATTTTGGGGTAGCATCAGATGTACTCTAGCTCCAAAATTTTGTGGAGGGCCTAGAATACATAAGATCTCCACGACCTAGAAATCGTTTGGAGAAATTCCACCCGGATTGTGAGTTATTAAAATAATTAATATTTTTAATGGGTTCCTAAGTCTAAACTTAGGAAAATAAAAATATTAATGGGTATTAATAAAAATATGGGTGAGAAGCTTCTAACAGGTGAGGATCAAGTCTGTTTTAATCTTAGCCATTGATTAGGGACTTAATCTCGGCCATTGATACATCAACAGGAAAAGTATAACAGGAGGCTTGAGAGTCAGTTGGAGATACACCAAGTGATCAGTCAGTTCGATTTTTTTGGGGCGAGGTTTGTTGAGAAAATCGAATAGGTGATCTGAGTTGCAGGGAGAAGGGAAGAAGCAGAGATTTGGATAAGAAAGTAGTTTCGAGCCAAAGAGTACTAGGCAGAGAGGCAACAATAGCATTAGAGAGGCAGTGTAGAGGCCTACGCAACCCAGGAAGGGGCTCACGCAGGCCAAGAGGGTCTCTTGCAATGGCAGTGTTGATTTGGGGTAGCATCGGATGTGCTCTAGCCACGAAAATTGGAGAGGCTAAAGCACATGAGATCTCCAGGACCTAGAAATGGTTTGGACAGAATCTAACCAGTTTGGAAGATATTAAAATAACTAATATTTTTAATGGAGTCCCTAAGTCTAAACTTAGGGAAAATAAAATATTAATGTGAATTAATATAAAACTGAGTTAGGATGGTTCAAAAGTCATGGATCAAGCCAGATCTAATTATAGTCGTTGATTAGGGACTTAATCTCGGTCGTTGATGGACCAACGAGAAAAGTATAAGAATAGGCTTGAGGGTCAGTTGGAAAACACACTGAGGGAGACCACTCAATTCGATTTCTGGAGTGGGGTTAGTTGAGAAATTCGAACTAGTGGTTTGAAAAGCAATAGGAGGTAGCAAGTACGGAGCAGAGAGTTAGGATCAACAATAGAAGACCAGCGCAAAGGCAGGAGAAGTAAACGCTGAGGCAGCAGGAGACTGCGCAGTCACTAGAGGGCCTGCGTGGGTGACGCAGAGAGGCCCAAGGTTGACGCAGACAAGCCAGGGTTGACTTAGACAAGTAGGGGCTGACGTAGAGTGTCTGGGAGCCACGCAGAGGTCAGCCAGGTTGACGTTGGGATTGGGAGAAGTGCTGGAGAATTTTTCTCTCTGTTGGGTAAGCCAATTTGGCACCCGGTTGTACTGAAGAATTGCTGAATAATAAAATCCTCCCTTGTTGAATCGGTTTTCCCACATTGGGTTTTTCTGGGGACCGTTGTCCAAAATATCTCTGTCGATGTGTTGATTCTTGTGCATGTGTTTGTTTCTGTATTATGGTGTGATATTTGTAGCAAAATTTATTTTAATGTTTATTGTAGGAATTTCATAAATAACTGATTGAAAATAAGTAGGCAAAGTGAATCAGATGTTGCAGTGAGAATTTTCACATGGTATCAAAACAAGTAATTAGAGATAGGAAGGGAAAATCAACGATGGGTTGAGGCCATGATACAAAGGCATCCACGTCAGCGGACTCGCACATATTTTTAGAAAATTGCACAAGAGATTTTGATTTCTCCATGTTGGCTTCTAGGATGGAAGAAGTGGCTTGTATGACTAGTTCTGCATCATCAGAAGTATGGTATATAGACAGTGGAGCCTCTTGGCATATGACGGGAACCAGGGAATGTTTCTTAGAGTATCGAGAAGAGAAGATCAACTTTCAAATCACCATGGGGAACAAGGCAATGTGTACTCTAGTAGGGAAGGGTACCATAGTTTTTCAACTAGAATCAGGAGAACGATTCCGCGCTACAAATGTGCTGCATGTACCAGGATTGGAGATGAACTTACTTTCCATGTCGCAACTTCAAGGCAAGGGCTATGACGTCTACTTCATCAAGGAGAAGGTATACATCCAACACCCGAGCTAGAAAAAGAAAGTGCAGATCGAGATCAAAAGTAACTAGAATCACCAATGGAACTAGTAGGCAGTCATCGAGACAAGGACTTGAAAAAATTATGGCATAGAAGAATGGGACATTTGCACCACGGGGCTCTGAGAATTCTCAGGAGCATTGTAACAGGAGTTTCGAATCTTAGTACGGAACGAGATGATGTATGCAGAGGATGTGCTCTAGGAAAGTATGCCAAGAAAGCATTTCCTAGGCGTAAACATAGGGCCAAGAGTGTATTAGGATTGATACACTCAGATATCTGCGGACCTATGTCCACCAAAGCTCTTAGTGGTGCCGAGTATTTCCTTACTTTCATTGATGACCACTCAAGGAAAACTTGGATTTATTTTCTGAAAACCAAGGACAAGGTTTTTTGTTGATTCAAAGAGTTCAAGGCTCTCGTGGAGAATCTGACTGGGAAGAAGATAAAATTTTTGCGCTTAGATAATGGAGGAGAGTATGTCGATAAGGACTTCATTGATTTTTGCGCTAAGGAGGGCATCAGAAGAGAGTGGACAGTTCCATACAATTCAGAGCAGAATGGAGTAGCAGAAAGGAAGAATAGGACTATTGTAGAAGCAGCTGGGGCCATGATGTATGATCAAGATATGCCACAATTCCTGTGGGAAGAAGCATGCAACACAACAGTCTATGTTCAGAATAGAACTCATTGTGGGTTGGGCAAGATTACTCTAGAGGAAGTTTTCACAAGGAAGACGCTTGAATTCAATCATTTCAAGATATTTGGGAGTTTAGCACATTGCCGCATACTCGAGGAAAAGAGGAAAAAGCTGGATCAAACTGCAAAAAAGGGATATCTAGTGGGATATAGCGAGAAGGCTAAAGCATACAGAATCTATCTTCCAGGGAGCAGGAAGGTAGTGGTTCGAGAAGATGTAAAGTTCATGGAGTACAGGGCTTTCAGAAAATCTCATGAGCTACCTTCCGAGGAGCAATCAAAAGAAGAGCCATTGGTTAAACCTCTTCAACCAACAGAAGTAAAGAATTCTTCCTCGGATCAGGAAGATTCATAGGATGAGGAGGAGCTAACAGAGGCACCTGCTAGTAGAGGAAGAACTAGTAGGGAACTTCGTCAGATTCTGCGAGATGCAGAGGACTTCATCAATGCGCCAAGAAACAATAAGAGGCAACGAAAACAACTAGATTGATATCAGGAATTAGTAGCTCAGGATGGGGAGCCCGCCAGTTTCTAGGAGGCAGCTCAACATCAGGTTTGGCTAGATGCAATGGTAGAGGAGTACAACTCCATAATGGTGAACGATGTCTGGGAGGTAGTGCCAAGGCCTCAAGACAAATCAGTAGTAGGTTCGAGATGGATCTACAAGATCAAATACGCTGCAGATGACAATGTTGAGCAATGAGAAATACAAGGCCTTGTTTGTGGCTAAGGGATATGCTCAAAAGGAAGGAATTGACTACGAAGAGACCTTCGCCCCGGTAGCCAGGTATACATCTATTAGGAGGACCGTGATATCTCTTGCAGCTCAAATGGGGTGGGAGATTCATTAGATGGATGTCAAAACAACTTTTTGAATGGGGTAATTGAAGAAGAGGTATACATTGAACAACCAGAGGGCTTTGAGACACATGAGAAGAAGTCTCATGTATGCAGATTGAAGAAAGCCTTGTATGGGCTGAAACAGGTACCTAGAGCGTGGTATGGTCGAATCGATGGCTACTTGCAGAAGATGGGATTTGTCAAGAGTGACACGGATCCGAATCTCAACTATCTGGTTATAGCGAATGAGTCGCTAATCTTAGTATTGTATGTGGATGATCTCTTTCTGATAGGATAATCCAGGCTCATTGGGGACTGCAAGAAGATTCTAACCAAAGAATTTGAGATGAAGGATTTGGGACTAATGCATTACTTCCTAGGGTTGGAAGTTTGGCAGCAAAAGGGAGAGATCTTCCTTGGGCAAGGGAGGTATGCTACAAAAATCTTGAAAAGATTCAGGATGGAGGACTGTAGACCCATGGCTACTCCAATGATCACCAACTTGAAGAAGACTGATGCATCAGAAGACAAGGATGTTGATCCCACCCTATACAGGCAACTCATAGGGTCCCTGATGTATTTGGTCAATACCAGGCAAAACATTTTCTACGTTCTCAACACCCTCAGTCAGTTCATGGTGGAACCGAAGAGGGCACACTGGGAAGCAACCAAACACGTTCTCAGGTATTTACAGGGAACAGTCGATTATGGACTCTTGTACACCAGGGGTAATGATATAAGATTGAGTGGATTTACTGATGCAGATTGGGCAGGAAGTTTATTGGATCAGAAAAGTACCTTTGGGTACTGTTTCAACATTGGATCAGGAATGACTTCTTGGTGCAGTAGGAAATAGAAGTCCATGGCTCTGAGCTCATCTGATGCAGAATATATGGCGGCGAGCACAACTTTGCGTGAGGCCATATGGCTTAGAAAACTGCTTGTGAACCTATTCAGAAGGAAAATGGAGGCGACCAGGATCATCTGCGATAATTAGAGTTGCATCAAGCTCTCTGAGAATCCAGTGTTTCATGATCGGTCAAAGCATATTGATATCTGGTGTCACTTTGTCAAAGACTGTGTCCAATGAGGAGCTGTACAGTTGAGCTACACTCGTACAGGAGAACAGGTGGCGGACATCCTCACCAAGGCCCTTGGAAGGACAATGTTTGATTACTTTAGGGAAAAGATGGGGATGATAAAGAACCTGTTTCAATATCAAAAATGAGGGTGATAGCAGCACAAATGCAGAGGGAGTTGCAGTGCCGATGTAGTGTTGGGAGAAAAGGATGAGTAACAATACGGATGCAGAGGGAGCTGTCGTACAGATATAGCAGTGGCAGTAGCAGAGCCATGGACAACAGTATAGGATGCAACGATGTGAAGGATGTTGGGTAGGGAGGCTTAGCATCAGCACATGGACCAATGCCGGATGATCATGGTGATACTCATTGAGGAGTATTACTAGACCACAGTCCTCGCTAAGAGGGAGTGTTGATTTGGGGTAGCATCGGATGTGCTCTAGCCACGAAAATTGGTGGAGAGGCTAAAGCACATGAAATCTCCAAGACCCAAAAATGGTTTCGACAAAATCTAACCAGTTTGGAAGATATTAAACTAATTAATATTTTTAATGGAGTCCCTAAGTCTAAACTTAGGGAAAATAAAATATCAATGTGAATTAATATAAAACTGAGTTCGAATGGTCCAAAAGTCATGGATCAAGCCAGATCTAATCTTAGCCATTGATTAGGGACTTAATCTTGGCCGTTGATGGACCAATGAGAAAAGTATAAGAAGAGGCTTGAGGGTCAGTTGGAAAACACACTGAGGGAGACCAGTCAGTTCGATTTCTAGAGCGGGGTTAGTTGAGAAATTCGAACTAGTGGTCTGGAGAGCAGCAGAACGCAACAAGTATAGAGCAGAGAGTTAGGATCAGCAACAAAAGACTAGCGCAGAGGCAGGAGAGGCAGACATAGGGCCTTTCAAGCAGACGCTGAGGCAGTAGGAGACTGCGTAGTCACTAGAGGGCCTGCATGGGTGACGTAGAGAGGCCCAGGGCTGATGCAGACAAGCCAGAGCTGACACAGACAAGTAGGGGCTAACACAGCGTGTCTGGGAGCCACGTAGAGGTCAGCGAGGCTGACGTTGGGACTGGGAGAAATTTTGGAGAATTTTTCTGTCTATTGGGTAAGCCAGTTTGGCACTCGGTTGTACTGAATAATTGCTGAATAATAAAATCCTCTCTTGCTGCACCAGTTTTCCCACATTGGGTTTTTTCGGGGACTGTTGTCCAAAATATCTTTGTCGATGTGTTGATTCTTGTGCATGTGTTTGTTTCTGTATTATGGTGTGATATTTGCAACATAATTTATTTTAATGTTTATTGAAGGAATTTCATAAATAACTTATTAAAAATAAGTAGGCAAAGTAAATCAGATGTTGTAGTGATAGAATTTTCACAGGCAGTGGAGGATATTCGTCTGAAGTTCGAGATTTTGCCGGAGAAGCAAGGTTCTAAGCTAGGAGGGATGAACAACAGTCTTCCTTTAGCAAATCGATCCAACAAAAGGGGTCATGCAGTCTCCTAGAGGCAAGACGTTGGCCCAAGCAGTGATTGCGCTGGGATTTCACAGTGTTTGCCAGAGTCAGGCCACTCAGTGGATCAGTTGTGACTTGGAGAACGAGATAAAACCCTCATATGTATTTCTTGCTGCCAATATTTCTCGGAAAGGTTAGCCGGTGTGAGAGGCAACATGTTGTACTCAAATTCTGCTTGCTTAGTAATACATACCGTCTATCTGCTGCACCGGTTTTCCCACATTGGGTTTTTCTGGGGACGTGTTGTCTAGAAATAATGGTGTCCCTCATGTGTTTGTCTTATCTATTTTTTTAGTTTATGATCTGTATGTTAGTGTAGTCTGCAATGGTGTTTTTCATCACTGTTTATAAATTAAATAACTTGTTGAATGAAATAACAAGTAGGAGATGCTAAACCAGTAACTGCAGTAGGATTTCTGTGTCTAGATTCAAAATTTTTCACACATCGGCCAGCTTCTGTATCACTTTCCTTCAACAAAACATAGTGTTGAACCAATAGTTATGTGATCCTGCTCTTCATCGAAAAGTGATCTTCTTTGTCATCATTTGGCTATCCTTCATACTGCTACCTCTTCCAAGTCATGTTTCTTTTAGGATCTTCCGTCCAATCTCATGAGTATTAGTTGTAGGTGACTTTCTAAAACCCTCTTTCAGTAGCCTTGTTTCAATTCAACTGAATGTTTTCAAAAATAAAAATGAACATCAAATCAAAATTACCTTTTTATGATGGCCCTTTCGTCATAACATTAGCTTCTTGCAACATCAACACATCTATGAATCCATCTCCAAGACATTCATTACCAAGGTTCTCCTTTTCCAGCATACATATCAGGGTCTTCATACCTTCTTAATGGAGATGTCATAGCTAATCCTCCTTGATATCAGATGTTGATCACTTATCTTATCTTATGTGATTATAGATGCATCTTCTCATGAAGTCTTGTTTCATCTTCTTCACATATTGCTTCCTCAGGATCTTCTATACATAGTTCCTTCATCATAGGAACCATAGTTGCCAACCACCTCATATTCTTTATGAGGTCATGTTATGTTGATTTCATCTTGTCAATATGTAGAAGAGTTAAAGGCACATTGTCTACTTGCCTTCATGCATCATTCTAATGGAAGAGTTTCTTCTTCTCTCATCATGTTTATGAGATAGAGTATTCAATCATTCTATCTGCAACTATATGATGACACGACTTTATCTATCTATTACCAAATATATACATCCTTTTCCTTTATGTGATCATCTAGACTTTCTTCCAGCAACTTGTTTTCCTTGCATGAAGATGAAAGTACTTCAACCAACTTGACATGCTGAACATATTTGTTTCATACCGTCATCGTTCTAAACTGTGGATCCCACATTATGTGGAATGTAGACTATCTGCGAGACGCTTCTTCTAAGTAGAGGTGAATCTTTTAACAAAGGTTCCAATGGAAGATCTTGATGATCCTCATTTTGCAATGCTCCTTTCTAATGATGATGATGTATGATAATCTCTTTATCTTATATCTTGTTGGATGACTTTCTTTCAACCATACAAGCTGCTTGCTTCGGTTATTCTTCTATGCTTCTAATGGAGTTGCCATGTGTCATGGAGAAAGCTTCAACCATATCAACTTCTACTTCAAATTTCCTTCCATACTTCTATGATGATGTTATGAGCTACTTCCTTTCTATCATGATGACTATTTATGATGCCATCTCAATTATTGCTACAACACATCCTATCATACTTTCCATCATAACTGCTATCTTCTACAAACTGAAAAGGACTTAAGTATATGAAGCTATTCTTGATTTTTGGTAGCATCGGATGTGCTCTAAGTCTCAAAATTAGCAGGGAGGCTAAACACATGCATTCTCCAATACCCAAAAATCGTTTTGGGAAATTCCACCTAGAGACAGTTTTATTAAAATAATTATTTATTTTAAATGAGACACTAAATCTAAACTTAGGAAATTAAAATAATTAATGGGCATCAATCTAAACTGTGGGTGAAATTTCCAGAAGAAGGCGGAGATCAAGTCAATATGATCCTAACCATTGATTAGAATTGAATTTGGGCCATTGATTGATCAACGAGAGGATTATAAGAGGAGGCTTGATGGGCACTTGGAGAACACACCAGAGGCAGATATTCAGTTACCCGAGTAAGATCGATTTTCTCACTAGTCGAAGTTCGGCACGAGAAAATCGAATCAGAGGGAGAGTTGCAGGTGAGAAAGGAAGAGAGGGCATCAACATCTTTCAAGAGTGCAAGGCAGCAAGACGCAGAGCAGGAACATGGTGACACAGAAAGAGGCAGTGCAGAGGCAGATTGACGCAGAGCCTGCGTGGGCAGCTAGACGTTGGGCCAATGTGAGAAGTTTGACGTAGAGGGATGCAAAAGGATTCTGGGGAAGAGGAGTACTTCACCTGGATCAGAAATTTGTCAGGAAGCGTATTTAAAATTTCTCACTCCTGTTTTGCTGGTTGTAATTTGTACATGAGAATTTGCTGAAGAATAATAAAGAAACCCTCATCTGCTGCACCGGTTTTCCCACATTGGGTTTTTCCAGGGACGATTGTTCAAAAATAACTGTCATTGTGATTGCATTTGTGCCAGTATTTTTCCTTACATTTACTTTTTGCAATATTTTTAATTGTGAAGGCTGGAGTAGAATATATTTCGATATTTGCTGTAAGAACACTGTGAATAACTTATTTATGAGATAATAAGTAGAAGAATTAATATTAATCACTATAGTAGGATTTCTATTTAGAAATTTTCACATGGTACCATAGCTAAGGGAAATCAGAAGGAAGAAGTCGGAAGACCCAACGTTGAAGGAAGAAAGGAATTCAAAATTCCTGTAGGGGCAGTAATTCGAATCTCCAAAGGGCTTCTGCAGTTCAGAGCCAAGAGGATTAGATTTCGTGGGAAAACTCTCTCTGAGTGAGTCGACAGAGAGGTAAGTCTTTTCAATCGAAATTTGTCAGTGGTAGAAGGAACAATGCAGTAGAAGATTTAACCAGAGGGGTTGTCTCAGGTGGGATGCAGTTTTTCCTGCAATAGTTGTTGGGACAGGTTAGCGTCGGAAATTGGCACAATATGGATACTCCTTGTGTCTGAGAGTTATCTACCAAATTAGATGAAGAATTCACATGCCTAGCAAATTCAGCGTCCGCAGATGTTTGGTACATTGATAACGGGGTTTCAGCTCATATGACTGGAGTACGAGACATTTATCGAGCTATCAAGAAGAACAAATGGACTTCCAAATCACTATGGGAAACATAACGAAATGTACTCCAGTAGGAAGAGGCACCATAGCATTTCAGACGGTAGTAGGGACTAACATCTGAGCCACTAATATTCTGCATGTGCTAGGATTAGGAATGAACTTGATTTCAGTGTCCCAGTTACAGTACAAGGGATACAATGTATACTTCATGGGAAAGAAAGTATATGTCAAGCATCCGAGCTGGAAGAAGAAAAGGAAAATTGGGATTCGAAGGAACAAAATGTATAGGTTGCAACTTGAGTCACCAATGGCATTGATAGGTAACAACTATAATGGTGAAAAGGAGTGAAATGAATTATGGCACAGGTGAATGGGGCATTTACATCATGGAGCACAGAGGATGCTCAGAGAGACTGTTACAGGAGTACCAGTCCTTAGTAGTGAACATGATGACTTATGCAGAAGATGTGTACTAGGGAACTACGCTAAAGCAATTTTTTCCAGAAGTAACAATAGAGCAGAATGTGTATTAGGATTAATACACTCAGGTATTTGTGGTCTTATGTCCATAAGAGCTCTTGGTGGTGGCGAATACTTCGTCACCTTTATTGATGATCACTCCAGAAATACCTGGATCTATTTCTTAAAGACCAAGGTTAAGGTCTTTGATTGTTTTCGAGAGTTTAAAGCTCTTGTTGAAAATATGACGGGGAAAAAGATAAAGGTATTGCGTTCAGATAATGGTGGAGAATATACGGACAAATACTTCACAGATTTCTGCGCAAAGGAGGGCATCAAAAGAAAGTGGACAACTCCATATAATCCAGAGCAAAATGGAGTTGCAGAACGAAAAAATAGAACTATTGTTGGGGCAGCCAAAGCTATGTTGTATGATCAGGATCTACCTAGGTATCTATGGGTAGAGGCTTGCAACATAGCAGTGTATATCTAGAATAGAACTCCTCATAGAGCATATGGGAAGAAAATGCCTGAAGGGGTCTTCACAGGGAAGAAGCTGGAAGTCAATCATCTCAAGATATTCGGAAGCGTGGCTTATTGTCACATTCCAGACGAGAAGCGCAGTAAACTAGATCAGACTGCAGAAAAAGGGTATCTCGTAGGATACATCGAGATCTCAAAGGCATACAAGATCTACATTCCTAGCAATAGGAAGATTGTAGTGAGATGGGATGCAAAGTTCATGGAGGACAAAGATTTGAGGAAATGTCGTGAGATGCCTGCAGAGGATCAGTCAGGATATGTTCCATTAGTCCAAGAGCAATAGGGGTAGCAAGGAGGACAAACACCTGGATCGAGTACAGTGATCAGTACCAATATCTCCTTAGAAGGAGGAAATGTAGATAGTTCTCAACAGATGGAACACCAGGATCAGGAGGAGGAGTTGGTTGAGCCTCCCACCACCAGTGGTAGAACTAGCAGAGAAGTACGATAGACACTAAGGGACGCAGAGAAGTTTGTTGGAGCTCCTAGAACCGAGAAAAGGCAGCGTAGACAACCTGACAGATACAAACATTGGTAGCTTAGGTTGAAGAACCATCTAGCTTTTAGGAAGCTGTTCAACACGAAGTATGGGTGGATGCCATGGTCGAAGAATACAACTCTATCATGACGAATGATGTCTGGGAAGTAGTACCTAGACCATAAGATAGATCAGTTGTAGGATCACAATGGATCTACAAGATCAAGTATGCTGCAGATGGTAGTATAGAGAAGTGCAAGGCAAGGTTCGTGGCAAAGGGGTATGCTCAGAAAGAAGGAATAGACTATGAAGAGACCTTCACCCTAGTTGCTCGATACACCTCTATCAGATCCGTTATATCCGTAGCAATTCAAATGGGATGGGAGATTCACTAGATGGATGCCAAGACAACATCCTTGAACGGGGTTATAGAAGAGGTGTATATAGAACAACCCGAAGGCTTTGAAACTCATGAGAAGAGAACTCATGTTTGTAGAAGAAATCCCTGTATGGGCTCAAGTAGACGCCCAGATCATGGTACAGTCGGATTGATAGTTACTTGCAACAATTGGGATTTGTCAAGAGTGATGTTGATCCCAATCTCTACTATTTGATGGTAGAGAATGAGCCACTTATTTTGGTATTATATGTAGATGACTTGTTCCTAACTGGGTCATACAGGCTCATACAGGATTGAAAGAAGAATCTTGAAGCTGGATTCGACATGAAGGACATGGGGTTGATGCATTATTTTCTGGGGTTGGAAGTTTGGTAGAAGAATGGGGAGATCTTCCTTGGAAAAGGAAGATATGCTACAAAAATTCTGAAGAGATTTAGAATACAGTATTGTCGACCCATGGCTACACCCATGATCATCAATTAGAAGAAAATAGATGCACCAAGAGACAAGTAGACCCCACCTTGTACAGACAACTTATTGGGTCGCTTATGTATCTAGTCAACGCTAGGCTGGACCAAAAAGGGTAGAACCAAAAAGGATGCATTGGGTAGCAACTAGGCACATTCTTAGGTATGTGCGTGGAACAGTCGGATATGCATTGAAATACTCCCGAGGGGAGGACATCAGATTGAATGGATTCACAGATGCAAATTGGGCAGGTAGTTTAGTAGACCGAAAAAGTACCTTGGGGTAGTGCTTTAGTGTTGGATCAGGGATGATATCTTGGTGTAGCAAGAAGCAAATATCGGTAGCTTTGAGCTTAGCAAAAGCAGAATATATGGCAGCCAACACAACTACGTGTGAAGCTATATGACTCAAAAAATTGCTTGTGAGCTTGTTCAGAAAAAGGATGGAGGCGACCAGGGTTTACTGTGATAATCAAAGTTGTATCAAACTCTTTGAGAATATAGTATTTCATTATCAGTCGAAACACATAGATATCCGATGCCACTTTATCAGAGACTGTGTTTAGCATGGGGTTGTACAGCTACAGTCTGTCACCACAAGAGAGCAGGTAGTTGATATACTCAAAAATGCTCTCGAAAGAGCTAAGTTCACTTAGTTCAGAGAGCAGATGGGTATGGTAGAAAATCCATTTCAGTAGTAGTAGTAGTTTGCACTGCAGGGACAGTTGGTAGTGGCAGTGCCAACAACAACACAGATGCATCAATTCAGAGGGAGTTGCAGTACGGATGCAGTGTTGACAGTGGCAGGGTCAGCAGCAGTACAGATGCAACATTTGCGCAGAGGTTGGCGGACAACATGATAGACATCAACAACGTAGAGGGAGATGTTACAAGACAGAGTGATGCTTCAGCAGGTTGCATTGCTAGAGCACATTCCTCGCTAAAATGGAGTGTTGATTTCTGGTAGCATCAGATGTGCTCTAAGTCTCAAAATTGGTAGGGAGGGTTAGACACATGCATTCTCCAATACCCAGAAATTGTTTTGGGAAATTCCACTTGGAGACAATTTTATTAAAATAATTAATTATTTTTAATAGGACTCTAAGTTTAAACTTAGGAAATTAAAATAATTAATAGGCATTAATCTAAACTGTGGGTGAAATTTCTAGAAGAAGGCGGAGGTCAAGTCTATATGATCCTAGCCATTGATTAGAATCTAATCTGGGCCGTTGATTCATCAACAAGAGTATTATAAGAGGAGGCTTGATGGGCACTTGGAGAACATACCAGAGGCAGATACTCAGTTACCCGAGTAAGATCAATTTTCTCACTGGTCAAAGTACGGCAAGAGAATATTGAACCAGAGGGAGAGTTGCAGGTGAGAAAGGAAGAGAGGGCATCAACATCTTTTTAGAGTGCAAGGCAACAAGACACAGAGCAGGAACAGGGTGATGTAGAAAGATGCAACGCAGAGGCAGATTGACGTAGAGCATGCGTTGGTAGCTAGACACTGGCCAATGTGAGAAGTTTGACGCAGAGGGACGCAAAAGGATTCCAAGGAAGAGGAGTACTTCACCTGGATCAAAAATTTGTCAGGAAGCATTTGTAAAATTTACTCCTGTTTTGCTGGCTGTAATTTGTACATGAGAATTTGCTGAAGAATAATAAAGAAACCCTCATCTGCTGCATCAGTTTTCCCACATTGGGTTTTTCCAGGGACGATTGTCTAAAAATAACTGTCATTGTGATTATATTTGTGCTAGTATGTTTCCATACATTTACTTTCTTCAATATTTTTAATTGTGAAGGCTGTAGTAGAATATATTTCGATATTTGCTGTAAGAACACTGTGAATAACTTATTTCTGAGATAATAAGTAGAAGAATTAATATTAATCACTGCAGTAGGATTTCTATTTAGAAATTTTAACAGTTATCTCAGTCATAGTAGAGGTCTTTCACTTCCTCCTTCTTGGACTTCTGCTTTTCAGGTTCTTCCACTTCTTCGGTGACATGGGTTTCATTTCTTTCTTTTCTCTTGTTGTCCTTCTTGAGTTTAGCACAATTCCTTTTGAAATGCCCATATTCATTACATTCATAGCATTGAATCTTTGACATGTTGATCTTCTTTTGAAATCTTTTTTGAGACTTCCTTTTCTTCCTTGCCATAGCTGCAAATGCTGGTGTTTGTTCACTTGATCCAACATCATTCTTTGCCTTTAATATGGTTTCTTCAATCTTGCATAATGACCATAGATCATTGAATGGGGTGGTTTCTTTCTTTCCATAGATACTTGACACAAAGTCACCCTATTGATCTGTTAGTGCATTGATCACAATGGTGTTCATTTCTCAATCAAGCATTACTTCTTGTAGCTCTTGTAGTTGATCTCTTATTTGAGATACCTTCATAAGGTATGGGGTTACCCCTTCATCCTTTGATACCTTCATCTTGTATAGTTCGGTTCTTAACGATATAATTTCTCATGTAGTACATACAGAAAACATTTATACCATCTTATTATAAATCTCTTTTGATGTTTGCAACTTTGCTACATAAGGGATGAGGAAATCATTGATTGACTCAATAAGGATCCTTTGAGCTCTTACTTCTCCTTTCATATGCTTGAGATTGCTCTTGAAAAGGTTTGGTGATAGAAACTGTGACATATTCACCAACTTCATTTTCTACAAGTATTAAATCTATTCTCTTCTTCCATGCAAGGTAATTCCATGACCCCACAAGTTTGTTGTTCTCCTTGCAGAAATAAGTCATTGTAGATTGAGATATAAAATATAGAATACTTACTTATCAAGTAAAGATGCTCCTTTGATGATGATATCTTCAACTTGATGCCTTCTTGATGATGTTGACTTCTACTACTCCTTTGTTGTTGAAGATGCTTCCTTGATGATGATTGCTTGATGATATTCTTCAAGGATGGTTGAGATGTAATCCTTTCTTCAATGTGAGGGAGGTCACTTTGATTTCTTTGGGGATGATGAAGTGCTCTTTCTTGCTTCCTTTGGTTGATGGTTGTAGAATGTGTAATCTTCCCAAGAATTCTTCAAGTGTAGGGTCCTTCTTTGAATGGAGGTAGGGTCTTTGAGGTCTTTTTCTTCTTTCAAGAGTTGTGATGATGTGATCCTTGTGATATGATGGATAGTCCTCCTTGATGCTCTCCTTATGCTCGACCCTTATCAATCCTTCTTCAATTGGATGATCTTCAAGCTGCCTTTCTTTGTTGTAGTCACCTTAGCTTTGATACCATGTTTAGAAATCAAGGGCAACTAGATTAGGGTGATTTCTCTTACTTTGATAACTGCTTGTGATGTTCTTTTAATTAACTTGATGTACTTTGTAGTTAGCTTCTTCTTTACTTGATTATTATAGTGTTCTTTATCATCAAACAACTACCAAACAATGAAGATCAATGAGACAAGAGGCCACAAGATATAGTTTGCAATCCAAGGCCAAAACCTCTCCTCATGAGAGGAAAACCCACAAGAATTCTTCTCTTCTTATAGAATCTTCAAATGACGAATTCCAAGACCTAAAACCCTTGTTAAAGACCCCTCCAAGACCAAGTCAACTTCTTTCTTGATGAGCTTGTCCTTCAAAGTCAACCTAGGTCAAACTTGCTTCAATTTTTCAGATTTTGGCCTTACTTCAAAATTACGACTTCTATTACAGGTCTGCATCTTTCGGCCTTCCTGCAGTAGCTGATTTTCACACATGTGAATAGCTTAGCGTAGAATTAGTGTACTTCTGTCCTTCGCTTGGCTTGGACTTCTCTTCTTAGTATTTCGGTTTGCAAGAATGATCCTTTTGATACTAAATTTCGGTACTTTTAATGTCTGCAATTTATAACTTTACAAACCCTAGTTGCAACTCGTACGTGTGAGAGATATAGGCTCAAAAACAAGCTTCTAAACTTCTACTTTTTCTTCTTTTGTTCTCCTTCTCCTTCACTCCTTTTAGGTCTCATTTTCTTCCTTGATCAAATGAATTAGATGTCTCACAAATGAGGTTGATTACTTCTTATATATGTGCTTTCCTTGGAGCCGAATTGTCATTATGAGGCTAACTTGTGCTTCCTTGTAGGCGAACTTGTTGATAGCTAGTTTGGCTTGTCTTGGAGGGAGTCTTATGACACTTTTTGACTTACAATAATTTTCTTGACATGATACAGTATGCCCAATGGGGACTTTTATCTATGACAATGACTCTACTGACTTCTTGACTCTATGATAAACCCTAGAAGCACATAATGGGTGCTTGACCTATAAATAAATTAACCTTGAGCATGAAACCCATGCTACAAAAGTAATAATGATAATAATTCTTTCTCTTTAAAATATACATGAATCAAAAGTACATTTCATATTTATGAAGACCGAACCTAGTTACATACTTCAACACTCCCTCTCAACTAGGGAGGCATTCATGAGCATTCTCATACTGAAGAATTCTCATAAGAGTCGTCAAATTGGTAAGCCATCTCATAAGCTATCTTCTCAGCTTATATTTGTGCATCTCATCATATCAACCAACGTTGTCACATAGCAAGGCCTTGACTAACAACTTTATCTCACCACTATATTAGAGCACAATATTGGGGAGACCATTGATTTATAGACACTTTAAACATTGTCTCTCAAGGCACATACCCCATCTAGATGTCCACTAGGTATGTCCTTCTAGGACCATTACCATATTGGATTTACACATCCTCATGGAATTTCCTCTTCAACTACTCTTGCCTATTGGATTCCCTACCGCATCCTCAAAGAGTATTGAAATTTAGATGCTTACCCAATCCTCCATTCTTTCTTCATAATGAAGACAAGAAAGACATGTCTATTTCTCCCTTTGAATTAGGGAGGATCTACTCATTCCTATAAAAGGAATATACCCAAGCTCTCTCTTAATTAGGGACTTGCCCAAGCTCCCTCTTAACTAGGGACTTGTTTTTGAACAACAACTAGTTGCTATTTGGTTGAGACCATGGTACTATCAACTGCTTGTAGAGCTCCTCTTTCTGCATCATCATCTCATGGATGAACTTCAACTACTTCATTGTGGACCCATCTTTTTCTAGAACTTCTTCGTAGGGCATCAACCATCTTCTCTATCACTTTCCTTCAACAAAAAATAGTGTTGAACCAATAGTCATGTCATCCTTCTCTTCATTGGAAAGTGATCCTCTTTGTCATCATTTGGCTATCCTTCATACTGCGACCACTTCCAAGTCATGCTTCTTTCAAGATCTTCCATCCAATCTAATGAGTATTAGTTGTAGGTGTCTTTCTAAAACCCTCTTCCGGTAGCCTTGTTTCAATTCAACTGGATGTTTTCAAAAATAAAAATGAACATCAAATCAAAGTTACTGTTTTATGATGGCCCTTTCGTCATAACATTAGCTTCTTGCAACATCAACATCCTGCACATGTATAAATCTATCTCCAAAACATTCATTACCAAGTATCTCCTTTTCCAGCATACATATCGGGTTCTTCATACCTTCTTCATGGAGATGTCATAGCTAATCCTCCTTGATATCAGATATTGATCACTTATCTTATCTTACGTGACTATAGATGCATCTTCTCACGAACTCTTCTTTCATCTTCTGCACATATTGCATCCTCAGGATCTTATATAAATAGTTCCTTCATCATAGGAACCATAGTTGCCAACCACCTCATATTCTTTATGAGGTCATATTATGTTGATTTCATCTTGTCAATATGTAGAAGAGTTAAAGGCATGTTGTCTACATGCCTTCATGCATCATTTTGGTTGAAGAGTTTCTTCCTCTTGTCATGCTTATGAGATAGAGTATTCAATCATTCTATCTGCAACTATATGATGACATGACTTTATCTATCTATTACCAAATATATACATACCTCTTCCTTTATGTGATTATGTAGACTTTCTTCTAGCAACTTCCTTTCCTTGCTTGAAGATGAAATTACTTCAACCAACTTGACATGTTGCACATCTTTGTCATCATACCATCATCCTTATGAATTGTGGATCCCACATTATGTGGAATGTAGACTATCTACTAGACGCTTCTTCTTAGCAGAGGTGAATCTTTTAACAAAGATTCTAGTGGAAGATCTTGATGATCCTCATTCTGCAAATGCTCCTTTCTAATGATGATGATGTATGATACAAATTGCTTGCTTTGGTTATTCTTCTATGCTTCTAATGGAGATGTCATGTGCCATGGAGAAAGCTTCAACCATATCAACTTCTACTTTAACTTTCCTTCCATACTTCTATGATGATGTAATGAGCTACTTCCTTTATATCATGATGACTATTTATGATGCCATTTCAATTATTGCTACAATGCATCCTATCATACTTTCCATCATGACTCCTATCTTCTACAAACTGAAAAGGACTTAAGTATATGAAGTTATTTTAGTCATAGTAGAGGTCTTTCACTTCCTCCTTATTTGACTTCTTTTTTTCAGGTTCTTCCACTTCTTCGATGACATGGGCTTCATTTATTTATTTTCTCCTGTTGTCCTTCTTGAGTTTAGAACAATTCCTTTTGAAATGCCCATATTCATTACATTCATAGTGTTGAATCCTTGACATGTCGATCTTCTTTTGAAATCTTTTTCGAGACTTCCCTTTCTTCCTTGCCATAGCTTCAAATGCTGGCGTTTGTTCATTTGATCCAACATCATTCTTCGCCTTTAATCTAGTTTCTTCAATCTTGCATAATGACCATAGATCATTGAATTGGGTTCTTTCTTTCTTTCCATAGATACTTGACACAAAGTTACCCCATTGAGCACAATGGTGGTCATTTCTCGATCAGACATTACTTCTCCTAGCTCTTGTAGTTGATCTCTTATTTGAGATACCTTCATAAGGTATGAGGTTACCCCTTCATAATTTGATACCTTCATCTTGTATAGTTCGGTTCTTAACCATATAATTTTCTTGCAGTACTTACAGAAAACAATTCTACCAACTTATTATAGATCTCTTTCGATGTCTGCAACTCTGCTACATAAGGAATGAGGAAATCATTGATTGTCTCAATAAGGATCCTTTGAGCTCTTACTTCTCCTTTCATATGCTTGAGATTGCTCTTGAGAAGGTTTGGTGATAGAGCTTGTGACATATTCACTAACTTCATTTTCTATAAGGATTAAATCTATTCTCTTCTTCCATGCAAGGTAATGCAATGACCCAACAAGTTTGTTGTTCTCCTTGCAGAAATAAGTCATTGTAGATTGAGATATAAAATATAGAATACTTGTCAAGTGAAGATGCTCCTTTGATGATGATATCTTCAACTTGATGCCTTCTTGATGATGTTGACTTCTACTACTCTGTTGTTGAAGATGCCTCCTTGATGATGTTTGCTTGATGATATTCTTTAAGGATGGTTGAGATGTGATCCTTTCTTCAATGTGAGGGAGATCATTTTGATTTCTTTGGTGACGATGAAGTGCTCTTTCTTGCTTCCTTTGGTTGATGATTGTAGAATGTGTAAGCTTCCCAAGAATGCTTCAAGTGTAGAGTCCTTCTTTGAATGGAGGTAGAGATCTTTGAGGTCTTCTTCTTCTTTCAAGAGTTATGATGCTGCGATCCTTGTGATATGATGGATAGTCCTCCTTGATGTCTTTTGTTTTCCTTGATCCTCTCCTTATGCTCAACCCTTATGTATCCTTCTTCAATTGGATGATCTTCAAGCTACCTTTCTTTGTTGTAGTCACCTTAGCTCTGATACGATTTTGAGAAATCAAGGGCAGTTAGTATTAGGGTGGTTTCTCTTACTCTGACAACTGCTTCTGATGTTCTTTTAATTAACTTGATGTCATTGTAGTTACTGTCTTCTTTACTTGATTATTATAGTGTTCTTTATCATCAAACAACTACCAAACAATGAAGATCAATGACACAAGATATAGGTTGCAAGCCAGGGCCATAACCTCTCCTCTTGAGAGGAAAACCCACAAGAATTCTTCTCTTCTTATAGAATCTTCAAATGACGAATTCCAAGACCTAGAACTCTTGTCAAAGACCCCTCCAAAACCAAGTCAACTTCTTTCTTGATGAGCTTGTCCTTCAAAGTCAACCCAGGTCAAACTTGCTTCAATGCTTCAGATTTCGGCCTTACTTCAGAATTACGGCTTCTATTACAGGTCTGCAACTTTCAGCCTTGCAGTAGCTGATTTTCGCATGTGTGAATAGTTTAGGGCAGAATTAGGGTACTTCTCCCCTTTGCTTGACTTGGACTTCTCTTCTTAGTATTTCGGCTTTCAAGAATGATCCTTTTGATACTAAATTTCGGTACTTTTAATGTCTGCAATTTATAACTTCAGAAACCCTAGCTGCAACTCGCACGTGTGAGATATAGGCTAAAAAACAAGCTTCTAAACTTCAACTTTTTCTTCTTTTGTTCTCCTTCTCCTTTGCTCCTTTTAGGTCTCCTTTTCTTCCTTGATCGAATGAATTAGATGTCTCACAAATGTGGTTGAGTACCTCTTATATATATGCTTTCCTTGGAGCCAAATTGTCATTATGAGGCCAACTTGTCCTTCCTTGTAGGTTGACTTGTTGATAGCTAGTTTGTCTTGTCTTGGAGGGAGTCTTATGACAATTTTTGGCTTACAATAATTTTCTTGACATGATACAGTATGCCCTATGGGAAGTTATATATATGGCAATGACTTTATTGACTTCTTGTCTCTATGATAAACCCTAGAAGCACACAATGGGTGCTTGACCTATAAATAAATTAACCTTGAGCATGAAACCCATGCTACAAAAGTAATAATGATATTTTTTCTTTCATTTTACAATATACAAGAATCAAGAGTACATTTCATATCTATGAAGACCAAACCTAGTTACATACTTCAACAAGAAGAGGTGGCTTTCCTTGTGGGAGACTCACCTAGCTTAGCAACTCTTCTAGCAACACTCCTAGTTCTAGGAGCTATGATGGCATCTAGGAAGGCACCCTCCGAAGGTGAACTAGGGGAATCATGAGTCGCTATAAGAGTATCTATTATTTTGTCAAGGAAATCAGCTCTTCAAATATTTCAATCTAGGGAAGGTGGACTTGCTTCCTCCCTGACAATGATGCCAAAAATGTTGCCACAAAATCTTGCAGGCCTTAAAGATGGAAACCCTACAAGGTATAAACTAGACAATGGGACAACAATGGGGTAGAGGCCCAATGTCACCTTAGTCAAAACCGCACGTTGTTTACAAATTTTCATCGATGGGAGGAGTCCCAGTAGAGAGGTAGAGACCGATTCTAAGATAGATAGGCTATAGATAAGGTATAAAATGATCTTACTAGGGCTCATTCAAAAGGGAGACACAATATAGTTTAAAAGGCTTCTTTGAGGAAGGAATTCATTCTCAACGGAAAGACCTAGAAAAGGGAGGTGCAAGATCTAGGGTTTGATGTAATTGATGATAATAGGAGTTCCAAAGGTCAAGACCAAAGAGAAAATGTTTCTTATAGTGAAATCAACTAATGCAAGGGTCATGAAACCTTTAAATAAGTCCTTAAGTTGAGAGAAGGAAGACTAGGGTTTCCCTCTTAGGGAAAACACCTAGGGAAAAAGAATTTATGGATGAAATTTGAGTGGATGCCCACCAAATTGATAGGTTTTGTGGAAAACCAAGTCAACTTGATGTTTAGGCTCTCAAATCATCAAAAACCCTTTTCCTTAGAATTTTGCTTCAAGCCTTAGTTTCTCCTCTAGTCTTGATAGGACTAAAATTTTGAGAGGGAAAGATGGATGAAAAATGTGATTAATAACCAACGGCATGGACTAGTGCCTTCTCCCTAGGGTATATGGAGTCAAGGATGTCAACGATAGGCCAATCTTGTTCCTAAGGATGCTGAAATTTGATGCCCTAGCACAAATTTCAAGCATTTACCGACTTCAAGGAATAATGGAGTTTTATGGGAAGAGCTTCCAAGAGTTTCACCACTAGGATAATTCTTACAATGTCATGTATGAGTAATGCATGCGAAATTCATCTAGATAACCAATTAACAAGTTTTCAACAAATTAGGGCACAATTTTATCATCATCTAGAATCAATATTTCCATACATTAGACATAGAAAATACATCATTCAACAATTAGAAGTACTTAGAAGACATTTATGAAAGAGATCCATCCCTTTTGCCAAGAAATAGCTCTAAAAGATATCCAAAATTTGGCTCCAAATGTCAAAATGCATCCAATGATCCAATAATCCAAGAGAACAAGAAGTGCGAGTCTCTCTAAGGAGGCCGAAAATCCCAAGTTGAGTGATGATGAGAGATGAAATGACATCTCTCCAATATATATGAGTCCTAACATGTGCTATTATGCCTACAAGCCCCTAAAATCATAAAGTAATGGGCAAGAAACACCTCTAGGTCACAGGCTGACCTAGTAACCAATGTGAATAAATGATAAATCTCCTAAAGGAGGGCCAAAATGCTAACATCATGCATGCGTAGGCCTCCAAAGGGAAGGCGTTGAGGCCAAATGGTGCCATGTGTGATGTAGAGGGCCTCTAAAATCATGATGGAGGGGTTGGCCCCTCTGTCTTGGTGCAAATCATCCTGTGGACCCCCAAGTATGGTTTGGGGCACAAAACTGGGTCTCATGGGTCTCCATGTGGCTAAATATCTGTCTCTACTCCAACACTGAGGGCACTGAAGATGATCCAGGTGGATATTGGTGGCCACCTGCCAAGTCCACCTGGACCCCCACCATTGTCTTTCTCAGCATTTTCAGTTTCCTTAATTGTAGCACAACTTACTATTTTTAGCAGTTTTTCGGGTCCTGAACTTCCGGAGCCGTTTTGAGGCCCTAAACGACGTTTTTTGGGGAATCCGGGGGCAACACAAGTCCATGGAATGGACTAGTGTTGCCCGTTCCAACAATGATAGTGCTCGGATAGATCTTTCTAATGAGCTATTGTACGCGTCAAACGGAGATCATATGCCAAAGTTACGACCCCGGGAAGTTGATGTACCAACTTACCCCCAAACGGGGCCCACAGTTTGGCGTTTCATCTCCTAGGGTTAGGTTTTGGAATGTTAAGGGTTTTTCCATGGTTTCTCAACAATAAATAGGCCTTCGAGCCTCATTGTAACACAGTTCAGAGGCATGTAGCCATCACATCTCTTCTCAGAGATAAGCTACCATCGCCCTAGCTAGTTTATTTCCATTTCTGTTTGTAAGCATATTTCAGTATTTTCCATTAATGAAATGAAGTATTATTTCCGCTGCATCTTTGTGTATATGGTTATCTCTGTAATTTGTTGCGTTCCTGTTTAAATCCGGATCAGTGGTATCAGAGCAGTCTGCTTTTTCTCTGTTTTTCTTTGCATGTCCCCAACAAGGTCGGGATATAAGGAGTTAGGGCTTGAACTGGTTGAACCTTTGCAAGACCAGCCTCGCAAATCCCGACGGCCTCCCATGGCGGACGACAAGAAAGACGAGGGGGCAGGAGATCCCATCAAAATCTTGCTCGAAGAAGCACTCGAGCGACAACGGAACGCGATGATGGACAGCTTTGCGCAGATCCTTCAGCGGCTACCCAGAAGCGGCGCATCGGCTTCCAGCAGCTCCTCTGGAAACGCCACACCCTTTAAGGTACAAGTTAATTTTGAAATCCCCATATTCGAGGGTCAGATAGACGCCGATGCCGTAGATAAATGGTTAAATCTGCTAGAGGGTTATTTTTCTGTTCATGAATTTTCGAGTCGGGAAAAGATTGTTTTTGCTCTTCTCAAAGCAGCCCCCCACGTCAAGGACTGGTGGGAAACCTACTGCGAGCAGAAGGATGAAAGTACTGGCTCACTATTTTCAGCCGCACCCACCTGGGATTCGTTCCGGGATGCCATCAAGGAGCAGTACTACCTTGTCGGAAGCTATGAGGATGAATACATAAAGTGGACCACGTTGCGGCAGGGAAGGGACCAAGACGTGCCGGAGTTCACCAATCTTTTCCATACCCTTCGCACAAAGTTGGGTATCAAGGATTCGGAGCAACATTTGATACTCAAATACCGTGGCTGCCTGCACAAGTACATCCAGGAAGAAATACAGTTCCTAAACATCCCCTCGCTCGGCGCAGCATACCGGTATGTCGTCAAGGTCGAGCAGAAGTTTAAACAAAAGAAGCGAGACTTTGGATCTGCGAATCCAAAGCAGGGGAAAGGTGCCCCTAAACCACAGAACAAAGGACAAAGCCAAGGCGGGACAGCCCAAGACAACCAGCCGAAGCTGCAAGCAAAGAGCAACGCCGCGAAGCCGAGAAAGGACACTAGAAAATGGTGCGAGTTCCATAAGAGCTCCACTCACAACACAAGTGAGTGTCGGGCCAAGCAGTCACTGGTGGCTGAGCTAAAGGTTTCAGAATCAGATGCATGTTCCGACTCTGAGTCAGAACCCGATAAGGGGTATGAAAAAGGGAAGCAGATGATTGATGCGGATCCCAGCGCCACTGTTGCTACCGCAAAGATCCAGAAAAATGAACCCGAAGATCCAGAGGAGGAGGAGCGTCTCTTCCACTCCCAGATGTGGGTAAAGGGCTCCCCGATACAGTTCATTGTTGATAGCGGGAGTCAAAAGAACCTCATTTCGGCAGAGGTCGTGAAGCGGTTGGGCTTACCGACCACAGCACATCCACAACCATACACCATTGGGTGGCTTCACCAAGGGCGAGATCTTCGCGTGAGCCAGCAGTGTCGCCTTCCATACAACATCAAGCCCTTCACGGATGAGGTATTGTGTGACATTGCTCCCCTTGAAGTTTGTGATGTATTACTAGGACAACCATACTTGTGGAAGCGACATGCTGTGTGTGAATCAAGGCCCCGTGCTGTTATTATTACATTGGGAAATAAGTTGTTCAGGATACCAGAGGTAGCACCACCTGTCGCCATCTCTTTGATTACTGCAAAACAATGCAGTAAGATCATTTCCAAAACCAGGAAATTTATTTTCCTGATGATACGCCCTCAAGGGAAGAAGAAGACAGCGGCCGCGGCCTCCAAACGGGGTCCCTCTGCACGGCAGCTACAGATGGACAAGATTGTGGAGGAGTACGAAGACATCTTCACCTCCCCGACAGGGGTTCCTCTGCACTGTCAAGTCAAGCACTCCATCGATCTGACCCCAGGTGCACCGCTACCCAATGGACCAATTTATCGGCGCTCCGTTCTGGAGAACAATGAAATCAAGAGGCAGATTCAGGAGCTCCTGCAGAAAGGTCACATCCGTCCGAGTTCTTCGCCCTGTGGGAGCCCGATAGTGTTGGTACAGAAGAAGGATGGGACGTGGAGACTCTGTATTGACTATCGGGCGCTGAACAAGATCACTGTTCGTAATAGGTACTCGATCCCGCGGATTGATGACCTCTTAGACCAACTAAAGGGGGCGAAATATTTCAGCAAGATCGATCTGAATTCAGGATATCACCAGGTACCAATTGAACCCTTAGATGTGTGGAAGACTGCCTTCAAATCCAAGGAGGGCCTCTTCGAATGGTTGGTCATGCCTTTCGGATTGACGAATGCTCCTGCAACCTTTATGAGGCTAATGGACGACATCTTGCGGCCATTCACCAACTCCTTTGTAGTAGTATACTTGGATGACATTCTGATCTTCAGCCAGAGTTGGGAAGAGCACCTCCACCACATCCGACAGGTTCTCCAAACACTGCGGCAACACAAGCTATGTGCCAATTTGGAGAAATGCACTTTTGGCATGACCGAGGTTCAGTATCTGGGATACATCATTGATGAACAGGGGGTGCATGTCGATCCAGCCATGGTCCAAGTCATTCGGGATTGGCCCTCTCCAACCACTCTAACAGAGCTCCGCAGCTTTCTAGGTCTTGCCAACTTCTACCGCAGGTTTGTTTTGGGATTTTCTCATATTTCTTGGCCCTTGAGTCAAGTCACCAAGGGCGGGGCGAAAGCAAAATTCTTTTGGTCTGAATCTCAACAGAAGGCATTCAGGGAGTTGAAGGATCGCCTCTGCACGGCACCAGTGCTCGCGTTACCAGATTTACAACAACCATTTGAGGTCGAGACAGATGCCTCTGACTATGCTATTGGGGCAGTCCTTACTCAACATGGACATCCAGTGGCATATCACAGTGAAACACTTTCAGACACAGTCCGAAAGTACCCCACTTATGATAAAGAGATGTATTCCATTGTACAGGCCTGCCGACAATGGAAGCATTACATTTTGGGGAAGGAAACAGTCATCCACACAGACCACCGGCCTCTGCAGTTCATACAGACCCAAGGGAAATTGCAGAATGATCGCCATCAGAAGTGGTCTACATACCTGCAACAGTTTCACTTGAATATCAAGTATAAAAAGGGCAACACCAATAATGTTGCAGATTGCCTCAGTCGACCACCGATCATGGCGCTAACCACCGTGCTCAACTCTTGCGGGCACGAGACTTCTGATTGGCCACTTCTCTACAAAAGCGACCCAGAATTCGGCCACACATACCAGACACTCTTGGAGGGTCGGCAGGTTGCAGATTTTCACCTCCAGGATGCCCTATTATGCCACCTCGGTCACCTTTGTGTTCCTTCAAGCGAGCGTGCCAAGATGATTTGGGAAGCACACTACAGTCGGGCTGCTGGGCATTTCGGGGTCGAGAAAACAGTGGCAGTACTGCAAAACTATTTCTATTGGCCGAATCTTCGACAGGATGTTGGGGAGTACATCCGATCATGTACTGCCTGTGCCATTGCCAAACCGACCATTAAGAAGAAAGGCCTCTATACTCCGTTGCCTACCCCTAGTCGACCTTGGGAATCCATCTCCATGGATTACATGTCAGGCCTTCCTTCCACTAAGCATGGAAATGACTGTGTTTTTGTGGTCGTCGACAGGTTCTCAAAGATGGCCATTATGATGGCCTGCAAGAAGAATATCACAGCAGAAGCCACTGCTAAACTCTTCTTTGAACGAGTGTGGGTGCACTTTGGGATCCCACAGTCTATCATCTCAGATCGGGACAGTCGGTTTCTCAGCACCTTTTGGTCCAGTCTCTGGTCAATGCTGGACACCAAACTCACGAAGTCCACAGCCTTCCATCCTCAAACTGATGGCCAGACAGAGGTTGTCAATAGGATGATTGTGCACATTCTGCGCATGTATAACTCAAAGCATCCACGCACATGGGACGAGAGCCTCCCCTACGTTCAACACAGCTACAACCGAGCTCTTCACAGCTCCACTGGCCATAGCCCTTTTCAGGTGGGTTTGGGATTCCAGCCACTATGCCCCATTGATGTGGCCATGCCACTTGCAGCTACTCACATGAATTCAGCTCATGTCCAGTCCGAAACAGATAAGGCCACCAACTTCATTGAGCGCATCCAACATATTCGCCAGCAGGTCCATGACATTCTTGAGAAATCAAATGCCAAGTACAAGCAGCGACATGATCAACATCGGGTGCCACACAAGTTTCAGGTGGGCGACAAAGTCTGGTTGCATTTGCAAAAGGAACGTCTTACTGGAGCCTATCGGAAATTGAGACCACTCCGATATGGTCCTTACACCATTACTAAGGCTATGGGAGACAATGCATTTGAGCTCAGCATTCCCCCATTCCTTGGCCTGCACCCAGTATTCAATGTGGACCGCCTTCGGCCATACTTTCCACCATTGCTAGACACATCCGACATTGCAGAACAGCTCAAACCCACAGAATTAAATCCAGATTGCATGGAACAAGCTGCAACTGATCGGATCATGGACACACAGATCAAGAACACTCGCCAACAGAATATCCAACTGTATCGAGTTGTCAAAGCGGGCCAACTCCTTCAGCAGGGCAAGTGGCTCACCAGGGAACAAGTTCAGCAGAAGTTTCCTCATCTCATGGAGGAGCTCAACGCAATGGGGACCATTGCTTCCTAAGGGGGGAGGAATGATCCAGGTGGATATTGGTGGCCACCTGCCAAGTCCACCTGGACCCCCACCATTGTCTTTCTCAGCATTTTCAGTTTCCTTAATTGTAGCACAACTTACTATTTTTAGCAGTTTTTCGGGTCCTGAACTTCCGGAGCCGTTTTGAGGCCCTAAACGACGTTTTTTGGGGAATCCGGGGGAAACACGAGTCCATGGAATGGACTGGTGTTGCCCGTTCCAACAATGATAGTGCTCGGATAGATCTTTCTAATGAGCTATTGTACGCGTCAAACGGAGATCATATGCCAAAGTTACGACCCCGGGAAGTTGATGTACCAACTTACCCCCAAACAGGGTCCACAGTTTGGCGTTTCATCTCCTAGGGTTAGGTTTTGGAATGTTAAGGGTTTTTCCATGGTTTCTCAACAATAAATAGGCCTTCGAGCCTCATTGTAACACAGTTCAGAGGCATGTAGCCATCACATCTCTTCTCAGAGATAAGCTACCATCACCCTAGCTAGTTTATTTCCATTTCTGTTTGTAAGCATATTTCAGTATTTTCCATTAATGAAATGAAGTATTATTTCCGCTGCATCTTTGTGTATATGGTTATCTCTGTAATTTGTTGCGTTCCTGTTTAAATCCGGATCAGAAGATGGTGCAAGCCTTCCCACGTCTCCAAAGGTAAGACAAAACCTCATCTTGGCCTTGGATCAACTCCCAAACCATGTGATCACTGCTAAGCCGGTTGAGGCATGCTGGTCCAAGTGCATCATCCCATGAATAATGTAGGGCAAAGCACATAGGCTTCAGGGTGTTGAAGGTTCCCATGAATGAAAATGATGCTCTATGATTGTGCGGGGAGCCATGGCTCTCAACGAAACACCTATGGTGTCAATATGATCCTCTGGTGAACTTGAGCCCCATTTAAGTTGCCCAACCCATAATGAAACCACTTGCCAATCACACACAATATCCAATGGTGCAACTTATATCATCAGGTACATTTAATCATTTTTGCATCTAAGTGAACCAAACTTGAAAGAAATGGGTATAATGACACTTCATATGTAACTTCTCTTCCAAAACTAGGGCCTTAGTCACATAAATGTGTCAACTCCCTAGGTAAGAGTGGCTAATAGATGACCCTACTAGGTGTTTCAACCCCCACAGGGAAGTGACATGTCCTCAATCCTCCCTTCAATTGATCGGTGCCACGTGAATAATGATGGAACAAAGAGGAAAAGGAACTTCATGGCCAAGTGCCATAGTCAAAGGGATCAACTATGATGTGTTGATTTGGGTTAGCATTAGATGTGCTCTAGCCACGAAATTTGGTGGCGAGGTTGGGGCACATGAGATCTCCAATACCCAGAAAGGGTTTGGGCAAATTCTAAACAGATCAGGAGATATTAAAATAATTAATATTTTTAATGGAGTCCCTAAGTCTAAACTTAGGGAAAATAAAATATTAATGTGTATTAATATGAATTTGTGTTAGGATGGTCCAAAAAGACATGGATCAAGCCAGCTCTAATTAGGGACTTAATCTCGACCGTTGAAATGTCAACAAAAAAAGTATAAGAGGAGGCTTGAGGGGCACTTGGAGAACACACTGAGGGAGACCAATTAGTTCAATTTCTGGAGCGGGGTTTGCTGAAAAATTGAACCAGTGGTTTGGAGAACAGTTAGGAGGCAACAAGTACGGAACAGAGAAACGGGAGATCAACGCAAAAGAGGTAGACGCGGAGCCAGAGGTAGCCATGTAGAGGAAGCAGAGACTGTGCAGAGCTCGAAGGGCCTGCGTCATCCATGTAGAGGTTGCAGGAGTGACACAAAAGCCCAGGGAGGCTGCGTAGAGCCTCAATAGGCTAACGTAGAGGGTTTTAGGCTGGCGCAAAGGGTTTCAGGCTGTAGCAGAGGTCAGTAGGGCCTACACTGGGTTTAGGAAAGTGCTGAAAGTTTGTCTATTTTTGGGTAAGCCAGTTTGGCACCCTGCTGTACAAGAAAATTGCTAAATAATAAAATCCTCCCTTGCTGCACGGGTTTTCCCACATTGGGTTTTTTTGGGGACATTAGTCCAAAATAACTGTGTCAACGTGTGCATATTTTTTTCTATATTATGATGTGATATCTGCAGCAGCGTTTATTTTAACGTTTGTTGAAGTAATTTCATGAATAACTTATGATGAAATAAGTAGGAAAAGTAAATTAGTTGCTGCAGCGATAGAATTTTCACATGGTATCAGAGCAAGTAATCAGAGACAGAAAGGGAAAATCAGTTATGGGTCGAGACCACGATGCAGAGGCATCCACCTCAGGGGACTCACGCAGATTTTCAAAAGATTGCACAAGAGAGAGAGATTTCGATTTCTCTATGTTGGCTTCCAGGTTGGAAGAAGAAGTGGCGTGCATGACTAGTGCTGCATCATCAAAAGTATGGTATATAGACAGTGGAGCCTTGTGGCATATGACGGGAATCAGGGAGTGTTTCTCAGAATATCGAGAAGAGAAGATGAACTTTCAGATCACCATGGGGAACAAGGCAAAGTGTACTCTAGTAGGAAAGGGTACCACAGTTTTTCAGACAGAACCGAGACAACGGTTTCGTGCCACAAATGTGCTGCATGTGCCAGGATTGGGGATGAAGTTTGAACTTACTTTCCGTGTCACAATTACAAGGCAAGGGCTATGACGTCTACTTCATTAAGGAAAAGGTGTACGTTAAACACCCGAGCTAGAAAAGGAAAGTGCAGATTGGGATCAAAAGTAATCGGTTGTACAAATTACAACTAGAATCTCCAATGGCACTAATAGGCAGTCATGGGGACAAAGTCTTGAACGAACTATGGCACAGAAGGATGGGTCACTTGCACCATGGAGCTTTGAGAATTCTTAGGAGCACTGTAACAGGAGTTCCAGATCTGAGTACGAAACGAGATGATGTATGCAGGGGATGCGCTCTAGGAAAGTATGCCAAAGCGACATTTCCTAGGAGTAACCATAGGGCCAAGAGTGTA
Source organism: Pinus tabuliformis (assembly GCA_031772625.1). Classification (NCBI taxonomy): domain Eukaryota; kingdom Viridiplantae; phylum Streptophyta; class Pinopsida; order Pinales; family Pinaceae; genus Pinus; species Pinus tabuliformis. The sequence continues at coordinate 982,644,980 of CM062806.1, read as the reverse complement.
CTAGGATTGATACACTCAGATATCTACGGACCTATGTCCATCAAGGCTCTTAGCGGCACCGAGTATTTTCTTACTTTCATTGATGACCACTCGAGGAAAACTTGGATCTATTTTTTGAAAACCAAGGATGAGGTTTTCAATCGATTCAAGGAATTCAAGGCTCTAGTGGAAAATCTGATAGGTAAGAAAATAAAAGTCTTGCACTCAAATGATGGTGGAGAATATGTTGATAAGGACTTCACTCATTTTTACGCTAAAGAGGGCATCAGAAGAGAGTGAACAACTCCCTACAATTTGGAGCAGAATGGGGTGGCAGAAAGGAAAAACAGGACTATTGTAGAAGCAACTAGGGCCATGCTGTATGATCAGGATATGCCAAAATTCCTGCGGGCAGAAGCATGCAACATAGCTGTCTACGTTCAGAACAAGACTCCTCATTGAGCATTGGGCAAGATTACTCCAGAGAAAGTCTTCACTGGGAAGACACTTAAAGTCAGTCATTTTAGGATATTTGGGAGTTTGGCATATTGTCGCATACCCGTAGAAAAGAGGAAGAAGCTGGATCAAACTGCAGAAAAGGGGTATCTGGCAAGATATAGCGAGAACGCTAAGGCATATAGGATCTATCTTCCAGGGAGCAGGAAGGTAGTAGTACAACGAGATGTAAAGTTCATAGAGGACAGATCTTTTAGAAGATCTCGCGAAATGCTTTACAAGGTGCAGTCGAAAGAGGATCCGTTGGTCATGCCTCTTCAAGCAACGGAAGTGAAGAATCCTTCCTCAGATCAGGAAGATTCTCAGGATGAGGAAGAGGAGAAAACATAAGACCCTCTTGGTAGAGGAAGAACCAACAGGGAACTTCGTCAGATTCTGTGAGATGCAGAGAACTTCATCGGAGAGCCAAGGAACAGTGAAAGGGAGCGAAAACAACCAGACAAGTATCAGGTGTTAGTAGCTTAGGATGGAGAGCTTGTCAGCTTCAAGGAGGTAGCCCAACATCATGTCCGGCTAGATGCGATGGTGGAGGAGTATAACTCCATAATGGTAGACGATGTCTAGGAGGTGGTGTCAAGCCCTCAAGACAAATCTGTGGTAGGTTCAAGATGGATCTACAAGATCAAATATGCTGCAGACAACAGTATTGAAAAATACAAGGCCATGTTTGTGGCTAAGGGGTATGCCCAAAAGGAAGGGATTGACTATGAGGAAACCTTCGCCCCGGTAGCCAGGTATACATCTATTAGGACCGTGATATCTCTTGCAGCCCAGATGGGATGGGACATCCATCAGATGGATGTCAAGACGACATTTCTGAACGGGGTAATAGAAGAAGAAGTATACATTAAACAACTAGAGGGCTTTGAAACTCATGAGAAGAAGTCTCATGTATACAGACTGAAGAAAGCCTTGTATGGGCTGAAGTAGGCACCAAGAGCGTGGTATGGTCAAATAGATGGCTACTTGCAAAAGATGGGGTTTGTCAAGAGTGACGCGGATCCGAATCTCTACTATCTGGTCGTAGAGAGCGAGCCACTTATCTTAGTATTATATGTGGATGATCTCTTCCTGACAGGATCATCCAGACTCATTGAAGACTGCAAGAAGAATCTAGCCATAGAGTTCGATATGAAGGATCTGGGACGAATGCACTATTTTCTAGGGTTGGAAGTTTGGCAGCAGAAAGGAGAAATCTTCCTTGGGCAAGGAAGGTATGCTACAGAAATTCTGAAAAGGTTCGGGATGGGAGACTGTAGACCTATGGCTACGCCAATGATCACCAACTGGAAGAAGATTGATGCATCAGAAGACAAGGATGTCGATCCCACCCTATACCGACAGCTCATAGGGTCCCTGATGTATCTAGTTAATACCAGGCTAGATATTTTCTATGCTGTCAACACCCTCAGTCAGTTCATGGTGGAACCAAAGAGGGCTCACTGGGCAACAGCCAAGCACGTTCTCAGGTATTTACAGGGAACAATTGATTATGGGCTCTTGTACAACAAGGGGAAGAATATCAGGTTGAGTGGATTTATTGATGCAGATTGGGCAGGAAGTTAAGTGGATCGGAAAAGTACCTTTGGGTACTGTTTCAACATTGTATCAGGAATAACCTCCTGGTGCAGTAGGAAACAAAAGTCCGTAGCTCTGAGCTCGTCTGAGGCAGAATATATGGCAGCAAGCACAACTTTGTGTGAGGTCATTTGGCTTAGAAAACTACTCGTAAACAACCTGTTCAGAAGAAATATGGAGGCGACCAGGATCATGTGTGATAATCAGAGTTGCATCAAACTCTCTGAGAATCCAGTATTTCATGATAGGTCAAAGCATATTGATATCTGTTGTCACTTTGTCAGAGATTGTGTCCAATGTGGAGCTGTACAGTTGAGCTACACTCCTACAGGGGAACAAGTGTTAGATATCCTCACCAAGGCCCTTGGAAAGTCAAAATTTGATTACTTCAGGGAAAAGATGGGGATGGTAAAGAACCCCTTTCAGAAGTAGTGTGTTAGCAGCACGAATGAAGAGGGAGTTGCAGTGCAGATGCAGTGTTGGGAGAAGGGAGCAACAACAACACAAATGCAGAGAGAGTTGCAGTGTAGATGCAATGTTGGGCGTAAGGACCAACAACAGCACAGATGCAGAGGAAGGTGCAGTGCGGATGCATTGTTGGGAGAAAGGACCAGCAGTAGCACGGATGCAGAGGGAGTTGTCGTACAGATGCAACAGTGGTAGTGGTAGAACCATGGGTAGCAGTATAGGATGCAACAGTGCAGGGGATGTTGGGCATGGAGGCCTAGCATGAACACAGGTACCGATACCGGATGATTAGAGTAATACTCAGTGAGGAGTATTGCTAGAGCACAATCATCGCTAAGAGGGGGTGTTGATTTGGGGTAGCATAAGATGTGCTCTAGCCACGAAATTTGGTGGATAGGTTGGGGCACATGAGATCTCCAACATCCAGAAAGGGTTTGGGTAGATTCTAAACAGATCAGGAGACATTAAAATAATTAATATTTTTAATGGAGTCCCTAAGTCTAAACTTAGGGAAAATAACATATTAATGTGTATTAATATGAATCTGTGTTAGAATGGTCCAAAAAGACATGGATCAAGCCAGATCTAATCTTAGCCGTTGAGATGTCAACAGAAAAAAGTATAAGAGGAGGCTTGAGGAGCACTTGGAGAACACGCTGAGGGAGACCAGTGAGTTCAATTTCTGGAGCGGGGTTTGTTGAGAAATTGAACCAGTGGTCTGGAGAGCAGTTAGGAGGCAGCAAGTACGGAACAGAGAGACGGGAGATCAGTGCAAAAGAAGCAGGCGCAGAGCCAGAAGGGCCTTCGTCATCCACACAGAGGCTGCAAGAGTGACGCAGAAGCCCAAAGAGGCTGTGTAGAGCCTCACTAGGCTGACACAGAGGGTTTTAGGCTGACGCAGAGGGTTTCAGGTTGTAGCAGAGGTTAGTAGGGCCTACGCTGGGTTTAGGAAAGTGCTGGAAGTTTGTCTATTTGTGGGTAAGCTAGTTTGGCACCTTGTTGTACAAGAAAATTGCTGAATAATAAAATCCTCCCTTGCTACACCAGTTTTCCCACATTGGGTTTTTCCGGGGGCATTAGTCCAAAATTACTGTGTCAATGTGTTCATATTTTTGTTTCTATATTGTGATGTGATATCTGCAGCAATATTTATTTTAATGTTTGTTCAAGTAATCTCATGAATAACTTATGATGAAATAAGTAGGAAAAGTAAATCAGTTCTACAGTGATAGAATTTTCACATGATGTGATACCTCATCTTGGGTGTATAGATGTGAGGAGGGAGAAATCATGGATGCTTGAGTTACCTCAGCCTTTGTTTTTCCACCCCTCTATATATTGTGTTTTGCTTTTTCTTGCTTTTTCCTTGTATTACTACTCGTAGCTTGAGGAATGAGAGCTTGCTTTGTATGATGTATAAAAGCTATTACGTCCTTTAGGATGGGGTACTTGCCCATCGAGGGTTAGGACATGCAAGAGTTTTTGGTCTTCTATGAGATAGGGTAACATTTACTCAGGAATCGTGTGATGGCCATATGATAGAGGTAGGGCTCATGCTTGGCTTTTGCCCATGTGCTAGTTTATAAATCCTAACCATATTTTGCATTTTGATTTTTCTTTTGTTTTTCTTGTGGTCATTATATGCTCTTTCTTTTTCTTTTAGCTATATCAACCTCCCAAGGTGCATTTCTAGGCCCTACCCTAGGTATGAGGATGTGTGGACATCGAATCCCAATGAACCAATGGTTAGTTAACTCGAAGAAGGGAGGTGGAACAAGGGGTTGTAATGTACGAAGGGAAGTGACAAGTATGGAGAAGGGATAAATGGGACACGCTATTGCAATCATGGATTCCCAAGTAGTGCCCCTGCCTAAAGTGATAGGTTATTAGGGGTGTTCCCATTGGATCCAGATAGAAAATTGACTCCCCCATTTAAGGCGAGGGAACAAGACTGCATCCAAGAGCCTTCTTTCCTCAAGTCACCTTATAATTCATGCCAAATGCCCAAATACAAACAAGCATAAGCACCCAATTGCATAATGAATAAAGTACCTTTTGATTAGAGGCCCACCTTCCAGCATGTGCTCTTGACAAATGGGTGAAGAGACATATGAATGATGTAGATGGAAAAGATATGAACGACATGCCGCATCGAATAGAAGGCGGCTCTCAAGGGTTGTTGGCTGCCAGCTAGAAGAGATGAATAGGAGAAACGTTTCTCCTAGGGGTCACCCACTTTTGGTGGGTAATAAGTCTCACATCTGTGGAGGGTCGAGAGGGCTTGTGGTAGGCCTCAAATCTGTGGAAGGGTTGAGTAGGCCTTAGATCTTTTGAAGGGTTGAGTAGGACTCAGATCAATGGCTTGGCTAGGAGGTCCGAGAGGGATAGAAGGGCCAAGAAGGGTTGAGAGGGCTGAGCGAACTGGCAAGGGTAGAGGATCTAGAGCAAGAGGCTCCTAAGGTTGAGTATTGACCAACAACACTAGTAGTAGGGACACAACCTGTAGATATTGAGGAGGAGCGAGATGTTCCTTTGAGCTCTACCAAGGGGAGGTCGACATCAATTTGAGCAGAAGACACACCATATAGTGACACTAGCCTTAAGAGGAGGAGAGTGATACTCTAGTGTGTTGAGTCCAAGGAAGGTGCAAGGAGTAGCGAGGGAGATAGATCTAGATTAGCTGAAGGATAGATCTAGGGCTTGATCAGGTGGATAACTCTAGGTTTATTATTGTATATGTAATTCCTCAGTTGGTCCATTATCCTGGGACATGATCCCAAGTAGGTTAAAATAAGAATATAATGAGGAACTGTTGATTGGGGCATACTGTGTGTTTAATACATTTACTGTGCATGATTTAATTGCTAGTGTTCTAAGTTCTCCTATGCATAATTTGTTTCTAGTTAGGCACATCAGTGTATTTAAGTTAATTAGCTGGGTTAAAGTTAATTTGAGACTCTTACCAGATTTGGTGTGTGTGTGTGTGGGGGCATTGAGTCTAGGGCCCATAAAATTTAACTTGAAACATATTATAGGAAATGCATAATAAAAGCACCTATAAGACCTGTGTTGCTTATGCCCATGGAAGATAGGCATGACTCTCCTTTTCATACTTGTATGCTAGATTTAGAATGAAAGTACGAAAAAAATCTTATTCACAATATAACCTTGAGCATTACATACAGGAAATCCCATACATTATAAAAGTAGAGTGACTTATAGTTGTTTAAATGGGATAATGACACCTTTTGATAAGCTCTTTATAGCACAATGATGAAGATAATTGTTGTAATAGGGTAATGGAATTATGTTGTTGGCATGCACTTGTGTGTGTGTGAGAAGAATCAAGAGGTATCTTAAGTGTTTCCCTTATGCTTCATATTACTTAGAGGCTTGACTATGAACATTAAGAAGAGGCCATTAGATATGAAGTACTATACAATCACATATACGCTAAATCGACTTAGGTAACCTAAGGAAGTAAAGAAGCCACTGGCTACCTAGGGAAGATTGTGGGGAAAATGTGATTGATTGATTTGAGACGATAATGGTACAATTATTCAACAATGTGCCTCAAATGAAGGTAAAATTGGAGGCAATGTGTATATGCCTTAAAGATAATATGCAATTACACCTAGAAGGATAGTTATCATATTATTATAATGATAAGATGGAAATATAAGTATAGAGAGACAAGGATTTTAGGAAAGAAAAGGTTCTAAAGTATTGATCTTCAATGTAAGCAATTTCTTATCTCCTAAATTGTATTTAATGATAAAATCCCTAATCCATAAGGTACAACTCAAGGGGTAGATATTAATATGGTCACCACTATCACCTAAGTAACCTATCCTCTTTACTATAGGCCATCTCTACTTCGGCTCAAGAGGTTATCACTATTAGGATTACTAAAACTAAACAATGAGACAAGGTGAAGTGGGATTAGCTTTAGTAAAACAATGTTTTGGGGTTTTTGAGATTTTAGAAGAGGTGATGGAAGGAAGTAGAGATCAATGCCAAATCCAACAAGGGTAATGTAGTCAAGGTGAGTCAGTTAGGGTTTATAGATTCAAGAAGAAAACCCCTCTTAAGAGTTGGTTTATTTCTGTCAAGGATTAGGAATAAGAGATTATAAGCAAGGAAAAAAGAATAATGTCTTGTCCATGAGATTAGTGATGAAGGTTTAGGCCCTATAAGAAGGGGTCCTCAAGGGAGCAACCTTCACCAACAAGATCGACTGTTGCTTGATAAATGTATTTAATACTTCTTGCTAGGGTCCCAGATGGATAGACAAAGCAAGGCACCGAATAGTTATCAAATTAACAAAGGAAGAAAGAGAAGAGCTACCCCAAAACGTTTTCCCTACAATGGTAGAAAATCCCTTCAATGGATTGATCTAGTTAGCTTGTGGAAGACCTGAGCATTTCACTATCAACATTTATGCATCAAATAAGAACCAAGATAGAGGAGCTTCAATAATTGACAACCACATCCATAAAGAAAGAAAAACTTTACACAACCATATGCTCCAAGAAAGATATGTCATTTAAGCTGAACAAGGAGTAGAAGCTCCAAAAATCCAACCATGAGTAGAAATGAGGAAGGGATACTCTTTGCATAGAGTCTAGCTCAACTTTCTTTACAATAAAACAAATAATATTTCATTTGAGATCCTTAGGTATATCCTATGAAGGCGTAAAGAATTATTTCCTCCAACTAACTAATCTACCATACATAAAAAAATGATATGGTCAAGCCACATGTATAATAATCCAACTAAAATAGATCCAAGAGAGTGGGAGATCTCCATCAAGGAGGAAAGAAGATGAGTCAAAGGTGCAACATCTAGCCTCTGAAGGCCTCTAAGTAGATAGATTCACAACTAAATCCTCAAAATAGACTATGAAATCTCCTAGATCTCCTCCAAGATGTCGATTTGTAGCTCTCCAAGGGTGGAAAACCCTCAATAGATACATAAAAACATGGCTTTTGTGGCCTCAATACCTAGGATGCTCTTTGTTACTGCAAAATTTAGCGCCTTAGTGCTAGGCTGCATTGGATCCCTGACAACAAAAGGACCCACCACCGCTATCACCTTAGCAGGGAAATCCCATTTTTTTTGCGGATGAATGTTATCCTCACAAGGGAGGCTTCCCTGTTAAGACTTAGAGCTTAAATGACTAAAGGGATCCTAGCGAAATGGCTCTCTAAGGAGCTTGCAAATTTTTTTACCTCAAAATGGTCTTTAGTGAAGTATGGCTGTAGGTGAAGTGAAGTAGCTAGGTATAAGAACTAATCGCTGATGATAGGATTTGGAAATGCTTAGACCGATTCCCTAAGACTTGCCTCTTTGAATTTAATGAATTTGATATAAAGTGATGGAGAATGGAGAACCAATGCCTTGGCTCATTACTGGATTTTCGGGCATATGGAGTCACATGAGTAAGTCAATAGTTGAAGACCTTGGATGGTGTGGGAAGGAGAGAGGAATAACCTTCCAATCCAACCTTAGTGGCTTTGCAAATTAGGAGACTTAAGGTCAAGTATCACAATCTAGTTTCCTTGATGGAGACTGATGACACATTTTGCATATGAAGAAAATAAAGTGAATAAAAGATGTTGTAATTTTTAATATGGCACATGACAAACCCTAATTCGACAATTGTAGCAAAATGGAAAACAATACTCAATAAAACAACATTATTCATCCATGTATTACTTTGTCAATTTAAAGAAAATTCCACAATTCAAAACATATCTTCCTCAAGACAACCCACCTCATTTGAAATATCCAAAGCCAAGATTTACAAGGAAAATCACATAAATTTTTATTTTCTATGGGATTTCTCCCCCGAAACTCCATGAGAACGTGAGAGGAAGTGCATCTCTATTTATAGAGGAGGTGCTCAATTTCCCTTGTAATAAAATAATAAGTTTTTAAGCTAAAATTCCCTAAATTAGTTAAAGGAGGGGCCTATTAACACACAATCTAGCAGGGCCCTAAGGAAGGGAAAACCTAACGGATAACGTCTAGACTAAGTCAAAACAATGGGACAATGACCCATTGTCACCTTAGTCAAAGTTCCTTGCTCTTTATGGACTTTCACCGATGGGAGGAGTTTCGGTAGGAAGGGAATCACTAAGAATGAATAGATCAATGATTTGGGTATAGCGTGATTCCACAAAGCCCATTCAAGGAGAGACACATTAATGGCTCACTGCTTCAAGGACACTAAACTCTCTCCAAGAAAGGCCTAGGAGGAGATTAAGACCTAGGGGTATGACAATAGTACTAGGTATTCCTAACGTCAAGAATCTAAGAGATGAGGTAAGACCTCTCAAAGAAGCTTTATGTGATGATTTAACACTTTGCAAAGGCTCTTCACTCTCTTTGAGAGATCTAAGAAAGATCACTCTCTTTGAGAGACCTAAGAAAGACTTGCGCTATATCTAAGGTTTTATGAATAATCGTGGGAAGAAATGCTTCCAAGGTATTCACTAGTTCAAGGCAAGGGAGTACTAAGCTCATACAACCCTCAAAGAAGTCCCCAAGGTGAGAGAGTAGCACCTGGGGAAAGAGATTTTATGGATGAAACTCAGGCGGATGCCCACCAAACTTGGGGCATAGGTAGCTTAGACCTTGAGCTTGATGTTTGGATCCTTGGATTCTCGAAAAATCCCTTCCCTAAAATTTTGGTGCAAGCCCTAGATTTCCTCCCTACCTTTAGGGGACTGAAATTTAGGAGGAGAAAATAAGGAGGAAAGAAGAGTTGATCACCAAACCTCCTGGACCAGTGCCTAGTCCTTCGGGCTATGGAGTCCTAGATGCGTTAGATTGGCCAAATTTGTCCTAAAGGAGGTCAAAAGTTGATGCCCTAGCTACCAACCTTCAATAATTACCTACTATTAGAATATGGAGTTTCATGAAGAAAAATAACATTTCATCACTAGGAACATTCATTGCATGTTATATCATGAGTAACATATGCAAGAGCCAAACAAATAGCTTCCAAAAAAATTTCTTCAACAAAATTAGGGCACAATAGAATTTACATTAGTTGCAACAATTATATACATTAGACATTTTCAAGAAAAAGATTTCTATCAAGAAAACAACTTACAAGATAATCATGCAATATATCCATCCATATTCAAGAAGTAGCTCCAAGGCAAGATAAAAAATCAGCTCCAAATATCATAATGCATCCAAGATACTCCAATAGCTTCCGAAGAAAAAGTGCGAGTTCTTTTACAAGAGAAGAATCCAAGTGATGATATTGATCCAATATAATAATATTCTAAATTTCTAATGTGCAAAATAACAATAACTTTGGTGACAAGCCCACCAAATAGCTTGAATGTGTAAAATAAGCCTTCCTAATAAGGCCAGAATGATAAAATAAAGGGTCGTTGGAAGGCCAAGATGAGTCCTCAATATGCCATGATGAAGAGGTGGGCTCCAAAAATGATGATCAAGGTGTTGGCCCCATGATTTCTAAGAAAAACATCCTGCGGTGCCCCAAGTGGCTATGTGGAAAAATTGGTCGTTTCATGGGTCTCCAGTGGCTCAATAACAAGTCGATGCTCCATCAGTGAGGGCTAGAAGATGGCACATGTCCTCCAATGTCTCTCCAGATGAGACAAAACCCCATCTGGGCCCTGGATCAACTGCCAAGTGTTAGGTACAAATGTGTGGTTCACTGAGCAACGTTGTCCAAGTGCATCATCATCTCTCCATGACTGGGGCACAAACAAGCAATGTGTGGTGTTGAAGAAGCCCATGGCGTGGCAATAAATGCTCTGTTGTGGTGGAGGCCCATGGCTCTCAACGCTCACCCTATAAGTGCCATTATGATCCTCTGGAGGGCTTGGACCTCGTATAGGGAGACCAAGTCCAAATGGAGACCCACCTGTAATCTTGTATAAGATCCAATGCATCTCCTCACCTTCTAGTACAACAATCCATTAGTGCAATTGAGTAAATAAGCTTGCTAACTAGGGGCAAAAGTGGACACTTCATAGTGGCATGCCCTTCCAAATGGGCTTTAGAATGTACAAGTGTTACCAAGCTTGACAAGAGAGGTTAATAAAGGACCCTATTAGGTGGTTTCAACCTCTAAGGGAGTGACAAGTCCATGGTACATCCATCAAATGGTAGGTGTCATGTGAAATAATGATGGAACAAAGTGGGGCAAGAGGGAAGGCTCCAAGCCACATGCCATGGTACAAGGGTGGCTATGATGAAGGAAGCCCACACATGGGGTATATGGATGTAGGAGGGAGAAATCCTGGTACATGAGTTACCTTGGCCTTTGTTTTTCCTCCCTTCTTCATATGCCTTTTTTTCTTTATTGATTTTTCTTTCTTTTACTACTTGGGGTTCTAGGGGATGAGAGCATGATGTGTATGATGAAGCAATGATTACCCCTTTAAGGTTGGGCAGTTCATCACCCACCAGGGGTTGGGACAATCATGGGTTCCTAAATGATGCAAAGGGCACTCACAGGGGCTCTACAAACCAGGGTGGTGGCCATAATGATAGGGGGTAGAGCTCATGTTTGACTTTTGCCCATGCGCTAAATTTTTATGTTTCGGCCATCTTTTGTATTTTGTGGTACATTTCCTGTTGTAAGTGGCCAAATTATGCTTTTATCTTTCTTTTTAGTTCCATCAACCTTTGGGGCATCGTTACACGCCCAACCCAAAGTGTGGACAAGGGGAGGGGGAGGCTAACACCTTGTGGACCCAATGGACAAATGTGGACCCGGATGGGAAAAGTGTGAAAAAGGGTTGTAATGAATGGAGGGGAGTGAGATATATGGTGTCAGGGAGCAGGACCACGGAACCAAAATCATGGTTTCCCATGTAGTGCTACTCCTAAAGTTGGTAGCCCATAAAAGAGATCCCATGGGACTAGGATACAAGACTAAACACCAAGTTGGGACAAAGGAACAAGAGTACAGTCCAAGTCCATTCTTTCCGCCGAATCCCCCACTAATCCATGTCCAAATGTGCCCAAGAAATGCAAGCATAAACACCTAATTGCGTAATAAAAAGTCATACCTTCGGGGTTGGAAGGCCCACCTTCAAACATATGATCATACAAATGGGTGAGGGCACATGATGGTTGGCTCAGGTGGCAGAGAATGGTGGCACATTGAGCTATTTGGTGGCTGTTGGCTACCGAGTGAAGACAAATCTAGGAGAAAATTTCTGCTATAGGGGTCATCCACAGGGGTGGGTAATAGGGCCAAAAGCCCTCTCTACAAGTTAATTAATCTAAATATTAGAAATTAGGGCTTATAAAGTCACATGCACAAAATCCATGAGCATAAGCCCCTAAAAGATGACCGTTCTCCCTAACTGAAGGGCAAGAAAGGGGTGTTGGTGAAGCGTCGAGCCTCCAAAGGCCCTTCAATAGCATAACTTGTCCAGAAGTCCTCCAACATTGTTGTATGTTGAGGGCCACTATGCCTCATCATTCTTGTTTAAAAGAAAAGGCTGAACTTTCTTTTATTAAGTCAGCTAAAAATGGTACAGTTTTGAGGTACAAAAACATACTCTTCACAGTGATACAACAGCTACTCCTTTGCCGCTTTTCAAAGGCTAAACATCTCCAGCATAGGAGTATTCCAAACGACTATGTATATACTTCAAAACTCTGGTTGTTTTCCATGGATATGTGCTGTATTTTTAAAAACTCTTCTCATAACCAGTTGAGGAGACATCACAGGGACATGAATAAAGATACAACACAATTACTCCATAAATACTTTTATAAGAAGAGGTCACTAGAAGATGTGAAATTTTCAACTATTGCAGCAACTGCAAATTGTTCTTCTAACTGTAAATTAATTAACAGTTTATTTGCCCACACAAATAACGAATAATTCTCTACTGCATTTTTCACCAAATTAAATTCTGTGGAAGATAAACTGGAAACTGAGAAATATGCTAGCACACACACATAAAATTGACAATTATTTTTTGACAAATGTCCTAGGAAAAACCCAACTTGGGAAAACCGGTGCAGTAGTAAGAGTTTTAATTATCAAGCAATAGTGAAATTCTGAGTATAATTTGGATGATGGAAACTGGCAATCCTGTAGAGAAAATATTGGAAAAAATATAGTGAGGAATTTTCCTCAGCCCCAAAAGCAATCTGGGATCTGACTTCAGTTCCAAGTGAGCCATCCAAACAGCCTCTCTGCAGGCCTGCGTCACCCTTGTGCAGTCCTTTCCATGCTCTACCTGAATCAACTATCTTCAAGTTGTCTAGCCTGCTGCTGACTGAGAAATAGTCTCTCTTGGCCTTTGGAAAGTCTTTCCGACCTCTGGAACTCAAACTTTGCTTCTCCCCACCATAATCAAATTTATGCTCTTAGAGGCTTCTGCGCAGCGCTTGCACAACCTCTTTGTGGCTATCTCTGCCTCTCTACAAAGTACTCGCCAGATCTGGAAAATCTTCCTTTGGCCTCACTGTCCCTGCCCTTCCCCGTCCGATTCTACAAAAACTAACACTCCCTTTTAGCGAGGAAGGTGTTTTAGTCCTGCACCACTGTTGCTACAACACCCTGTCTTTGTATCACCCTCTGTTACATTGCTGATCTTTGGCCACTGTGACTACTTGCCACTGTTCGCCAACCACCATGAAACTCTGATGTTGCATCTGTTCTGCTGCTGACAATGTTATATATTGTTGCCAACTTTGCATCTGCACTGCAACTCTGTCTCATTTGTTGTTGCTGCAACTGCAACTACTGCAACTGAGAAGCATCCTAAATACTGAATCAACTGTGTCTTCTACATCTGTCTCTTGAGTCTTGACTGCTACTGGCCACTTCACTGTCCACTGAAGAATATGCACTGCTGCTGACTCTGCACTGTGCCACTCTACATTGTTGCCAACACCGCATTGCGCTCCTCAACACCTGATTGCTATTAGTTTGCCACTGTCACTCTAGAATCTGACTGCATCGCTGACACTGATCCATCCTGCTACTGAATACTGTGGGCCCCTGTAGCAAGGTAATGATCCATGAGGAGGACACCTCAATGGACCCTGCCCAAACCTTTGTAACTCTAGGATTATAACTCCATATTTCCCCACCTCACTTTTGGAGGTATAGCTGCGAACATGGAAAAATTTGATCTACTCATACTACTGTTGACACTGCTTTGTTGATGCTGTAACTACTGCAATAATGAGTCCGATCTCCCTAGTTCCTAAAGCACTAGCTTCCATAGGGATACTCCCTTTGAAACTAGACTCCCTCTAAGTCTCGATCTCCCTATGGGAAATCTCTGTGCTCCCTCTTGGCAACTCGCATTGTCCTCCTACACTAGAAACTGGACTACGTAGCTCTGCACTAGCAATCTCTTGGTTAGAATTGCATCTGCATATTGCAACTAGGCAATTCGCACTGCCTGTTTCACTGCAACTATCTCTTGGGTACTGAATGCAACTAACTTTGCAACTCTTTAATGACAAATTGCATTTACTAACACTGAACTTGCTACTATGATACCTTGGGATCTTGTAGCAAAAGGTGATGGTCCTGCTGCAACAATCCGAAACTGATTTGACTGATCTCCTTGTTGCAGTTACGTTGGACCCTGTCCATTCGGCAATCTAGAGTTTCACTCCTCCTAGATCTGGTGCCCCACTATCTCCTTTCAAGCCTAGTCCTTGGCCGGGACCCTTCATTTCTTTGCAACTCGCACTAGACAACTCACACTTCTTCTGACACTTGTTTCCGACAACTAGAAATGAAATTGCTACCCAGTTCTGCATTTTGGCTAAATCGCACAACCTCCTCTAGCAATCTCGTATGGTCATCCTTGCCAAATCTGGAAACTCAAAAATGGAGAAAATAAACCTGGAATCTCCTCTCTTCCTGCTCAATGATTTTGCTGCATCGCTCTTCAGAACTACTTCTCGACTCTACCTCTGCCTGCTGGAGTCCTGCTCTGAGCAATTCAAACTTTCCCTGCCACTCTGCACTAGAAATCGAATTTCTGCTCTGCGACTCGCACTGCTTGGCTAGGCTTTGCATAGACCCTTGAGAAATTGTGTTGTTGCTCCCTCTGAAGAGCGAATTTCTCCCTCTTCGTCTCTAAGCTAGTGATCTAATGAACCTTGCTTTTACCATGTGAAATTTTCAACTATTGTAGCAACTGGAAATTATTCTTCCAACTGTAAATCAATTAACAGTTTATTTGCCCACACAAATAACAAATAATTCTCTACTGCAATTTTCACTAAATTAAGTTCTGCAGAAGATAAACTAGAAACTGAGAAATATGCTAGCACACACATAAAATTGACACAATTATTTTTTGACAAATGTCCTAGGAAAAACCCAACTTGGGAAAATCGGTGCAGCCACTGAGGGTTTTAATTATCAAGCAATAGTGAAATTCTGAGTACAATTTGGACGTTGGAAACTGGAAATCCTGTAGAGAAAATGTTGGCAAAAATCAAGTGAGGAATTTTCCTCACCCCCACAAGCAATTTGGGATCGGACTGCAACTCCAAGTGAGCTGTCCAAATAGGCTATGTGCAAGCTCGCATCACCCTTGTGTAGTCCTTTCCACGCTCTGCTTGAATCAGTTGCTCCTCAAACCGTCTAGTCTGCTGCTGACTAGGAAATAGGCTCTCCTAGCCTTTGGAAAGTCTTTCCAGGCTCTGGAACTGAAACTCTGCTTCTCCCCAACATAATCGAATTTAGAGGCTTCTGCGCAGCCTATTTGTGGCTATCTGTGCCTCTTTGCAAAGTACTCACTGGATTTGGAAAATCTTCCTATGACCTAACTGTCCTTGCCCCTCTCTATCTCTTCTTCCTTCTTTGAAGCTCGAACTCTTCTGTCTATTGCCTCTGGAAAATCACTCTCCAAAGAAATCGATCTCTCAAGTGTGTGTTTTCTATCTATCCATCGACTTCTTCTTATAATCTTTTGTTGAACTTCCAACAACCAAGATTAAGACTTAATCAAGGGCCAAGATTATTTCCCAGTCGATCCATGTGAGTTTCTAGATGATTCACAGTTTATCTCAATTAATACTGATTAGTTAACCAATTTTCTTAAGTTTAGACTTAGGTAACATTTAAAAATAAGCTAATAATCTAATTGAGACACTTCTAGGTGGAATTTTGAGAAACACTTTTTGGGTTATGGAGAACTTATGTGTTTTAGCCTCTCCACAAAGTTGTGAGATTAGAACACCTCTGATGCTACAAACACTAATAGAAGATAATGTACATCTTTGCCATTATGTATCCCATTCAAATACGAGTAGTCTAGTGATCCTTTTGGAAACACTGGTTGAATGGAATAAGGCACAGGGGAAACAAAGATATGCTTCTCTACTGCAGTAATGCTTTAGAATTCAACTCTAACCAGCCATCAAGTGCCATAATTCCCGATTCTCAAATTACTCGTTATCACCCTTATCACATCATAAAACTGCTAGAAAGAATATCCCGATAACTTATGTCACCTCAGGGAGTAACACTCTTCCCCAAGGGCACATATCAACAATGACTCCCCAAATAAGTAAAATGATCAAGCAAAAGATGTGGAGTGTTCCTCCAATGAGTGGTCAAAATTGTGGAGAATTGTTTCTTGGCATATTTTAAAAGTAGCATAACCATGTCATTTTATTTTCTAATTTTCTATTATGACTACATTTTGGAAATCCCATAACCATTTTTCATCTACTGGTATTGATTTAGTGAAATTTTGGGCATTTTGTCAAAATATAAATTCTCCTAAAGCTAGGTCTCCCTCAAAATGTAAAATGAATCCTGGATTTACAGTTTGCAACCTCTTAGATCTTCTCCAAGATGAGATGTCCCATCAACAAGCATGATAAAATATGCCAAGTGACATCCAAAGTGACATTGTCCTCAAATCAAGCAAGTGGCTCAATGATGCAATGCCTCAACATGTGAAATCTGAATAACACTCAATTGTGTTTGTGGAAAGAAGGGATGACCCCCTTAAAATTGACTCCAATGGTTGTATGTGAGGTCTTCAATGTGTAACCTCCTCCTCAAGGTAAGGGAAGTCCAAGAAGGTCCACACATGCCCCAATGGCTAAGTAATACATCCTCCAAGGTGGATGTCTTGCCAAACTATGTGGCATGTGTCTCCAAATGTGTGAACGGGGTGAGTACTCCAAGATCTATGATGTGGCATGGAATAAGAGGTCATGGTGCATGAATAATAGCTATAAATTGCCTAGGATGTTGTGGCAATGCCTGAAAGTTGTGAAGATGCCTAAGGAACTGTGAAAATGCCAAATATCATGATGAAGCTAATGTAATGCCAAAAATACTAGGGCATTCCACCAAGGGAACTAGTAACATCCTCATGTACAACTATCTAGTAAGGAGGAAACTAGAACATCATATAATCAATCAATACATTATCAAAACCTTTACTGCATCATCATCCATGTCATCAGCAATCCATGAAACCAAGGTAATACCCCAAACATACAAAGCTCTTTGTGATAAAAATCACAAGGGTAGTGAAGAAATTCACATGTACAACTCTTGCAAATTGAGGGGTAACACAATGTATATGTGGCTTATCAGGGATTCTATCAAGTCAACTTATGGTGGAAGGGAAAATGGTGAACTTGCAAATTTTCAAATAATGATAATTTATCCTAGACCTTGTAACCATAACCAATTTTAAAAGATGAGATAAAAAAAGAAAACAGTAATAGTTAAATACATGGATGATGATGGATTGTAAATTAAGAAAGCAAGTTGAAGTTGTAAGTTCAAATGAATGAGGGGAATGCATTTTATAATAAGAACAATATAAGGAGTCAAAAAGGAGTAGTTGCATATCATAAAACGTGATGGAAGATTCTAGAATGGTCATGATGGAATAATCATGATGAAATAGGAAGGATAAATTAGCACTCTAGAGGTGTCCCTTGAATGATTGACCCTTTGGAAAATTGTTGTTGAGTTACAAAAGTTTTTTTTGGATAAAAAACATCATAAGAATCACTATAAGGTTTGAATAAGGACATTTTCTATTGGGAACCAAATGCTATTGGTTAACCAATTTGAATTAAATGATTGGGATGAGGATGTATAAGGGTTTTGAAAAGGTATGGTGTGATATCCTTGATGGAAATTTACAATGATAAACAATCAAACATAACAAAAACACATACAAAAATTTACAACACATTAAACAAACAAAAATATCCATAAACTGTGCTGATCTGAGTCATTTTATTGATATAATTCCTGGGCACGAAAGTAAAATTGGAAAGCATGCACTTGAACTTGCTTAAGGCAAGCTAACAATATCCAGGTGATGGAATCAGCTACTCTGGCATGCAATGTGGCTGTCCCCAACAATCTCTGCACTATTCGAGTGAAAATTGCACCGTTGGTTGCAAATAATAGCTGCTAGGGCCTCCTTCGGTACTCAAAAAATTCCGAGAAATTAACCTGGGCTCTCCACCAATAACCCACAAAATCTCATGAAAGAATTGGCCAAATGTTGACCTCTCAATTTTGGCCCAATTTGCCTTAGCTCCTTTAGCTGCTGGCTGAGTTGGAACCCCTGTTTAACCCCTCAAATATGCCCAGATTATACTGCCAAATTAATTTGACCTCTCCTCAATAAACCTAGAAAAACCCAGAAAGGGTTTGTCGTAGTTTTAACGCTCCAAAATTGACCCCAAATGCTTGACCCTCCTACACAAGCAGAAAATGTAACCTGCAGTAGATTCTGTGTTCGCTGCTCCACCAAATTGCTAGAAATTCCTCTACAATATCCCCCAATCTAATTCCAAGCAACCCCAGCTCCTCAATTTCTCTGTCAAGCCTTCCTCACACTCCGCCCCTATAAATGACTGCGTAGTCCTGGGCAAGATGACACAGACACAATCCCAGAAATTCGTACTGCTGAATGTGGATCTCTCTACTCCTGTAATTTCCCGTCTTTCCTCCTGCAATTTGGACAATGAAAGCCCAACAGTGGATGTGGCCTCAATTCCCGACTCCCACTATCTCAAAGGATTTGCATACTCCCTGGTTCTATGTCCCAACTGGCCAAGGAAATTCATGGAGCTGCGTGGTATCCTCCCCACTACCAAAGATGAGTAGAATTTGCCTCCCTAGGGTGGCACTCATGGTCCACTGAGGAAGAGGGTGAGATTTCCCCTTGGAAAGCTATGGTGGTAAACAACACTTGTGACTCAACTGAACAGCTTGAGCAGCGAAGTGTAAAATATCAAATGATCAAAAGTGCTCAATGATGCTACCTTCCTCTTATTTATAATTGTTGCTCTCTTCCTTCATGTGGGTCCCTTCACTAAGCAATTCGAGTCTCCTACTTAGCCATTTGAATTTCCCCGTCAAGGGGTGCGTATTTCATCATGGGGTGGTCTCGACATCCCACTGTGATTAATGTTCCCTTTGTCTAATGTTTTTGGCCTCCACTACCACACAACACTAATTTAATTAATGTCCACCCACTTTTCCTAAGTTTGTATCCAAAATTTTTCCCATCCATAATATACAAAAATTGAGGAAGGCATGTGAAAATTTGGAAGGCCCAAATTTCTACTACAACGACTGATTAAGCTTCTTCTATTTGTTAAATTACTGAAAAAATTATTTACTGCATCCTACAACAAATACCGAAACTAATACACTGCAGCCTTCACCATTTAAATTAAATGCGGAAACAAGAATTGAGCAAGAAAGAAATAACACACACAAGTGACACCGTTGTTTTTGGACTAATGTCCCCGGAAAAACCCAATGTGGGAAAACCGGTGCAGTAGCTGAGGGATTGTATTATTAAGCAGTAATTTCTAAGTACAATTCTTCGGATGCCCAAATTGGAAATCCTATACAAAGGTCTAACTAGACAAAAAGTAGTGAGATCATCTCACCCTGTCACTGAAAGACCTGACATTGATCTGCACTGGAGGTGAGCCTTTCTGCTGCCTCTGCGTAGTCACTATGCAGTACTGTGTCACTCCCACTCAGTTACTGCGTTACTGCTTCTGGGGACTGCGCTGCACCTCCTCTGATGGCTAGAAACTTCGGCCTTCTATCGTCCCGGTCTCACACCCCAGCTCCGACACTTAATCTTGACTGTTCCTCAGCAAAATTTCAGACTCCCTTTGAAGCTCTGCGCTGCCACCACGTAGCTCTGAGTGGCCCTGCATCCGCCTCTTTGGACGTTTCTCTGCCCTCTCTGCCTTTCACTCTATGGCTCAAGAAAACTTCCTTAGGAAAATTATCTCTGCTCCTCACTGCAAAAAATCTACTCGATGATCTCTTCGGCAACTGCTGTGCTGCTCTCTTGAGAAATCAATCTCATGATCTCTTACTCGATGTGTTTTCCAAATGCCCATCAAGCCTCCTCTTATAATCCTTTCGTTGAAAACCCACGGCCCATATTAGATTCTAATCAATGGCTCAGATAATTTTGGCTTGATCCTCGTTTTCTTCTATAAGTTTCACCCACAGTTCGATTAATACCCTTTAATTATTTTAATTTCCTAAGTTTAGACTTAGGCACCCATTAAAAATAATTAATTATTTTAATAAAACTGTCTCCGGGTGGAATTTTCCAAAACAATTTATGGGTATTGTGTAATACATGTGTCCAAGCCTCCCTGCAAATTTTGAGGGTTAGAGCACATCCAATGCTACCATAAATCAACACTCCCTCTTAGCGAGGAATGTGCTCTAGTTATGCAACCTGCTGAAGCATCACCCTTCTCTATAACATCTCCTTCTGTGCTGCTAATGTCTAACATCATTGCCTACCACCTACTGCACAAATGCTGCATCTGTAATGCTGCTGACACTGCCACTGCCAACACCACATTTGTATTGCAACCCTCATAATTTATGCATTTGTGCTGCTGCTGGCACTGCCACTGCCAACACTGCATTTGCACTGCAACCTTCTCCAACTGCTGTTGCTACTACATCAAGAACGGAAAAGCATCCAAAAATATTCAATAGGTGTTCAGCATGATGCATCTGTTGCTGGAGTTTTGACTACTGCTAGTCTCTGCATTGACCCTTTGAAGCCTCTACGCTGTTGCTGACTCTGCATTGTGCCAATTGCACTGCTGCCAACTCTGCTCAGTTTCTGGCGCTCCTAGCCACTGCAATCGTCACTCCGACACTCCTTTCCACCAACTGACACTGGTCCATCTTGCTACTTCTGATTTGGGCTCCCATAGCAAGGTATTGATCCAAGGGGTGGACTCCTCAAGGATCTTGCCCATCTGCAGTTCTTTCGAACTACAGTTCTAGATCACCCGACCTCTCCCTTGGAGGTATCTGGGCAACCATGGCGAACTCCTCGATCTTTGCGGCTGCAGCCTATAGATCATGTTTCGCATCCTTGTCCTTCTTCTTGAGAGGACATTGTGTAGCGTAGTGACCAATTTCACCACACTAGAAACATTTGATCTTTGAGACATCCTTCTTTCTCCGCTGCTCCTGCTGCCCCTTAGATGCAAGGGCTGCATTCTCTTCCTCCTCCTTGTGCTTTGTCCCATTGCTGCTGTTGCTGTCAAGTTTGCACTTGACGAAGTCTCTCCTCATCTCTTCCCGCTGAAGAGTGGCCCACATCCCTTCCCAATCCGGTAATCTTTCTCTGCCCAAGATACTCTGGACAAACCCTTGCCAATCTTGATGTTGTTGCTGTGAAGTTTGCACTTGACTAAGTCTCTCCTCATCTCTTCCTGCTAAAGAGCGGCCCACATCCCTTTCCAATTCGACAATCTTTCTCTGTCCAAGATACTCTGGACAAACACTTGCCAATCTTCTGAAATAGAATTCAGGGCCAACCTGACCATCTAGGTAGGCTAAGGTGTCGACCCCACGGTTTCCAATGAGTCTCGGATCTCCTAAAGCTTTGTTAGGAACGGATCAATGTGTTCCCCCTTCTGCATTTGCGTGGATCTCATCTTCTGCTCCAAGTACATCTTTCGCTGCTGAGAAGATCCTTCGTATAGCGTGGCCAATGCTTCCCACATTTGCTGAGTAGTATCCTTGCCGGCGATGTGACATACTACATGATCTCTCACCCTGTCGAGGATCAATTGTTTGGCCTTTGCCATTTCAGCCTTGTACCTCTTGAGCGGATCTAGATCCGTGGGTACAACTACCACACTGTCAACATAGGTTTTGAGATCGTGCTCATCCAGAAGGCATGAGATCCTTGCCTTTCAAATCACATAGTTGGGTGCACCCTCTAATTGATCATGATCTCATAACCCATTAACTGCCATCTCTGCCAATGAAATGTCGAACTGTCTTCTCTCCTCTACGTTGCTGCTGAGCTGGCATATGCACTCCCTACTAGAGTTAGTAGATCTGCTACTCAACAAATGAGAAATCGAATTCCCTGGCTAGGAATTCTCTGAGGAAGAAATTCCCTCAACATTGTCTCTCCTTCCTTTTGATGTTTTTCTGCCCTAACCACTGTTGCAGAAAAATGTGTCACACCAGAAACTGCTCTGCGCTGAAGCTTCTACTGCGTTGCTCCCTCTGCTGCTGACAAATCTCAATCTGGAAATCTTACCTCTCTGTCGACTCACTCAAAGAGAGATCTTCTACGGAAATCTTGCCTTCCTAGCTTGCACTGCACATTCCCTCTGGGGATTCGATCTGCTGCCTACGCAACACTTCGATCTCCCTCCTTCTCTTCAGCACTGGGATCTTTCGATCTGCTCTCTTGCTTCACCTGTTGCTCCGATACCATATGAAAATTTGAAAGGCCCAAGTTTCTACTGCAGCAATTGATTAAGCTTCTTCTATTTGTTAAATCATTGAACAAATCATTTGTTGCATCCTACAACAAATA
Organism: Pinus tabuliformis; assembly: GCA_031772625.1. Taxonomy (NCBI): domain Eukaryota; kingdom Viridiplantae; phylum Streptophyta; class Pinopsida; order Pinales; family Pinaceae; genus Pinus; species Pinus tabuliformis. The sequence continues at coordinate 982,622,561 of CM062806.1, read as the reverse complement.
CTGAAACTAATACACCACATCCTTCACCATTTAAATTAAATGCGGAAACAAGAACTGAGCAAGAAAGAAATAACACACACAAGTGACACCGTTGTTTTTGGACCAATGTCCGCGGAAAAACCCAATGTGGGAAAACCAGTGCAACCACTGAGGGTTTGTATTATTAAGTAGTAATTTATGAGTACAATTCTTCGGATGGCCAAACTGGCAATCCTATACAAAGATCTAACTGGACAAAAAGTAGTGAGATGATCTCACCCAGTCACTGGAGGACCTGACACTGCTCTGCCCTGGAGGCGAGTCTCTACGTTGCCTCTGCGCAGTCACTGCGTCACTCCCTCGTAGTTACTGCGTCATTGCTTCTAGGGACTGCGCTGCACCTCCTCTGATCCTTTGCTGGTTGGAAACTTTGGCCTTTTGTCCTCCCGGTCTTACACCCCGACTCTGACACTTGATCTCGAATGTTCTTCCACAAAATTTCAGACTCCCTTTGAAGCTCTGCGCTGCCACAACATAGCTCTGCGTGGCCTCGCGTCAATCTCTCTGGATGTCTCTTTGCCCTCTGCCTTGCACTCTCCGGCTCAGGAAAACTTCCTTCGGAAAGATATCTCTGCCCCTCACTGCAAGAAATATCCTCGATGATCTCTCGGCAACTGCTACACCGCTCTCTTGAGAAATCAATCTCTCGATCTCTTATTCGATGTGTTTTCCAAATGCCCATCAAGCCTCCTCTTATAATCCTTCAGTTGAGAACGAATGACCCAGATTAGATTCTTATCAATGACTCAGATCATTTTGGTTTGATCCTCGTCTTCTTCTAGAAGTTTCACCCAAAGTTTCATTAATACTCTTTAATTATTTTAATTTCCTAAGTTTAGACTTGGCACCCATTAAAAATAATTAATTATTTTAATAAAACTCTCTCCGGGTGGAATTTACCAAAACAATTTCTTGGTATTGTGGAATATGTGTGTCCAAGCCTCCTTGCAAATTTTGAGGCTTAGAGGACATCCGATGGTACAAGAAATCAACAAGGCTCTTAACAAATTTTTATGGGAAGGGATATTACATATGGTGACATTGGATTAAAGAGGTAATCAAATTATGAGTGCCTATGGAATTGTGAAAATTTCGTGAGAGGAAAGGGGAATCTCAAAATTGTAATAAATTCTAGGGTAAATTTATGTAACAATAATGAGGGGGTTGCTTTCTCAAGTGGCAAGCTCTCTTAATCATATAGATGGTGGGATTGGGAAACTTGTATAATGATTAAGGGTCATGTCCCATATTGATATAAGTTTACATTGCCAAAATAGGAAATCATGAATCTTTAGCACTTGCAAATTAGGAGGGATAATAAGTTGTAGAAAGGGTAAAAGGTCTAAAGGTTTAAATGTCTAACTATAACAATTGTCTATTTCTCAATTTAGAGTCTTTCAAAGATAAGGGAAACAGACTGTGTGATAGGTTGAATCTTGCAGACTAATTAGCAAACACCTAACATGATGAGTAGGAAGCTTGTATTTGGATTAGATGAGCTAATCCTTTTGAGGGTGAACAATGATAAGTATGTGGGAAGGGTAAACCACTAGGGCTTAACCATTCCTTCTTGTAGGTGAATTTAGCACAACCAAAAAACATAAATAACAATTCTTAATCTTTACATGTTGTTCAGAATATTGGTCCTTTGGAATGACTAGGCCAGAGATGGGAAATGGCATTATAACCTTGGGTAATGATTGAAAGATATACAAGATAGAGCAAAGAGATGGTGAGTATCTAATACTTAGATGCTCTCATGAATGTCATGATAGACAAAGAAATTTAATATTGATAATTTAAGCATGCCAGTAAGGCCAATAATAGCTCATTGCAATGAATTGAATTTCATTATGGGGAAAATTATACATGCCTAGAAATTGTGGCTCTAGACGATGGGGGCTTACTTGGAAGTTTAATGGTGTACTCAAATGAGGAAATATAGGATGAAATCTAGCATTTGATTGACGTGTCAACTATACTTACCCTTTTTGTTTGAATTTTTCGAATATGAACCGTGTAGTAGATTTCCCTATTTGACGTTTCGGGTGGACACTCCAACCATCATCAGGGACCAAAAAGCTCATAGATGGTAAACGTGAGAGCTAATCGACACTATAAGTAACAAGAGCACAAAGATAGGAGTGACGGTCACAAAGATGAAAAAATAATAATAAAATTAAATTAGATTATGAATGATTAAGGGATAGGAGAAACAATTACAAAGACTAAAAAAATAAATTAAATTGTGAACGAATAAGAGATGTGGGATAAAATTATTTGACTTAATGGTAAATAAAGACTTAAAGAGATACAATTATTTGACTTCAATGGTAAATAAAGACTTAAAGGGGTTAATGTTGTTATGGTCAAACATTAAAATTGTATTATATATTGATGTTCAATATATATATAGATATAAATAGACATTTATTTATTATAATATCATGATTGGTGGGATAGAATTAGTCAAAGGATAATGGTTAAAATTGTATTATATACTTAATTTAACTTAAAAATAAAAGAATTTTAATTAATTATTTCTAAGTGGTTAATAGTTAAGAGTGTTTATCATGTCTAAATTATAAGCATAATATTAATTTATTGAAAAATTAAAATAGAATATATATCTATATATATATATATTGTTATTAAATAATTAAGTAAGGTTTGGATGATTAAATTAGAGGGTTTATTTAATATGAGTTGATAATTTATTTTAATATATAATAATAATAATAATAATAAATTTTATTTTTTGATAGCAAATATAAATTTGTTTAAGGAATGAATATGACAAATAGAGTAAATAATTTATGAGAAAGTGGAAAAGAAAATTGATCATAATTATTAATGTATAGAGGAAAGATATATGGCTAGAGGGAGGAAAGATATATGGCTAGAGGGAGGAAAGAAAAAGAAGGGGGGAGTTTAAAAAAGAGGAAGGGAGGGAGGAGGGAGGGGTGAGGGGAGGGGGGTTTGAGAAGTAAGGTGATGGATAATAGGTTTCCATGAGTGGCTAAGCTTATAGCCATCTTCTCTATTGAAATTATTAGGGTGTTTTTCAATTTCTAAAGCCTCTTTGATGATGCGAGAATTATGGAAAGGGATGCAGGGTAGGGTTTGAGCTTGGTCAAAGCAAATGAGGTGTTTGGTGTTAAAGGAGTGCTAAGCTATGGTGGACTTGGCGACCTTGCGATGGTTGTTATCGATGATGTGTTCCTTAACGCGGGCTATGACTAGGCAACTTGTTTGACCAATGTAAGACTTACCACATGAACAAGGAATTTGGTATACACCTGATCCTTGCATGGGGTTTGACTTATCTTTGGCAGACTGGAATACCTGTATGATAGTACTATGGGGTTTAAAGATGGTCTTAATATTCTTTTTGGAAAGAATTTTGGCTATGATATCAGTTGTTCCTTTTATGTAAGGGAGAGAGACTTGACTTACATGCAGGGAGGGGCTAGAGGTACTGAGTTTAGGTTTAGGGTGAAAGGAAACATCGAAAGATTTATGAATTTGAGAGGTCGAGTAGCCATTAGATTTAAAAGCTTGGATTAGGTGGGATTTTTCTTAAGGAAGGAACTGGGGAGCAGATATTTTAAGAGAACGACTATATATCTTTCCTCTATACATTAATAATTATAACCAATCAATTTTCTTTTCCACTTTCTCATAAATTATTTACTCTATTTGTCATATTCATCCCTTAAATAAATTTATATTTACTATAAATAAATAAAATTTATTATTATTATATATTAAAATAAATTATAAACGAATATAAAATAAATCCTGTACTTTAATCATCCAGACCTTAACTATTTAATAACAATATATATATATATATTCATTCTATTCTATTCTAGTTTTTACAATAAATTAATATTATTCTTATAATTTAGACATGATAAACACTCTTAACTATTAATCATAGAAATAATTAATAATTTTTTTTTTTTTTGTAAGTTAAATAAAGTATATAATTCAATTTTAATCATTATACTTAACTAATTCTATCCCACTAATCATGATACTATAACAAATTTCTATTTCTATTTCTATTTATATATATTGAATATCAATGTATAATACAATTTTATCATTTGACCATTACAATTTTAACCTCTTTAAATCTTTATTTTACCATTGAAGTCATATAATTTTGTCTCTCATCTCTTATTCGTTCACAATTTAATTTATTATTTTTAATCTTTGTGATTGTTTCTCCTCTCTATTAATTGTTCATAATCTAGTTTAGTTTTATTATTATTATTATTATTATTATTATTATTATTATTTTTCATCTTTATGATCGTTACTCCTATCTATGTGCTCTTGTTACTTACAGTGTTGATCAACTCTCACGCTTACCATCTATGAGCTTTTTGGTCCTGTTACCCACCACTTTGTGGGTGATATCCCCAGGAGAAATTTTTCTCCATGATGAGCCTTAGCCAGCAGCCAACAGCCCTTGATGCCTCCTACTAGCTCGGTGTGCCATTTCTCTGCCACTTGAGCCAGCCATGTGGTCCTTTACCTACCTGTATTGATCATATGTTTGAAGGTGGGCCTCCCGAATCTAATAGTATGCCTTGTCATTTGGTAATTGAGTATTGGTTTACTTATCATGGATACTTCTGGGTATGGATTGATGCGGAGATTTGGCGGAAAGAGTGGGCTTAATTTGTGCTCTTGTCCCCTTGATCTCTTTTGGTTGTTACCCTTGGATCTTAGTCCCATGGGATCTCCTTTATTGACCATTTGGTTCTAGGGTGGTAGTAGGTACTACTTGGGAAACCCCGACTTTGGGTGTGTGGTCTCGCTCTTTTGCCCGCACATCTTACTCCCTTTCCACTCACTATACCCCCATTCATATTTTCTCCCACTTGGGTCCACATTCCCATTCTGGGTCAATATAGGGCTAGCTTCCCTATCCCCTTGCCCCTACCTCAGGTCAGGCCTAGAATGATTCCTTGGAGGTTGAAGCAATTAAAGGAAAAGGTGAAAAGCATAATTGGCCACATTTAATAGGAAATTGTACCACAAAATGCAAAAGATGGTTGGGACAAAATAATCAACACATGGGCAAAATCCATTGCATGAGCTCTACCCCAATCCATGGCCATCATCCTGGTTCCATAGCCCTTAGATGAGCCTCTTTTATCATTCAGGAACCCATGATTGTCCCAACCCATGGAGGGCAATGAACCGCCCTACCTAAAAGGGGGTAATCACTGCTATATCTTACATATCATGCTCGTCCTTTGAGCCCTGAGCAGTTAATTAAAGATATTCATAAAAGGCAAAATGCATATAAAGAAAGGTGGAAAAATTAAGGCCAGAGCACCTCATGTACCGCGATTTCTCCCTCCTACATATTACATACCCAGGTGCAGGCTTCCCCTTGTGTAGCTACCCATGTGCCCCAATATGTGGCCCAAGATTGCCCCTCTCATTCCCTATTCCATTCCACTTATTTGTCACTTGTCACCCCCATTAGAGGGATGTACCTTGGACATATTATCCCCTTTAAGGGCCGAAACTACCTAATAAGGTACTTGGCTAACTCCCTTTGGAACTTGGAGACACTAGTACATGCCAAAGCCCACTATGAAAGGGAATGCCATTATGAAGTGCCCACTTTGTTATCCATTATTTGTAAGCTCTTTTACCCAATTATTTTAATGACTGGTTGTACTGGAAGCCTAGGGGACACATTGGATCTTATGTAGGATTACAGGTGGTTTCCATTTGGATTTTCTCTCCCTATATGGGATCCTAACCCTGAGAGGTCTACATTGGAACATGTAGGGTGTGAATAGAGAGCCATGGGCTTCCACAGTAGTAGACAACACTCCACGAATCTTTGTGGATGCTAAGGGACTACTAGTGATCCACTTTTGGGTGATGGTGATATGTTTGGTACATTATGCCCAGCTTGCCCCCACACGAGCTCCACACACTTGGCAGGTGTTCCAAGACTTGAATGATGTCATGGCAGCGTTCGTTCCACCACTTGGACCCTTGCAGATGATCTACAGGCATCTAAGATTCATATGGAGACCCATGGGGTCATCTCTGTGCCCTTAGTCCCACTGGGAGCACCACAGGTCTACTACTCGGAGAAATAAGGGCCACCCCCTTGTCCATCATAATCCGAGGAATTTGTTCCTCAATATGGCACTTTAGGATATTATTCAATGTTCCACAGGGATGCGTCCACTAGGGTCGGGTGCGCGCACCCCTCGCACCCCATGCACCTGGGACGGGGGGACGTTTGGGGAAACGTTTCCCCACGTCCCCCTTTTGGGGAGATACGGGGTGACGCAGGGGGGGGACGTTTCCCCAGTGTGGGGGACGCCTGGGCGTCCCCCCTTAGTATGGGCTATGCGTCCCCCGTTGAATTTGCTTGTAAACAATGATTTATGACAAGGAAAACCTAGGATTTGACCATATTTCCATATTAATGCTATGCAATTCATGGTAATGTTAAATTCTTAAAGTAAAAGTGACATTCTCCTTTATCTTTCATTTTCATCCTTTTACTTAAATTTTTAACATTACCATGAAATGACTCAGGATGTTTGAGAGTGGTTTCGACCTCATTGGATTTCATATGGAGAAAGTAGAATTTTAGATCTCACTCAAAATCCAGCAGACTTAACAGTTTTTCAGGAATTCAGGATTCGATGGATTCCAATGTTTCCATTGCATTTTGTCATGTACAAGGGTATGGAATTAGTATTTAATCAGGAGCACCAAGCCCTCTTTGTACTTTAGAGTGACTTTTAGACTCATCACTCCACTGTTTTTGAGTTTTAGTTATATCAATTTACTATTTCAGTATTCAGATTTCAATATCTATTATAGTCTATTATGCTTAGTACTAATTAGATTCTAGAATGATGAATTCTAATTTTAAATCAATTTAGAATCTAGAATGATGAATTTAATTTTTAAATCAATGTAGATTCTAGAATGGTGAATAATGAATAATGAATATGGATTGGAGTATTTCATTATTGAATCTCGTGATCTATGGATGAATCATGTATGTATTAGTAAGGATGATGAGTATGGATCAATGTATTTCATTATTTAATTCAATTATGTATGTATCATTGTATTTATGCTTTCATTATTCAATATGAGTTTTGAAATATATATATATATATATATATATATATATATATTTCCTTTTTAATATATATATATATATATATATATATATATATATATATATATACCCCGACGTCCCCCCATCCCCCCATCCCCCCTCAATTTCTCTAAAATTTGAGGGTACTCCCACATGTCCCCCTTGTGCGTCTCCCCGCACCCACGTCTCCCTGTCCTGGAGTCTTGGTGGAACATTGATATTATTGGGTCTTTGGAGGGCCCCAAGACATGTAAATATTATTATTTAGCCCCTTGTGAAGCTTATTTTTACACTTGTGAGCTAGTTTGGTGGGCTTGTCACTAATAGGGGTTTTATTTGCACATTATTTTATCATTAGGGGCTAATGTAGGCCCATAGGCTAATTCGAATTCCTTAAGAGGTTATATGTTTATGGTAGATACATTCATTTGAATCATCACTTGACTTGGGATCTCTCTAGTTATAGAGAAGTTCACATTTTTTTCCTTGGAGGATATTTTTTGGAGATGGATGAATTTTGATGTATGGATTTGGGCTATTTATCTTGTCTTGGAGCTTTGACTTGTGAACGAAATGCTGGTTGGATATACTCTATAACATTGTAAGTAAATTTTTATGTTATTATTCTTGTTGTTGCATACTACTAAAATTAGGGCTAGTTGCTACATGATTGAAATGTGGAATTGAGCATGTTTTAGCTAATTTAATGTATGGGCCTATGTTATATGAATGAAATGTCCTAGAGATTATGTCTCGATAAGCTTGCATCACTTGCTTTGAAGTATAAATGCTTGAAAATCACTTTCTTTTCTTTGTTTCAAAAATGGATGACGTTGACTTTTTGGGCCTCCTTGACCAAGAAACCAAGTTCTTACTCATCATCATCCTTGACTCCATATCCCCAAGTGAATTAGGCGTTGATCCCTCAAAAAGGGTGATCATTTTAACCCTCTTTTTACTCTTTTCCTCTTTTTCCCTAGGTCTAGCCCCATTAGGTCACCTAGGACATCAATTTCCCAGGAATGACCCAAGGAAAAATTTTGATTTCGTATAGGCTACTGTGCTAGTGGCCCCTTCCCTCTCCTCCAAATTTGAGGCAATTCTAATGGTGGAATCTCCGGGAATCCCAAGCCCTAGCTCTAGGATCGAATTTTGCCTAGGTATTCCCAAGGCTAGACCTCAATAGGATCAATTCAACCTTTTGAAGTAAATATTCTTTTTTGGTCCTTTCCCCTCACCTTGTCTAGGATAGGAATGTCATTGGTCGCTGCATTCCATCCTCGAACCTAGGCTGGGTCCACTTGGCCCTGTGTGGTCCCACTTTTCAATAAAGATTATTTGTCAAGGACCATAAAGATTATAGGCATTGAGAACCTTGTTTATAAGCCTATCATTTCCCCCTCAATCCTCCAATCCTAATGCCTTACCCCTGGTGGACCAAGTTCCTTGCTTAAAGAGCAAGCAAGTTCCAATCTTCACTCCATCCTTGGGAAAGGGTTTTTAGGGCCACTTCTCACCTATCCATTGACATATACTTTACAAGTGATCCCTACACTACTGGGACTCCTCCACCGTTTCCCTTAACCTAGCAGTTGCCCTCTTAGGAATGCCTTTAGGTCCCCCGTTGGTTTGAGTGGTAACATTTTTGGTGCCGTTGCCGAGGACATGAGACATGCGTTTTGTTCCCTGCACAGCATATCGACATATCATTATTTGCGACTCCATTGGAAGAATGAAGCCCTAGTCCTTAATTGAATTTTAAAGTTGATGCTTGTAGGGTGAAGCAAGCATTTTTCTAGGCATCTTCAATTTCACCCTGGTGACTCCTACATATGTTTCATATATACCTCAAATAGGTTGTCGTTCTTTTGTAAATTTCCCACTTTGGACGTTGCTAGTATCCCTTGACATCCTAATCATGTCGCGGGAAGAATGCTGTGTGGGATGCTCGTGTTTGATGGTGATCCACTCTCCGAAATTGACCACGTAGAAGGATTTAATGCACATGCTTCAAAAGAGAAGGTTTTCCACCAAGATGTCCTTATGTTATTATTCATGGGATCTCTTGGTGGTCATAACTCATGGTTGCATGATCATAAACCTAGAAGCATCTCCTCTATTGAAGAGTTTGTTGATGGCTTTCTTAGTCATTTTCAAGTACACCTTGCATTAAGCATCCAAGAGGAAGCCTTCATCGAGCATCATCAAGACATTAAGAATCTAGGTAATGAGCAAGAAGTTGAGTCTTCCTTGGGTCCACATAATGAAAATGATGATTTTGAGGACACGTGATGGGCAGGGTGAATTTATGGAAAGAGAAATTGAGACCAACCTTACCTTTCTCAAGGATATTACTCCTCATGAAACTTCTTTCGAAAACCTTGAGAGAGATGATGCCATTAAGCCCTTGGAATATGACATTGAAGATTATTTCCACATTGAAAAGGAGAAATGGGAAATCGTTGTCCTCAATTTGATTGTGCTCCCATTTACGACACCGATAAGGAGGGTGAGGATGAAATTGATCTTCCTTTTCACCTCAGGCACTACTTATGATGACATACCCCTTGATACCCTTGGGAAGGAGAGTCTTCATTTTCCTTTGCATAAAGAGGAGCAGTTGGAAGTGATCAATTTTCCTTTTAGAAGAGACCTAATCATTGGTACTAAAGACATTGATAGGGCTCCCACTTCTCTTGAGTATGACTCTACGTTCAAATCACTTGAGCCTTTAGATTATGATTTTGGGAAAGCGCAACCTGTTGAATACAATACTTCTTTCTCCATTTTTCCTATTGGTCATCATCTTGAGTCCTCATCAAGTGATTCCCTCATCCCTGGTCATATGATTTCAAGTAAATGTGATCCTTTTACCTCTCCTGAGTGTAGTGTCAAGGAAAATCCCTTCATTGAATATAATTTATCCCATTTGACCCATCCTCAGGATTATGATCACTTTGCGACTTCCCTTCCCCACTGTGACCATCACATTGAGAGACCTATTTATTTCACTTCTTCTTTCTCTCACCCTTTGTTCCCCTCTCATCACAACCATGTGACATCCTCAAAGCATGATATTACAAGCAATTATTGTGATGAGGAGTTCTCGAGAGTAATCATTCATTCCTCCATTCTGTACCTAGAAGGGGAGCGCTGGACATCTAGAATGACCATTTTTCTTTCTCCTAGGACCTCCCTCTACCTTGAATGGAGATCATGTTTTCCCGCCTCCCACCCGCCTCATCTGCCATGTGACTATGTCCACACTCGATTTGGGGGTTTCTACATGAGTAATCATAGTGGTGGGCATATGTATATTGATGTGATGATATGTTGGTTGCACTGGCTTTATGATTACACTTAGTATTAACATTACTACATGCATGTTAGGGTAAGATGCATTGCATGATGATTTTTGTATTAGAACTAACCGCATATGATTTTTCTCATGACAGATTAGATTTCATATATATATATATAAAAAGAAATTGCAGATTTTATTGGTTTATGAGCTAACATATAGCATGGGTGATCATTAGACATCGTGGAAAAACATGCTTCCCCGTGGCTTTGATATTTGACATGTGCAAATAACAGGTCTACGGTGACCAAGAGATTGCTGGAGTTCTCGTGACCTCCCGTTCGAGCAAGTTCGTCCACTTCTTCAAAAGATCACGTCCTAGTTGGAGCCGGATGTTACCCACCACTTCGTGGGTGATATCCCTAGGAGAATTGTTTCTCCATGATGAGCCTTAGCTGGCAGCCAGTAACCCCTTGATGCCTCCTACTAGCTCGTTGTGCCATTTCTCTGCCACCTGAGCCAGCCATGTTGTCTCTCACCCACCTGTATTGATCGTATGTTTGAAGGTGGGCCTCTCGAATCCAAAGGTGTGCCTTGTCATTTGGTAATTGAGTATTGGGTTTACTTATCATGGATACTTTTAGGTATGGATTGATGGGGGGATTTGGTGGAAAGAGTGTGCTTAGTTTTTGCTCTTGCTCCCTTGATCTCTTTTGGTTGCTACCCTTAGATCTTAGTCCCGTGGGATCTCCTTTATTGACCATTTGGTTCTAGGGTGGTACTACATGGGAAACCCTAACTTTGGGTGTGTGGTCCTGCTCTTTTACCTGCACATATTACTCCCTTGCCACTCACTATACCCTCATTCATCTTTTCTCCCACCTGGGTCCACATTTCCATTCTAGGTCTACATAGGGCTAGCCTCCCTATCCCCTTGCCCCTACCTCGAGTCAAGCCTAGAATGATGCCCTAGAGGTTGAAGCAATTAAAAGAAAAGGTGAAAAGCATAATCGGTCACATTTAACAGGAAATTGTACCACAAAATGAAAAAGATGGCTGGGACAAAATTATCATCACGTGGGCAAAAGCCAATGCGTGAGCTCTACTCGAATCCATGGCCATCACCCTGGTTCCATAGGCCCTAGATGAGCCTCCTTTATCATTTAAGAATCCATGATTGTCCCAAGCCTTGGAGGGCAATGAACTGCCCTACCTAAAAGGGGGTAATCACTGCTATATCTTACATATCATGCTCTTGTCCTTTGAGCCCCGAACAGTTAATTAAAGAAATTCATAAAATGAAAAAGGGATATAAAGAAAGGTGGAAAAATCAAGGTCGGGGCACCTCATGTACCGCGATTTCTCCCTCCTACACATTACATACCCAGGTGTGGGCTTCCCCTTATCTAGCTACCCCTATGCCTCAATATGTGCCCCAGGATTGCCCCTCTCATTCCCTATTCCATTCCATTTATTTGTCACTTGCCACCCCCATTAGAGGGATGTACCCAAGACATACTATCCCCTTTAAGGGCTGAAACCACCTAACAATGTACTTGGCTAACCCCCTTTGGAGCTTGGAGACTCTACTACATGCCAAAGCCCACTATGGAAGGACATGCCATTATGAAGTGCCCACTTTGTTATCCATGATTTGTAAGCTCTTTTACCTGATTATTTTAATGACTGGTTGTACTGGAAGCCTAGGGGATGCATTGGATCTTATGCAGGATTACAGGGGGTTTCCATTTGGGTTTGGTTTCCCTATATGGGATCCTAACCCTGAGAGGTTTGCATTGGCACATGTAGGGTGTGCATAGAGAGCCATGGGCCTCCACAACAGTAGACAACATTCCACGGATCTTCGTGGATCCTCAGAGACTACTAGCGATCCACTTTTGGGTGATCGTGATATTTTTGGTACATTATGCCCAATAGGCCCCCATAGGAGCCCCACACTCTTGGTAGGTGTCCTAGGACTTGTACAATGTCATGGCAACATTCATTCCACCACTTGGACCCTTGAAGAGGATCTACAGACATCTCCGATTCATATGGAGACCCATGGGGTCATTTCTATGCCCTCAGTCCCACTGGGAGTACCACAGGTCTACTACTTGGAGAACAAGGGGCCACCCCCTTGTCCATCATATTCCGAGGAATTTATTCCTCAATATGGCACTTCATGATATTGTTGGGCCTTTAGAGGGCCCCACGACATGTACATATTAATATTTGGCCCCTTCTAAGGCTTATTTTTACACTTGTGAGCTACTTTGGTGGGCTTGTCACCAATAGGGGTTTTATTTGCTCATTATTTTATCATTAGGGGCTAATGTAGGTCCATAGGCTAATTCAAATTCCTTAGGAGGCTATATATTGATGTTAGATACATTAATTTGTATCATCACTTGACTTGGGATCTCTCTAATTATAGAGAACTTCACTTTTTTTTTTCCTTGGAGGATATTTTTTGGAGATGGATGAATTTTGACATACGGATTTGGGCTATTTATCTTGTCTTGTAGCTTTGACTTGTTAACGAAATGTTGGTTGGATATACTCTATAACGTTGTAAGTAAATTTTGATGTTATTATTGTTGTTGCTGCATACTGCTAAAATTAGGGCTAGTTTCTACATGATTGAAATGTGGAATTGAACATGTTTTAGCTAGTTCAATGTATGGGTCTATGTTATATGAATGAAATGTCCTAGAGATTATTTGTCTCGATATGATTGCATCGTTTTCTTTGAAGTATAAATGCTTGAAAGTCACTTTTCTTTTCTTTCTCTCAACATTGGATGAAGTTGACTTTTTGGGCCTCTTTGACCAAGAAGCCAAGTTCTTACTCATCATCATCCTTGACTCCATATCCCTAAGTGAATAAGGCACTGATCCCTCAAAAAGGGTGATCATTTTAACCCTCTTTTTACCCTTTTCCCCTTTTCCCTAGGTCTAGCCCCATTAGGTCACCTAGGGCATCAATTGCTCGGGAATTGACCCAAGGAAAAACTTTGATCTCCTATAGGCTATTGCGCTGGTGCGTCCCCTCCCTATCCTCCAAATTTGTGGCAATTCTAACGGTGGAATCTCTGAGAATCCCAAGCCCTAGCTCTAGGATCTAATTTTTCCTAGGCATACCCAATGCTAGACTTCAGTAGGAGCAATTCAACCTTTTGAAGTAAATATTCTTGTTTGGTCCTTTCCTCTCACCATGTCCAAGATAGGAACACCATTGGTTGTTGCACTCCATCCCCGAACCTGGGCTGGGTCCACTTGGCCCCGTGTGGTCCCACTTCTCAATAAAGATTATTTGTGAAGGACCATTTGGGAATCCAAGTTTCCCAAGGATTATAGGGATTGAGAACCTTGTTTATAAGAAGAAGCAAGTTCCAATCTTCACTCCATCATCGAGAAAGGGTTTTCAGGGCCACTTCTCACCTATCCAATGACATATACTCTACAACTGATCCCTACACTACCAAGACTCCTCCCATTGGTGAAAGTCCGTAGAGAGCAGGGAGACTTAGTTATGGTGACAATGGGCTAAGCCTCCACCATCACTCTTAATAATGCAGGAGCATTCAGGCCTAGTCAGCAATGTGATAGCATGATCACATGTTGTGACTAACAGGAGGTTGGAAGACATGAGATTAGTTAATTTTATTTATTTAAATGTGTGAGAGAGTTTATTTATTGTAATGAGAAAAAGGTAATGTGGCTGATTGATCCTCCCTGTGTGGAGATCGGGCCAAACAATTAGATTTATTTGGTTTAAATAGAATATGAGGAGTTTGAAAGCTTGAATTAGTGTTTGTTTTAGAAAAGAGTGGAGTTGAAGAGATTCTTTAGGAGAGAGTGAGATATTTTTGGATCTGAACCAAAATTGGTTCATGAATCCATTCTTGTATAAAATATGATTTATTTGCATATTTTAGAGCTTAGCGAGAGGAAAGAGAGAGGCGAATAGATTAGCTGGAGTGTAGATAGAGGCTAGCGAGAGAAACAGGGTCTATTATTGTTGTAATCGAGCCAGAGGGCGAGACTCTGTAACTCATTATTGAATAAAATACTAGTGTTGAGGAGGTGTTGTTTTTGTTGAAAAATCTTTGCTTGTCTCTGTATATTTTAGCCTGCGGAACAAATGAGGCATTCTATTCTGTTTTCATGTCTTAAGTCATAAAGCGCAACGTTAAAGCATAGTTGGGTCTTTATTGTTATATAATGGCTGAGCCGCTTTAACCCCAACCATTTATCCATAGATACCACAGAGAGTTTATATAAGGAATTGAGCGTGAAACAGAGCGTGGAGGAGAACCATGTTTATAACGAAGAATCTGTTAAAAACAAGCGAGATTAAGTCGAAAAGGAAAGTGATGCAACAATGTTCAGGGGTCGTTGGATCCGTAAGACCAACGGACAAGATTGAATCACTGGGAACAAAGCCAATGTAATATCGCATCGGCAAACTTTTTTTACAAAGGGGCGCCTTCAGGTTTAAAGAGTTGCGATTGCGATCGCACCGATATGTCACATCAACAGAAGCCTTTGTGGATGGACTGGGTCCTAGCCTTTGCAAATGCCGATAGAGACATTGCGATATAATGGGGACCGTTGGATCATTTACTTGATCAACGATGGAGATAAGGTGTGCACGTTGACTAGACGGTGGTTTCCAAACGGTGGTAAGCGGTTATCAGGTGGCCTCAAAAGTTGTAAGTGGTTTTTACAATCCGGACCCGATGAGGTAATGAGCTGTGGTTTATATTGATTTGAAATCCGGGGTGATCAGGACCGTCCATCGAATGAATGATTACATGGATATCAGGCACGAACATGTGCGAGGGTTAATTCCCAATCTGGACCCGATGGACTCTATAAAGTGGATTTAGATCCATTTGAGTTTCGACCTTAATCTTTCGGTTGGGTTTTTCATGTTTTCAATGTATAATCGTGTGTTGCGATAACAAAGTAGTTCTAGGGTTTTAAAGGGAATAAAGAAAAGGATGAGCGGACCTGGCGATTTTATTGTTGCGGACTTATAATATTTGAAGTCTGGCCCATGGTTTTGGAGCGGGTATTTCCTTGTTTTCCCATATTCCTTTGTATTATGAAGAAATTGTAAATCCGGGGTTTTAATGCAAAAGCACACATAAAACGTTTCCGATAAATGATGTGGTGGTATTAACCACAGTTCTAGGCCGATAGTTGTATATGAAAGAAAAATGTAAGGTCTCGGGTTGTTTAAGGAAGGAGCACACAGAAAAGATTCCGATAGTTGCGTCTGGATGAAGGGATGTTAGCCTGCTGGCATCATTTTTGGTGTCAGAGCAGGGTAACGCTCTGTAAAGACTGGTTTAGAGACTGTATTTTAAATTCCAGCATATGTATAATTGTATTGAAGTGAACCGATACAAATGGGGATCAGAATACCAAGGGCACTGAGATCAGAATGGGGAAACAATGAATTTTCTGAGGAAGATCTGGTAAGAATGTTTATGTTTATGATTTTGCAGAACTGTGTTTTGAATGTTTGAAGAGCAACAAAGGGTTGAAATTTCAAAGGAGAAGATGTTTTCCTTTCAGGAAAATGAAATTTCTGGGTAAGTTGATTGCATGATTGATTTGATTGAGATGAAAGGTTTAGAAGTTAAAGCTGAATAGAAGAGTGGTTTGCTGTGGCATTGAAGTCATTTAAATGATTTGAAGAATTTTGTGAAAACTGAGAATGATTGAGGATAGTTTAAAGTATTGTTGAAGGCAATGACATTGATGACTGAAAGAACAGAGATTGGGTTTAATAGGATTGAAAGAAGAACCACTACAAGGAATGAATTTCGGAAATTGTAGAGGAAAAATAGGATTTGCTTAGAAATAGGTTATCAGAAGGAATTGATAGTGTCTGTCATGAATTGGTATATATAATTGAAACTCAGATCTAATCTTAATTGATCTTGAAAGTTGAAGAATCCATTATGAGAAGTAAAATGAGAAATAGTTGTTGGCTGTGTGGAGTTTTTTGAATGGGAAATCTAAATGAAATAGTGAACAGATGAATTCTTTGGCAAAGATTTAACTGATGGAATGGGAATTAGTTATAAGACATCTTTGAAGGAAATATTGCAGGTTTGAAAGGTACTTTGATGTATCTTGAGATAAGATTGTGCAGGTCAGTGGAAGCAGTGGAATTGCTGAAGGGTAGAATGAATTGTACCAGCATCATAACATATGAGCTATGTTAAAGAAGATAGAGCAAGAAGAACTCACAGATGAGTAAAGGTGACAGTACCCAACTGTAAATGAATTTACTGAAGGAAAGAAGGAAGTGATCAATTGAAGATGCGAGCCTAAAGCAAGGAGTATTCAAGAAGAGATGAGAACAACTTCCAACTATGGTTGGGTAGAAGTTGTTGAGGTAGCTCCACAATTGTGATTGTGGATAGGAGATAACAATTCCAACAAGAGGAGTGCTGGGTAGAATTGTTAGTTAGTGTAAGGTTCGAGGAAAGAACCAATAGATGCCAAAAGACTAAACTCAAGAAAGTTTGGTGAGGCATGAAGGAGACTTGTTATAGACAAAATGGAAAAGGCTAGTTGCAGCTCACCAGTGGACCAGGAAAGTTCACCAGAGGAAGAAATGGAATTGACTATTGATAGTCATGACAGGGGTATAGATGAAAGTCACAGACAGAGGGAAAAGAGTGCTGAAGCAGTTAGACTCAAAGGAACGAGTAAAGAAGAAAGGGACATAAAGTTGGCGGTGAATGCAGAACTGAGTCATTTGGAGAAGCTGGTATTGAAGGAATTAGAGAAAAATGGAAATAAGGATTTTATGTGGGAAGAAGAGTTAAATGGCCTGTCAGACAATTGTTTGTAGAGAAATTAATACTTCGAACAATTGAGAATGAAGGAATAGAATACATCTGTGACCCAGAGAAAGGATCTCTCCTTGGGGAAGGAGACAGTGATGATAGTGGTGAAGAACTGATCTATGCAGATCAGAATGTGCTGGTAGCATCCTCACAGACAGGAGGATCTCATATTTTTGGGATTAGTTATTTCTGTGAATGTAAAATTGCAGGTACACAGCCTAATGAATTTGAACCTGTGTATGAAAAGGTGAAAGGGGCAAAGGCAAGACAAACACAAAAGGAGATGCATAAAGACTTTCAAGACTTCAATTGGTGGAAGAAATTAAAAGGTATGACTAAATGGTTGTGTCTTCTCTTAGTGAAAACTTATTGGATCATATTTGAAGGAATTTTAGCATGGATAGAAGACCAATGGGAAATGGAAACAGGAAAGGAAACAAATGCATTGCAGATTTGTGAAGTGAAGAGAAGGAAATCTGACACAGAGAACTTAGCTGAAGAAGTTAAGTCAAGGAAATCTTTGGAAGATCAAAGTCTTATTAGAGAAGAGGAAGAGACATTGTTGTCTTATTTGGATAAACTGAGTGTTGGAGGAAGTTGTGTAGAACAGGAAGGTATTCTACAAACTTATGATGAAGTTGCCAAGCATAGTCAAGAAGTTGCAGTCCCAGAAGTTTTCTTTGATGAGGAAGAAATCAGAGATGTTGAGGAAGAATTTCTCAATAACTTAGTGAACTATCAGAATAGTTCAGAGAAGCATGAGGAGCTGATCACTGAGGCTTCAAATGAAGAGCCTTGTATTTTTGAAACTGACATGTTGTGTATGTTTTCAGGTTTGACATGTGATGAACAACAATTAGGCAATGTGTTTATGCATGTTGATGAAGAAGTGAGATTACTGGAAGAGATGGCTGAAGTAGAAAGATATTTTGAGCATGTACTTAATAATCTTGAGAATGGTGGTATTGACAGGGAAATTGTCATGATTAAAGAAGCTGAAGGTAACAAATGAAAGTTTGTGATGATAACCAGAGTGAAATATCTTCAGTAGAAAACCAAATTGAAAGTACTATGGAAACTATGAAAGAATATAAGATGATGTTGAAAGGTGCAGAAGTTCAGGATTTCTGTGATTCTAAAGTGGATTATTTCTATGAATTTGTAAACCATGAAGAAACTTTAGAAACCCAAAATTTTGTTTTTGTTGTAGGAGAAGATGAAACAACATCATTTTGTTGCAATAGTATAAGTATAGAGGATGAAAAGATACTTCATAATGATATGCTCCAAGAAATCCTAGCTATTGAATTGTTGAATGATAATCTTGTGTTAGAACAAGGAACACTATATAGTGCAGAGGAAAGTATTGGAATGAGAATTGATGACAATTTCATAACTTATGCAGAAGGACAGTATAAAGATTGGATGGTAGAATTACCTATGGAAAGTGAAAATCATAGTTATTTTGAATCTAACAATTGTAATGGAAATTTTGTTTATCACTGGAAGGAGAAGTCATATGCAAATGACATGCTTATTGAATATGTAGGAATTTGTATTTTTCTGGAAAGATTATTAGATGAACCTGATAACATAGAGGAAAGGATTATCTTTAATGATAATGGAAGGGAAGCTGTAGAGTACAAACAACAGTTTGTAAATGACAAAGGTGAAGAAGATTGGGACATAAATTTTGTATTTTATAAAGGAGAATATACAGCAGGCAAATGTCAGTGGAGTTCAGTTAAGAACAAATTGTAAGGAGGAAATTGAGAAATTGTGGAAGATGAAGTCAGTGAAGAAGAGGGACAGCAAGGAAGAGAAATTAACAAAAGGAATTTATATCAGTAAGGAAAAAGGGCAGCAACAACATAAGATTTGAAAATCTGGAAGAACAAAAGTGACAGTGGCAGAAGAATTGAGTTAGCGACATGATGAAAGTGATGACCAGTTACAAAGTAAAGTTTGGGATATTGGATGGACAACAGGAGGAACACATGACCAGGAGGTCATGGAAACTTTCAACTTTGGGAGTCTGATACAGGAGCATTTAGGCCTAGTCAGCAATGTGATAGCATGATCACATGTTGTGACTAACAGGAGGTTGGAGGACATGAGATTAGTTAATTTTATTTATTTAAATGTGTGCGAGTGTTTATTTATTGTAAAATATGAGAAAAAAGGTAATGTGGCTGATTGATCCTCCCTGTGTGGAGATTAGGCCAAACAGTTAGATTTATTTGGTTTAAATAGAATATGAGGAGTTTGAAAGCTTGAATTAACGTTTGTTTTAGAAAAGAGTGGAGTTGAAGAGATTCTTTAGGAGAGAGTGAGAGATTTTTGGATCTGAACCAAAATTGGTTCATGAATCCATTCTTGTATAAATATGATTTATTTGCATATTTTAGAGCTTAGCGAGAGGAAAGAGAGGCGGAATAGATTAGCTGAGTGTAGATAGAGGCTAGCGAGAGAAACAGGGTCTATTATTGTTGTAATCGAGCCATAGGGTGAGACTCTGTAACTCATTATTGAATAAAATACTAGTGTTGAGGAGGTGTTAGTTTTGTTGAAAAATCTTTGCTTGTCTCCGTATATTTTAGCCTGCAGAACAAATGAGGCATTCCGTTCTGTTTTCATGTCTTAAGTCATAAAGCACAACGTTAAAGCATAGTTGGGTCTTTATTGTTATATAATGGTTGAGCCGCTTTAACCCCAACCATTTATCCATAGATAACACAGAGAGTTTATACAAGGAATTGAGCGTGAAACAGAGTGTGGAGTAGAACGATGTTTATAAGTTTATAACAAAGAATCTGTTAAAAACAGGCGAGATTAAGTCCAAAAGGAAAGTGATGCAACAATGCTCAGGGGTCGTTGGATCCATAAGACCAACGGATAAGATTGAATCGCTGGGAACAAAGCCAATGTAATATCGCATCGGCAAACTTTTTTTACAAAGGGGCGCCTTAGGTTTAAAGAGTTGCGATTGCAATCGCACCGATATATCGCATCGGCGGAAGCCTTTGTGGATGGACCGGGTCCTAGCCTTTGCAAATGCCGATAGCGACATTGCGATATAATGGGGACCATTGGATCATTTACTTGATCAATGGTGGAGATAAGGCGCGCACATTGACCAGATGGTGGTTTCCAAATGGTGGTAAGCGGTTATCGGGTGGCCTCAAAAGCCGTAAGCGGTTTTTACAATCTGGACCCGATGAGGTAATGAGCCGTGGTTTATATTGATTTGAAATCTGAGGTGATTAGGACTGTCCATGGAATGGACGATCAGACGGATATCGGGCGCGAACATGCGCGAGGGTTAATTCCCAATCCGGACCCGATGGACTTTATAAAGTGGATTTAAATCCATTTGAGATTCGGCCTTAAGCTTCCGGTCGAGTTTTTCATGTTTTCAGTGTATAATCGCATGTTGCGATAAAAAAGTAGTTCCGGGGTTTTAAAGGGAATAAAGCAAAGAATGTGTTATGCTCTTAACCTGCAAAATAATACCCAGATACAGAATATGCGAAGAAGAGATACCCAGAACACAGAATATGCGAAGAAAAGATACCCAGAACACAGAATGGCAATGATTTTATTATTCAAAGAGCAATGTTCACATGCCTCTTCGAGGGGGCAACCTCCAATAGAGCAGAGCTCGATTACAAAATAAGACACGATGCTCCTCGCAGGGAGTCTCTATCCTTTATATATGACTTATACATGCAATACCACGGGCCAATACCGTGGGTTTTATTAATACCATCTATCTAATACTACGGCCCATTTGCAACTAACTGTGGTCCCGTCATTAATTGCGGGTTAACCACTTACAAATATTAATATGGGCTTTATTGACTCTTGACTATGACGTGATCCCATGACATAAATAAGGGGGTTAGGGTGAGACCCTAACATGCCCTCCCCCTTAAGACTAGCCTTGTCCTCAAGGCTGAAGCTGCGGAAACTGTTGAAGAATAGTGGCTGGTTCCCAAGTTGCATCTTCCGGAGAGGTGTATTTCCATTTGACGAGGACTTCCTTAATCATGCGGCCGCGCAGGTGCTTGTCTCGTGTGTCTAGAACCTGTTCGGGTTGAAGCCAGATTGACCCTTCTTCGTCCAATTCAGGTAGACTGGTTTGAACTCGGCAATTGTTCCCAATCACTTTCTTGAGGCACGATACATGGAAAACTGGATGGATTTTTGCCGTAGGTGGCAAAGCCAACTTGTAAGCCACTTCTCCAATGCGCTGAAGTACTTGGTATGGTCCGTAGAATTTTGGAGAGAGCTTTTGACAACCCTTGTCTTTGAGTGATGTTTGCTTATATGGTTGTAGCCTCAAAAAGACCTGATCCCCTTCTTGAAATTGGCGCTCTGAGCGATGTTGGTCGGTCTGTTGCTTCATGCGGTTCTGAGCTTGATGAAGATTCTCGCGAAGATGGGCGAGCATGGTTGCGCGGTGTTGTAGGAGTTGATCCACTGCTTGTACTTTGGAGCACCCCTTGAGATAAGAAGTAGGGGAAGGCGGAAGTTGACCATAGACTGCTTCATAGGGAGTCATTTTGGTGGTGGCATGATAGTTGGTGTTATACCACAATTCAGCCAGAGGTAACCACTGTGCCCAAAGGTGTTGCTTTTCTGAAGTGAAACACCTAAGGTAAGTTTCTAGACATTTGTTGACGGCTTCGGTTTGACCATCTGTTTGCGGATGATATGAAGTACTGAGTTTGAGTTGAGTGCCTTGTATTCTGAAGAGTTCCTGCCAAAAATTGCTGGTAAAGATCGGGTCGCGGTCGGACACTATAGAAGTGGGCATGCCATGTAATTTGAAGATCCGATCCATGAAAGATTGAGCAACCAAAGTTGGTGTAAACGGGTGGGGTAGGGCGCAGAAATGAGCATACTTCGACAGTCGGTCCACAACCACCATGATGACTGACTTGTTCCCTGACTTTGGAAGACCTGTTATGAAATCCATAGAAACCTCCGTCCAAGTTGATGCCGGAATGGGCAATGGTTGTAATGTGCTTGGTGTGTTGACAGTTTCCCCTTTGTGGCGTTGACAGACATCACATTCTGCTACGAAAGTAAGGATGTCCTTTTTCATGCCTGTCCAAAAGAATGATCTTCTGGTGCGAGCATACGTCTTCTGAAAGCCCGAATGTCCTGCAATGGGAGATGAGTGCAATTCTGCCAAAATGCGACTTTTGAGGGTGGATGTTGGTGATATTACGACTCTGTCCTTGTATCGAAGAATATCATTCTGCCACGAGTAGTCCTTGCTGGAATTAGGATCTACCTGCAATTGAGAAATGAGTTGGGAGAGCCCTGGGTGTGAAAACCATTCCCTGCGAGCCTCTTCAATCCAGTCTGGAATGGGAAGGGAAATTGCGAGCAGAGTACTTTCCTCCTCAAATTGGCGCGATAATGCATCTGCTACACTGTTGTCTTTCCCTTTCTTGTAAATGATCTCATAATCATATCCCAGCATTTTGGCTAACCATTTATTTTGTTGTGGGGAGGATAGGTGTTGCTCCAAAAAATATTTAAGACTGTGATGATCTGTGCGGATTTGGAAACGTCGCCCCAATAAGTAAGGTCCCCAGGTCTCGACTGCATGTAAGATGGCCATCATTTCCTTCTCGTAGGTAGATTGGCCCAGATTCCTCCCACTGAGTTGTTGGCTTGTGAAGGCCAATGGTCGCCCTTCCTGCATTAAGACCGCCCCAATACCTGTACCCGAAGCATCACATTCAATGACAACGGATTTGGTGAAGTCAGGTAGTGCTAAGACTGGAGTGGAACACATGGCGTTTTTGAGAGCGGTAAATGCCTGTTGTGCTTCCTCGTTCCAGAAGAAGGAGTTTTTCTTTAGGAGTTGAGTGAGGGGCTTCGCTATGCAGCCATAGTTGCGGACAAATTTACGATAATAGCCTGTGAGACCCAAAAATCCTCTCAAGCTCTTCAAGGTCTTAGGTTGAGGCCATTCTTGCATTGCCTGGATCTTTTTGGGGTCCACCTTGACACCTTCACGCCCCACAATGTGGCCCAAATACTCAACTTCTTCCATGCCAAACGAACACTTAGACATCTTGACAAATAATTTATGCTTGCGGAGCAGTTGCAAGAGTAGATCTACATGCTGAAGATGTGCCGCCCAAGTGCCACTATAGATGAGAATGTCATCGAAGAAGACAAGGACAAATTTTCTGAGATATGGTTTGAGGATGTGATTCATAAGACTCTGAAAAGTAGAAGGGGCATTACAGAGACCAAATGGCATGACCAGGAACTCATAATGGCCTTCATGAGTTCTGAAAGCCGTCTTGGGAATGTCGACTTCCTTCATGCGAATTTGGTGGTAGCTGGAGCGAAGATCCAACTTAGTGAAGAATTGAGCCCCATTGAGTTCGTCCAGCAAATCGTCAACCACCGGGATGGGAAATTTATCTTTGACTGTCAACTTGTTGAGGGCCCTGAAGTCGGGACACATCCGCCACTCCCCATCTTTCTTGAGGACCATGACCACTGGGGATGAATAAGGACTAATGCTGGGACGAATGGCACCTGCTTCCAACAATTCCTTGATGATTTTTTCTATTTCATTTTTTTGGGTGAATGGATATCTGTATGGCCGCACATTTGGGGGTTGGGCCCTTGGAACCAAGGTGATGCTATGATCATGTTCCCCTCGCGAGGGTGGAAGCTCATGAGGCTTGTCAAAGACTGTCCGATGGTTATTTAAAATCTGCTGCATCTCAGGATGAATTGGCAGAGACATGGCTTCGACGACCTGGATGGCATTAAATTGAGCTACCACTCCATGATGGCCCTTTTTTAACGATTTTTCCATCCTATGCGAGCTGATGATAGAGGGGGCTCCCGCCTGGAGTCCACGGAGGGTATGTGTGGAGTTGTTTTGCTTAAAACTCATATATAACTCCTGGAAATCCATTGTGATTGGCCCAAGAGTGCGGAGCCATTCAGCGCCTAGGACAATGTCGCAACCCCCCATGTGTATGGAAAACATGTGGGTTTTCAACTGATAATCCCCCATTTGAAGTTTGACATTTTCACAGCGGCCTTCACATTTCATTGTGCCCCCATCTGCAATTTGGACTTGGAAGTTAGAAACTGCCCGTACAAAACAATGCGCTGCTTCGGCGATTTTTTGATGGATGAAATTATGGGTACTTCCACTATCAATCAAGACTACTACTGGGCGATGTTTAAGAAAACCCCTGATTTTGAGAGTTTGAGGGGAAGAAATTCTTGCCAACGCATTTAGCGAAATCACTGGTTCGTCAGATACAATCTCCTTTTGGTTGTCTTCTTCGATCGCCTCCGGTTCCTCAAGTGGTGGATCTTCCTCGGTGGAGCTGTAGTCAGTGGCATCTATTTGAAAAAACTTGGGCTCCTTGCATTTATGACCCGGGGAATATTTTTCATCACACTAGTAACATAGTCCTTGCTTCCTTCTTTCGGCCATTTCCGCAGGTGACACCTTTTGGATCTTAAGTGTCTGAGTCGTGTTGTGAGCTTGTGGGGAACGACCTTTAGCGGGGAAATTGGGGCGGCTGTATTGGGCTGCTATTGCACGTTCCACCTTACGAGCTACCTGGCAAGCCTCCGTCCACGTGGGAGGGTGGTGGAGTAGAACTTGAGCTTTGATGGCTTCTTTAAGACCGCTGATAAAACATTCCATGTAGAACTCATCTGTGAGACCCTTAGTGCGGAAGGCTAAGGCTTCAAAAGCGGTAATATATTCATCCACTGTACCCGTCTGTCGGAGCTTAGTGAGACGCCCCAAAAAAGAGTCTTCCTGTTCAAAGCGATCTCGAAGAGCTTTGGTAAATTGGGCCCAATTCTGAAAAGGTCCATTGCAACGTTGATGCCATTCCCCCCATTGCCATCGTTCATTGTCCAAATACATGGTTCCCACCATAAGCTTAGTCCCCTCATCTAGGATACGATTCAATTTGAAATATCAAATACTGCTCCATTTGTGCTAGCCATGCGGACGTGTGAGAACCGTCAAATCTATGCATATCCAACTTGGGAGGTCGCTGACTGGGTGGTGGATGGGTGTGCTAGACATGAGGAGAATGGCTAGACTCACCCTCATGGTATTCATGGCCATTAGACTCCTCCACTTGGGCTGGCTCCTTGCCCTTCTCGAGTACTTTCTCTACCTAGATACTTAGTCCGCCAATCAAACGGTTGAGGTTGTTCAGATCTTCTTCAATTTTGTCTAGCCTTTCATTGGCCATCGCTTGATCTCTAGTTTCTACCATACACCAACTTGATGAACAATTGGGACCGCCATTTTTTTTTTTTATTTATTTATTTATATATATAGATATTTTTTTTGTTCTAATAAATTGAATGGTACCACCTTGCTTAGCTCGTCGTCCTGATGCTGATGGGTTAGATCACCAATAAGCGCCTCGGAAGATCTCAGACTCCTTTTTTTTTTTTTTGGAAAACTCCTAACGGAGTTTTACTCCTTCTTGATCAATACTGCAGTTGCCAAATCCTCAAAATGTCAATGCTGCCAAACGTCCTGCGAAAAGCATACCCCGGTACAGAAAACCTTCACAACAACTCCGATCTGGTGGATATGAGAGATCTGAATGGTGGAACAACTGCTGCTGCGGATCTGATGTCTGCTGCTGCAGCACGTCTTTGCACACGCGGATCTGATGTGTGATCCCCGATAGAAAAAGGAACTATGGTCTAGAGGAGTGTCAGGTGCTACAGATCGCAATATACATAAGGGTCTGACAGTAGTACTCGGCCCAATGTTTCAGGGCTCTAACTAAGGAGGATCGACTGTACCCTTAGCCATACAACCCGACTACCCTATCGTACGGGCGAGTAATCTCTCCGAGTGCTGTTCTCGGTGTACTGTAGCCACAAGACGGCCGAAGGTTTATCTATGGCGAGGTTTCAAGGGAGCCTAGGGGGCTTCCTATATACCTAGAGGGTACGTGGAAGACAGTCCGTGCGCGGTTCTGTCTAATGCGCTACTACTCGAAGGGGTATCCACAGGGGTTACAAGGGAGTCCAACAGACGTGACCACCTCTTGTATTTCCTGCGTGCATGCCTCCCCAAATCCGCAGGTTTATGCGCTTAACGACAGATCCCATGGTTTAAAGACGCCGAAACACATCTCTAGCCAAAAAATTTTTGCTAAAAATTGGAGATCCCACCGAGCCCTGGAAAGTGCTCTGATACCACTTGTTATGCTCTTAACCTGCAAAATAATACCCAGATACAGAATATGCGAGGAAGAGATACCCAGAACACAGAATATGCGAAGAAAAGATACCCAGAACACAGAATAGCAATGATTTTATTATTCAAAGAGCAATGTTCACATGCCTCTTCGAGGGGGCAACCTCCAATAGAGCAGAGCTCGATTACAAAATAAGACACGATGCTCTTCGCAGGGAGTCTCTATCCTTTATATATGACTTATACATGCAATACCACGGGCCAATACCGTGGGTTTTATTAATACCATCTATCTAATACTACGACACATTTGCAACTAACTGTGGTCCCGTCATTAATTGCGGGTTAACCACTTACAAATATTAATATGGGCTTTATTGACTCTTGACTATGACGTGATCCCATGACATAAATAAGGGGGTTAGGGTGGGACCCTAACAGGATGAGCGGACCCGACGATTTTATTGTTGCGGACTTATAATATTTGAAGTCCGACCCATGGTTTCGGAGCGGGGATTTCTTTGTTTTCCCGTATTCCTTTGTATTCTAAAGAAATTGTAAATCCGGGGTTTTAATGCAAAAGTACACATAAAACGCTTCCGATAAATGATGTGGTGGCATTATCCACAGTTCTAGGCTGATAGTTGTATATGAAAGAAAAATGTGAGGTCTCGGGTTGTTTAAGGAAGGAGCACACAGAAAAGATTCCGATAGTTGTTTGTGGATGAAGGGATGTCAGCCTGCTGGCATCACTTAACCTAGCAGTTTCCCTCTTAGGAACCCCTTTAGGTCCCCCATTGGTTTGAGTGGTAAAATGTCCCAAATGATAAGTGGAGTGTTCACCTGAAACGTCAAACATGGAAATCTACTACACTGTTCATATTCGAAAGATTTAGACAATATGAATAACTGTGGAAATATCCACTCTCAAATATACTTACCTTGTAAAATATCAATCTTCTTGTTGAAAGATGGGAAATGATAATCAAAAGACAATTAATATCTTGATAGTATTACATGCCAATCATAGTATATCATAAAGGTATTTCATAATAACCCTTTGTAGGATCAACTTGGACTAATAAAATCTAAGTAACAGGTGGATGTTTTAATGGATTTCTTTGCATTAGATGTGATATTTGGTAATCATTGAGTATATATTGATGCATATAGGTGACTTGGATCTTGTTGATGAATAATGATAAAAGTGTTCATGATGTCTTATTTTTTTGCATATGTTGTGTTAAGATGATTATTATATTCATGATATTATGTTTCCCTGGGAACCCCTATTGTATTTAACATGTTATTCTATTATATTTATGTTGACGAAATGCTTTTGATGGCATTCTTAGTGATATTTTTTATGATGTGATGGCTAAATGTAATTTCCTGTGGTTTTCTTATGATAATATGTTTTGTGATGGCATGTTTGAGGATGTGGTGCCTTACTATTCAAAATGTTGTGATGACAATGATGCTATGTTCTCATGACATGCAACATTTAGCATGTGGATTCTTTTCTAGGAAACAATGATGTTATGATTATAACTAATGTATTGGTTGCATGTTGTGAGATGGTGATTGATAGGAAATTCATTAATGGGCCAAGAGGGCCAACTCATTCAATGATCTTGTGGGAGTCCACACCTATGAGGGAAAATATCTAGGCTAGGAACAAACTCAATCAATAAATTTATGCTAGTTCTTTTGTGTTACATGATGCTTGATGGAAGTGGTAACATCTTGAGAAGGCTAGAGCAGTGTTGACAATATCGCCGATATTCCCAAATATCGCGATATTTTCGGGGAGACAAGATATCACCGAAGAAATATCGCGATATTTTGTCTCGTCGAAAATATTGCGATATTTCCAAAATATCAGCGATATCTCGGGAAAATATCGCTCTACGATGCAAAAGATCACCCGGGCTTAGAAAAATTTCGTCCTCGTGGCTAGAAAAGGCCGATTTTGTTTTTTTTCATTCATTTTCATTTTTGATTGCTGGAGAAGGAAGTGGAGAGCATTGTGCTTGCTGCCAAGGAGGATTCGAGGGTTGAATAGCCATTATCGCCACCAACAACGAAGATTTTGTTGATCAAAGATTGAAGAACAGTGAGACAATTTCATTTCTTCCATTAACAGGTATGTTCAAATAAACCCCTATGTTAATGAATTTTTTGATAGTTTTAGGATTATTCTTGCTTGCCTATTTGCCTACAAACATTTTGCTTGTTTTTTATTTCCATTTGCTATGATTTTCATGCCCATGAGCAAATGCAAGGGTTTTCTCCTATGTTGCAGGAAACGTGGGGGCGGGGGGCCGTTTCCGGCTGGAAACTGGGACGAAACGCGGAAACGCATTTGGTACGGCCAGGAAACGCGTTTCCGGCCGTACTGCCATGTTTCCCGAAATGGAAACGTGGCAGTACGGCCGGAAACGCGTTTCCTGGCCGTACAACCCGCGTTTCCCAATTGAATTGTGTTTTTTTAATTTTTTTTTTTTTTTTTCAAATTTGTTTTTTAATTTTCTAGATGTGTGTCTAAAGTTATAAAAGTGAATTTTTGCCCTAGTGTTGATATGCAGTTCATGGTAATGTTAAATTCTTAAAGTAAAAGTGATATTCTCCTTTATTTTTCATTTTCATCCTTTTACTTAAATTTTTAACATTACCATGAAATGACTCAGGATGTTTGAGAGTGGTTTCGCCCTCATTGGATTTCATATGGAGAAAGTAGAATTTTAGATCTCACTCAAAATCCAGCAGACTTATTTGTTTTTCAGGATTTCGGGATTGGGGGGATTGCAATGTTTCCATTGGATTTTATCATGTACTAGGGTATGGAACTTGTATTTAATCAAGAGAACCAAGCCCTCTATGCAGGGGAAACTCCCAATAATCAAGATCATGTAGGGTACTAGGGTATGAAACGTGTATTTAATCAAGAGCACTAAGGTCGTTCGACTATGTAGGAGGAGACTCCCAATACAATAGTGGTCCTTCTAAAGAATGGGATGTGGATGCAGAAAATCCTGATTTGGATCTCTCTCTTGTAGCCTTATAGTCTTTATTGTACTTGCAGCCTCATATATTAATATAAATAAAGGCTGATTTTGAGATTTGGATATCTAATAAAGGTTGCTTTTGGATATTCCGATATTTTTATTTTCATTATGTGATCATTCATGAGTAAATGTGATGTAAATTAAATCTTAATGTTTAAGTGTAATAAATTATAATGTATCATTTATGCTTTATGATTGCACACATATATATATATATATATATTTAAATATTTTCTATATATATACATATATATGCGTTTCCCCGTTTCCAAAATTTGGGGAGGTCGCGTTTCGTATCGCTTCCCGTTTCGGAAACTTGTACCCGTTTCCCCGTTTCGTGCAACTTAGGTTTTCTCCATATTTTGACAACAAACTCCATTTTTTTTTAAATTTTCAAATGCACCCTCTTATTGTCATTTATGATTTTTCATTGAATTCACATTGCAAATAATGTAGCAAAAAATTTATTTTGTAAAATGAAGTGGTTATTACTTATTAATTCCAAATTTTTTTTTTGGTGCCCTAGGTTTGAGTTAGCTCACTACAAAATTCAAATATGACAAAAGCCTTGGACCCATTTTGGGAGTATGGGGAGCCTGATGGTGGGACAAATCGGGCATATCTATCATGCAAATTGTGTGGGACCAGGATGACAGGAGGGGTTACAAGATTGAAATACCATTTGGTTAGATTAACTGGACATGATGTTGGGATTTGTACAGTTTCTAGTCTGGAGCTTATACAAAAAGCTCTTGAGGCAATTGATGAAAAAGATAGAAAGAAGGAAGAGACAAAAAGAAACAAGGCTGAACGTGGAGTTAGATCTTTCGGGATATCTTCTTCTGATTTTGATGCTGAGGGTAGTGGGAGGGGCTCCACAACATCACCTGCTACTACTAGTGCGAGGTCATCATTTTTTGTTCCACGAACAGGACACGGAGCACACCCTGGCATAAAATCAATTGTTAAAAAAGAAGGAGAAGCAAGAAGCAGATAGAGTCATGGAGAGGTGTCTTTTCTAGAGCGACTTACCTCTCAGCGTCACCAAAACCAATCCATTTTGGCAGCGAATGTGTGATGCTATTGCTGTTGTGGGCCCAGGGTACAAAAGTGCTACATATGAGGAGTTGCGGGGGCCAATTCGTCAAGCATAAAAGTAGGACATCAACTCTAGATTGGTAGAGTTGAAAAAAAATGAGAAGTTTTTGGATGCATAGTGATGTCTGATGGTTGGACAGATAGGAAGGGTAGGACCCTTCTAAATTTCTTGGTACATTGTCCTAAAGGTACCATGTTTATTAAATTAGTGGATGCATCAGAACATATCAAAGATGCAACAACGATATGTGAGTTTTTAGATGGGTTCATTTGGGAGATTGGTGTGTAGAATGTGGGGCAAGTCATAACAGACAATGCAACTAATTATGTGTTTGCCAGCAAGATGCTTATGGAGAGTCATCACACATTGTTCTGGAATCCGTGTGTACCACATTGTCTTGATTTGCTGCTTGAGGATATGGGGAAACTCTCCTTCATCAAGGAGGTGGTTGATATGGCTAGGAGCGTCCCCAAGTTTATTCATAACCATGCTTTTGTTCTTAGTCTCATGAGGAGGTTCACTAGAAACAAGGAGTTGCGGCGTCTTGCGATCACACGTTTTGCCACAAACTTTATTACTCTTCATTCTTTGCTTTGATGTCAGTTCGAGTTGAAGCAAATGTTTGTGTCTGATGACTGGCATAATTGTAGATATAGCAGGAGACAAGACAGGAGAGCCATTGCAAAAATGGTGTACTCTGACATGTTTTGGCATGGAGTAGAAGAAGCATGCTCAGTTAGTGAACCTATAGTAAAGGTTCTCAGATTGGTAGATGGGGAGAAGCTTGCAATGGCTTATTTGTATGAGGCCATGGATAGGACCAAGGAGGCCATTTGTTCTTATTATGCAGACAAGGGTTCTGCTGGCCTTGATAGGCATATGATGTTATGGGATGTGATTGATAGTAAGTGGACAGGGATGCTTCATCGACCCATTCATGTAACAACACTCTTCCTTTGATTTTGATGGCGAGGTGATGGAAGGGCTCCATTCCTGTATTCATAGGATAGTACCTGATCCTGAGCTTCATAGCAAAATCAATCGCAAGATAGAGTTTTATCGGGATTGTGTTGGTCTATTTGGCTTTGATGACACTATTAGGGAAAGGACCCTCTTCATGCCACGTAAATGACAAGTCACCACTCATTAGAAATTAGAATTTTCAATTTAGAATTTCCTTATAATTCTATTTTTTAAAAATTCAATTATGTAACTTTTATTTGAAAGTTTAATTATGTTTTAAGTTTTTGAATTTTTTATTTCTTTATTTTGTTGTAGATATTTAGTGGCGAAGCTATGGTGCATGGGCACCAAATTTGCATAAATTGGCCATAAGAATCTTGAGTCAAACATGTATCTCTTCAAAGGTGTGAGTGCAATTGGAGTGTATTTGAGAAAATACATGCAAAAAAGCGCAACAGGTATAACTTTGAGCTCCAGCCTTCAGTTGAGCAATTACACTTATTGTAATTTTTAATTTATGACCTTCAAGTGTCAAGAGTCAAGAGTCAAGACTCATTAGTTTTTTTGACACTCTTACAGGTTGGAGTTCACATGCCTCAATGATTTAGTGTATGTGCATTACAATATTCGACTTCGAGTGAGGCAAATAGAAGCACCAATGGATCCAGATGCCATTTTCTTAGACAATATTGATGTATTGTCTCAGTGGAGGGTGGAGTCTGAGGAGCCCATCTTGGAGGAGTCACCTCCATGGTTAGAGCCAGAGGATCCATTAGAATAGGGGCAGCAAGAGGAGTAGGACTGAGAGGAGGAGCAACACTCGAAGGAGGAGGAGGAGGACATTGTGGGAGCATTAGCATCAACATCACCAGCTATAGATATAGGAGAGCACAACTCCATATTTAGCACTCGTTATTTGACATTAGGTGCAGAGGCAGGGCTAGGGCCTTCTACTACTAGGGGTAGGCCTGGCAAATAGCCCATCATGTTTTCCTGTAAAAGGGGGAGAGGGCAGTGATTTTAGATAGATAGTTGCTAGTTTTATTCGTTTTGCTACATATAACTCATGATGATGAGATACTTTTATATATGTGATGTTATTTTGTATTGGTTCTCCACATTTGAGTCCTTGATTGGACAATTATCAGGGATCAACACGATTGGGTGTCATCTTTGATGTATCATTTCTATTTGACATCATATATATCAGTGCTTTCTTCATATTTATGTTCCAATGTGTTTATTTCATGTTGTTATTGCTTTATATGTTTAAAAATCTGAAAAAAAATGAATATATTATGCATTTTTTATGCTTGCCGATATTTGCTGATATTTTCGTCGATATTGCCGATAAGATGTTTTCTGAACCCTCACCGATATTTTGCTGATACCGATATTTTCAACACTGGGCTAGAGTACCTAATATTGGAGTTGTGATGCCAATGTTTGAAAGAAGGGTCGGAGTTGTACTCATCGATGGAGTTGTGTGGTTGGATTTCAATGCTTGGCACTGAGTATATAGTAAGAGTTAGGGAGGAAGCTTAAGTTAGGCTTTTGAGATGCTCTGGATATGTGGGTTAATGTACCGAACTGGATGGTTTCTTGGGTAGATGATGCCTCAGGCCTTGGGGCCTGGTATAGGCCAATAGGCTAATGTCAAAAGTCAGGAAAATAGATTCATTTGTACTTGCATTTCCTTAGAGTTGATGTGCACTCTTGATTCTGTTGTGGTCATTCTAGTGGCTTTTATACTTGTTCAACAGTGGGGGAGTATATAATACACCATAATTTGTATAATTAAATAAAACTTATAGTTGGCAATGGTGGGGGAGTATATAATACACCATAACATTTGTATAATTAAATAAATCTTATAGTTGGCAATGGAATAATAACAGTAATAATAATAATAGATAAATTAATTAGAGAGAATTCCAAATTTAAATAAAAAAGATAAATAAAGAGAAAGCTGACTAAAGCTACATGAGAAAGCTAACGAAAGCTAAGACTAGAAAGTAAAGATAAGAAAAAGTTGCTTAATGACAAGTGGAGTCAATGAATGGGAAATTTTGTGTGGAGAGGATTGAAGAATATCTATTTATTGGATGATGAGGAGATGGTTTGATATCTTTTGGTTGGTACCATCTTGACCCTTGGGGTTTACTTTGGAGTTTGGGTTTTAGAAGAAAGAGAAAAGAAGAGGCATTAGCATAGGGCTATTGGTTGAGGGCTTGGGGGCTCCGAGTTGTATTGATATGGAGGTTTGTTGGGAAGAGTGTTGTCCCCCACACTTAGTTGCCTGGTTGGTTGCTTTTGGTGGGAGTGCATCCCTGAAGCTCATTAGTTCCTTTCACTGCTCGGATTGTAAGTCAATTTTCGAGAATTATAGGTATACCTATCTGTTATTGTTTTTATTCTTCAATGAACCAGTATTTATTGATTGGTTAGTGCAGTAAAATTTTTAGTGGATCTGGTTGGTAATTGAAATCGTTATATTTATTTGTGGGAATGTACATATTTGTAGTCATTTACACTTCAGGACTTACACCGTACTATTTTTGTCTTTGTTTATTGTTCATACCAGCCTTTGTCATCTTCATAGCTATGTTGATCAGCAGATGTGAAGTTTCTTTACTTCATGCTGTCATGCTCTTCTGCCTACTGGCAAGTCATGTCACTTGTTTTACTAAACAAATGATGTTGGAATTCTGAATGTAATGATGTCTCTTGTAACTTTCTTACCTTGTGTACTTAATGTCATACTAAAAAGGTTACAATCATTCGCAGGTTATCAAGTAAACACATTATGCACAAAAATTAGACTAGCATAGCTCCATCCTTACCCTGGATCTATGAGAGGATATCAGAAAAATCCTTGAGGTGCACTTAATAGATCTTGTGTGAAGATGGGGCTCTGCTGGTGTTTTAAGTACTGAACTGAAGGCCGTTTCACACTGGAAGAAAATTAAAATGGATATTGGGTTGATTTATTTTGATTTTTCACAGCAGTCTATTGATGATTTATGATTTCTGTCAAATTTACCCGGATTTAAGGCGTGCTATTTTGCTGTATTCTGCAAGATTATTTTAAGCTGATTTATCCTCATTTATCAGGAAGTGAAAAATGATCCAAAGTGAGAAGATTTACTTGGATGATTTTGTTTGATTTGATCATTATTCTTTCAGGTCTCATCTCCGGGTGCAGAAAGAATTGTTCGTGTGCCTCAAGACTTGGAACGTTTCAAGGACTTGCCTATGTATGTCAGATATTTGGAGGAGACTGCTGAAAGTGGAAGTAAAGAACAAGATGGCATTTTCCAGATAGACTGTGTTGAAATGGAATCGGGGTACAGCACATGGAAGCTGGCTAATGTGAAGTTGAATAGACAGCTGCTAGGTAAAGGGAGAGCTCTTAATAAAAAACAAAGGCAGTGGAGATTAAGACTGCCTTTTGCTTCTTTGGTGTTTGTAAGATTGTATTTGGAAATCTGATATGGTCAAGTGGCTCCAAAATATCAATGGATCATTCACCTAAGTTGATGACTCCACTCATCTTTTAATGCCTTTTTATTTTACTTCAACAGTTTTCCAAATTATCTACCTAAGTAGATGGTAAGCCTACTGTACAGTTGATAGAATCAGAATGGTTATGGCTCAGTATGTAACTGAGTCGACAACATACTAGTCAGTATTTACAAAAAAATAATTTACATCACCTTTCAAGGGGCCGAAGATCTCTGCATGAGTTTGTGGCTTTAATTATGATGGAGATTTACTGTTCTTCATATTTCCTCTGATGATAAAACACAAGGAGATTTATGTATTTTTATATTTTATCTTGACTAAAGAAAAACCCAGAAACCAGTAATAGTTTCATTGCATCAGAGTACTGAACTTGGACTTCTTCATACTGGTATGCTGCAAGGAAATAATTGAAAAATTGCAAAAAGGAAGTGGCAGACGCCTTAAAATTACTTAAAATAGTGGGATACTATTCAAGGTTAAACTTGCTGAATTACCCTGTCTAGGAAGAACTAAACAATTCAAAATACCGACTGAAATGGGGAATTAAGGAGAGTGGATCTATTGGCACATGCTAAGCTGCACGAGCAACAAGTATGCATAAGATTCTTCCTAGGGGCCTATGGGCCCATTAGAGTTAAGAATATGGTATGGTGCCCATTTAGTGTCATATGTCTTCATTAAAGAAAGTCCATTAGGTAGTTAATATTTGATCATGGTTATGATATTTTAGCTAACCATAACTAAAGAGGCAGCCCTCCTTATTGATCACATATTGGACTATATTGTATTGTTGCTTAGTTCTTTTGGGGGTTGCCCCCTTGAAGAGGCAAGTGAATAGGAGTTTATTCTTTTATAAAAAGATCATTGTATGGTTTCTAGATTCTTGCCTTAAGGTTTTTTGATTTGAATAGTTTTGAAATGATTTTTGATATATTGTTTATGATTCAGTTTGAAGGGAAAGGGATCATAGTAAGTGGTGTGAAAACACTTTATTGGGCCAAAAGCGGAATATTTTATTTTATTTTTGTTTTTAAATTTTCTTGTGGAACTTTTCCTCTCGACCTATTCACCAAATCACAGCCAAATCAATTCCTTTGAAGGAAAAGTGACCTTTCAAAATTGGGTTCATAATAGAGAATACGAGAAGTATCATGGAAGTTATAGCCATTTCAAATTCAGGTCTTCAAACCTTGGAGAGAATACGAGAAGTATCATGGAAGTTATAGCCATTTCAAATTCAGTTCTTCAAACCTTGGCAGGTAGTTTGGCTATCTTTGTGTAGAAACAATATTTAATTGTCAGCTAGTGCCATTAGAGGTAGGGTTGTTAAATTTTGGTAGCTCAGACAAGTGTTTCTACATAGGCTTAGTGTCGAGCATGCAGAAGATGTCCAACAAAATTTCCTAGCAAAATAGCTTTTTTATCTTTCCTAGATACATTAAGTAATGTTAAAGATCTTGAGATTATGAATTATGAAGAGATTGTGAGTTACAAGGACATTTTGAATTACGAGGATGATTCCGTTAATCACAAAGTTGACTTTGTGAATCATGAGACAAAGGAAAAATTATAAAAGTAATTGCTTGAAGAGATCTTGGCACATATTCCAAAGGCAACACACACTTCAAGAAAATTGGCATGCAAGCCTAGGAGTAGAGTGAGGAAAAAGAGAGATAAGATGCAACATGCAGATCTAGGAAGCTAGGCACACAAACTGTGAAAGGTCGCACATGTGAGAGGGTTTCATAGGGATCTGTGCACAGATATCAAGGAGCATACAACACGTAGATTGAGGCACTGCTAGCACAAAGATCTAGGGATTGTTGGCATGAAGATCGAGTAAATAGTTTGGCATGCAGATCTAGGCACTGTTGGCATGTCGATTGAGGCAACAAAATGTTGCTTGGCACACAGATCTAGACATCTGTTTGGCTCAAATTTCTAGGTGTTGGAACAAGTTTTGCTATTGTAACAAAAATTCTGATTTTCCTCTGCAAGCTGAAATATAACAAAACACAAATGTTGGTTTTCTCAAGTTGGGTTTCTAGGGTAAAAGATTGTCAAAATTTAATGTGCTTGATTTCTGTTTCCACAGTGTAGATTTGTTAGATGCTCAACAATATTTTCTATGCATAGATTCAGATTTGAGTTTTTTGCTAAAATTAAAATCTGGGTGTAAAATTTTATTGGAAAATTAAATCAATTTTGTAGGTTTTGAAAAACTAACACGATATCAAAGCCAAGCCTTTGAAATAAATTCAAGAATTGCATATGTTCAAGCTCAAAGGGGTTTGTGGTTTTCAACAACGATTAATCAAGGGTTTGATCTACCATGGAAGCTAGTGTTAGGTATGAATACAAATTAGGAGGAGCCTCCAATTATCTCCACTAGAAAGTCCTGATTATCGTTGTTCTCAAGGAGAACAAGTTATGGAGCTTTATCAACTCCATAGTGGTTGTGCTTACATCAGATCCTATTGGCTTAGACCTTCATGAGATGAAAGAAGCTAGGGCCTAGAGTAACATCTTGGACAGGGTAAAAGATCACTTAATTCCCCATTTGTCATAGAAGAAGACAATGAAGGAGATGTGGTATGCACTCAAAAGATTGTTCCAGAGTGACAACTAGAACTGAAAGATGGTACTAAGGGACAAACTCTACAACACCAAGATGTCCAAGGGATAAAGATTGACTTCTTACCTTATTAGGCTCTATGTACGAGATGATATGGCAACCATATGGGAGATAGTTCCTAACATTGAACTAGTGTGTATAGCCTTGAATGGCTTTACAAAGCAGTGGGATGTGTTTGATAAATGCATCATTGAACGAGAGTATCTTCTCACATGGGAAAGGTTGTGGGATGATTTCAGACAGGGAGAAATCCGAAAAGGCATGGAGACCAAAAGAAGAAGGGCAAGGAGAAAAAAAACTTGGTTCTAGCATCCAGGAGCAAGGGAAAAGCCAGGAAAGGCTCAAGGAGCTACATCACACGACAAGAAAAGGAAGTTGGACATTGGAAAAGTAAAATGTTTAGCTTGTCACAAACCATGACATTATGCCAATCAATGCCCTAATAAGAAAAAGAACAAACAAACGGATCAGGTCGTTGATACAATTGAGATGGATGAGTTTGCAGATAGATTTTCACTGATCGCATGCCTCTCTAGTTCAATGGCCACCATTGTGTGGTACATTGACAATGGCACTTCATGTCACATGATTGGGGTGTGAGACTACTTTACCAATTTAAAGGAGCACAATTTGGATTCCCACATTGAACTTGGCAGCAATGCCAAGCACAAGCCAGTAGGTAGTGGAACTTTCAAGTTTCAGAGGGAGTTCGAGAAGCCTTTATAGTGAATGACGTGTTGTATGTTATAGGATTAAAGAAGAATTTGATCTTTGTTTCAACATTGAAGGAAAAGGGTTATGTGGTGACTTTTCAGAAGGGGAAGGTGTATATTTGTCTTGAGGGTTCCAACCTTAACACAACAAAAGTTCTTGGAGTATCAAGGAACAAGTTGTATATACTTTAGTTTGATCCAGAGAAAGCATTGGTAAGGAGCAACAACAACAACCATGACTTGGGGGAGTTGTGGCATAGGAGGATGTCACACTTGCACCATGGAGCACTCAAAGTGCTCAAGGGGGTTGTAATAGGTCTTCCAACTTTTACTATAGATTAGCATGAGGTGTGCAAATGGTGTGCCATGTATTGGGTAATTTAATTGTACCTTAAATTAATTTACATTAAATTGTCAATCCAAGTACATAGACTTATGAAGTACACTACACTATATGTGCTATGGAATCAATTTTCAATTGTAGAGATATTTTAATCTATGAATGAGAAATAAAGTGTTGACACTATGGTAGTAAATGAAATTTATTCTTGTGAGAGCATATGAGATGAAATGAAACTTGTCAATTGAAATCCTAGTTTAGAATGTTATGAAATGAAAACGTGATTCTATCCTTTGATGAAATTCTTCCTGAGCAAAACACATGCACTTGATTTTTGTAAAAGCATGAATTTTCTTATTCTAAGAAAGTAAGATAATTGTCTTCTAGGAAAGTGATTGAAATGTATTCTATAAAAGCAAGAATTCTTAATTTAAGAAAGCATTTAGACCTAATCTAATAAATAAATAGACAATAACTATGCTAGCAAAGCAAGAAACTCTAATCTGTCAAAAGTAAAGGCGATTATGCTAGGAAGCAGTGAAATATATTCTATGAAAGTAAAGACAACTATTCTAATTTTATGAAAGTAAAGATCATTTACACTAGAGAGAAATAATCTTATTCTAAGGAAAGTAGAAAAACTATCTGTGGGGACAATATCATCAATCTATCTATGAAAGCGATGAACCTATGTGAAACTTTGAATTGAAAAACCTAAAAGGAGCATGTGATTAATGCTTTGAGTTCTTTCATGTGCGATGAGTGCAGGTTTGTGTTATGCAAACAATTTTGAAATGACATGCTCTTAAACTATAACTATGAATCTAAAGGATGGATGCAAATTCAAAGAGCTGGAAATAAATTTTATAGTATAAGTTTGGAAATATAATGTTTTTGGTGTTTTGGAATGTAATTGAAGTGCCCGATCTATCATGTAAAAGAAGAAACGTAGTGAGTGAAAATAAAGACTAACTATGAAACGAAACATGGCATTTAATTGTTAAGGA
This sequence comes from Pinus tabuliformis, assembly GCA_031772625.1. Lineage (NCBI taxonomy): Eukaryota > Viridiplantae > Streptophyta > Pinopsida > Pinales > Pinaceae > Pinus > Pinus tabuliformis. The sequence goes on along the minus strand of CM062806.1, from coordinate 982,582,591 downwards.
AAATAGAGTAAAAATAGAGTATGGAAAGGAAAATAATACTACAGACCTTGTAAGCCACAAGGGGGCCCTTTAGGTGATGGACGAGATTTAGAAAACACACAAAAATTTGCTACTATTGGTGCAACTGTTTTATCAGAGCTCAATGACAACAACAAGAAATGCTTGATGTTAAATTTAAATAGTGTGTACATAAAGACTCGTTCTTTCATTAACATGACATGTTATTCACTTGTCAATGGATCTATTTAGAGTGTTTTATGATAATAACTAGCTGAGAAAGACATTGCTACATATTTGAAGAGATGAGTGATGATCAAGTGTCACATTTCATTGCATTCTTGATTCTAACGACTCACTGATGACTCAACATTTTTAAAAATATATTAGACATTTCATCACTTGTTTTTGCTAATTCTTAGCTTGTTGATGATGATCATGCTCACGTGAACTTGATCCACTGACAAGTAACAGTTTTGATATATTCAAATTGTATTTTATATGCCACGTGATAGTTGACAAAGAGTTTGACTAGACTATTGTAGTTATCCAATGTTCTTTTTCTTGTGCTAAATGGGTGGAAAACCATGTTGGAGCGTTTTGACACCTGCCCATGTGATGGAGTTGACCTGTTTACTATGGAATCCATTCGAATGTTGGATAGTGCTACAAATTATCATTAGAGCTACAAAATTTGTCAATTTCTATAATTTTTCTGAACTAACTGAATTTTATAAAGAAGAACATACAAAACCATAAAGATGTTGGATTTTCACCCTTTTATGCTTTGTCGCTTTGATGACCATTATTCATGCAAAAGATGGTAAAAATATATGGGAAAAAGAAATTGTGAGGGTTTCTCCAAAGGATAAGTGAAAAACTACAGTAGCAATCTGTCAAAAAGGTACCAATTCTATTGCCCAACATTCCCCCACGTTTAGGGTGTTTCATGATTGCATGCATGTTGGAAAAATTTTGGTAGCTTTAGGTTCACAAAATTGTCTTGGATGCTTGGATTAAGAGATCCAAGTTAATTTTGACACTCGTCTTCTTCATTGAAACAAACCATTAGCTTCTTCATTAATATCCTTGCTTTTAGACTCTTGATTTTCTGTTGGAGTGCCTTGTTGGACTTTTAAAGTCTAGCTTTCCTTGTTAGACCATTAGTACATTCTTTTCAACATTCTATTGTTCTGCTCCTTGAGAATTCCATTCTCTTTTAACATACTTTTCGAAGACTTCTAACTCAGATTTCTTCTTTCAATGCTTTAACAATATCTTGCTCGATAGAAAAAGGTGAACCACTATCATGCAGAGGACTATGGATAGTAGGTTTTGGTATTTCATTGTTGAAAGCATCTTTAGGAATAAGACAGGGTTCCGTTACCTTTTCATTGTATTCTTGTTTCTCTAAAGCATCAAAATAGTCATAGACCTTTCGTTGTATCTTATCAACCTATGGGCTTCCACTTTCAGATAATTTTGGTGACTGTTTTGATTCTTCCACTTCTGCGTTTTCAACATCTTTATACGAAACAAGACTCTTTATTATTGTCATACTCCTAATAATTCTTTTGTATTTGTTTTCTGAATTTTTCCTTTCCTTGGAGTTCTTCCTTTTTATACCCTTTTACTTGGGGATAGATATCACAATGACATCTTGCTGAAAAGTCTTGTTAATTGTCCTTGTTCACTTTCTTCTTGAAACAATTATTATTTGATTTTGCTGATTGACCCTCTTACTCTCTTTTTCTTTCATCTTTGATAACTTTCTTTTTTTAACATATTATGATATTAGGGATTTGTCATTCTCGGAAACATCTTGGGCTTCCAACATTATTTGATCCTTTGGCTCTAAAATTTCATTTCTTGTCTCTGTAAATTCAACCTCATCTCTCTCATGTACTGGAATCTCTTCAGCCTCTATATTCTCTTCCTGAGGGTTAGGGTTTGAAGTTGAAACCTTGCCCCATTTTCCTTTCAAATTTCAACTAATATTTTCTTCTTCTTCTTTTTTTCCCCTTGGAAAAATCTGGGCATATCAAATCTGGAGGGAATATTTTAAAGCTCATCGGCCAGACTAGCAGGGCCTAACCCCAAGGGCATCGAGGAGAATTTACACTGTGATCTCCCATATTTTCTTCTTCTTCTGATACTCAATGAAATGGTTTCTTATCAAGAAACTATCCCAATTATCGTTCCTTAATTTCAATAATTTTTACTAATCCAAAGTGCTCTATGAATATTTCTATAATTTCTTTGGATATTAAACATCATTTTTCTTAAGCTACTAATGAGATAATTGGCCACATTTTTCTCTTTACCCTTTAGAAAGTGCATCGAAAGTCTAATATGGTAGAAAAGAATGGTGCCATACTTGCCTTCACGAGTAATACATTTATGGAGGATGAACAATAGAATTTGCCACATCCTTTTGAAAGATGATATATGCATACCTTTTTTCCAATTTGCAATGTCCATATTAGGTTTTCTTAGCAAAACTCTCTAAGAATCATCTTTGAGACGTTGGCATTTAAACTAAATTTCTCCAATCCTTAGAAGTCATGTAGCTTCAACTAGGAATTATTGTCACCTTTAGTCTAATGTCTCCAATCCCCACTTCAACTCCATACGCTCTTGTGACTTCTATATCACAATCTTGAAACTTCTCAAAGAATGTAAACCATCCAACCCTTTTCAATTACTTCCTACACTTTAGATAGGCCTCAAGAAACTTTACACCTTTAGGTTCAAAGTAAATAACAACACCCATCACGAATATTGGTAATTAGGACTTTAAAGTGTACCTTTACACTGTTTCTATGAACATGGTTATGGTATGATCAAGGAAGTTAAAATGACTTCAAGAGAATGGAGTGAGAAATGTGGTGGGTTATCATGTGTATAGGCGGTGACGAATAATGATAGGATCATTCAATCCCGCAATAATGATACAACTCCTCAATAGAATCTTATGAATGATGTGATGACTTATTGGGATTATAGGACTGGGATAATGAGGATTCGAGGGAGTATTAGTAGGGTAGGAAGCATGAAATATATTTTGGCATCATGAATTTGATATGAGTCTTTTTTAGAATAGGCCTTTTATTGAGCTTAAATTGAAAAATAATAGATAAGTCCAAATCCCTTATTCCTATAGTTTAACTTTAATAAAATTGACTAATATGCACTGCTTGTGTTATCTAGTAGGATCTACAAGAACTGCTACTATTTGAAATCATTTATTGCTATCGAATTGGAAATAGGGCCATAACAACTACTTTAATGAAACTTGGCTAGCTTTTTGAATTTTCTCTGGCTATGGAATTTTATTAGTTTAAGAACATTGAGATTTTTTTTTTTCAAATATTATGCAAGGAGGCTAATGATGTTGGTGGAAATGATGTTTATTTTTATTAAAAGAGAAACAAACTCCTCAAATTGATTAGTTTGAATAAAAAATCTTCAAATCTTAAAAATGAAAAAAGAGGGGAAATCCACGCTGCCAAGAATCTTGGTTTTCAACTAGGATTTCTTGTATGGTTATGCCAACATGTTGGTTTTTATAACTATACTTTTAATTTTAATTTTAATTAATTTATTTTTTAATACAAAATAAATTAAATGACATTTGGTGGAAGAGAAGGATAATATCCTTTTTCCACCAACTTCAATTCCGTATTCTATTGCAAATTCTGAATGAATTCTTATCTTATTAATGGCTTATGGTAACACTTTATTCTATGCCAATTAAGAAGAAAAGTGATTCCTTATTCATCAATCGTTTTGATTCTCACGACTCTATTATAAAAAACAACTTCTACTTCATAGGGGCATACCTAGTGTGTTTGGAGTTTCCCTTGAAAATCTTTAAATTTTGAATAAAAAAATTACCCAGTCAGTTGGTTTTGAACTTTTTGATCTTGATAAAATTGTCATGCCTTCTCGTCCTTTGTTGTTGAATGATGTTTGTTTTTTGAATAACATCTTTTCTAATTTCATCTAAAGCTATGCCAATCTTTGCTTTTGGGTTTTAGAGATATTTAGCCCCAATTTTGTTGTTGTCATATTTTTCTCCACTTGGAACTCAATAGGAAGTATAATTTTTTTTTTTTTCCATAAACAAGTTCATAAGGAGTGTGTTTAGTGGTATCCCTCCATGTGGTATGGTATGCCTAGAGTGCTTCCATAAGTCTTTATGCCCAATCTTTCCCATGTAAAAGCACGGTCTTGGTTAGTATGGTTTTAAGAAATTTATTTGTAGATTCCATTTGTTCATTGGCTTGTGGATGATATGGAATGGATTTGCGATGTTTGATTTTGTACCACTACATGATCTTCTAAACAAGATTGGATGTGAATTGTGCATCCTAATTTGTTACAATTTATCTGGAACACCAAAATGACTGAAAATATCCTCAAAAAGAAATGTAACAACAACATTTTTAATAACAAAATTAATGGCTTAGCCTCTACCAATTTAGTAACATAATCAGTTCAAACAAGAGTGTACCTTTTCTACTTGGAAGGTTAACTAATTGGTCCTACAAAGTCTAAAACCCATTTTTCAATTGGCTCTATCAGTACCTGTGGTTGCAAAGGAATGTTATTTGATTGAATAAGTTTCTCCATCCTTCACAACTTGCACATCTCTTAACATATTCTTCGACAACCTTAGAAAGAGAAATCCAATAATATCCCAAGAGGACTTAGTATTCAATTCTTCTATCAGAGGAATGTCCTCTATAAGGTTCATCATGACATGCTTTAAGTATCTCATGTAAAATAATCTTCTCAAACACATCTTCTGGTGATCAAATCTACTCCTATTTGGTATAATTCTCCTTACATCCAAGAATGGGGTGCACTAGATATGATAAATCTTTGTCTTTCTTTGGCTAATAATTGAGAAGGAAACTTCCATGTAGCCAAATAATAATGATATCTACAAACCAAGGAGCTTTAGTAGATATTGCAAAGAGATGTTCGTTAGAAAAACTATCCTCTATAGAAATTTTTGTATTAATATTTTGCATTCTAGAAAGAAAATTAATGCACTAGTACAAATGGGGAAAAAATTTGATGTACATTTGTCAGATATTGGACTCATTGTTGTCGGATATTAGACACATTTGAGTCATAATTTGTGAGTGAAATTTTGTTGGATATCAAAGACTTCTACTACGAATTAGATATTCAATGGGACTAGCATCGGACATCCGACACCCTCGATGGCTAAGAATGCGTCTAATCATGGAGAATTTTCCGAAGATTGGCTGTCGGATATCCATTGTCATTTTCATAGGTTTGGGTCAGATATCCGACGAAAATTTGAGTCAGAGATTCCACTGTATCATAGCTAGTGCGATGAGAATGTCATGATTATGGCGGTTTGTTTCGTCAGTCGGGAGTCAGGTGTTTGATGATAGTTTATTATAATTGTGTTAAATATTCCAAAGTTAAATCTAAGAGTTTTTTGATCCATAATGTAGATAAATGTCTTTCGGATTAATCACATTATTAGGTTTTGGTCGACGTTTTGAACCAACTAATGTGGTCCATCCTCAGGACAAGGTGAAGAATCAATTGATCTTAAGGAATAAACATCATGGATGCATCATTGCCTAGAATTAGCTGTTGAAAATTAGCAGTTGGTAAATTAGTTAATTTTTTTTTCCCATGGAAAAAGTCGTAATTTCTATTAATATATAAGAAATTACATTTTTTAGATGTCGAGGCATATGCATATGGAGGTAAGATTGCCTGTCAAGATACATGAAGCTGTCCAGATAAAGATATAAAAGCTTAACCGCTAATTGCTATTACTCCACGCAGGGAGTCTGATATCAACCATATTGTGTCTAAGCTTCTCTCAGCAGGAAGAGAGAAAAAAGTCCAAAATTTTATCATCTCTGCGTAGAGAGAGATATACTATGTACCAAAACCAAAACTGTCATATATACAAACCATAGATATAAGAAAAACATGATTTATACAACGAGATCAGAAAATATTGGGCTTATAGCCCAATTTGTCCATGTTCTACAAAAGGTCTGTGGTATTATTGATGGTAGGACCCATCAATTTCCTCCTGTATCAGCCAGTGATTTCCCTGTAAATGCGCTGCCTCTTTTGAAAGTTGATCTGCCTCTGAGTTTTGTTCCCTGTAAATATGTCGACAGACAAAGGAGTCAAATGAGGTTATCAATCTTTGAGCTTCTCCTAGAATATGCCGCAAAGTATATGCATTACAATGAGATGCATTGCTGAGCCAGTTACACACGATTTTGGAATCACCAAACCACTGAAGATGACTGCAATGTAGCTCTAAGGCGAAATATATGAGATTTTTTGCTGTACAGAGTTCAGCAAAGTTGTTAGTACCCTAGCCCAGGTTTATTTGAATTTTGTATCTGTGTGTATCATTCAGAAAAAGAATGGCTCCTCCACCACATCCTGCCTCCTGTGCAGAACCATCAAATTATGCCCACGGTTTAGATTTGTCTATGAATTCAGGCATGATGGTGCGAGGAGGGGTAATGCTATCATCCTCAGATAGGAGATCATAATCAGCAATGGTATGAAGAAGAATAGAAGGCCAATGTGGGTCCTTGAGGTTGAATATGGAGTGGTTTCTACCTATCCATATAGCCCAGCAGGCTAGAAGGGGCATGTTCCTGGCTTTACCCTTGTGGACATGGCACCAAGAATTCCAGGCATCCTGAATGTTGTGACCGTTCCAGGCATTTAGGGATGGGTAGTGAGCAGTGATAAGGTAAATTAAATTAGTTAATAAGGTAAGTAAAATATTATTAAAAATTAGAGGTAAGGAGTTATCTATTAAAATAATAATATATGTTTAGTTAAAAACTAGTTGTCAAGGTTACTAATTAAAGTCAAATATCTAATGGTTGTATGATCATTAAAAAAATATAATTTAATCCCCATTCCCGTGGCCAATGAAGCAATCCATAACTAAAATTTTCACTAAGAGGTGCAAAGGGTATGCATAAAAAGTCATTCTAGATCACTGAATTTCAGATCAGGAAGCATCAAGGCTAAGGTTTCTTTTGTTGTTTTAAGATCTTCATATATATATATATATATATATATATATATATATATATATATTATCATTGGAGAATGTTTATACCAGTTATTTATGCACAAAAAGAGATGGGCCATGACTATAATGTCCAAAGGCTTGACACAAGCGCAATGTTTGACCCAAATAATGATGTTTTTTATTTATATTTGAGAGGTGGTTGGAAGTGGAGATTATTTATTCTTGATAGACATGGAGTTTTGTACTATTACGACATGGCACAAACAATGGGAACCATAAGCCAACACTTTACTCTAAAGGGACATCATGCAACCAATCATGTATCTAGCTTATTTGGTCATTTGATTTCATCTCACCACCATGGGACATCACAAGATGAAAAGTCTATTCCATATCATGCTATTAATCTACTTATGCTAGTTGTTAAGGTGGATGTAGAACAAATTGATTTTTGGTTTTGTTTTAGAATGATTTCACCATAAAAATGATATGCTTTGTAAGAAGAAAGTGTAATAGATCATACAGATTTGATTGAGCAAATAACAAGAGTAAGTGATTCACTTTTTTGTTTTCAAATGATGGAACATAATCTTCCTTGTAGTCCAATCAGTAGTGGACATCAATGCACAGCCAGTGAGAGCATCTCATTGGGAAACTCTTCTAATTTTGATTAAACAATATATGAAGACAATTCATTATACAATTGTAATTTTATAGGGCGTTGTGAGAATTTGGGCAGAGGTTTGCAAGGATTCAAGACACATGGAAAGCTAGAGCACTCGATCTTTTAAAAAACGTTCCTAGGGATGAGGTTTATGCAAATTGTGTTTCACCCAAACTAGACTAGGCTTCACTGAGCATTGATGTTTTACTTTGCATTGAATGTGAAAGGTTGTGGGATGATTTCATACAGGAAGAGATCAGAAAAGGCATGGAGACCAAAAGAAGAAGGGCGAGGAGAAAAAGATCTTGGTTCTAGCATCCAAGAGCAAGGGAAAAACCAAGAAAGGCTCAAGGAGCTACATCACATGACAAGAAAAGGAAGTTGGACATTGGAAAAGTAAAATGTTTTGCTTGTCACAAACCATGACATTATGCCAACCAATGCCCTAATAAGAAAAAGAACAAACAAACGAATCAGGTTTTTGATACAATTGAGATGGATGAGTTTGCAGCCATAGTTTCACTCATCGCATGCCTCTCTAGTTCAATGGCCACCATTATGTGGTACATTGACGATGGCACTTCATGTCACATGATTGGAGTGTGAGACTACTTTACTAGTTTAAAGGAGCACAGTTTGGATTCCCACATTGAACTTGGCGGCAATGCCAAGCACAAGCCAGTAGGCAGGGGAACTTTCAAGTTTCAGAGGGAGTTCGAGAAGCTTTATAGTGAATGACGTGTTGTGTGTTATAGGATTAAAGAAGAATTTGATCTTTGTTTCAACATTGAAGGAAAATGGTTATGTGGTGACTTTTCAGAAGGGGAAGGTGTATATTTGTCGAGGGTTCCAACCTTAACACAACAAAAGTGCTTGGAGTAAGAAGGAACAAGTTGTATATACTTTAGTTTGATCCCAAGAAAGCATTGGTAAGGAGCAACAATAGCGACCATGACTTGGGGGAGTTGTGGCATAGGAGGATGTCACACTTGCACCATGGAGCACTCAAAGTGCTCAAGGGGGTTGTAATAGGTCTTCCAACTTTTACTATAGATTAGCATGAGGTGTGCAAAGGGTGTGCCATGTATTGGGTAATTTAATTGTACCTTAAATTAATTTACATTAAATTGTCAATCCAAGTACATAGACTTATGAAGTACACTACACTATATGTGCTACGAAATCAATTTTCAGTTGTAGAAATATTTTAATCTATGAATGAGAAATAAAGTGTTGACAATATGGTAGTAAATGAAATTTATTCTTGTGAGAGCATATGAGATGAAATGAAACTTGTGAATTGAAATCCTAGTTTAGAATGTTATGAAATGAAAACGTGATTCTATCCTTTGATGAAATTATTCCTGAGCAAAACACACTGGATTTTTGTAAAAACATGAATTTTCTTATTCTAAGAAGGTAAGATAATTCTCTTCTAGGAAAGTGATTGAAATGTATTCTATAAAAGCAAGAATTCGTAATTTAAGAAAGCATTTAGACCTAATCTAATAAATAAATAGACTAACTATGCTAGCAAAGAAAGAAACTCTAATTTGTTAAAAGTAAAGGCGATTATGCTAGGAAGCAGAGAAATATATTCTATGAAAGTAAAGACAACTATTCTAATTTTATGAAAGTAAAGATCATTTACACTAGAGAGAAATAATCTTATTCTAAGGAAAGTAGAAAAACTATCTGTGGGGACAATATCATCAATCTATCTATGAAAGCGATGAACCTATGTGAAACTTTGAATTGACAAACTTAAAAGGAGCATGTGATTAATTCTTTGAGTTCTTTCATGTGCAATGAGTGTAGGTTTGTGTTATGCAAACAATTTTGAAATGACATGCTCTTAAACTATAACTATGAATCTAAAGGATGGATGCAAATTCAAAGAGCTGGAAATAAATTTTATAGTATAAGGTTGGAAATGTAATGTTTTTGGTGTTTTTGAATGTAATTGAAGTGCCTGATCTATCATGTAAAAGAAGAAACATAGTGAGTGAAAGTAAAGACTAACTATGAAATGAAACACAACATTTAATTGTTAAGGAAAATAGAGTAAAAATAGAGTATGGAGAGGAAAATAATACTACAGATCTTGTAAGCCACAAGGGGGCTCTTTAGGTGATGGACGAGATTTAGAAAACACACAAAACTTTGCTACTATTGGTGCATCTTTTTTATCAGAGCTCAATGACAACAACAAGAAATGCTTGATGTTAAATTTTAGATAGTGTGTACATAAAGACTTGTTCTTTCATTAACATGACATGTTCTTCACTTGTCAGCGGATCTATTTAGAGTGTTTTATGATAATAACTAACTGAGAAAGACATTGCTACATATTTGAAGAGATGAGTGATGATCAAGTGTCACATTTCATTGCATTCTTGATTCTAACGACTCACTGATGACTCAACATTTTTAAAAATATATTAGACATTTCATCACTTGTTTTTGCTAATTCTTAGCTTGTTGATGATGATCATGCTCACCTGAACTTGATCCACTGCCAAGTCATAGTTTTGATATATTCCAATTGTATTTCATAGGCCATGTGATAGTTGACCAAGAGTTTGACTAGACTATTGTAGTTATCCAATGTTCATTTTCTTGTGCTAGATGCGTGGAAAACCATGTTGGAGCGTTTTGACACCTGCCCATGTGATGGAGTTGACCTGTTTACTATGGAATCCATTTGAATGTTGGATGTTGCTACAAATTATCATTAGAGCTACGGAATTTGTCAATTTCTATAGTTTTTGTGAATTAACTGAATTTTATAAAGAAGAACATACAAAACCATAAAGATGTTGGATTTTTTATGCTTTGTCGCTTTGATGACCATTATTCATGCAAAACATGGTAAGATTATATGGGAAAAATAAATTGTGAAGGTTTCTACAAAGGATAAGTGAAAAACTACAGTAGCAATTTGTCAAAAAGGTACCAATTCTCTTGCCTAACATTCCCTCACATTTAGGGTGTTTCATGACTGCATGCATGTTGGAAAAATTTTGAAAATTTTTGGTAGCTTCAGGTTCAAAATATTGTCTTGAATGCTTGGATTAAGAGATCCAAGTTAATTTTGACACCTTTCTTCTTCATTGAAACGAACCACTAGGCGTATTCATTGAAACGAACCACTAGGCTTCTTCATTAATATCCTTACTTTTAGACTCTTGATTTTCTTTTGGAGTGCCTTGTTGGAATTTTAAAGTCTATCTTTCCTTGTTATACCATTAGTACATTCTTTTTAACATTCTATTGTTCTTCTCCTTGAAAATTCCATTCTCTTTTAACATACTTTTCGAAGACTTCTATCTCAGTTATTTCTTCTTTCAATGCTTTAACAATATCTTTCTCCATAGAAAAAGGTGAACCATTATCATGCAGAGGACTATGGATAGTAGGTTATGGTATTTCACTGTTGAAAGCATCTTTAGGAATAAGACAGGGTTCGCTTACCTTTTCATTGTATGCTTGTTTCTCTAAAGCATCAAAATAGTCATAGACCCGTCGTTGTATCTTATCAACCTATGGACTTCCACTTTCAGATAATGTTGGTGACTGTTTTGATTCTTCCACTTCTGCATTTTCAACATCTTTATACGAAACAAGACTCTTTATTATTTTCATACTCATAATTCTTTTGTATTTGTTTTCTGAATTTTTCCTTTCCTTGGAGTTCTTCCTTTTTATACCCTTTTACTTGGGTATAGATATCACAATGACATCTTGCTTAAAAGTCTTGTTATTTGTTCTTGTTGACTTTTTTCTTGAAACAATTATTCTTTGATTTTGCTGACTCACCCTATTACTCTCTTTTTCTTTCATCTTTGATAACCTTCTTTTTTTAACATATTATGATATTAGGGATTTGTCATTCTCAGAAACATCTTGGGCTTCCAACATTATTTGATCCTTTGGCTCTATAATATCATTTCTTGTCTCTGTGAAATCAACCTCATCTCTCTCCTGTACTGGAATCTCTTCAGCCTCTATATTCTCTTCCTAAGGGTTAGGGTTTGAAGTTGAAACCTTGCCCCATTTTCCTTTCATTTTTGGACTAATATTTTCTTCTTCTTCTTTTTTTCCTCTTGGAAAAATCTAGGCAGATCATCCCCGGAGGGAATATTTTAAAGCCCGTCGGCCAGACTAGCAGGCCTATCCCCAAGGGCATCGAGGAGAATTGACCCTCTGACCTCCCGCATTTTCTTCTTCTTCTGATACATCAATGAAATGGTTTCTTATCAAGAAACTATCCCAATTATCATTCCTTAATTTCAATAATTTTTACTAATCCAAAGTGCTCTATGAATATTTCTATAATTTCTTTGGATATTAAACATCATTTTTCTTATGCTACTGATGAGATAATAGGCCACATTTTTCTCTTTACCCTTTAGAAAGTGCATCAAAAGTCTAATATGGTAGAAAAGAATGGTGCCATACTTGCCTTCACAAGTAATATGTTTATGGAGGATGAACAATAGATTTTTCCACATACTTTTGAAAGATGATATAGGCATACATTTTTTCCAATTTGCAATGTCGATATTAGGTTTTCTTAGCAAAACTCTCTAAGAATCATCTTTGAGACGTTGGCATTTAAACTAATTTTCTCCAATCCTTAGAAGTCATGTAGCTTCAACTAGGAATGGTTGTCACCTTCAGTCTAATATCTCCAATCCCCACTTCAACTCCATATGCTCTTGTGACTTCTATATTACAATCTTGAAACTTCTCAAAGAAATTAAACCATCCAACCCTTTTCAATTACTTCCTACACTTTAGATAGGCCTCAAGAAACTTTACACCTTTAGGTTCAAAGTAAATAACAACACCCATCACAAATATTGGTAATTAGGACTTCAAAGTGTACCTTTACACTGCTTGTATGAACATGGTTATGGTATGATCAAGGAAGTTAAAATGACTTCAAGAGAATGGAGTGAGAAAGGTGGTGGTTTATCATGTGTATAGGCGATGACGAATAATGATAGGATCATTGAATCCTGCAATAATGATACAACTCCTCAATAGAATCTTATGAATGATGTGATGACTTATTGGGATTATAGGATTGGGATAATGAGGATTCGAGGGAGTATTAGTAAGGTAGGAAGCATGAAATATATTTTGGCATCATGAATTTGATATGAGGCATTTTTAGAATAGGCCTTTTTTTGAGCTTAAATTGAAAAATAATAGATAAGTCCAAATCCCTTATTCCTATAGTTTAACTTTAATAAAATTGACTAATATGCACTGCTTGTGTTATCTAGTAGGATCTACAAGAACCGATACTGCTTGAAATCATTTATTGCTATTGAATTGGAAATAGGGCCATAACTGCTACTTCAACGAAACTTGGCTAGCTTTCTGAATTTTCTCTGGTTATGGAATTTTATTAGTTTAAGAACATTGAGATTTTTTTTTTCAAATATTATGCAAGGAGGTTGATGATGTTGCTGGAAATGATATTTATTTTTATTAAAAGAGAAACAAACTCTTCAAGTTGATTAGTTTGAATAAAAAATCTTCAAATCTTAAAAATAAAAAAAGAGGGGAAATCCAGGCTGCCAAGAATCTTGGTTTTCAACTAGGATTTCTTGTATGGTTATGCCAACATGTTGGTTTTTATAACTATACTTTTAATTTTAATTAATTTATTTTTTAATGCAAAATAAATTAAATGACATTTGGTGGAAGAGGAGGATAATATCCTTTTTCCACCAATTTCAATTCCGTATTCTACTACAAATTTTGAATGAATTCTTATCTTATTAATGGCTTATGATAACACTTTATTCTATGCCAATTAAGAAGAAAAGTGATTCCTTCTTCATCAATGTTTTTGATTCTCACAACTCTATTATAAAAAACAACTTCTACTTCTTAGGGGCATAACCAGTGTGTTTGGAGTTTCCCTTGAGAATCTTTAAATTTTGAATAAAAAACTAACCCAATCACTTGGTTTTGAACTTTTTGATCTTTATAAAATTGTCATGCCATCTCGTCCTTTGTTGCAGAATGATGTTTGTTTTTGAATGACATCTTTTCTAATTTCATATAAAGCTATGCCAATCTTTGCTTTTGGGTTTTAGAGATATTTAGCCCGAATTTTGTTGTTGTCCTATTTTTCTCCACTTGGAACTCAATAGGAAGTATAATTTTTTTTTTCCATAAACAAGTTCATAATGAGTGTGTTTAGTGGTATCCCTCCATGTGGTATGGTATGTCCAGAGTGATTCCAGAAGTTTTTTTGCCCAATCTTTCCCATGTAAATGCACGGTCTTGGTTAGTATGGCTTTAAGAAATTTATTTCTAGATTCCATTTGTTCATTAGCTTGTGGATGATATGGAATGGATTTGCGATGTTTGATTTTGTACCGCTACATGATCTTCTAAACAAGCTTGGATGTGAATTGTGCATCCTAATTTGTTACAATTTATCTTGGAACACCAAAATGACTGAAAATATCCTCAAAAAGAAATGTAACAACATTTTTAATAACAAAATTAATGGCTTAGCCTCTACCAATTTAGTAACATAATCAGTTCAAACAATATTGTACCTTTTCTACTTTGAAGGTTAACTAATTGGTCCTACAAAGTCTAAAGCCCATTTTTTCAATTGGCTCTATCAATACCTGTGGTTGCAAAGGAATTTTATTTGATTGAACAAGTTTCTCCATCCTTTAACAACTTGCACATCTCTTAACATATTCTTTGACATCCTTAGAAAGAGAAATCCAATAATATCCCAAGAGAAGGACTTCATATTCAATTCTTCTATCAGAGAAACGTCCTCTATAAGGTTCATCATGACATGCTTTAAGTATCTCATGTAAATTAATCTTCTCAAACACATCTTCTAGTGATCAAATCTGCTTCTGTTTGGTACGATTCTCCTTCCATCCAAGAATGGGGTGCACTAGATATGATAAATATTTGTCTTTCTTTGGCTAATAATTGAGAAGGAAACTTCCATGTAGCCAAATAATAATGATATCTACAAACCAAGGAGATTTAGTAGATATTGCAAAAAGATGTTCGTTAGGAAAACTATCCTCTATAGAAATTTTTGTATTAATATTTTGCATTCTAGAAAGAAAATCAACGCACTAGTACAAATGGGGAAAAATTTTGATGTACATTTGTTAGATATTGGACTCATTGTTGTCAGATATTAGACACATTTGAGTCATAATTTTTGTGAGTGAAATTTTCTTGGATATCAGACACTTTTACTACGAGTTAGATATTCAACGGGACTGGCATTGGATATCTAACACCCTCGATGGCTAAGAATGCGTCTAATCATGGAGCATTTTCCGACGGTTGGCTGTCAGATATCCGATGTCAATTTCGTAGGTTTGGGTCAGATATTCGACGAAAATTTGAGTCAGAGATTCGACTGCATCATAGCTAGTGCGATGAAAATGTCATGACTCTGACGATTTGTTTCGTTAGTCAGGAGTCAGGTATTTGATGATAGTTTATTATAATTGTCATTAAATATTCCAAAGTTAGATCTAAGATTTTTGTGATCCATAATGTAGATAAATGTCTTTTGGATTAATCACATTATTAGGATTTGGTCGACATTTCGAACCAATTAATGTGTTCCATCCTCAGGACAAGGTGAAGAATCAATCGATCTTAAGGAATAAATATGATGGACGCATCATTGCCTAGAATTAGCTGTTGAAAATTAGCCGTTGGTAAATTAGTTAATAAGGTAAGTAAAATATTATTAAAAATTAGAGGTAAGGAGTTATCTATTAAAATAATAATATATATTTAGTTAAAAACTAGCTGTCAAGGTTACTAATTAAAGTCAAATATCCGACGGTTGTATGATCATTAAAAAAATATATTTTAATCCCCATTCCTATGGCAAATGAAGCAATCCATAACAAACATTTTCACCAAGAGGTGCAAAGGGTATGCATAAAAATTCATTCTAGATCGCTGAATTTCAGAATAGGAAGCATCAAGGCTAAGGTTTCTTTTGTTGTTTTCAGATCTTCATATATATATATTATCATTGGAGAATGTTTATACCAGCGATTTATGCACAAAAAGAGATGGGCCATGACTATAATGTCCAAATGCTTGATACAAGCGTAATATTTGACCCAAATAATGATGATTTTTCTTTATATTTGAGAGGTGGTTGGAAGTGGATATTCTTTGTTCTTGATAGACATGGAGTTTTGTACTACTATGACATGGCACAAACAATGGGGAATACTAATGGGAATCACAAGCCAACACCTTACTTAAAAGGGACATCATGCAACCAATCATGTATCTAGATTATTTGGCCCTTTGATTTCATCTCACCACCATGGGACATCACAAGATGAGAAGCCTATTCCATATCATGCTATTAAACTACTTATGCCAGTTGTTAAGGTGGATGTAGAACAAACTAATTTTTGGTTTTGTTTTAGAATGATTTCACCATAAAAATGATATACTTTGTAAGAAGAAAGTGCAATAGATCACACAGATTTGATTGAGCAAATAACAAGAGTAAATGATTCACTTTTTTGTTTACAAATGATGGAAAATAATCTTCCTTGTAGTCCAATCAGTAGTGGACATCAATGCACAACCAGCGAGATCATCTTATTGGGAAACTCTTCTAATTTTGATTAAATTTAATAGGGCGTTGTGATAATTTGGGCAGAGGTTTGCAAGGATTCAAGACACATGGAAAGCTAGAGCACTTGATCTTTTAAAAAAAGTTCCTAGGGATGAGGTTTATGCAAATTGTGTTTCACCCAAACTAGACTAGGCTTCATTGGGCATTGATGTTTTACTTTGCATTCAATGTTTGATGATTCACCACAACCTTGGTGTACATATATCAAAGGTCATGTGTTTAACCCTTAACCCAGCTTTGGACCATTTTTTTATTAACGTGTTCTAATCACTTGGTAATATTTGTGCCAACTTAGTATGGGAGGATCTTCTAGAATATGGAAGGAATTTGAAAGAAGATGGAATCTATGGTAGGCGAGTCATAGTTGAAGACGAAAATATATCATATTCCTATTATCAAACTAGATGATAGAGATAACCTTTCGAAATAGGAGAATATCATCTAGGAAAAATATGTTGGAAAATAGTTTGTACTTGAATAAAAGTTATATCCTCATGCACCATCAGTTTCTTGTCAAAAATGGGATGTTATATCGACCAAGCTTGCAATGTAATTTTTTTTGTAGAGGTATTGACATTATTTGTAACCCCTAGCTTTTGTATGCACAATGATAATGAACATGATCTAGATTACATCTCATTGGTTGTTGAAACATTGGCCACAATTCTATTGTGTAAATAATGATCCATCCAAGGTAACTATTGCTAAGTGCTAAGGAAATTATACCATTAAGGTTTCACGATTGTGATAGTTCTAATACGTGGTTAGTTTCCATCCTTTTATTGAAAATTGGCGCATCTGCAAGACAATCATATAAAGAGAAAAAAGAAATGGGAACAACCCTTGTGAAAGTTCTTCCATGCATGCAACATGAATATAGCATTGCATAGGTGAAAGGTGGAAACATGGCTCACATTAATGACAATAGTAAAGCATACCTAACATTGAACTCAACATAAGTTTTCCAAATTATTTCAACAATATTTTGGAGACACTAAAAATTTCAAGTCTAGCCTTCACTAATGTGTATAGGGATGATGCAAAATACACAGAATGTACAATTCACACCATTCATGGGTGCACTAAATCTAGAAGAACCTAGAAATTGACCATGTCGAGTTTTATGTCCATGAGATATTTTTTGAGTCCATATTAGATGTTGCATTGAGATTGTTGTAGTGGCTACACCCACCCTCCAAAATTTTGCCTATGATTTGTTTTGGAGCCTCCCTCCTCAAATCGAAACAATTCATCTTACATTGACCCATGTACTTGTGCTTTAATTGATTTTATTCTTTTGCTTACGACTTGTGTTTTCTAACTTGCTTTTTTGTCTAACCCGCAAGCCCATCCCTTGACTTGGTTTTAACCTGGTTATAGGCCTACCTTAGTGAACTGCACAATCCTTGAGGGAAACCAACCTTCAGTCCAAGAATTGTGCAGTCCAAGCCCGCGGTGAGCCTTTAGATCCAGAATTGTGCAGTCCAAGCTGATAGCCAGCTTTCAGCTAGGAAACTGCGTAGAGCATGAGAGGCATCCTGAGCCACTCAACCCAAAAATTTCATGGAAACTTTCCCTTAGCAGATGCCCGATGCATGAGCTAGTGAGTTGTCCAATTTCCCCTAGAATTATGCAATCTGTCTGTGCATGCATGAATTTTTTTTCCCAAAAAGAAAAAATGAAAAAAAAGAAAAAGAATCCCTAGAAAATAGGGATCTATTTTTAGCAGTCGAAGTTACAGTTGAGTGATTTTTGGAAACTGCTGCCAAGTGTCGCTTTTTCCTGCATTTTTGGCCTTCTCTTCATAAACCCTAAATCAAACAAATCTATTTGATGGAAACTGCTATAGCTTATTTTCAAATTCGATCTTGGAGCTTTGGCATTCCCAAGGAGATCTAGGAACCTTAAGCACAATCTTCACAAATTTTCCAGGTAAGTCTTGCTCTTTGAGTCTTCTGCTACTTTTTCTGTTGCTTTTGTTTGCTTGGCTTGTGAGAGTGTTGTTTTACCCATTTTATTGAACATCCACTGGTGTTTTGATTTGTTTTAGCTTGAAGAAGTGATGTTTTAAGTTTCACATTTATTTTCTTAAGTGTCGCATGCATAACCTAGTTTTTGCACTAACGGTCACTGTTACAACGTCTCTCTCCACAAGCTTCACTGTTCTTCAGTTTGATTGATTATTTCACTTTCTTTGTTTGCATGCATCATCATACACTCAGATTTGCACCCACCTTCATTTACACTTTCATATCTGCTCATTTTCATGTTGCCATTGGGCAGATCTGGGCTTCCTTGGCTCGGATCTAGCTCTTCCTAGGCATGCACTACACATTTATGGATCTTAAGGCTCTGCCTTGGCTCCAAGAATTGTGCAGAGGATGCTAAGGCTTGGATCCAACTATGCATTGCACAACTCTAGGAGCCAACCTTGAGCCTTGGCCAATGGGATTGCGCAATGTGCAGTCCCAGCTGGGCCTCAGCCTAACTGAATTGTGCATTGCATAGTTCTAGTCAGAAACACCTCTCCACTGGTAGTTGGGACTGAGCAATGTGAAAAACCAACTGGTAGTTAGTCACATTTGAGAGCCAGTATTGCACAATCCTTCATAGCAGTTGCCCAGTTTGTTGTTTGATCTGTTCTTGAAGTTCTTTTGGTTTCAAGCGAACATTTTCATGCCATTAGTGTCCTCTCTGTCTCTAGGTACAACAGTTGTTGAGAAACTATCCAAAGTTATAGGTTACGTCCAAGAGAGATACATCAAAGGATACAATTGAAAGTAGTATTGGGGAAACAATTAAGCAAGTGTCCATGAATTTACTAGTTTATGCAGACACACATCTGTTTATTGAGAAGGGAATGAAGTTAACATGGTAGGAAATCAAGGATATCTTTGCAGGAGAATTCAAGGAAGATATAGAAGATCAGAAGGTGTATGTCAATATCCACCAATCAAGCTTACATAAAGGTGCATGCAAGTACCCCGCATTCCCTTGTGTGGACATCATCCATTGGATTGTCTCACACATAGATCCTGAGACTATGACAATGAGCAGTGATAGTGGATTACAACTTGCTACCTTCATGAAAAAGAATTATCATCATATGTATCACTCACCTTAGCCAATGAACTGCATGGATGAACTTTTCTATGCCACCCACAACTATGTAAACACCAGAGATATTATAAAGTGCTGGGTGAAGGATCCATCAAAGTTAAGATCCATGCCCAATCATGTTTACAAGACAAAGTCACTCAGAAAGGCCTACCAACTCTTGATCATCTTTGCATGATGATTGTATCGTCAAGATAACACATAGACCTTTATGGAGAAATGGGTGGTTATGTTGGACCAATTGGTGTATGATGGAAGGCCATTCAACTCGTCAGATCTGTAGGCTCTTCAGTTGAAAGTCCATGTGAATAACACCTGGGATCCACCCAAGGATGAGCAAGCAAGATTCCACATGTCCACATATTTACTTGATGCAATCTGTGTCCAACATCAGTTTCCTGGCATGGGTTGGATATGGACACCACAAGAGAATGTTGTCAATATTTATTGTAAGTTGCTTTCCGAGTGCAGCTATTGAGGAGTTATGGTGAGGCTAGCTGACCATTTCATCGTCCCGGTGTACAAGTTTATCTTTGAAGAGGATCCACCTTGCATGTCCCAAGAAGCAATGAAGGAATTACTTAACATTGCAGATTGGTATGCTTCACTTGTGGCATCTTCATCAAGATTTTTGGCAGAGAGAAGCCTCTGCATGTTCTACCAAGGTTCGTCACGGACAAGTTGGTCATGCAAGAGGTTGAATATCACATCTCCACAGGGTTATCAATAGGGCTGCATAGGAGGAAGAAGGAACCATGGCCTGCTCTTCCTTTGTAGATTGGATTCTACGAGATTAAGAGCTTGAAAGATGCAAATACTGAAGCCAAGGAGATAGTGAAGTTTGAGTTCGGCACCAGAGATTACAATTCGTATGATCCCCACAAGATTTGCAAGAACCAAAGTGTGAAAGTGTATTATCCATGGATCCACGGGGCATATCATTGGGTAAAGGAGGACCCTTGGAGATATTGTTACAACCACTCCAAGCTCAATGAACCAGTCAACATAGACATAGCATGGAAAGTTGCTTTGCAGGCAGCAACACCACAAGAAGCAACAACAACAACATCAATAAGTAGAAAACTGACACAGGATACAGGTAAGAGGAAGATTCATGAGAACCTATAGGATGAGCAAAGCTGAAAGTTCAAAGAAGACCCTCTCATTGAGAAAGAAATGGAGGCAAAGAGGAAACAACACATAAAGAGAGTAGAGTGAAGGAAGAGAGAAAAACAATGGTTGGAGGAAGCACAAAGGAAGTTGTAGGAAATAAATAAGAAGATGAAAGAGGAATAAGAGCTAAGAAGGAGAGAGAAGGAATAGAAGCAGAAACAGGAACAGGAGGAAGGGAATGACACGATCATAGAGAAAACTGTGCCCATACAGATTGAGTAGTCAAAACAACCAACAAATGAAGAAGAGGGTGAGAAGATCCATAATTGGGAGATTTCTCAGCAGATTGAGCAAATGGTTGAAGAAATAGACATGGAGTTGGCACATGAGCCATAGGACAAAGATATAGATATCATGCTGACAACAACCATGATTGCCTCTCAGTCTCCACCACCTCCAGTATCAGAACCAGTCCTGAGCGAGCAAGGAGAGATTGTTCTCCTTTATGATGATCCAATGATGGATGTGTACAATCTTTCATTTGATGAGTTGCAACAGAGGATTGTACATGCATGGAGAAAGCACTTCCAAAATGATCACACGTCACCTGAATTTATGAAGGAAATGGTGATTGTGCCAAATGTCAGAAAACATCCAGTTTCCATGGCTGATGCCACTATGGCTTATGCAAGAGCGACGAGATCAAATTTCAAGTTCCTGTTAGTAGAGAATGAGCAGGTAGCAAGGAAATTGCAAGCGACCAGGAGAAAATCAGAACAATCCGCATGATCCACAATGGAATAAATGAGGAAGGTGATACTTGTTGAAGTATCAACTCTTGAGGCCACCATGCCAAAACTCTATGATAGATTTGTCACCATGCATAAGGCAGCTTTCCATCTATTTGGTTTCTAGTGGCGGTGTAGGAAAAGTGTCCGAACTCTTAGGGACATGCACACTACTATTGCTCATGTGCAAGAATGGACAATGAGATACAAAGGAGCCCTGCTTCACTTGCCCAAGATGATGAAGACATAGGAAGAGCTAGACAAAGCAAAGATTTGTATGCAGATCCAAAACTATGAGTGGCTCGCCCTGTTCGTCAGTAACATACAAGCTTTATATGCAAGGTTGTTGAATATCTTGGATGCGATGGTGAGGACGCATAGGATTCCATTAATAAGTTCTCTCACCGTAGCTAGGGAGAAGAACCAAGTATGACTAGAGATCAACTGGCACATGGAGTAGCTCAGGTGAGAGGACACCATTGATGACTTGGAGATGAGCGTAGAAAACAAGCAAAAGTACATTGGTGGTCCTGTCATAGTCAATACTAGGCTGCACATGCTTAAGGATGAGTTGGAAGAAGGTTCCATGACCATAAACCCACATGCTATGGAGGCAAGAGTTCGTTACCAGAAGGAAACTATCAAGTAGTATGGGGACACCATGGTGCAGTACCAAGCTTGGTACTAGTACGTCACTGAGAGTCATCAAGTGGAGGAAGCCGAGTTGGTCTTTCCCCAAACCTCTAAATCATAGTGTTTGTCATGTTAAGTTGTCTCTAGACTATTTCATCTCACATGGGTATATCTAGAAAATGTATATTATTTGCAAATATGTTTTAAGTGAAATTCCAAGTGTCATTAGTGGAATGTGAACAGTCACTATGTAATATAATGAGTTATTTGCAAACAAGTTGAAGGGTCATGAGGGTAGTCAAAGAGTCAAAGGGGAATGTCAAGGTTCATCCCGCCATTTGTTATAAATAAAACCTCATAACTCATAGAAGGGGATTTTGGGAGACAAACTTTGGGTTAGGCTTAGGCTTAGAGAAGGCTTTGGAGTATTGTGACGAGCCTTGGCTTCTCCACAACGTAGAGCGAGTATACTTCTTTGGAGGAGTAGGTGTTCATGGCTGTAATGTTCCACTATTGGGGCTAATGGCTGTCAATGGTGTATACATGGATGGAAATTTCACTTAATAATAATATAATTCAGCTATCACATTTCCATGCATATGTTGTTACTATAGTTGGACTACTCCGATTGCCTTAACAATGTATGTTGTTTAAAATACACATTTTATTATGAACTATTTTGTTTGCAGTTGTATGAATCTTGTTGAATGCATGTTTTTGGATTAACCTGTCACTTTGTTTTGTGGAATATTCCACATTGAAGCTTGTGATGTCATTCCGCTCGTGTGTTCCTTTCAGGCTGCATACTATTACAGGCTTCAAAGGGACACACTTCCTTTTCCCCTCCATGTGTTAGAGCCCCCATGCATCTCACTTGACTTGATGCAAGTTCACATACTCGCTTTTGACCAAAGTCATCATACTTATCTTTGCGTGATATCAAGTTCAAGGCACTACATTACCACCCACTGTCGGGACTCCTACTCCGAACGGTTCGAGGTCTAGTTGGGACTTCTTACTGGGGAGATCGCATTGAATGTTGGTGGGTCCAAGACCGTCAACATTTTTGGCCCTCAAAGGAGGGATAGATGACAAGTTGAGCCCTTAATGTCTGTTTTGAATTTATGCACAAAATTCATGACTTACATCACAATCTCAACTCCGACATGTTTTTCTCATGCTCATGATTTTGAAGTGTCGGAGGATGTTGTTGATGACTTGTCACAACTTAAATATGATTGTGAAGGCGTAATAGCCTTGTTAACACACGTAGTTTCCTTTTTGGGCTTTTGTGACAGGAATGAAGTCCCCTCAGGTGACATTGTTTGTGGGTTGTTCGCTTACATGTTTGAAAGGCGCACTAAGAAATGGTGTCTCACATTGCCCCCAACCTCTATTCACTCTTTCAATCACATGTTCAAAGAGTTAGGTCATGATTTATTTCGTTATGAATGTAAAGCACTTAATCAAAAAATTTTGAAATTACGAAAAGAATTTGATGAATCTATTGCGCAATTTTGGAAACGATTCCGTCATCTCACTTTTGAATTTTCGAAAGATGAAGTTGATTGGAAATTTTTGACTGAAATATTTCAGTATCTTCTTCACATATCTAACAATTCACATGAGTTATAATCATTCGAACGCCTCCCATCATACCTCGGTATTAGAGATTCTAAATCTGGATGGACAAGGTTGCTGTCATAAGTGACCCTCCGTCCCCTTCTCATCAAACAAATCTAGCTCCACAGGAAAAGGTAGGAGAAGTTGTGAACCTACCTGCTGAACTGTCACCTTCTCCTCCCACCCCACTTGCTTTGGATTTCTGCGTAGATTTGGGCTGCAAGCCTGATGGTTGTCACGTGGTCTCATCTCCTCAACCTCCATTTTCTGAATCCTTTGATCCTCAATATTTTGGTGTCTTCTGTTCATCTATTCCAGTTTCCACAAGTGACGTTCACAAGGATCAAGTTATGGACGGAGTGGGTGTTGAGAAATCAACCCACACTAGAATTTCTGATGAGTATGTGTGGGAATCTGAAGAAGAAGATGCAATGAAGGATGACCTCCTTCTGTCCACACCTCCTCATCTTTATCCTGACATCTTCTGCGATTATGCCATTTCTGATTTTTTTTGTGAAAATTTATCCCCGGATGTTTCCTCTTCAAATCTTTCATAGAACACGCAAAATGTCAGTTTGTCATTTGATTGTGGAGAGGACAAATATTTCTTCTTGAATTTACCTGATCTCTCATCTTTCATTTCCAAAAATTCAAAGGGTGAATCTTTTTTGTTTCTCATAAACCCCTCTGTATGATTCATCAGATAATGAGGATGCAAATGTACATCTTGAATTTTCTGATTGTGGTTGTTGTGTTTTCTTCACTCATTCATTTGACCAAGAGTTTGATTCACTTACTATTAATATTTCTAAGCCACCAATCTTTGATAATCTACTTACTGATGAAGTCGAAACTGCTCAAGCTGTGGAGGCACTTTAGCCCGAGCTGATGGTTATGTCAGATTCTCAGAGCCTTGATGTTAGTTCCGCTTCTGATTAGAAATATGTTGATTCCCCCCAGGATACTCATCACTCTCTTAGTCACATTGAAAATCAATATGATCTACAGTTTCTGCATCCTCTACCAGAATCATACGATCCTATCGCTCATGCATTGGAGGAGTCATATGTAACGAGCACTGTTGCGAAACAAATTTTTTTTCCTTCTTTATGTTTTCTCATTTTTCACATTTGAAAGAGTGTGCATCCTTGTCATCTGTGCACAATGTGACACAACATGGTACGTTAGTAGAGTGCCTGTCTTGTGCTTTCAATTATTTCTTTTTTGTATATGCATTCAAGCTTCGAACATTCTGGTTTGCATTATTTTATCTTTGTTGTTTACTGGTTTTCCTAAATAGCTTTCTTGTTACCCACGCCATCATTTACATGGGTCAACTGATGCGTTGGTGGCTTCATTAGAAATATCACTTCATGTGATTCGGCCCATGCTCTGTTTATCTTAGGAGTAGGAGTAGTGTTTACTTTCTTGTTTTTCTTTTGCTTACTTGGTTTTGTTTTCATCTTACTTTTTTCTTTCGGTTGTTTGTTTTTTTATGCACCTGTAGGATTAGTTTTCCCATGAAACCGTGTTCGACTTCTTGTGACAAGTAGGGTGAAATACAAGAGGACTTGTACAACTATAAACATTTTATTATTCATCTATTCCCTCTCTTTATTAAGATCTTGCATTTGTTTTAGTTGATGACACCTTGATGGAAAATACATTCCTTTCAAAGCGAGTCTTAGTGAAATCGCAACGCTTGCACTTTTAACTATTACCGCCTAATCTGATGAATTTTCTATATTCAGTTAACCCTTATCAACTCATTCTAGTAGAGTAAGGTGAGGGGGAACCTTAAAAAGTATGTCATAGGTATATATAAACATCATTCTCTGAAGGGACAACCTATTCTGCTCTCAATAAGTTGGGATCCCTCTTTTGCCTGATGAAATAAATAAGTGCCTATGCACAGTGATTTGAAAAATAAAAAAATGAAATGAAAAATAAAATAAAGGTGAAAGAAGAGAAAGGCTTCATGCATAGAAAGGTGAAGAAATTAACTCCGTCGGGGTACTGTCTAGGCTCGCTGGAAATGGAGCAATGCTTGTGTTCCTGAAGTGACTCCGCCGGGGTACTGTCTAGGCTTTCTGGCAATGTAGCAACACTAGAGGTGAAACTAAAACTTTGACAGTCTATATTATTGTGCATCAATATACCCCTCATCCCTAATTAAAACAACTCAGTTGACTTGGCTTGGTATGTGTGTTGCTAATAAAGAGAATGGTAGGGACTACATCTTTAGCTCAAGCTAGTAAATAAGCCATGACTATCAAAGAATCAAACAATACTTATGAAAGAGTTAGAGTCACTTTACATGAGATAAGGTCCATACAGAGTGCTAGAGTTTTACCAGTGTGTCGTCAATGTTATAGTGGCTACAACCACCCTCCAAAATTTTGCCTATGCTTTGTTTTGGAGCCTCCCTCCTCAAATCAAAACAACTCATCTTACGTTGACCTTGGTACTTATGCTTTAATTGAGTTTATTCTTCTTCTTACAACTTGTGTTTTCTAACTTGCTTTGCTATCTAACCTACAAGCCCATCTCTTGATTTGGTTTCAACCCGGTTTTAGGCTTGCCTTAGTGAACTGCAAAATCCTTGAGGGAAACCAACCTTTAGTTCAAGAATTGCATAGTTGAAACCTGCAGTGAGCCTTCGGCTCCAGAATTGCAAAGTCTAAGTTGATAGCCAACCTTCATCTCAGAAACTACGTAGAGAATGAGAGGCAGCCTAAGCCACTCAACCCAGAAATTTCACAGAAGCTTTCCCTCAGTAGTTGCCTGATGCATGAGCTAGTGAGTTGTCTAGTTTCCTAAGAAACTACACAATCTCTTCATGCATGCAAGGAAGATTTTCCCCGAAAAAGAAAAAAGGAAAAAAGTGAAATAGCGAAAAAGTATCCCTAGAAAATAGGGATCTATTTTTAGCAGTCAGAGTTACACTTGAGTGATTTTTGGAAATTGCTGCCAAGTGTTGCTTTTTCTTAGATTTTTTGCCTTCGCTTTATAAACCATAAATCGATCAAATATATTTAATGAATGCTGCCATAACTCATTTTCACATTTGATCTTGGAGCTCTTGCATTCCCAAGGAGATCTAGGAACCTTCAACACAGTATTTGAAACTTTTCTGGGTAAGTCTTGCTTTTCTAATCTTTTGCTGCTTTTTCTGTTGCTTTTGTTTGCTTCACTTGTGAGAGTGTTGTTTTACCCATTTTATTGAACAACCATTGGTGTTTTGATTTGTTTTAGCTTATAGAAGTGTTGTTTTAAGTTTTGCATTACTTTTCTTAAGTGTCACATGCATAACCCAATTTTTGTAGTAACAATCGCTATTACGGAAACTCTCTCCACAAGCTTCACTGTTATTTAGTTTGATTGATTCCTGCACTTTCTTTGCTTGCATGCATCATCATACACTCATATCTACACCCACCTTCACTTACACTTT
This sequence comes from Pinus tabuliformis, assembly GCA_031772625.1. Classification (NCBI taxonomy): domain Eukaryota; kingdom Viridiplantae; phylum Streptophyta; class Pinopsida; order Pinales; family Pinaceae; genus Pinus; species Pinus tabuliformis. Next base: position 982,555,447 of record CM062806.1, on the reverse strand, counting down.
TAGATCTTCTTGTTTTCATGTTGCCATTGGGTAGATCTAGACTTCCTTGGCCTAGATCTAGCCCTTCCCAGGCATACACTGCAAATTTATGGATCTCAAGGCTCTGCCTTGGCCTTAGGAATTATGCAAAGGCTGCCAAGGCCTGGCTCCAACTATGCATTGCGCAGTTCTAGGAGCTAACCCTGAGACTTGGCCATTGGGATTGCACAATGCACAGTCCCAATTGGACCTTAACCTCACTGAACTAGGCATTACACAGTTCTAGTGAGCAATGCCTCCCCACTGGAATCTGGGACTATGCAATGCGCAGAACCAATTGGTAGTCAGTCACCTCTAAGAGCCATTATTGTGCATCCTTCCTAGCAGTTTCCCAGTTTGTTGTTTGATCTGTTCTTGAAGTGCTTTTGGTTTCAAGCTAACATTTGCATGCCATGAGTGTCCTCTTTGTATTCGGGTACAATAGTTGTTGAGAAAATCTCCACAGTTACAGGTTACATGGCTTCCAAGAGAGCCGCGTCAAAGGATACAATTTAAAGTAGAATTGGGGAAGTAGTTGAGTAGGTGTCCATGTATTTACCAGTTTATGCAGACACTCAACTGTTTATTAAGAAGGGTATGAAGTTAACATGGTAGGAAATCAAAGATATCTTTGCAGGAGACTTCACAAAATATCTATAAGATCGAAAAGTGTATGTCAATATCCTTCGGTCAGGCTTACATAAGGTTGCATGCACTTTCCCTTGTGTAGACATCATCCACTGGATTGTCTCACACATAGATCCCGAGACTATGACATTGAGTAGTTCCAGTGGAACATAGCTTGCTACCTTCAGGATGGATAATTATCATCAGATGTATCAATTACCTCAGTCGGTGAACTGCATGGATGAACTTTTCTGTACCATCCACAGCTACATAAATACCAGAGATATTATAAAGCACTGGGTGAAGGAGCCATCAAAGTTCAGATCCACTTCCAACCATGTTTACAAGACAAAGTCACTCAGAAAGGCCTACCATCTCTTGAAAGGTAGGAAGACTGTCAAAAATCTTAGGGACATACACACTTCCATTGCCCATGTGCAAGAGTGGACAATGAGATAGAAAGGATCCTCGCTTCACTTGCCAAGGATGATGAAGTCGCAGGCAGAGCTAGACAAAGCAAAGATCCGGATGCATATCCAGAACTATGAGCATCTCACCCTGTTCGTTAGTAACTTAGAGGCTTTATATGCACGATTGTTCAAGAGTTTGGATGTGATGGTGAGGATGCATAGGTTCCTGTTAATCGGTTCTCTCATTGTAGCTAGGGAGAAGAACCAAGTATAACTAGAGATCGACCGGTACATGGAGTAACTCAGGCGAGAGCCCACCAACAATGACTTGGAGATGATTGCAGAAAACATGCATAAGCACATTGGTGGGCTTGCCGTAGTTAAGACCATGCTGCACATGCTTCAGGATGAGTTGGAAAAAGGTTCCACGATCATATACCCACAAGCTATGCAGGCAAGATTTTTCTACCAGAAGGACACTATCAAGCAGTATGGGGACACCATGGCACAATACCAAGCTTAATACTTGTACTTCATCGAGAGTCATCAAGTGGAGGTTGCCGAGTTTGTCTTTCCAAAACTTCTAAGTCATAATGTTTGTCTTGTTAGGCTATGTCTAGCCTATTTTGTCTCACATGGCTATATGTGGAAAATGTATATTATTAGTAAATATGTTGTTAGTGAAATTCCAAGTGTCATTAGTGGGATGTGAATAGTCACTATGTAATATAATGAGTTATTTATAAACAAGTTGAATTATCATGAGGGTAGTCAAAGAGTCAAAGGGGAATGTCAAGGGTCACCCCACCCTTTTTTATAAATAGAACCTCGTAACTCATAGAAGGGGCTTTTGGGAGCCAAGCTTTTGGCTAGGCTTAGGCTTAGAGAAGGCTTGGGAGTATTGTGACGAGCCTTGGTTCTAGAAAACATAGAGCGAGTATACTTCTTTGGAGGAGCAAGTGTTCATGAATGTAATGTTCCACTATTGGGGTTGGTCACTGTCAATGGTGTATGTATGGATGGAACTTTCACTTAATAATAATATAACTGAGACAACATGTTTTCATGCATATGTTGTCACTGTATTTGGACTCTTCCGGTTGCCTTAGCATTGTATGTTGTTTAACTTACACATTTTCTTATGAACTATTTCATTTGCAGTTGTATGAATCTTATTGAATGCGTGTTGTTGGATTAACCTGTCACTTTGTTTTATGGACTATTCCGCATTGTAGCTTGTGATGTCATTCCGCTCATGTGTTCCTTTCAGGCTACGTACTATTACAAGCTTCTAAGGGACACACTTTCTTTTCCCCTCCATATGTTAGAACCCCCATGCATCTCACTTGACTTGATATAAGGTTACACACTTTCTTCTGACCAAAGTCATCATACATATCTGTGCGCGCTATCGCGGTCAAGGCACTACATTACCACCCACTGCTGGGACTCCTACTCCAAACGGTCTGAGGTCTAGTTGGGACTTCTTACCTGGGAGATCCCATTGAATTTTGGTGGGTCCAATACCATCATCAGAGATAAAGAGTTCCAATTGGCAAGGAAAATAGAAAGTTTTCAGACAAATCCATGCTATGGGATGAAAAATTTCCTTGAAAATGGAGTTGTATAACCCTTAGAGGAAATTTCATCCTAAAAGTGCCCATGAAATTTTCATGTAATTTCCATGTCACAATATGTAAACCAATCAAAATCCTTCAAATTTAAAAATTGGTACATATCCCAAATAATTTTAAATTGTTTAATTTGTGTATACGTGAAATAATTTTTTATTAATTTAGGTATCAGTGAATATATATATATATATATATATATATATATATATATATAAAATTTACCGAATTCACACATATGAATTAAATATTGAAAAACTTATTAGTGCAATGCAAATCTTGATATTAGTGAAACGATATAAATAAAAAAAGTGGGCCCATTTGACATTAGTAACCATGCCCCAAAACAACACCAAAAAAATAGTTAAATATAAAATATGTGTAGATAGTTAAATAAAAATAAAAATATACAGATAGTTAAATATAAAATATAAATATAGATAATTATAGTTAAATAGTTAAAAAATATTTAAATATAAAATATAAAATAGATGAATAGTTAAGAATAATTGAGTAGTTAAGAAAACATATTTATTCCAAGCGAAATTGTGGCCTCACTAGACAATGTTGTTAAAAAAACACAAAAAATAGTTAAATATAGACAATTAAATTTAAATATAAAAGATATATAGACAATTATTTTAATATAAGTGCCTTATATTGAGGGATTTCAATAAAAGTAAAAAACAGAAATATTATATTTAAAATTTGTATTAAACCCTTGCTAATAAATATTGTGGAACATAGATAAAAGTAAGTAATATAAAAAAATTGTCTACATGGTATTTTTTATTAATTTCTTGATTTTTCTGTAGGAGTCCACTTTTTGGCTGAAATTTCGTCTAATGACTACTTTCCTATGCCCTGTATGTCAAATCCTACAAAACAAGTTTATGAACAAAATTGTTTCTTCTCAAATGATAACTAAACAATAATATTAAGACTACAATGGATGCAAGGAAATATCGGGTGGTGCAACAAAGCAGTAGCCCTTTTATGGATAGATATGGCGTGTGGAAAAAAAATCCATATTTATGTTATTAAAGTGGTATTTTGATGGGTGGAATTGTAACAAGAAGGCCATTGTAGCAAAAAGATGATATTTCTAGCAATGCATTTGATCATAATCATTCATGCCATTATAAAAAAGAGTAGTTATTCTTGCTGTTGAGCAGGATATTGCAAGTGACAATGTTGTTGTGACCAAATTTAATATTAGTGAAATTTAATTAGGAAGACCTATCTTTATAAGGCATGCATACACATTAAGAGTGGTTATAAATAGAAATCTTCATAGAAATTGTAAGGCCATTTTTACGGTGAAATAATAGAAAGTTGTGGAGTTCATAAATTCATCACTAGTGACCACGATGGCAATAGAAGTTGCAAAAAATAGAGGAACTGTAAAGCTTGTGGGTTCAATTATATTCTAATATTTATATATATTAGAAAATCAAAGGTGAGCATGATGTAAAATCTCAAAGAACTTTAATGAAGGGTGAATAAAATTATTCTCATTAATGAGGGCGGTGACTGCTTGGAAAATTTTGATAATATTATATGGAAGGGTGATGAAATTTTGGCGATATAAGGGGGGTATGGGAATTCTGAGGGGAAGAAAAATTTTCGGAGGTTACAAAGGGGAGAAATAGACAGGGGGATAGAGGGAATATATGTAGAGAAATTTGATATTTGAGTAATTGTTCTTGGGGTTTTCAGCACGGGGGTCAGAAGGCCTCAAATACGAAATCTTTTGGATTGGGAATCGTATAGGTTGATCCTAGATAGGATGGGAGGAAAAGGGTCGGTTTGGTAGAAGGAGCGAGAGCAACAACATATTAGAAACAACTTCAAATTGATTTCCAAGTATTCCTCTACATTCTTTTCAGTTCAAAGTTATTGTCCAGTCAATTGACCAATTTAGGGCTTAGATTTAATCTGACATAAATTATTAAAATTGGGTTCTCTAGTTTAATGCACAAATATGGTTTCAGATGTCCCATATGAAAATAAAGGCATCCAATGATAATTGAAGTTGCAAGTAACAAAATGGTATTAGCTCATATTTAGAGCTCCAATGTCCAAGAGAAACTGTTTGTACAAATGTGTATGAGTTAAAGAAATATGCATGCATCTATGTTCTATAATGACATGGACTTAAAACATGGTTATCATGTTTCCTTTTCCCACCATGAACAATTCCAAAAGTAATACTTCTGAAGAAGAAACATTTTGAGTAGTTGCGAAAAGACAAAAGATTACTTCTAGAAATGTCAAGAATATTTATATATATTAAATCTCTAAATAATGCCATCATATATTAAAATAACTAACCCAAGAATACAGTGAAAAAAGTATAGTGTTATCTCACCTCAATTGGTGTGATAAATTCTAAACGCTTCTACCAACTTGATTTCCTTGTCTTCTTGTTAAATTAATATGTGCACACGATCAAAAGGTTGCAATTCACTCAAAAGTGCCATTTTAATTCAAGTATTGTAAAACTTGGTAGTTGGTACTAGAATGTACAAATTAAATTTCTTCCTAGTGCAAACAAGTTCACAAAGCTTCCAATGTATTAGATACAAAAGTTATTTGTTGCATAATATAAAATTATAAATGATTTTAATGTTTGTATTATTTATTTTGAAGGTATTAACTAAATAGAATTTGAACATGTAAGCAATGGGAAACACCACAATATCACAACTACATGTATCCTTCATCTTGCTACTCATGATATCAACCCTGTTCCATCATTTCTGACTATATAGTGTTAAATTTAGGCATGTTCTATGCTAGAGCAATTTATTTAAATTTTCACAGTTAGCAATCACATCAGCATTATGATAAACTGCAGATAGAACATAAATATAAAACGCAGAAGACAAGCCAAGACAAGAGGACACAAGATATGGCGTGAGCCAGGGACAAACCCCACAATGTGTGGGGAAACCCTTGATCAATTCTTCTTATATTCTTCAATAGATCAGCAAAGAGACAGATAGTACAGATATACAAGACTGATATTTATGACAGCAGTAGAAAAGACGAGACCAAAGAAGACAATGCTGGTTGTACAGGACAAACTTTTCCTCTGAAGATCATACATCTGGTACCAACAGGATGTTCAACAAACTAAGCCAATCATGATCAACCTTTGACCCAAAACATCTCCCAGAACTCTGATGTCTTTCGTTGCACTAGCTGTCACTGCTTCAGCAGTTAGGGCACCAAACATTACAGCACCAGTCCTCCAACAGTCATCAAACCAACCTTTAACCTTAGTAGTATTAACACACAAGACAGCTCCTAGATTATGCTGATGATCTGGGCATATATGAGCCCTTAAACACTCATGAACAAACCTTGACGGTGGTGTTATGGCTTGTGGCCTAACACACAGTTTTCCTGTAGCTTCCAGGCAGCAGAACGTTATCCTTGATCCTTCAAAGATACCCCAACAGATCTGATCTAGAGCTTCTCTAACTCGGCCCTCCTACAAGAAGAAAACACAGTCACAAAATGATGCCTAAACAATCCTTTACCTCATGTTGTCAACAAAATTGTTCTTGCTGCATTTAGGGCTCCTTTTGCTGCAGCTTAGGGTCAGTCGATGACTGTGTATTATGGCTCCTCAGATCTGCTGCTTATACTGCTTCCTTAGCTGCGAATTAGGCCTTCATAGATTCCGGCTTTAGGCTTCTTTATCACTTTTGACTTGCTGCGGTGACATCATACAGTGATTTATTCACTGCTTCATGTATCGAGGTTGTGGCTGCACCTAAACCTCAGGTGCAGTCAACCCTTACTGTGGCTTCTTCATGGGGAGACTGCCATAGCCCACTGTAATGCATATCTTCAGCTCCTTCATCTCTCTTGAAATTGGCATGAAGGAGTCCTCATGATCTGCGTTGCGTGTAGGGGGTTAGTGTCTTCGTTTTTGTGTGAAGGAGTCCTTGCTGTGCATATTTATATATTGCTGCGTATGTATCCCTTGAACGTTGTGCGTATATGTCTCTATTTACTGCGTAAGTTCTCCCTCTAGTAACTGCGTAATGTCTCCATCTATTAACTGCGTAATATCTCCATCTATTAACTCCTTAAGGTCTGTGCATATATGTCTCTATTTACTGCGTAAGGTCTCCCTCTAGTAACTGCGTAATGTCTCCATCTATTAACTGTGTAATATCTCCATCTATTAACTGCGTAATATCTCCATCTATTAACTGCTTAAGGTCTGGCGTTTCTATGGACTGCATGGTAAGTGTCCAACGTTACAACGTTGAGTTTCTGCTGCGGCTACCTGCGGCTATCCTTCACGTAACTGCGACTTACCCTTCACGTATCATCTCCATTGCTTGTGAGTTCATGACTGCGTTATCATTTATGGCATCATCATGGGTTGGTAGGGCATCATCTTAAGACCAGCGTGTGTTTCTCTTGGTGTCTCACTCCTTCTCCAAAAACCCAAGACGTGGAGAGGAGGAGATCACTCAAGAATTGTGTCTTCAAATGACATCAAACCTCATCTATTTATACTAATGTGTAGATGATGAATGGACACGACGTTTGTGCTTCTAGAGCCTACATAAGTGCTGGTCAGCTTGATAATAATTACATAAACAAAATAAATTCATATCTCCATAAATAATTATCAGAATCGTATGATCCTTGGATCGATCCTACACCTCTCGACGAGAGGGATCCAATAAAAATATCAGCTGCCATAAATAAACCGACCCACATGGAGTTTGGCCCTAGTTTCCAATTTAACACTCCCTCTCAACTAGGGAGAACTCCATCCGCTGATCCATATGTACGACTGTACTATCTCTTCCATTAGTGCCTTGCACTACTCTGTCTAGCTCTGATGGCTCTACTCAGCTCTGCTGGCTTTTCTCTGCTCTGCTCAGCTCTACTGGCTCTTCTCTGCTCAGCTCAGCTCAGCTAGCTTTGCTCTACTAGCTCTGCTCTGCTCTGCTCATCTCCGCTGAACTATGAAGAAGAAGAATTGATCGAGAATGAGTCATATCATTCTCCACTGACCTGAAGTCAATCTCAGAGTGCATACCACTAGTCCCAGACCAGTCTCAACTAACCCGAAGTTAGATTCATAGTAAGTACCACTCTTACCACTGGCCCCAGACCAGTATCGCAGTCTCAGAGAGTGTACCACTGGTCCCAGACCAGTCTCAACCGACCTGAAGTCAGCGTCATAGTATGTACCACTCTCATTGGTCCCAGACCAGTAGTGCACTGACACGAAGTCAGTCTCGGAGTATGTACCACTGGTCCCAGACCAGTCTTAGCCGACCCGAAGTTAGCGTCATAGCATTTACAACTCCTACCACTGGTCCCAGACCAGTATTATTAATCCCAGATCAATGGAGGACATCCTAGCGTAGGGAGTATGGTAGATACAGTGATGCGTCCATCGGTATTACTATGGTCCCTAACTTCATTTCCCTGCTCATTGATCAGATGAGAGGTACTTCCCATGAGTCCCAGACTGCATGGGTAGGAAGCCTCGACAGGAGAACTTAATCAATCCTGTCCTCACAGGAGAACACATCAATCCTGCTACAATCGCCATGGAGAACACATTAATCCAGGCTGCCATGGAGAACACATCAATCCAGGCCTCACATGAGAACTAATCATCCTGCTACACAAGAGAGCGAATCATCTTGTCCCACAAGAGAGCGAATCATCTTGTTTCAGTGCGCACCACCAGGGGAGGGTGAGTCACCCTGTGGTCGTATGTTGCTCCAATAGAACTGCAAGCCCCCAAAGCTCCTAGAGCTCAATGTATGCAGCATGCAGGACCCTTTTACAAAGGTCTCTCGGCGACTCCAAGTCGTTCGGGAAAATCACAAATTTGATCTTTCCTCAGGGCTCTGTCCTGTACATTATCTCAGTGTGATGGAGCCTCCTTGATCATCGACTTACCATATCCCAGATAAGGCAGTAATTGATATCTATCTGTTGGAGCAATTGTCAAATACGGGATTCCTCAATAATCGAATCCCATCTCTGGTTGTCACAGAGATTCACAGTGGTATTCATCATGTGTACAAACAGCTCACTGAAGAGCTTCAACAACCAGAATGCCTCACAGAAGGCCATACTATCAGCAATGTATTCTGCCTTGGTGGTGCTCAGAGTCACCGACTTCTGCTTCCTGCTCATCCAGGACATCGAGGCAGATTCCAAACAGCACTGAGAAGTGCTCTAATGATCCTCCATACTTCCTGCCCACTCATCATTTGAATAATCATGTGGTTTCATATTTCCAGCAGTGTATCTCAATTTATGAGAGATTGTACCCTGAAGATATCTTAGAAGATTCTTGGCACCAATCTAGTGAGGCTCAACCAAATATGAGCTCACCATGATAACTGCAACATAGATGTCCGGACGGAGGTTCTCCAAGAACATCAACGCGAATGAGTTTATGAAAATCAGAGGCATTTCCCAAATCTGGTCCGACATCATTACCATATAACTTCTAGAAGTTAAGATCCTCGAGGTAGTCACAGGCTTGCAGCTTATCTTCCCACATTCAGAATCCAACTCCCTCTGTCTCCTATAAATGAGAGGGTCTGCACCTATCAGACATAGGTGTCGGTACGAGAGGTTTATCATCCACAACCTTCGAGTAACAACTATCAATCCTCTCATACTATTCCCGAGGTGTTTTTCTTCAAGCCATAGAGGGATTTCTTCCACCTGTATACATGAGATTCCTTGATCATGATTCTCAAACTCCTCGGGTTGTTCCAAACCTGTGAACCTGCTGCAAGAGGGGAATGGTCCCCTTATAATATTTTCCTTCAGTACATTTCAGACATGTACCTTCATGCTTCTTTTTTTGAATTCAGGCATCCTAGTCACCATTTGACTCACAGACCTCTAGAGTTGAGTCAATGGACATGGTCCCCAGTGGACTTCCTGCAACTTGATACAACCCTGAACTCAAAAACATCTTTAAAAGATCTATTTTCAAACACGTACCTTTCCATCGATAAGTGCCACCTTGCAACCTTTGACTTCCATTTCTGAGATGGACATCAGGTTCGATCAGGTACATAAAAGAGATTTTGGGGTTTCTTGTTTTCAGGGAGGATTCGACCATTTCCTTGATGACCTGCATTACCAGTCATTCTTTTGATCATTGAAGATGTCCCATGAATGATTGTTATCTTCATCAAGAGATGTGTCTCTGCCATTCGGACACTCCTTCACATAACGACCGAACTTATTTCAACAAGGCATCCACCTTTCCTTAGATCCGAACTTCCCAATGAAGTGATCTTAAGATGGACCATCAAAATCTTCCGCTGCGCCATTCTGATAACATTCTCTTCTTTGACTTCACCCTAGGTGAATTATGAGGAACCCATTGATCCTTCTGTCTTGTCCCAACTATCTTCGGTGATTGCTCTTTCACTCTTGCTTGGGAATTGTCTTCACCTCAGCTCTGATACCATGTTAAATTTAGGTATGTTCTATGCTAGAGCAATTTATTTAAATTTTCCCAGTTAGAAATCACATCAGCACTATGATAAACTACAGATAGAACATAAATATAAAACACAGAAGACAAGCCAATACAAGAGGACACAAGATATGGCGCGAGCCAGGGACAAACCCCACAATGTGTGGGGAAACCCTTGATCAATTCTTCTTATATTCTTCAATAGATCAGCAAAGAGAGAGATAGTACAAATATACAAGACTGATATTTATGACAGCAGTAGAAAAGACGAGACCAGAGAAGACAATGCTGGTCGTACAGGACAAAATTTTCCTCTGAAGATCATACATCTGGTACCAACAGGATGTTCAGCAAACTAAGCCAATCATGATCAACCTTTGACCCAAAACATATCCCAAAACTCTGATGTCTTTCGCTACACTAGCTGTCACTGCTTCAGCAGTTAGGGCACCAAACGTTACAACACCAGTCCTCCAATAGTCATCAAAACAACCTTTAACCTTAGTAGTATTAACTCACAAGACAGCTCCTAGATTATGCTGATGATCTGGGCATATATGAGCCCTTAAACACTCATGAACAAACCTTGACTGTGGTGTTATGGCCTGTGGCCTAACACACAGTTTTCCTGTAGCTTCCAGGCAGCAGAACATTATCCTTGATCCTTCAAAGATACCCCAACAGATCTGATCTAGAGCTTCTCTAACTCGGCCCTCCTACAAGAAGAAAACACAGTCACAAAATGATGCCTAAACAGTCCTTTACCTCATGCTATCAACAGAATTGTTCTTGCTGCGTTTAGGGCTCCTTTTGTTGCGGCTTAGGGTCAGTCGATGACTGTGTATTATGGCTCCTCAGATCTACTGCTTATACTGCTTCCTTAGCTGTGTATTATGGCTCCTCAGATCTACTGCTTATACTGCTTCCTTAGCTGTGAATTAGGCTTTAGGCTTCTTTATCACTTTTGACTTGCTGCGGTGACATCATACAGTGATTTATTCACTGCTTCATGTATCGAGGTTGTGACTGCACCTAAACCTCAGGTGCAGTTAGCCCTTACTGTGGCTGCTTCATGGGGAGACTGCCATAGCCCACTGTAATGCATATCTTCAGCTCCATCTCTCTTGAAATTGGCATCAAGGAGTCCTCATGATCTGCGTTGCGTGTAGGGGGTTAGTGTCTTCGTTTTTGTGTGAAGGAGTCCTTGCTGTGCATATTTATATATTGCTGCGTATGTATCCCTTGAACGTTGTGTGTATATGTCTCTATTTACTGCGTAAGTTCTCCCTCTAGTAACTGCGTAATGTCTCCATCTATTAACTGCGTAATATCTCCATCTATTAACTCCTTAAGGTCTGTGCATATATGTCTCTATTTACTACGTAAGGTCTCCCTCTAGTAACTGCGTAATGTCTCCATCTATTAACTGCGTAATATCTCCATCTATTAACTGCGTAATATCTCCATCTATTAACTGCTTAAGGTCTGGCATTTCTATGGACTGCATGGTAAGTGTCCAACGTTACAACGTTGAGTTTCTGCTGCGGCTACCTACGGCTATCCTTCACGTAACTGCGGCTTACCCTTCACGTATCATCTCCATTGCTTGTGAGTTCATGACTGCGTTATCATTTATGGCATCATCATGGGTTGGTAGGGCATCATCTTAAGACCAGCGTGTGTTTCTCTTGGTGTCTCACTCCTCCAAAAACCCAAGACGTGGAGAGGAGGAGATCACTCAAGAATTGTGTTTTCAAATGACATCAAACCTCATCTATTTATACTAATGTGTAAATGATGAATAGACACGACGTTTGCACTTCTAGAGCCTACATAAGCGCTGGTCGGCTTGATAATAATTACATAAACAAAATAAATTCATATATCCATAAATACTTATTGGAATCGGATGATCCTTGGATCGATCCTACACCTCTCGACGAGAGGGATCCAATAAAAATATCAGCTGCCATAAATAAACCCACCCACATGGAGTTTGGACCTAGTTTCCAATTTAACATATAGTGACAAATAAAAATAAATAATATGCCTTTGAATTACCATTTCTCATACCTTCTTCCATTTGTGGTAGTATGTTCTTGCCAATCTGAATAACTTTGTAAGTTGGAATTACCAAGTTGTACAACAAATCCCTTTAAAATACAAAAGAAATTCCAAGTCAGTTTAATGATCTACCAATCACATGATTATAAATACACTAACCAGTGCAATGCATAATGAAGAAGAAAAAAGACATCAAATTGAAAGTAAGTTACCTTGAAAAACTTTGGAAATTAAACTAGCCAGATTTCTTGCCAAACTAAGGTGTAGACATATTTTTCTGCATATTTAATTGAAAATAAAATTAGACAAGAGGAGATATGACATACACCGAGATTTTACCAATATGTTTTTCAGAAAGATATAATACTTGCCACTTTTGAACTAGGTGTTTGTTTTGATCCAAGTGGAGTTTCTTTGCCCTTGACACTTGAGGCAAGGCCCTTTGGACCTTGTTTTGGATAAGGAGTTGCAACATTTTTCGTTCTCTTGCCTTTGTCAGCACCTAGACATAAGCAAGCAATTGCAAAGAAGTCCTGTTAGCTAAATATAACCAAAAAATTATTTCAGATCATAATATATCTTGCAACTATCAATTTTAAGAGACAATTAACCATTGTGTTACCTAGTTCAAAACACCCATGAGAATTGTCAACCCATTGATCTAATTATTACCTTTCTTATATGTTCCTACAAGGATCAAACTTTCTCAATACTCTTGAGTTGAAACATTTTCTGTGTCCCATATAGATGAATCATTTCCAAAAGCAGAAAGTCTAGGGCATTGGTGCTTAGATAAAGAGTGCACTTACTATTGCTATATAAATTTAAATTGTTACTGTCCAAGAAAATATCCAACAATTTTAATAGTTTGATTAAAGAACACATAAAAAAGGATTAAAAATCTACTTTATAATACATCATCTGACATTACAAAAGTCTAAAAAATTTGACAAATAAATGGTAATGATACCATCCATTCTATTGACTTCCCCACTATAACTACATTTTTGTTGTAGTTGAGACAACTAATCACCATTACATAAAATGTATATTTGAAAGGTACTATGAACATTCCAAGTTGGCAGTAGCAAGATAGTAGGCTAACCTGTATTTTGACCTCCAACTAGTGTGGATATCTTTGTCTTCTTATCTATTGCCAGTGACTTGTTGTCTGTGTCTGGCATAGGTCACTTCTTCCTAGAATCTGACTATTATATAATGAGAGGTTAACCAAATAGAAAATAAATGAATAAGGAATTTGGCAAAATTTTAAAAGCTTTAGCATCCTTATGTGTTTCTAATGTGAAATCAATGTTTTTGTATCCACCAAATCTTGGTTGCAACTATGTTTTATCCCATCATGAAAACTCTCAATTTAGGTAAACTGTTATTTTAGCTAATGGAGTGATAAATAAATGTAATTTAAATGTTAATTGTCACTGGAAATTGCCATAGTAAAATTAATCTACATTAATAACAACTGTTAGGTCCCTATAATACTAGTGATTCCCTCATTACTATTATAGTTGTATCCCTTATTAATATTGTTGTGCCCCTATTGTCCCCATATTGTTATTACTGTGCTCCATAGAATCCCTCTATTGTTATTTTGTGCCTTTATATTATTATTGTTAGGTCGGCTTGGTTATATTGTGACCCCTTAGACCCCTATATATAGAAAGGAGGTTTTATCATTTGAATCATCCAAGAATTGTTCATTTGTGTAATGTAAAGGAGGTTGCCCCCTCGAAGAGGCTGAATTCTAAGGCGTTGATCTATCTTTTCTATCTTTTTGTGAGCTGGTTTTGTAACATTTGGTATCAGAGCTTTGGATTCTAGGGTTTTGCTGCGCCAAATAGGTCATGTTGTGGGGAAAAGTATCCGACGCGGATGACCCTATCCCTACTCTAAAGGTGACAGTCTTTAGCAACAACTGAAAGCAAAGCTTTGATATTTTCCTTTATGAAAGTACAGAGAGAAGGAAGAAAAGATTAACCAACCTGGTGTCTTTCGCTTAGTCGATCCTTATCCTCTCTCTTTGTCTCTTGTTCCTAGCTCCTTCCTCTCTTTGCTGGTCGAGCTACACACAGATCCTGCACAAAACAAGAGAGGAAACTACAAGATACATGTACTCATAACTGATGCATGGATTAGAGTGAATCAAATATACAAGTAAATACAATACATCAATGCAATACAAGTATATAGGAGAACATGCAAAACTTTATTGATAGAAGTAACAGGGTTCTGAGAAGGTTACAACCATTGATGGCTCCAATCCAGCAGAACCTCCTCAGCAACAAGAACTCTCCTCTTCACCTCTAGTAAAACAATCACCCAATATCTCTAACTGTAAACCAACAACACCTCCTTGCTTTACACAAAATTCCAGCCTCCTTAGACCTCATAGAAGAGCTCTATATATAGGAGAGAAGAAGAGAGGATGAGTCAGCTTGAGACTGACATGAAGCTGCCTTGTGTCCTCTCCCTCTTCAGTTAATCTTCAGTTCTTGAGTCCACTTGGAGATCCTTGCTTACACATGGTGATCAAGTACCTCTTACTCATCACAGGGCGAATCTCATGAACCAAGTGTCAGTTTGGAAGCTTCCTGGGCAGTTGACACCTTGCAGAATGACTGTGCCACTTGGCCAATCTCGCCCAGCGCAGGTAGCCTTCATTAGATTTGACTTCCAGCATAGGTACAAGGAGGAGCAGTTGCATTCCAGCGTAGATGCTCAGTGGAGCAGCTGACATGATCCAAAAATAGCCTGTTTTGAAGTGTTTTCAGGTGGAGAACTGATTGGAAGTGCTGTTGTTTGATGACCTTGTTCTTTTAGGGGTAAGAACAACATGTTTAGGGACTGAGGATCCCTGTAATTATTGACATTTCATGCTCCATGTCGCGAGGCACAAAAATGTCTATAACAGTTGCCCCCTAAAGTATGAGGCCGTTTATCGGGTGAAATGCTTTATCTAGAGGGTCCGAAGTTCGTTCCAGTGCTGAGGAGGTGCCCTGTAATACAATACAATACAATACATTATTTTTCATTCTATTTTCATGATCTAGCTGAGGCGGGCATTCCCATGCTTAGCTTTTATAAATACATTTTGGTACATATGACAGACGATCGTCTGAAGGTAGACTAATAATTTTCTGCTGAAATTATCATCCTTTGAATAGGATGATCATCTGCTGCAATGATGTACATGGCAAATGCTTTTATATTTCCTGAATATATATCGCAGCCCGGATGGATGAAACTAGATCCGGGGTCTTCAAACTCGTTCGATCTTCACTCTAAGTACAAGTCGATCCATGTGAGAATTTCGCTGAAGTCGAACATGGAAAGACATCGCTTGATTACCAGTCAATAATGAAAACCGTTAACAAGCGCGAGAGGAATCACCAATAATGACGATGACCCTCAAGGCACTGCAGTACAATTCACGTGGCGTGAATAAAGGACTTGGCGTCGAACGCCACGCAAAATCTTCTGGTCGAAGGTCATTGATGTATACCTGTCGCTGGAAGTGAGAAACTTGCCATTGAGGCATGCAAGCTTCAAAGTACTGATGGGGGTGTTCCTAGATCAACTTCTTGGATAATGAGCTGAAGTCGACAAGAAGCGATCCGTCAAAGGAGGGCCTTAATGAATCCCACATCAATGACACGGAATGGAGCTAATGATTTTAGTGGAGGTGAAAACAAACTGTGACATATGATTCAGGGTGGCGATCATGAATGGATGAAGGATAATGTATGGTAGTGGATGGGACACGGTTGACACTTTCAGAATGACCCCTCTTGAACATATAACGACACTGATGCGATGGATCGGTAGCATTACCCCAAATGTGGATGGTTTGGTGAGGACCATGGCGATGAGACCGGTGAATGAAACAACCCAACCCGATGTGGTACGGAGGAAAAGTGTCATGTTCAAGAGTGACTTGCTACCATTAAACTTTGATGTTCTCCCAATTTTTCCCCAGTCATTTCTGACCAGTACCTCTTTATTTTTGTCAAGCTTGAGGAGGATAACATATGCTTGTTCTATAACCTGCCCTTCGGGCAAGCCCATCGCTATGATTTAACGAGCCTAGCGATAGGGAAACTCGTTCTCGTATAAAGACAAGTTTGTCGCTATTTAATCATTTTAACGAGTTTAACGACAAGGAAAACTCGGTCCTTTTCATTTTTAGAAAGTCTGAAAAGGTACAGAAAGTCAACTCCATGATTCCTTTTTCGTCATATAATCCCTTAAGTCCGAAAAAGTATAAAACAATACAGAAGGGATGGCTGTTCGGTACTTTTACGAGCCGAACAAGACAAGCGCTCGATCTTTTTGTGCAATAATCCCTCAGGTCCAAAAAGATTAAAATCTAGAGGAGGGATAGCGTTCCGGTTGTTTAACGAGCTGGAAGGCCAAAACTCGGCAAACTTTTCATATTTTACAAGTCAGTGAAAAGAGCTCAAAGAAGACTCGTCTTTTGAGGAACGAGTGATAAACAGGGATAGCAACTGATTCCAGGTACAAATTGGAATTTTCCAATCACGGTAGTGTCACAAGGATGGCTAGGTGAAATCACTCTTCGCAGCTGTTCCTCAAAATAGGTAAACACGCATATGGGGGTGAACGACCGGCCAAATGAAATGGAGGTGATGGATGAAAACACGACCAAGGCTTTTAAGGCTGATAAATTTACGATCACAATGGTTGTCTACCGGGATAAGTTCATTTTTTAATGAGCTTGGACTCTGCTGGAAACTTTGCTCACACTTTTCTATTTTTTAACGAGCATAAATTCTGTGGTAAAACTGCTCGATTTATGGTCAAATTTAATTTTTTACTTTTACTAGCTTTTCTCTTTTCAAATGTAGTACTTCATCTTCAATTGCTGCAACAAATTTTGTTAGAAATGGACAATATTTGCATGAAAACGAGATTATAACCCTAATATTTAACTTTAAACTGTGTAAAAAGTCATAAAAAGGGGTTTTTACCTCTCATTTACCATTTCATTTGCATTTTTCTTGTTGGAGCTCTGGAGGTGCCTCTTCTCCCTTGATTTTCACCAGCTGATTCCGGGAGATTCTGTGGACGATTTTCGGCACCGTTTGGACCAGGTAGGAGCTAAACCTTAGCCCTTCACTTTCATGGTTTCCTTTTTCAGTTTCATGCATGTTTTTCAGGGTTTCTGAGCCCCAGGGGTTTCATCAGGGCGCCCTGGCATCAGCGCAGGTTCCCCTTTCGAAACTTGCGCTGTATTTCTCTCAGCGCAAGGGGAAGCCTCTCTGCCTGCGCTGGGCCTAGAAAAGCTGATCTTGCATGTGTTTTTTGATGATTTTTCGCCAGATTTTCATCAAAATCAGGAACTTACTCCTTCTCTTGTTTGATTGTAGGGAACTTTGGACAAAATGTCCCTTACATGGCGAGAACGAGAACATGAAGCAGAAGACATGGTTGCACTCCATGACCCAGTCACGGTGAACGCGCTTCGGAACTGTGGCCTGCTGAAGTTCTTCCGTATCTCTAGCATGAGAGCACAGATTTCTTTACTGCAGTATATGCTTGACGCTTGGGATCCTGTTAACCAAGTATTCCAGATTAGGGGGAGGTCCATCCCCTTGACCATAGAGGACATGTACTTCTTGACTGGGTTGTCAAGGCGGGGTGCCCCCATTTCTTTGTCAGGTACGGTCCGAGGGACTAATTCCACCAGAGATTACATTCGTCAGTATTGCCGGGAAGGTTCACAGCCGAGCAAAGACGGCAAGATCAATATCCGTGACATCACTGACAGGTCTCTCAGGTCCATTCTGTTTACCATTGGTAGGATGGCCGGTAGCGCAGCTTTACATGTTGCCAACAGATCTTATATGCAGCACGCCTTGGAGTGTCTCCAACCGAAAGTGTTTAACTGGTGTGATGCAGTACTGGTTCAGATGAAAAGTCAATTGACCAAGGTAAAGGACGGGGGGCTGAAGAACTTTGGATTTGGTTCTATTCTGACTGCCTTTGTCTTGGAGAAAATCCCATTGATGCAACCTCAGTACATCATGCTTGATTTGCCTTCTCCGACCGAGCCACGTATGCAGAGGTGGGTTGACCATATGTCCCGGCATGCTGGTCAACCTCATATTACTTTCACTGAGTCCTTCTTTAGGTGGTTCGAGCGTCAGGAGATGGCATTTTTTGAGTATCCATACGTGGGTATGGACTACCGAGGTGACCCGGACTTGGTGCTTCCGGATGGCGAGCAATGGGGCGCTATTGGTGAAATCTCTGACCATATCACTGTTTAATGTTTTTTATTCATGATGTTACTGTTCAAAACTGATCAAAATCTTGGGTGCATGCAGATGTTGGTCCTGTTCATCCAGTAGCTCGTCCACGATCGCCAGTTGCTGCCCCAGCAGCAGAGCCTGCTAGGAGAGTTGTTATTCGCGACCTTGGTGATACTGAGATACTTGCAGCTGTGCAGGAGCAGGTTGAGAGCCTTACTCGTGGTCTTCCGGATGTACAGATTGACGAGTTACCTTTACAGTTGCAGCGGCACACTATTGGCGTGCCTAGACGATGGACTCGTCTCTTGCGCATGATCGCACAGACCGTGACGTACTTTCATGAGCACCACTAGGCTAGGGTGCCCCCTAGCATCTTTTTGAGTTCTAGGTCATATGACCAATTTTGTTTTGATTACAGCACATTATGTACAAACTATAAACAGCTTTATATATTTTGATTTTCGGAGTTTATTTCAGTTTATTTGTGATCCACTTGCATAGCACCGATGCATCTCTTTTTATATATGTTGTAAATGTATATCTAATACATAGTTTGCTAATGAATCTGTTAATGTGTTCAAGTTTCTGGAAATATGTTGGTATTGAATTGAATCAAACTCTCTTTCCAAAATCTTAACCCTTAGAAACATACGATAAATAGCTGGATTGCGGACTGAATATATACCAGTAAGTTGTAGTATCACAAGTTGTGAGTCTAGCCTAACAATTAGTCGGCGTATACCATGAGCGATGGTATCAGAGAGGAGTTCAATCAACGCGCTATACTCAGCGATATTGTTCGTTGACTGTCCAATACACACACCTCTGAAACTCACTAACT
This sequence comes from Pinus tabuliformis, assembly GCA_031772625.1. Lineage (NCBI taxonomy): Eukaryota > Viridiplantae > Streptophyta > Pinopsida > Pinales > Pinaceae > Pinus > Pinus tabuliformis. The sequence continues at coordinate 982,536,065 of CM062806.1, read as the reverse complement.
CGCCGCTTGGATCAAAAATGGCCCAGGCTGCGGAGGACAAATTCCGCGTACTACGACTCGCTCCGTCGGCATATCCCACATATGTATCAGAATAATTCGACATCTGCAACAAACGAGAAGGGTGGATTACTAAACCGAAACAAACACTTTAGCGAAAACAAAATACAACAAAAGCACTCAGGTTACTATTCAGGCATAGTAACGCTTGAGGTACAACCCGTTACGGGGTTGCGCCAGTGGTATTCCGTCATAATCCATTAACTCGTAGGCTCCTTTTGCTAACACCCTTTTAACAATATAGGGACCCATCCATAAGGACTGAAATTTTCCTGCTCCTAATTTGTCGGATTCTTGGTCGTAAAGCAAAACCAAGTCACCCTCAGAGAAGATACGCGGTTTGACATTCTTGTCGAACTGTGCTTTGACTCGTTTCTTATGGGCCTCGTTCGCCAAAGCGGCGTCACGACGGTTTTCATCCAACTGGATCAATTCCAGGAAACGAGTCTCTTCTTCTGAGGTTCCGGGGAGGAGGTCAATTGCGAGTTTAAGAGACGAGATTTCGCAGTGGATCGGTAAGACTGCCTCCAGGCCATACACCAATTGGAATGGTGTGAACCCAGTGGCGTTCTTTACCGAGGTTCGGTAAGCCCACAATGCTGAATACAGGAGTAGGTGCCATCTTCTTTTGTGAACCCCGATCATCCTTTGCAACATACGCTTCAGGACCTTGTTGATTGCCTCAACTTGTCCGTTGGCTTGTGGATAATACGGGGTAGAGCTGTCGTGCGATAGCCCTAGTTTGGCAGCTAACTCAACCATCATGTGATTGCGAAAATGCGATCCATGATCTGTCACTATAGCTTGCGGAACGCCGAACCTGGCGACTACATGATTGAAAAAGAAAAGGGCAGCTGTTTCACCAGTGTTATCCAATGTAGGCATCGCCTCGGCCCATTTGGTAAAATAGTCAACAGCGACTATAATATACCCATGCCCCCCGGTCGAGGTGGGGTTACATTGCATGAAATCGATGCCCCACTTGGCAAAAGGCCCAACAGCAACTATAGGCTGCAAGGGTGCGGGTGGTCTTCTGGTCTTGCTATCAAAGATCATGGCAACTTCTGACAGCTATTATGCAATCTTTAAACATAGTTGGCCAGAAATATCCTGCTCGTAAGATTCTTTGTGCTGTTGCATATCCAGATTGATGCCCCCCGCACGTGCCTGAATGACAATCATTCAGGGCTTTTTCGGCCTCCTCATGGGTAAGGCACCTCCTCAGAACCGTATCGACACCACGACGGTAAAGTGTATCACCGACGATCATGTAGTCTTTAGATTGGTATCGTATACGTTTCCGTTCCGAGTGTGAGGTATTAGGCCTAAATTTTTGGGTTTGGAGATAAAAAATGATGTCTCCATACCACTCATCGCTTACTGATATCAGAAACAAATTTTCATCCACGATTGACTCTTCTGATGTTTCATCGTTGGACGACGATGGGAGATCGCACAATAATTCCGCGAAAACTAGAGCTTTCTTCGATTTGGATTTTACAAAATCTAAATCAAACTTTTGAAGGATGGCTATCCATTTTGAATATTTGCCCCCAAGCAACTGTCGTGAAAGTATATATGTCATGGGATTGCAATCTGACAGAACGGTAGTTTTCCTAAAGAGGACATAATGTCGAAACCTTTGAATCGCTTGAACAGCAGCAAGCGCTAGTTTTTCAACATAGGAATATTTACTTTCTGTGTCATTTAAGTTTTTACTTAAATAATAAATAGGATGTTCAATTCCATCGACTTCTTGCACTAAGACCATCGCAATGGTCGTATCTGCTGCAGCTAGATACAGGTTAAAATCTCTTTGATAGTCCGGGGCGTACATTAATGATGCTCTTACTAGAGAATCTTTCAGAGCGTCAAAGGAAGCTTGCGCAACCTGGTCCCAGACAAAAGGCACATCCTTTTTCAAAAGACGAGTATAACCTTTGGCAAGTTCTGCGTAATTTGGAATGAACCTCCTCAGAAAGTTTGCTTTCCCTTGGAGTTTCTGAATCTGAAGCAAATTTGAAGGTGGAGGCAAATTAATGATTGCCTGAACCTTACAGGGGTCGAGACGAATCCCATCCTTAGAGACAAAAAAGCCAAGTAAACGACCAGAACCGACGCAAAACACACACTTGTGCGGATTGAGTCTTATCTTGTAATGTCGGCAACGTAGAAATATTGCTCTCAAATGCCGCGGATGATCAGTCCGCTTCCGCGAATGAGCCGGAAGATCGTCGAGGTAAGGTTGAACAATGTTCTTAATGTCATGGAAGGAATAATTCATTGCCCTCTGAAACGTCGCCCCTGCGTTCTTTAAACCAAAGGGTAATTTTCGATAAGCGAATGTGCCCCATGGACAAATAAATGCAGTCTTAGACTGGTCCTGTGGGCGGATATTTATTTGATTATACCCGGAAAATCCATCCATAAAGGAAAAGATTTCACATCCGGCGCATTCATCAATTATCTGGTCGATGAAGGGTGTAGGGTAGTTGTCCTTTGGACAAGCTTTGTTTACATCCCTATAGTCAACGCACACTCTTATCGTCCCTTGCTTTTTTCATAACAGGGACAATATTCGATACCCAATCGGTTAGAGGAACCGGGTAGATGAATCCAGCATGGAGAAGTTTTTCAACTTCTGCCTTAATGGCAGCGACTTTCTTGGGATGAACCTGTCGAAGCCGTTGTCTTACTGGTTTGACATCAGGATACATTTTAATCTCATGTTCAACTATGCTCGAGTCAATGCCTGGCATTTCATCATATGACCATGCAAAGACATCTCTAAATTCGCGAAAGAGAGCACTATATATTTCCAGTTCTGAAGGGGAACAACTTTTGCCGACATGAATATTCTCTACAACATCAGATTTTGTCGAGATGTTTACGGCTACGGTCTCTTCAATATTGGATAGGTTTCGCTCTGAATCCACCGTATTTACAGTATTTGTTAGGAATTCAAATACTGAAGGGTGGTATAGGTCGTGTTGAGTTTCTTCTTCACACTCTGGAAGAAGGGAACGATGGTGGTGATCATTCCATGGTGCCCCTTCAATCATCATTGATTGTAAGATTCCTTCGTCAGTCCCATGAACTTTTGACCATGGATCTAATGGGGTACCATATTCTTCGGACCTATCTACCCAAACGCTTGACGAGCGTTCATTTGGGCTCGCCTCCCATGCCTGAAACATTGATTGCTACAATATTTCAATAGGGCTAGGTGGCAATACCACTTGATGATCCATGACGACTTTGTCTTCTGCGACCTTTGAAGAAGATACCATGTTGCATGTTGCTACAAACAGGATATTCCCTACATGGAAAGGAGGTGGCAACGTGAAAGTTCCCATCATTGTGGGATCTTTTAGCAAGCCTACTCCGATATCTTGTATTGAGTGGTCGCTCCCATGGATCAGGGGAATGCTTCCAGTAACTTGTGAACCATTAGGGAGGAAATTCTGTTGGTCGACGATCGTAATCCCTCCTTCAAATGGGAATGCGATCTTCCTAAAATATGTCGACACTACAGCTGCCATGGCATATATCCATGGTCTTCCCAGTAGGATGTTATAGTCAAGATTGCCATCAATGACTTCAACATTAATTTCCACTGTTTTTCCTCCTAGTTCAACCTTAAAGTTATTTAGGATACCGTACGGAGTGTACGACCTACCGTCAAATGCTTTCAATGTCGTCGAAGATCGCGACAAGGTTGGAGATCCAAGAGTTTTCCAGCAACTCATCGACATGATACATGTCGATGCTCCCTCATCAATAATCGTTCTATGAACAGTTTTGTTGAGTGCTTTCACTTGAATAAGGAAAGCTAATTGTGCTGGTAACTGAGGATCATATCCTTTGTGATCAAAGGATACAAGATTGGAATCTTTAGGATCCACTCCACCAATTGCTGATAACAATGCCTGTCTTTGGGATGGACAATTTTGTAGTACCTCAAGAGTCGACATAGCAGATGGTGATTGGGCCAAATCCTCCACTATATTATAGTGTTGCGCCGCTCTGGCGCTAGGGTTAAATGTCGACTTGTGTACTACTCCCTTAGGTGGTTTTATTGTTAATTCATGCGTGAGGGGGGGTACAACTTCTCCCATAATCTTTATTCCTGGTCGAGATCAAAGCATCATTTTGCTTAGAAACCGACAACATAAGCACTTGAGACGGGGAAGCATTTCCACTATCAACCATATTTTGACCTGGGGCGGGAAACGGATCAGTCAACACAGCTGAAGTTTGGGAACTTTTAAAGAACCTCTTTAACTCAGCTTTGAACGGACAATTCTTTGTCAAATGATTTTCATCGCATATTTGACATGGATAAAATTGTTTCCCTTGCCCAGGAGGGTTTGAAGAAGTTTTTTGAGGGGATGACCCACCTTGTTTCTTCTTCTTCCCTTTGTTTTGTTTCTTCTTGCTTCCTGGTTGATTGGAGTTTTTGTCTTTATCCGTAGATACAACATTTACCTCCGAAGCAAGAATCTCTTGATTTTCTTTTTGATTTGAAGTCTTACGGGCTTTCTTATTCGAATCCCTTGTTGACTTAGCGTTTGCAGTTCCAATCACGCCATCACCGGCATGAGAGTCACTATTCGATCCGGGAGGAGGAGGGATTGAAAATTCCGGTCTGGGGGCGTCAGGTATCTTATCATAGAGCGTGCTCGACTGAGTATATACTAAGTCCAAATATTGAGCACGAGCGATAACCTGCTCCTCTGTTACGACGCCTCCCTTGGCCACATCTTCTGTTATAGCAGGCAGAAGTGACTTTATAAACCACTCAGCTAATAGCTGATCTGGAACATAGGTTTTTACCATTCTGCGCCGACGACGCCACTCATGTATATGATCTGATATATGTGTGGCTGTTGTCTGCTTGAAATTGGTCAAGATCTCTGTTCCAGTTTCGTACCTTATAGGTAACTGAAAGTGTGTTAAGAAAGTCGTGGCTAGGGAACTAAAATTGTCGAAAGAGGCTCTAGGTAATTCAATATACCATTTGGCCGCCGGACCAGTCAATGTCCTCTAGAAAAGACGAAGCCTTATTGAATCATCATTCAAGGTATTCGACGAACACCACAGATGGAATGTCATCACATGATTCGACGGGTCTTCGCCAGGATTTCCATTGAATTTAGGAATGTCTGAGGGAAGTTTGTGAGGAATCGCTGGCCACCAATGGGCATAGGCGATTGGATCGTTCGTTAATCGATGTAAATCTGGTAATTCTAGGGTCGCCACGAATGGCAACTGCTGATTCAGGTTTGGCGAGGCGTACCCAGGATACGATGGAATCGCCTGAGCAGTAGGCCTTTGCGTACCAGCATAATGCAACTGATGTTGATATGACTGATATGGTTGGTGGGCTTGGCCACTATAAAGTGGTTGATTTAACCCGTTCTGAATATAGGGTTGCCCACTATTCGCAAAGATCTGTTGCTCAGATCCCTGGTACACCTGCTGAAACTGAGGTTGTTGGTATTGCACCATCCATGGTTGTGAAGCCATGTTTTGCTGTGCGACACTAACCGACGGACCAAGATGCGGGGTTATAGTTCCCGTTTGTATCTGTGTCGTCCCGGCAGTTGGCGATTGTGGTTGTGTTGCAGGGTCAATAGGCTGTTGCATTACAACTTGGGGTTGACATACAACAGGCATCGATTGAACTTGCGACACGGTTACAATTGCTGGCGCCGTCGGGATACTGGACATAGGTACACATTGTTGCATGGAATATACAACTCTTGGTTGTTGGGGTAACATAGGTACCCAACCACTCGTCGTTACCTCAGTTAAACCTGAATGTGGTTGAAAACTGCCGTATGGGTATCCCCCCGGAAGGGGAAGTGAAAGGTCATATTGCCCCCCATATGGTAACAATCCGGAGCTCAAGGGTATAGATGGCCTTTGAGGACTGGATGGCCCAAACTGATTCCCAAAGGGATCAATTTGTCTAGTTTCAACATAAGAATTACTGGGTATTATACTGGAAGAACAAACTGGAACAGACCAAGTTGTCATAATAGTCCCTGGGTGGACTTCTTCTAGTTGATGAGAACTAGTTGGGACAGATGGTATGCCGGCAAACATCGTTGGAGTGACAGCAGGAGCTTCTGCTGTCGCTGTGTCGTTTGGCACAGTTCTAGATGTCGACGGTTGTTCAGACATTTTAAGTCTATCCAATAAACTGCCTATCGATTCTACAGGAACTTCCTGTGGTGATGGACAAACTTCTGATGCAGAAGGAAAAAGAGTGGTGCCTACTCCAAAATGAATTGGAGTATTTGCTTGCTGGTCCTCTACGATTTCCTCTATTGCAATCAGACCAGGAGGAAGAGGAAGACCATCAGGTCCGTAAAATATTTCTGGTGCCGAAGAAGGGGTTGCTTCGACAACTACAGTTGTTTGAACAACAATACTCTGTGGACCGGTTTCAGATGGAACTGGTTCAGTTATGCAAGTACTTGTCTTCAGACTAGGATCAGTACAACTGTCCTTCTGTTGCTGTTGAACTTCTTCAATAGAGGCAGGGATTCCAGAAATATTGGGAGTGACCAGAATCTCAGATGTTGTTGGAACTTCCGTTCTAACTTTAAAAGGAGATTTTGACCTGGTCCAGCGAGTTCGCTTCGTCCGTACTACTCTCAGTTCCAGAGACAAAGGTGGTTGACTCGCAAGTCTCCCCGAACGACGGAGTTTTAATTGACTTTCCTCCACGGTTGCGGATTACTTGATCAACTAAAATACAAAAAGGGGAATTATGTTTCCGTATTGAATGAATTTTATTAGACGCTTTTAGACACAACTTTGCTTTTTCATGTTTTAAGAGTCGAGAAAAAGCTAAAGATGACTCTAGTCGCCTTCGATGTATTAACGAGCCCGAAGTGACAAATGCTCGGTTGGACCTTTTCAGTTATAGAGTTTGAAAAGGGCCAAAAGAAACTGCTCTGGAGATCTAGGCAGAGGGTGTGCCAAACCTTTCGCGAAACCACAGAATACGTTTTACGGTACGGGTGGTCGATCTTCGTGAATGCTGTGTTCACTGCATCGCGATCAGTAGGGCGGTCGACACTGCTTCCTAAGGATAAAGGATAATTTCCTATAGGGGTCTCCCAATATATGCGACGGTACACGGGAGCTCAAGTCCGTATTAGTGCTATCGTCCCTCAGGAGGAATCACCCACCTTCGTAGAGATCGACAGTCACTACGTTTAACGACGCCGGAACACGTCTCTACCTAGACCTCTATTGTGAGCGTTATGTTACAATGCGTTTTTAGATTCATTCAATATATTTTAAGTTGATCTTGTTTATCAGATTGTCTTTCAGGATCACCACGAGATGTATTGGTACAAATTCCTAAATGCAGCTAAAATGATAAGCAAGCTTTCACAATCTTTTTAGCTTTGAAAATCCTAACTACTGAGGGGAGAGAAAAACAATATCTTTCCACATAGAGCACAAAGCACAAACTAATGCACTTTCTCCTAGATCAGACACACAAACTTATCAAAAATGCAAATGCAAGATGCATGTATTTCTTTTCTTTTCCCTTAATGTTGATGTAGACAAAAGGAAATTGTTGTATAATTTTCGAATTCAATTTGAAGCGTAAACAAACAAGTTTTGTCTAAAATGAAAAGACGCTTTACAGGTACTTGTTTCAACACTAAAAATATATGAATTCAAACCATAAAGTGAAAAACAAACAAACTCAAACAGCCATGAACAGTAATAAAACTAGCTCTTCAGATCACAAAGACACTTTTACAGTTCAGGATCTAAGAGGCCACATCTATACTGGTTCGCTTTTCACAATGGGAAACTGTAACTGAAACAAGAAATACTGAAAGAACATTCACAGTTTCATCACACAACTGAGGCGGAATAATGTCAAGGAGAATGGTTTACAGCAAGCACAATGACCAGCAAGCAATCAACAAAAAATCACTGAAAACAGGGCTCAGACACAAAGGGAAACCTTAGCAAGACACTGGCTAACTGGACCAGCGCAGGCTCTGGTCTGTTAGTTTGATTCTCAGTGCAGTTCCCGAAGGGAGTACCTGCGCTGGAATGCAGACTGCCTGTGGACAGCCTGCACTGAGACACGAGAGTTGCGTTTACAAGGAATTCCGGGTCATAAAAAGCTCAAAAATGCATTGTTTTTGCTGAAATAAAAAGCTATAGGTCAAGTACAGGCTAAGGGATGATCAAGAGGATGAAAAGCTATCACAAAGAGTAAAGAGTCTTTTGTAGATAAGCTCTTCAAATCTTGAATTTGCTCAGCAAATGAGCAAGAGTAGCAGTCCCTCTACTTCGCTTTTGATATAGTCAAAAGCTTTTCGATTTGGTACTCTTTTCTTCAAGAAATGAATAGAAAAATACTACAAACACCAACAAGATACTAGGCTCCCCAGCGGAGTCGCCAGTTTGTTGTGGGGAAAAGTATCCGACGCGGATGACCCTATCCCTACTCTAAAGGTGACAGTCTTTAGCAACAACTGAAAGTAAAGCTTTGATATTTTCCTTTATGAAAGTACAGAGAGAAGGAAGAAAAGATTAACCAACCTGGTGTCTTTCGCTTAGTCGATCCTTATCCTCTCTCTTTATCTCTTGTTCCCAGCTCCTTGCTCTCTTTGCCGGTCCAGCTACACACAGATCCTGCACAAAACAAGAGAGGAAACTACAAGATACATGTACTCATAACTGATGCATGGATTAGAGTGAATCAAATATACAAGTAAATACAATACATCAATGCAATACAAGTATATAGGAGAACATGCAAAACTTTATTGATAGAAGTAACAGGGTTCTGAGAAGGTTACAACCATTGACGGCTCCAATCCAGCAGCACCTCCTCAGCAGCAAGAAATCTCCTCTTCACCTCTAGTAAAACAATCACCCAATATCTCTAACTGTAAACCAACAACACCTCCTTGCTTTACACAAAATTCCAGCCTCCTTAGACCTCATAGAAGAGCTCTATATATAGGAGAGAAGAAGAGAGGATGAGTCAGCTTGAGACTGACATGAAGCTGCCTTGTGTCCTCTCCCTCTTCAGTTAATCTTCAGTTCTTGAGTCCACTTGGAGATCCTTGCTTACACATGGTGATCAAGTACCTCTTACTCATCACAGGGCGAATCTCATGAACCAAGTGTCAGTTTGGAAGCTTCCTGGGCAGTTGACACCTTGCAGAATGACTGTGCCACTTGGCCAATCTCGCCCAGCGCAGGTAGCCTTCATTAGATTTGACTTCCAGCGCAGGTACAAGGAGGAGCAGTTGCATTCCAGCGCAGATGCTCAGTGGAGCAACTGACATGATCCAAAAATAGCCTGTTTTGAAGTGTTTTCAGGTGGAGAACTGATTGGAAGTGCTGTTGTTTGATGACCTTGTTCTTTTAGGGGTAAGAACAACATGTTTAGGGACTGAGGATCCCTGTAATTATTGACATTTCATGCTCCATGTCGCGAGGCACAAAAATGTCTATAACAGGTCATCATGGAATTTTCGCTATAACTTTTTATATGCGATGTTTTAGAAGCTAAAAAAAAAACCCATTTGCGATGTAATCATTCTAAACTTTGGATCCAATTTTCAGAGCTTGTATCACTATATTTGCAGAGATATGATATGAGGAAGTTAGATTTTTTTGCAGACTCTCGAATTAAATTCCAAACAGGAGACCTGGGGAAAATCATCATAACTTTTCTCTTGAGCATCAGATTGAAATTTCATAAGAATTTTTAGAAAGAGGATGGCCTGGAGTTTTCTGTATATCAATTTCAGGTACTAATGTCGAAACCGTGAGACGTGGCACATCATACAAGTTCGCTCTACTGAACTAGTCTATAATCAGGTCACCATGGGATATTTGGCATAACTCTTCCTTGGAGAATCCAATCTTGATCATAGTTGTGGGGTTATAAAGAGGACTCAAAGGTCTACCAAAGGATGATATTTCAGATATTCGATATCCGTGGTTACAAAGATACAACATATTTAATATCGAGCTCTTACAAAGTGAAAAAAAGGTGTGTAATTTTTTTTAAATTTTGCATAAGGTTGGTTTGAAAATTAGTTTGAAGGAATTCAAAGGGAATAGTGAAGAATTATTAGCATTAATTAATTACCCAAAGAAAGAAAATGGAAACACCCAGTAAGAAACCTGAAAGCTCTAGCATGACTCGTGAAGAAGAGGAAGAAATGCAACATGATATATCAAAATTACAAGACCAAGTGCAACAAATTTCACTCTCACTAAAGGTAAATGAAGCCAAGATGAATGGCATGGAAGCTAAGATGAATGGCATGGATGCTAAGATGGAAGCTAAGATGAATGACATGGATGATAAGATGGAAGAATTGGAGATAAATTTGAATAAGTTGCTACAAGAAATGGTCACTAATGGTGAAAGGGTAGTAGAGAAAACTCATGATGAGAACAAAATAAATGTTAATAATGATTTCATAGACTCTAATGTTGGATTGAAGACCCACCATATTCCAAAAATCGATATGAGGAAGTTTGATGGCAAGGATCCCGCAACATAGATACTACAAATGGAGCAATTTTTCGATCTCCATAATGTGCAAAACACACAAAAGGTACGTATCACAACTTTATATTTGGAACCAAATCATTTTGTATGGTATCGATGGATTTGCTCTTGTAAACAAATTGTCACTTGGGCAATTTTTACGGAAGAAGTGACAACACATTATGAGGATACAAAAAGCAACAACTTTTTTAGCCAATTGATAAGTCTCAAACAAAAGGGTTCAATGATGGAGCACATTAAGGACTTCCAAAAATTGAACATAAGGGTAAAAGATATTCGAGAGGAGCATAGGATTGACGTGTTCATATGGACTTTAAAGCATAATATCCAACATGAGGTTTGCCTTTGGGAATCTGATTCATTGGAGAAGGCATTCAGGTTAGCAAGAAAAATGGAAAGCAAAATTATGGCAAGCAGGAAGCCTACCACTCACAACTATAAAGATGGAAGTGTTTTTGATCCTAGCCTTCCATAACCTATAAGGTTGACACTACAACAATTGGAAGAAAAAGAGAAAAAGAGCTTTGTTACAATTGTGATAACAAATACACTAAAGGTCATAAGTGTGATGAGACGAAATTATTCTACATAGATTGTGAAGAGGAGGAAGAAAAGGAACAAGAAATGTCAAAAGAAGAGGATATACTCTAGGAACAAACCCTAGATAAAGAAGAAATGAATCCGACCATATCTTGTAATGCTTTGGTTGGAATTACCACTCCTCAAACTATCAAGATAGAAGGACATATCAAGAAGAAAAAGGTAATAGTGTTGATTGATTGAGGAAGTACCCACAATTTTATTCATTGTAAGATAGAAAAAGAATTGAATTGCTTCCTATATCCAACACTAGAGTGTCAAGTGATGGTTGCAAGTGGAGGAACCATAAATTGCTCTGGAAAGTGCCATAATATCAAGCTATCCATGGGAGAATATGTATTGAATAGCCCAATGCTTTCCATTCCAATGGGAGGTGCTGATGTTGTACTAGGAGTCCAATGGCTACAATCCTTGGGTACAATAGCTTTTAATTTTCAAGAACTTTTCATGAAATTTTCTGCAGAAGGAAAGGAAGTTGAATTAAGGGGTATTTCAGGGAATCCTAGAAAGATAATCAACTCTAATGGTATGACAAATCTTTTAAAAAAGGAACAACGAGGTGTAATTTCACAATTATGTTCGCTAGATGTTTCCACATCAAAATCATCTATTTCTCTAGATCTCCAAAAAGTCTTGGACAATCATTCCAAGGTATTTGAAACTCCCAAAGGTCTCCCACCTATTCGTGATCATGATCATGCTATTCATTTGATTCCAGGAAGTGTTCCTCCAAACATCAGGCAGTATAGATATCCCCATGCCAAAAAGAGTGAAATTGAACGTATGGTTGCAGAAATGCTAGAGGCTGGTATAATTCAACCTATTCAAAGTTCTTTCTCTGCTCTAGTAGTATTGGTGCACAAGAAGGATGGATCATGGTGCATGTTTCCAGATTATAGGGAGCTCAACAAGCAGACTATTAAAGATAAATTTCCCATTCCTGTCATTAATGAATTGCATGGATCAATTTACTTCACCAAGTTGGATCTTCGTTTAGGATATCATCAAATCAGAATGAAGACTGAAGACATTCCGAAAATAGCATTTAGAACTCATGATGGTCATTATGAATTTTTGGTCATGCTTTTTGGCCTTACCAATGCACCTCCTACATTTCAAGGTTTGATGAATTCCATTTTCAAACCCTTCCTTAGAAAATTTGTGTTAGCATTTTTTGATGATATACTAATCTACAACAAGTCTTGGAAGGATCATGTTGAACGTGTTGACAGGGTGCTACAAATATTGGAGAAGAAACAATTATATGCAAAAAGCTCCAAATGTTTCTTTGGAGTACAAGAGGTGGAATATCTGGGTCAAATTGTATCTCATGAAGGTGTTAAGGTAGACCCTAGCAAAATTAAAGCCATTAAGGAATGGAAAATCCCCACATCCATAAAGCATCTACGAGGATTTCTTGAGTTGACAGGCTATTATCGCAAGTTTGTTAAGAATTATAGGAGAATAGCAACACCTCTAGCAACATTATTGAAGAAAGATGCATTTTCATGGACTCCAGAAGCAACAAAGGCCTTCGAACATCTTAAAGAGGCAATGTGCCAAGCACTGGTCTTAGCTACACTGAACTTCACAAAAACCTTTATTGTGGAATGTGATGCTTTAGGAAATGGAATTGGTGCTGTTTTAATGCAATATGAAAGACCCATTGCTTTCGAAAGTTGATCAATCAAGGGGAAGTATTTACATAAAGCTATTTACGAGAAGGAAATGTTGGCAATACTACATGAACTTAAGAAATGGCGACCCTACCTAATTGGAAGACACTTCAAGGTAAAAACGGATCATGATAGCCTTAAATACTTTTTAGAACAAATATTATCCTTTGAAGATCAACAAAAATGGGTCACAAAGATGTTGGGTTATGAATTTGAAATCATCTACAAAAAAGGGAAGCAAAATGTTGTGGTAGATGCACTCTCAAGAAAGGATGAGGATGTGGAAGAATTGTTGTGCACCATTTCTATTATCCAACCAGATTGGATAAACAAAGCAAGGGAGGAATGGAAGAATAACGAAGAAGTTTTGGAACTTATTCGAAAGTTACAAGAAGATTCCAGTACATCTGATACATTTCGCTGGAAAAATGATCTGTTATGGTACAAAGATCGCTTATACCTCTGTAAGAATTCCCAACTCAAACAAAAGATTCTTATGGAATTGCACACTTCTCCCTTAGGAGGGCACTCAGGATTTTTAAAAACTTACCACACGGTTAAGAAGTAATTTTTTTGGAATGGACTTAAATAAGATATTCAATAGTTTGTGGTGGAATGTTTGGTTTGTCAACAAAATAAAGTTGAAACAATTAAGACCCCAGGTCTATTACAACCTTTATCCATTCCAAGCCAACATTGGGAGGAGGTTTCAATGGATTTTATCATAGGTTTACCCAAGTCTGAAGGAAAGAGTGTCATCATGGTGGTAGTTGACAGACTTACCAAGTATGCACACTTTTGTGCATTATCACATCCATTTAAAGCCAATACAGTTTCTACTGCATTTATGGAAACAATTCAAAAGCTCCATGGAAACCCAAAGATTATTGTAAGTGACAGAGATCCCAGTTTCACTGGAAATTTTTAGACAAAATTATTTTCTTGTCCATGTACTCAGTTAGCTCATAGCTCATCTTATCATCCTCAATCTGATGGGCAAACTGAGATAGTAAACAAATGTTTGGAAGGATATCTTCGTTGCTTTGTATCTGATAAATAGACACAATGGGTCAAATGGTTGCCTCTAGCTAAATGGTGGTATAACACTTCCTTCCATACTGCAACAAAAATGACCCCATTTATGGCACTTTATGGATATCAGCCACGATCCATCACATCATATTTAAGAGAAAATTCTAAGGTTCAAGCAGTGGAACATCACATCAAGCATCAAAAACAAGTTCTCCAACTCTTAAAGGATAACCTCGTGTTGGCGCAAAATAGAATGAAACAACAATCAAATCAACATCGCAACGAAAGAAGTTTTGATGTAGGTGACTAGGTATTCCTACGACTACAACCATATAAACAAATATCCCTCAAGCAAGATAAGAAGGATAATAAATTATCACCAAAGTATTATTGTCCGTATAAGGTGTTGCAAAAGATTGGTACTATGGCAAACAAATTGGAGCTTTTTGCAGCTTCTCGAGTGCACCCTGTTTTCCATGTTTCATGTTTAAAGAAGGTTATAGGTGACAAGCTCCCAATTCAAACAATAGCCAGAACTTGACGAGGGAGGAAAAATTATATTAGAACCGGAAGCAGTCATAGAAATAAGAACCCAAAAATTATGAAATCGATCAATTTCAGAGTATCTCATCAAGTGGAAGAACTTATCTGAGCTGAAGATTCCACACGGGAGGATGAGAATTTTATACAGAAGCATCCAGAACTACTCAAGTGTTGAGGACAACAATTTTCTGAAGGATAGGGGCATGTTAGGTCCCTATAATACTAGTGATTCCCCCATTACTATTATAGTTGTATCCCTTATTAATATTGTGCCCCTATTGTCCCCATATTGTTATTACTGTGCCCCATAGAATCCCTCTATTGTTATTTTTGTGCCTTTATATTATTATTATTAGGTCGGCTTGGTTATATTGTGACCCCTTAGACTCCTATATATAGAAAGGAGGTTTTATCATTTGAATCATCTAAGAATTTTTCATTTGTGTAATGTAATGGAGGTTGCCCCCACGAAGAGGTTGAATTATAAGGCGTTGATCTATCTTTTCTATCTTTTTGTGAGCTAGTTTCATAACAGAAACCTCTGAAATTGAAAAATTAGTCACAAACTGTTTAGATTAGCCTCCTTATCATTGATTACATCATCAAACAAAATTAAGTGCCTTGGTATTATGATCTTTCAATGCAATTCCTCCTTTATATTTATCTAATGATCCATTGAGGGGGAATATAAATTTGTTTGTTATATTTGTTTAATCACAAATTTTTCATATTTAAATTTTAGCTATGTAATAGAGTATATTAAATAAGAAAACAGGTTTAAGAAAACAGGTTTAAGAAAACACAATGACAAAGTGAATAAATGGATATATATTCAATATTTGGTAATAAAACAAATTCCTAATAAAAATAATGAAAAATTGAATGTTAAATGTAATGTTACCATTTTTAGCTATTTTCTTCTGAGAATTGTTACATGTCGACATCCGAATTTATACTAGTTGTCCTACACATATTCACGAGACCAATGAGGCAAAATTAGATTAATTTTGACCAAATATTAAATTTAATTGCATGAATAAATAACAATTAAAAATATTTGAGTGCATGAATACTTGAATGAGCTCCTCTCGACTTCAAGAATAAATTATTGGAGTAGTTTAATATTGGAACAAACACCCCTCAACTCAATGAAGAAATAGCGAAGTCAACATTGACTTTGTTGTTTCTCTATTGGATTGAGGGTGTTTTTCTCCAAGATGATCCGAATCTTCATTTATTATTTACTAAACAGGGAAACCACTTGAAGGTAGAAGCTCCCATCATCCCCCCCGCCCATCCCCCCTCTCACATCACTCAATTCCCCAATACCCAATATATCTACTAGGAAATAGTTGAAATCAAGACATTAAGATACATAAAGAAACAAATAGAAAACATGTATTCACTCATTCATTCATTTTTAGATCCAAAAAATATTTCATATCAATAACTTTTATCACAAAAAATATATTTACATGAAATGAAACAAGGTTGTTCTAATTATATAACAAGTACAATAATTTATTATTCGATATTTTTCTCCTTCTTAGAAATATAGCAAGGATGTCTTCATCCCCTTCAACTGTTATGGGATCTATATGTCTTGATCTTGACCTGGTCATACATCTATGTTGTTGCAAGGGGGGCGAAGCATCAACTACAATAAGAAAGAAATGTTAAATTCATATTTATAGTTATTATTATTACAAGTGATTTATCAATAAAAAGAGTAGTAAAGTGTTCTTTACCTGTTTTGGTAGTGGAGAGAAGCAAAGTTCTTTCAGACGCGGCCGTATGTTGCTCCTCTTTCCTAGCCTCATCATGTACATGCTCTGGAGTAGAAGCAAGAAAGGTTATAATTAATACACCATTTTCATTTAAATATTTTTAATTGTAATCCATACTACAATTTTTTTATAATGCATGAAATACCTCTAGTACCAAGCTAAACATCAGATTCAAGAGACACTCCATCATCACTAGGCTCATGTGTTCCATTATTACTTGGGACATTTATATCTACATTGCTTGCATGCTTTTGACAATCAAGCACATTACTTAATGGCAAAAAATAATAACCAATATATTGTACAACTAATAATTTATAAATTTTCTTCGTTGCTTTTATTTATCTGAGTGTCAAGTTGGGTGCCAAAAGGCTATGTAGACCCTAATATTTTCCTACATTCAACCACAAATTGATAGTTGTGTTTGTAAGAAAGATTGAGGTATTCCTCCATAGGAGCCTCTTTGGATTGTGACTCTTGCAATTTTGCACGCGAACATGAATTTTTCTTCTTCTGTGATATTAAATTAAAATTGTTAAGAATTTATAATTTGGATGCAAATTTTTTTTTATACCTACAATTTTTTGCGACTAGTTTTGAGTAACCACCCATGCCAAGATGATGCTGCCCATGTTTGGCTATTATAGCCTTTGTGGATTTGGATGTATCTAGGATCCTATATTGAAAATATTGAAAAATTGAATTAAATGTCACAATGATGATAAAGCATCATAATTACATTATTAAAAGTGTCTCATACCTTCTTGGTTCGGGGGGTATCTTTCCTTCTTTTCGACTGCCTTATCAATTGCATTTGCCATGAAGGCTTTGCACTCCCTCTGTCAAATCACTAGAGGGAACTCATATTTACTGTTCTTTTGCAAATGAACCCTATATTGGTCCCACAACTATTTTAAATGTAAGCTTGCCTTGGAGGTAACTCCATTTTTGTTGAAGGTACCCTCTCCGAACAGGCCAACCATATTTCTCATAAGTTCATCCTTCAACTTGAAAATTCTAGATTTCCAGTTTGTGCTAATGGTGGGCCCAAAGTGTTCCAATGTTAGGTCATACAAATGCCTATAGAATAAATTGTTTCCTGTAAAAAAATATTATCATTAGTTTAAAATAAACACATACTATAGGTAAATTTCAATTAGATTGTACTTAATATTTAAAACACTTCTTACATACTTGGAAGCTTCTCTAATTTCATAAGGACATGGTCATAATCTACCAAAAACATAATCAATAGTATTTCGGTGCTAGTAACACAAGAGGATCCATGAAGTCTCGCTTCAAAATATGTGATGGGGTCACACTTTGCATCCACAACATCATGTGTAGATCCTGGCGTATGTTTTTCATGGGATGCATATCTCAACGTGTGTTGTTCAGGGGGTATACCGGTCTCAGTGATTGGTGTTTCACTCACACGTAGAGCAACGACGATGCTACCAATGCTTGCCCCCATAGTTGTACCATGAGGATCATACTCCCTAAAAAATTCTTGTAAAATAAAGAGTTTTTTTATTATTATAAAGGATGAGGTAATTAAAATCATAAATAAATAAATGAGATAGTTAAATGAGTTTCTTACCCCATAGTGATAAATTTTTCCCATCACGGTTTTGATTTGGCCTCTTATCTCTTATGTCTGTGATTGAATAAGAATTAAATAACCTAGTTTCTTCTTTAATTTTATTTAAATTTCCTTATTGTTTGGATGAGATGAACCGACAAAAAAATTGCTTCTTCATTAAGCATTTTCTTAGGAGCATTTGTGGACTACTCTGAGACTGGTTCCTTCCCATTGTCACCCTGTTGATCAAATAAGTGTAATTTGGAAGTTTTTTTCCACCATCGTCAACTATAAACATTGAAAGATTTGATTTTGATTAAATATTTTATATCAATAAAAAATTCTATTTTTTTACATAAGAGGGTAAGTTTATCTAGTTAAATACTTGCTCGTAAATATTATGATATCTTGAAATTTCATCATGGCACATAAAAAAAAATCAAGCAATTCATCCATAATTAATCATCATTATATTAATAAGAAAACCAATATTGACATATGTCTAAATTTATATATAAGAAACTTCATGTTATAACATGGCCAATATAAAATGTTGTAATTTATAATAACTTCATTTCATATCATTATATTAATACATTTACCACTCATATTATACAAAAAGGTGTTGAAAGCTATACCAACTTCATTTAATCCTACCAAAGAACATGATTTAATTAATTATATTCGCAACAAAAAATGATGACGACAAAATCAAATGAAGAGCATTTCAATAAATTTGTTCTTTAAATGCAATCTAGAATATTCTTAAAGAAAGGGAATGAGAATGTTGAAGTGAATCTCGTGATTATATTATTTACGTACAATTACATTGATAGTTAACTATTGCGACATCGGTGCCCTTTGACCTTGATCAACCTACAACAATATTGTAACCATGACATATTAAAATGTTTCCTTAACTTACAATATGCATGAAAATATCTTGTAGTAAATGACAATCATAACATATAATCAACATTTCTTACAAGTTGGGTAAAATGGAATACATACCGCCCCCATAATAGAAATGTTTGTATATATTCGATTCAAATTGTAATCAATGAGCAACTCTTCCCTTGCAACTATTGATTTTATGGCACACATGAATACACGGTTTCCTTCACGCCCCTTGAATATGTAATGGGGTTTCTTATTTTTTGGTTGCAGACCATGAACTATTTATAAACCCTGCAATATTTGTTGTTGCTTTTGGCCTTCCATAAATATACATAGTTGCACCTTTATTTTGATCATTGTCTTTTAGTTGTATGTAATTTGTGTCCATGCCATATCTTTGCATACTTTTGGTATATCGGACTAGCTATATCCAATCATTGTAGACGTAAAAAGGTCCAACATACTCCATAAATTTAGTTAATCTGCTGAAACATACCTTTACGCCATCCATGGAAAATATTCCCAAACCAAGTACTGATGATGGTGCAATGTAGTATATCCTTTCATTGAAAGAAAAACAATGTTTATTTGAGGAAGATCCTTGGATACCAATCATTCCACTAGATGGTTGTACCTCTAGGGAACCTCAATGTCATATATGCTCTCATTATCATAAGAAAATGACCCCTCTTTAGCAAGAAAAAATTCCATGCATCTATGGAATTTTATTCTAATCTTTTCACCTATAGTTGATCTTCGCCTGCTAGAAAAGATACCAGATGTTTTGCCAATTTATTTTATCCTATCTGAACTTTTGTTACTTGACAAAGATAGATCTGAAAACTACCTTTTTGGTTGAGCATCCTATAACAGTATAAAATGTTAGAAACTGTTAGCAAGTGTCATAAAGGATGTTGAGAAACATTTTGACAAAACCACACAAACATTAAATAGTACAAGCAACTTACAAGGAAGTTCTCTGCATTTAAAATATTCAAGTAATATTTAAAAAATTGAGAACTTGAGAACCTATTCATCCTAACCAATGAACTCACTCAATAACTTGATAACTCAACATATTTTGATAGTATTTAATCTTCCATTACAAGAAAATACCCCCATACTTCGATATGTTGAAGAATGTAACTAGTTTTAGTCTTCATAATTGTCATTTGACTCATGTCATGATGTCATTCTTATGTATCTATCAAAAGAAGAAAGAAATTTTATTCTGTAAAGCACAAGTTTCATGCTCAAGTCAATTTGTCATTAGGTCAAACATCCATTCAATTCTCCTAGGGTTTGTCATGATTCAAGAGTCCTTGTCATATTGTAAAACACTGTTTCAGACATTTGTATCAAGGAATGAAAAATTATTTTGAAATTAGAAATGTCTAGAAGGATGCTAAGACCAAGTCGGCCATCCAAGGAAAAGTTAGCCAAGAGAGGGTTAATGTAGCCTGTTGGAAAGGTTATATAAAGATGGATATTTGACCTATTGAGAGACACATCAAGCACATATCCTAGATTTCGATCTGCAATTGGAGAGGAGTGCAAAAGACCTATATAAGTAAAGATCAGGCTAGCGAAGGAAAAAATAATCCCTAGAAGAGTTCAAAAGTCTGTAATTTGTCTTCTATTGTTCACACATGTGAATACCCTAGTGTTTCTAGGGTTTCCTTAGGTATGAAATTGTAGGAGGTATTGAAGGTTGCCTTGGTGAGCATGAAAGGCTACAAGAACCCTAATCTTGAAGAGATATTGTTTCACTTCCCTTAGAGACTTAGTCTCACATTAAAGATGAAAGATTGGCTAGTTGACTTGGTTCTTGGTGATGGACTTGGTCTAGGTTTTAGTCTTGGAAGTCTCCTTTGAATTGATTCTATAATAATAAAAGTTCTTTTGTTTTTCCCTAGCTTGGAGCCTATATATTGTGTTCATATTTTTGTATGGTTGTGATATTCATTGTTTTTTCATTTATTTGAAGATAAGAACATAAGAAAAAGAAGATAATATCACAAATAACTGCAAAAATAAAATGTTTCCCTAATCGATTTTCCAACATGGTATGAGATCTAAGGACAAGAGTATAGGTAGCTGGAACATCATTGGAAGAGTTTTTCATTACTGTAAAAAGGAAAAAATAAGGAATTATATATATATATATATATATATATATATATATATATATATATATATATATATATATATATATATATATATATATATATATCTTAAAGGTCGAAATGACTAGAAGTGAAGTCTTAAAGGCCGAAATGACTAGAAGTGAAGTCGATAAAGAGAAGATCATCTTTCTAATAGGACATACCTTTGAAATTGGGTCAAATTTATGTTCAATATTGTACCAAGGGTTTTGAAGAGTTTGAAAAAATTCATCTCAGGCAGTGGCTTCATCATTTCAGGAGATCTGAGAAGGAAGTTAATAGGCCTATAATAAGAAGAGGAAAATGCAAGGAAAGCTGAAACCTAAAGGAAAGTTGACTTCTCCTAAAGAAACCTTTAAGCCAATGAAGAAGTCTCCTTGCAGAAAAGAAAGGACCACGATTTTTTAGAAGGTATTTTAAGCCTATTTGTGGGTTCATTTAAGTGGTTATCGAAGCCATAACCATAGGACTGAAGTTACCATACAAACTTTTGAAATAATGAGATCTATAAAACTTAATCAAACGCCACACGCTTTTAATAATATTAGCCAAGACCTATAACCTCATTTCTTGTGGAATCCAAGGCTAGTAGTAGCCCTATAGTCTAGTGAAGTAAGGAAACTTGTAGAAGATACAAGACCATAGATTGATGAGGCATTTATAGTCACTGTGGTAAGCCCTAACAAGAAGGGCCAAAGTTGCATAATTATAACATAAATCTATCATCAAGGGAATTCAAGTAAGAAAGGATTGTTGTATCCCATACAAATCATGTTTGAAGCAAGGGGTTGTAATATAAGTCTAGCTTGAAGATATGTAATAACATCTACAACGTGCCTCAAAAATAGAATTACTACTACATCTATGAGATCAAGATTTTATCCTTGGAAAGAAAATTAAGTCATCTAGAGACCAATTCTATATAAGAAAGGATAAGGTGAGGCTATAATGAGGTATGTATACTAATCTTTATACTTATATAGCTTAAGTTAAATAAAGTGTATGCATAATGTAATGACATGGAATGCATTAGGGTTCTAAGGTTTTTAGACTTCACTTCGTTGAAGTTTTGTGGGTATCTAAGGATTCTAAAACCTATATAGGACTTGGATTAGAAAGCCATAACCCTAATATATTTTTTCTCTCATAGAAACCCTAACTCTTCACTTCTAGGGTTTTTGGATAATCTAGGATATATGGTAAACCTTAGCAAGGATGGAATTGGATGAAATCTAAGATATGACATAAAAACAATAGGGTTGATGTTTCCAAGGGAAATATCAAGGAATTTAGGGTTTGTGCATAAGAAACCTAGAGTATACCCTCTAAGAAAACCATGGAAACCAAAGATTGTCATCATGCTCTTGTATTTGCATATTTTTCTTGGTTGTACTTGTCAGTGATATTGCAGGTGCATAGTGAAGGAAGAAAAATGAGAAGGATGGCTAAGAAAGACATTTCTTGTGCTTGTTAATGATAATAATGATAAAAGGAGGGAAAAGTAAGGACCCTAAAGGAATTGATGCTAAAAAATTCATTAAAGGAGTAAGAATGCATCATTGTGTTTTCTAGATGAATCTTGATTGATTATGGAATTATAGATAAAAGTATGTGATAGTAGCATATTTAGAGTCTACTTGATTGAATTTTGTTGGCATTACGATACAGGTGTTGTCCTTGATGGCAACTCACATAGATGACAGTTCATAGTGCAACAAGTTAACAAAAAAGGATTACAGATCAGACTCCAAATATTGAAGAAAGAGAATGGTTTAAGAAGTATACACTGGTTCACTTTGTCCAAGTAGTGTATACATGTGGGTCCACAAAACAAAAGGCGTGTATATGTATACACGCACTTTCATAAGAGGAAAAGCGTGTATGAGTTGGAAAATCAAGGAAATTCAAGAGAAAAGAATAACAAGGGTCAATACCATGGAATTAGACCATAATATTGAGTGGAGTAATGGTTATTTGATCTTGTCCAAGAATACCACAAGCTCTAAGTGTTGTTTTGGTCTGAGGTATTGAGGAAGGCCAAAACTATATAAGGAGGAGAAGATCAAAGGGTCATGTTTGCAAGTGTAAGGGTTTCTCACGAATACTTCTATCTGAGGTATATTTTATGTTGCAACGGTTATGATTATGATATGATCTAAAATATTTTGTGCACCTTGAATTCAATGTTGGACCAGGATCATGAGATATAAAATAAATTATCATTGAATGATCTGATATTGGTTGGGTTAGATCTAATTTATAACGCATGTTTTATTCTGTAAATATTATGATCTGGGTGTCACTGAATTCTGGAACAACTATGAATTTTTAAGTTAGTATTTGCAGATCTATATGCCAGTTCACCTTGGTGAAGGCGCATATACATGCTGGTTCAGTACTTCGAAGTAGTGTATACATTATGAAATATGATGTTTGAAGTTGCAGTTGGTTCTGGTTGTTGATGCGGAGTTCTGGGTTCTTCTTTTTGTTTTGGTGACAATGTTCTGAATGTTCATATTGATTGATTGTGATTTTCTTTAGTGATGATGGGTTTTTAGTGACTGGCTTTATTTCAGTGGTGATTTATTTTGAGCTTCAACGTTGCTGATGGGTCCAGTATTAAAATTAGATGAAATGTGGCCTTCATATTGTGTTGTTGTGTAGTAGGAGTATCCAGTCTGAAATTTATGAAACATGGTCCCTGGAGGAAGAGAGAAGGTCGTAGCCTTCTGTAGGCCGGAGCCTATGTATTGGTAAACATATTGGCCAGTACAAGATCCAGGGGATCGGATCTCCCTTCTAGTAGCATCTGGAAAACGAGTGAAGGTTGGAGCCTTCTGTAGGCCGACGCCTACGTACTAGTAAACATATCGGCTAGTACAAGAGCTATGGAGTTGTAGCTCCCTTCTAGTAGAAGATGGAGAATGAGAGAAGGTTGTAGCCTTCTACAGGTGGGTGCCTGCATACTGGTATGAGTCTGCACCAATACAAGATTGTAAACAAGTTTTTCTTATATTAAAAGAAGACAAAGATGACAACAATAGGTGGTTTTTATCTCACATTGTGTTTCCACCTTAAATATTGGTGTTCATGTGTGTTGCTTATGTGTGATTTCTTATTCAGTTATTAATGCACATGGTTACTATTTAAATGTTTAATTAAGTACTGATGCACTGATAAAAAATCAACATATGATGAATTAACTGAATCATAAGTTCACTAGATATATGCTAGTTTCCTTAACAACAGTTGCATGCACACGCAAGTTCCCTTGACTGAAGTAGCATATATAAATTTGATTATGAAAATAAAAATTTAGTAAATTGATAATACTGATTCACCCCCCACCCCCCCCATTCAGTATTATTTCCAACAATTGATATTAGAGCAGGTACTTCAGAAGAAGCTCGATCACTTGAAGGGAGATCTTTCAAGATGAACAATCACGAAGGCATGGGATCTATCATACCACCAATATTCAATGGGAACAACTTGGTATATTGGAAAACACGAACTAGAGCTTATCTTCAGTCACTTGGAGCTGATGTTTGGGCAATTGTGGGAAGAGGATACCAATATCCAACAACAGTTCCCACGGATCCAATAGAAAAGAAATAATGTGAAATCAATGCCAAAGGCATCAACGCTTTATTGGGAGTCTATCAGAATCAAAATTCGTCAAAGTCATGCAGTTCAACACAGCTAAGGAAATATGGGACAGAATCATTCAGAGCTATGAAGGAGACTCCCAGGTAAAATGTGCTAAACTCCAAACTCTTAGAATGTAGTATGAAACTCTCAAGATGCATAGTGATGAAAGTATTTCTAGTTATTTCTTACGATTAGATGGGATTGTAAATCATATGAGAAATATGGGTGAAGAAATAAAGGAGGCTACTATAGTTGAAATTTTTTTGAGATCTTTGTCTTCTAAGTTCGAGTCAAAAGTATTTTCCATTGAAGAAAAGAAATATCTACAATCTATCACTGTTGTTCAACTTCATGGAATTTTAACTGCATTTGAAATGAGGAAAGGAGGTCCATCAGAAATCAGAGAAGCCGCTTTCAAAGCTTCTACAAAAGGAAAATAAAAGGGAGATCTCAAAGAATCAAGATATATATCAGAAGAAGAAGAGGTAAACTTTGTGAAGAAAATTCAGTGGGGTTTCAGAAGATTCAAAGGTAAGCTTCCCTTCAAATGTTTTTCTTGTGGAAGAGTTGGTCATTACGCTGCTAAATGCCCTCATGAAAAAGGAAATATTTCTGCAGAAGGTAATATAAGTTATTATACTCATGAAGATAGTGATGGCATGTCTAATAGTGATGAAGATGATCAAGATATTAAACTACTCATGGCATATGAAAATGATACCTTAGAAAAGGAAGATTTCCTTAAACAAATCACTCAACTCAAAATTTGTTTGGAAGAAAAGGATATCTCCATAGACATAGTGACACATCAAATGACTAAAAAGGACAAGCACAATGAAGTGCTAGAATGTGAAGTAGTAAGTCTAAGAAAAGAACTTGAGAAGACAAAAACTCTG
The DNA here is from genome assembly GCA_031772625.1 of Pinus tabuliformis. Lineage (NCBI taxonomy): Eukaryota > Viridiplantae > Streptophyta > Pinopsida > Pinales > Pinaceae > Pinus > Pinus tabuliformis. The sequence continues at coordinate 982,510,594 of CM062806.1, read as the reverse complement.
AATCTTAGATTTGCTAAAGGATTGGAAATGTTAGATGAAATCATCAAAGTTCAACGTTATCCTGTTATAAAGACTGGTCTTGGTTTTCATGAAACTGTTGAAGGTGAATCTAGCTCACAAAATGAGGCAAGGAACTTTAATGTAAAATTTGAAATTCTCAACAATGAGATAAGAGGTTAATCCCATCAACAACCAAGGAAAGAAAGAATTCAAAGAAAATAATTTCCTCTTAACTATGGAAGGGATAATCAATTCTTTCCTCTGAAAAATAATGTTGAATTTTTTATATGTCATAATTTTGGACATGTTGCAGCCAGATGCAGAAGTAGAATGGTTCAAGACTGTCACACAGAAAGATCATCTGTTTCCAGGTACTTTAGGGGATATTTTTTTTTCTTGCAATATGTTTGGACACAAAGCTATTGATTGTGATAGAAGGAATATGAAACATATAACATGTTATGTGTGTAACAAGTTTGGACATATAGCAAAGGAATACAGGAGAAAATTTCGGCTACCATACCAAAAATAGCAAACATCATCACAATCCAAGGTATTGAAGAATAAGGAATTGTTGTCAGAAAGATGTGGCATAGCTCATTATATAGACATACTAGGGGAAGCTGAAAGTGTAAAACTTCAGTATTCCAATTCTCGTACGCAGTTATTATGAAGACAAGTCGCATATATATGTGAGTTAGAAGCTGCACAATCACGTATATGGTGTTTTGAGGAAAAAACAGTGGGACAGACTCAAGAAAAGTGGTCTGATATGATTCAATCAATTATCTATTCTATTTTGATTGATGATGATTATAGGCTGCTGATGATATGTGGAAGTGTTTTTGGCCTTCATAAGCTGTTAATAATTTGATGAATAACTGGTTGATGATGATGCCTTGATGATTCTTAACAAATGCAATGATAAGCTCTGATAGTGAACGGCTGGCACATGCTCAGGGGGAACCTATGCTTCTAATAATGCATTGTTGGCATTATATTGGAATACCTTGGTACATGATGATGCTTATATTGCTTGATCCACATAGTTGTTTTGATTCAGATGACTCTTTTGATGATGGACATTTACAGGTTGTTGATATTGATGCTATTTGACAAATGCTTATGGTGCATATCATATATGGTGTATGATAGTTTTTGATGACTATCATGGTCTTTTTTAGATTGCTATTCCTTGTTATAAATGTGATGTATATCATTTCATGTAAAGGTCATGTAAATACCTATGATGTAACCCAACTATTCATGGGAAGGATGATGTAATAATTGCAAAAAATTAATCATGTATGAACATTTGGTTATCCCAACTTGGTTTGGTGATTGATGTATGTATGAGTCATTGATGATAGGAAGGTCATACTCACTTAGTTGATTTATAGAGTCATGTACATCATTTCACATCCATCAGAGATTCAAGTAAAAGCTCAAGGGGAGCATGATAAAAGAATTCAACGTGTAGAGAATCCCTACTGGGGAGAATATCTTAGTGTTGTGGTTGCCATCAAGTCCAAAGGGGGATATTGTTGGCATTATGATACAAGTGTTGTCCTTGATGACAACTCACATAGATGACAGTTCACAGTGCAACATGTTAACAATAAAGGCTTACAGACCAGACTCCAGAGACTAAAGAAATAGAATGGTTTAAGAATTATACCCTTGTTCACTTTGTCCAAGTAACATATATACACTAGTCCACAGAACAAAAGGTGCGTATACATATACACACACTTTCATGAGAGGAAAAGCGCGCATGAGTTGGAAAATCAAGGAAATTCAATAGTAAATGATTACCAAGGGTTCATACCATGGTATTAGCCCACAATATTGAGCGGAGTAATGGTTATTTGATCCCGTCCAAGAATACCATAGGCTCTAAGTGTTGTTTTGGTTCGAGGTATTGAGGAAGGCCAAAATTGTATAAGGAGGAGAAGATCAAAGGGCCATGTGTGCAAGTGTAAGGGTTTCTTAGGAATACGTCTATATGAAGTATATTTTATGTTGCAGGGGCTATGATTATGATATAATATGAAATATTTTGTGCACCTTGAATTCTATGTTAGATCAGGATCATGAGACCTGAAATGACTTGTCATTGAATGATCTCATATTGGTTGGGCTAGATCTGATTGCTAACATATGTTTTATTCTGTAAATATTATGATCCAGGGTATGACTGAATTCTAGAACAACTATGAAGTTTTAAGTTAGTATTTTTACATCTATACGCTGGTTCGCCTTGGTGAAGGCGTGTATACATGCTATTTCAGTACTTCAAAGTAACATATACATTATGAAATATGATGTTTGAAGTTGCAGTTGGTTCTGGTTGTTGATGCAAAGTTCTGGGTTCTGCTATGTGTTTTGATGACTGTGTTCTGAATGTTTAGATTGATTGATTGTGATTTGCTTTAGTGATGATGGGTTTTCTGTTGGCATTATGATACAGGTATGACACAAGTGTTGTCCTTGATGGAAACTCTCTCAGATGAAAGATCATAGTATAGCAGGTAAACAACAAGAATGAAGAAAGAAAGGTATACACAAGTTCACTATATACCAAGCTGTGTATAAAAGCAGGTTCACTATATACCAAGTCGCGTATACACGCAGGTTCACTATATAAAAGGTGCATATATCGTACACATCCACTTTCACAGAAGGAAAGGCGGGTAAATGTTGGAAAACTAAGTTTTGGTTCGTGGTATTTGGTCCATGGTATTTTGGTATTGGTCCATGGTATTTGGTCCAAGGTATTGACCCTAGGTATTGGGTCCAAGGTATTGGTCCTACGTGGTTTTGGACCATGGTATTGAGAGAGGCCAAAACCTATATAAGGAGAAGAAGATAATTAGGCCAAAGTGCAAGTGTGAAAGTGATGAATATCTAATGAAGTGTGAGATCTAGTATGAAGGTTATGGGTATGTGATGCTTTTCTAAGGATACACCTATGTGGAAAATGAAGGTTGATGGACTGGGATCATGAGGACTAAAATGAATTATCATTATATGGTATTATCATGAATAGTTCAGATCTGAATACTGATGCATGTCTTATCCTTTATATCTAATGTTCTAGGTATATTGAAGTAGTAAATTGCAGCGAAGGTATAAGTAATTATTTTCAGATCTGTACGCTGGTTCCCTTTGGTGAAAGGGCGTATACATGTTGGTTGGACATAGGAAAGTAGCATATATATTATGAGATTTGATATTTGAGTTTGCTGTTGGTTCAAGTGGTTGTTGCAGAGTTCTGGGTTCTACTCTGTGTTCAGGTGACTGTGTTTTGATAATAGGGTTTCAGTGATTTAGTGTTGGGTGATTCAGAGATTGATGATGTAGATATAGTTGATGGTTGTATTGCAGTGGTGATTGATTTTGTGATTTGATGTTATTGATGGATTCAATCTAAAAATTTATGAAACGTGGTCCCTAGAAGAAAAGAGAAGGTTGTAGCCTTCTGTAGGTCGACACCTACATACTAGTAAACATATCGGCTAGTACAAGAGCTAGGGGGTTGTAGCTCCCTTCCAGTAGAAACTGGAGAATGAGAGAAGGTTGTAGCCTTCTGTAGGTAGAAGCCTACGTACTGATATGAGTCTGCACTAGTACAATGTTGTAAATAGATTTTCTTATTATTAAAAGAAGACAGAGACAATAATAATAGGTGGTTTTTACCTGCATTGAGTTTCCACCTTACATCTTGGTGTTCATGTGTGTTGCTTATGTGTGATGGTTCTTTCTGCTATTAACTGCACATGGTTATTATTTAATGTTTAATAAAAGTACTAATGCTCAGATTAAAAGATGAACATATGATGAATTAACAGAATCATTAGTTTACTGAATATACGCTTGTTTCCTTAAACACTGTTGCGTGCACAAGCGGGTTACCTTCATTGAAGTAGCATATATGAAATTGAGTATGAAAAGAAAAATATTATTGACTTGAATAATACTAATTCATCCCCCCCCCCTCTCAGTATTATTTCCAACAATTGGTATCAGGCCAGGTCCTTCAGAAGAAGCTTGATTTCTTGAAGGAAGATCCATCATCATGAGTAATCAAGAAAGAGAGGGATCCATCAGACCACCAATCTTCGATGGGAGAAATTTTGTTTACTGGAAGATAAGAACCACAACCTATCTAAAATCACTTGGAACAGATATTTGGGAAATCGTGGAAGGAGGATATACATTTCCATCAACAATTCCTACATATACGACAGGTAGAAAGCAATATGAAATCAATGCCAAAGCTGTTACTATCTTATTGGAAAGTTTGTCAAAATAAGATTTTGTCAAGGTCATGTAGCTCAAATCAGCCAAAGAAATATGGGACAAAATCATTCTAAGCTACGAAGGAGATGCTCAGGTAAATGTGCTAAGCTTAAAACTCTTAGAATTCAGTATGAAACTCTTAAGATGCATAGTAATGAAAGCATAGCTAATTACTTCCTACGTATAGATGAGATTGTCAATTGTATGAAGAATCTGGGTGAAGAAATTAAGGAAGTTGTCTTAGTTGAGAAATTTTTGAGATCCTTGTCTGCTAAATTTGAACCCAAAGTGTCTACCATAGAAGAAAAGAAGGATTTGTAGAATATCACTATGACGCAGCTTCACGGAATCTTAACTGCTTTTGAAATGAGAAATGGAGGACCATCAGATATGAGAGAAGCCACATTTAAAGTATCAACAAAGGGAAAAGAAAAAATCATTGAATCAAGATACATTTCAGAAGAAGAATATGAGGTAAATTTTGCCAATAAGCTTCAACAGGGATCTGGAAGGTTCAAAGGTAAGCTACCTTTCAAATGTTTTTCTTGTGGTGGAGCTGGTCATTATGCTGCTAGATGCCCTCATAAAAAACGAAAGATGTCTAAAGAAGGTAATATAAGTCATTATACTCATGATAATAGTGATGAATCATCTAATAGTGATGAAGATAATCAAGAAACTAAACTTCTCATGGCATGTGAAAATAATGACGTAGAAAAAGAAGAAGTTACTAGATTAAAATTTCAGCTGGAGACAGTAACCAGAGTAAGGGAGAAGATGCAAGATGTAGTAAAATATAAGACCATAATAATCCAGAGACTTGAATCTAAGATCCTCTCTCTAAAAGAAGATTTTGAAGAATCAAAGAAGCAGAATGAAGAAACTCTTGAAGAACAAGAACATGAAGTGCTCGAATTAAGGCAACAAGTGGAAAAAGGAGGAAAAGCTGAAGAAAACATAAAGAAGCAATATCTGAAAAAGGAAGAACAACATCAGGTTGAGGTAAATATCTTAAAAGCTAAATTAGAAGAAAAAGATAAACTGTTATGATTTCAAGACAGTACTAAGATTTTGGATGATATTCTTAGTAGTCAAAGATCCCCTGCTATCAAAACTGGTCTTGGTTTTTATGAAACTGTTGAAGGTGAATATAGCTCACAGGGTGAGGCAAGGAACTCTAATGCAAAACTTGAAATGCTCAACAAGGAACAACCAAGGAAAGAAATACTTCAAAGAAAATATTTTGCTCCTAACTGTGGAAGTGATAGACAGTTATTTCCTATGATGAATAATGTTGAATGTTATGAATGTCATAATCTTGGACATGTTGCAGCCAGATGCAAAAGTAGAATGGTTCAAGACCATCACACAGAAAGATCATCACGTTCCACATACTTTAAGGGTTATTGTTTTGCTTGCAATATGTTTGGTCACAAAGCTATTGATTGCAATAAAAGTAATATGAAACATGTAAGATGTTATGCATGTAACAAGTTTGGACATAAAGTAAAGGAATGTAGGAGAAAAAATCGGACACCAAATCAAAAGGAGCATACATCATCTCAATCTCAGGTATTGAAGAAGACAGAATTAGTGACAGAAAGATGTGGAATAACTCAGTTAGCAGACATAACAGACCCAGGGGAAGCTGAAAGTGTAAACCTTCAGTATTCCAATTTTCATACGCAGATATTATGAAGAGAAGTCACATATATACATGAGTTAAAGGATGCAAAGTCGTGTATATGGAGCTCTGAAGAAAAAGCAGCAAAATAAATTCAGGAAAAGAAGTCTGGTATGGTTCGGTCATGGTATATGTTGGTTGGCACAGGTTCAGGGGGAGCATATGCTTTGAATAATGCATTGTTGGCATTATGGTTAGAAGTCGTTGGTGATGATGCTTATGTGGCTAAATGATACATCTTGCTACTTATTGCTAGTTGGCCAAGGGAATGGTATTGCAGGTTACAGGTCTGGATGCTGGTGACAAATGCTTATGATGCAGATTATACATGGTGTACGATAGTTGCTGATGACTATCATGGTCTTGTTTAGATTGCTGGTCTTTGTTATAAAAGTCATGAATATCATTTGGTGTAAAGGTCTTGCAAAGACCTAATTTGTACCCACTATGCATGGGAAGGATGATGTAATAATTTCTATTTTTAGTCATGTATAAACATTTGGTATACCCCCACATGGTTGGGTGGATGAGTCAAAGTGGTGTATCCCCACTTAGTTGGGAGATTGATGTATGTATTAGTCATTGGTGATAGGAAGGTCATACTCAATTAGTTGAGTTGTAGAGTCATGTTATTCTTTTGAAAAATATCTTTGCAGACTCGGCATGTGCTCAGGGGGAGCATGGATGGATTGATACATCTTAGCATGTACAAAGGGGAGCTCAATCAGAGATTTTAGCATGTACTCAGGGGGAGTATGGACAAAAAAATGTATATCAAGGGAGAGAATATCTTGGTCTGCCCTTTGCCCTTAATGTCAAAGGGGGAGAGTGAAATGGTGTGGTTGTTGCCATCAAGTCCAAAGGGGGAGATTGTTGGCATTATGATATAGGTATGACACAAGTGTTGTCCTTGATGGCAACTCTCTTAGATGAAAGATCACAATATAGCAGGTAAACAATAAGAATGAAGAAAGAAAAGTATACGCAGGTTCACTATATACCAAGCCGCGTATACACGCAGATTCACTATATACCAAGTTTCTTATACACGTAGGTTCACTATATACAAAGGTGCGTATATCATACACACACACTTTCACAGAAGGAAAGGCACGTACATGTTGGAAAACTAAGTTTTGGTCCGTGGTATTTGGTTCATGGTCTTTGGTCTGAGGTATTGACCCCAGGTATTCGGTCCAAGGTATTGGTCCTACGTGGTTTTGGACCATGGTATTGAGAGAGGCCTAAAAATATATAAGGAGAAGAAGATCATTAGGCCAAAGTGCATGTGTGTAAGTGATGAATATCAGATGAAGTGTGAGATCTAGTATGCAGGTTATGGGTATGTGATGCTTTGCTAAGGATACACCTATGTGGCAAATGAAGGTTGATGGACTGGGATCATGAAGACTAAAATGCATTATCATTATATGGTATGATCATGAATAGTTCATATCTAAATACTGACGCATGTCTTATCCTTTATATCTGATGATCTGGGTATATCTGAAGTAGTAAATTGCAGCGAAGGTATAAGTAATTATTTTCAGATCTGTATGCTGGTTCCCTTTGGTGAAAGGGCGTATACACGCTGGTTGGACATAGTCAAGTAGCGTATATATAATGAGATTTGATATTTGAGTTTGCTGTTGGTTCAAGTGGTTGTTTCAAAGTTTTGGGTTCTACTCTGTGTTCTGGTGACTGTGTTTTGATAGCAGGGTTTCAGTGATTTAGTGTTGGGTGATTCAGAGATTGATTATGCGGATATAGTTGATGGTTGTATTGCAATGGTGATTGATTTTGTGCTTTGATGTTATTGGATCCAGTCTGAAAATTTATGAAACGTGGTCCCTATAAGAAAAGATAAGGTTGTAGCTTTCTATAGGTTGGCACCTATGTACTAGTAAAGCTAGGGGGTTGCAGCTCCCTTCCAGTAGAAGCTGGAGAACGAGAGAAGGTTGTAGCCTTCTGCAGGTAGAAGCTTGCTACTGGTATGAGTCTACACCAATACAATGTTGTAAATAGATTTTCTTATTATTAAAAGAAGACAGAGATGACAACAACAGATGGTTTTTACCCACATTGGGTTCGCACCTTACTTCTTGGTGTTCATGTGTGTTTCTTATGTGTGTTGGTTCTTTATGCTATTAATTGCACATGTTTACTGTTTAATGTTTAATAAAAGTACTAATTCTTAGATTAAAAGATCAACATATGATGAATTAACAAAATCATTAGTTTTACTAGATATACACTTGTTTCCTTAAACACTATTGCGTGCACATGTGGGTTACCTTCATTGAATTCACGTATATGAAATTGAGTATGAAAAGAAAAAGATTATTGACTTAACTAATACCGATTCACCACCCCCCCTCCCCAGTATTATTTCCAACATTTTCAGTGATTGGTTGTATTTCATTGGTGATTGATTTTATGCTTCAACGTTGTTGATGGGTCTAGTATGAAAATTGGATGAAACATAACCTTCATATTGTGTTGTTGTGTACCAGGAGTATCCAGTCTGAAAATTTATGAAACATGGTCCCTAGAGGAAGAGAGAAGGTCGTAGCCTTCTGTAGGTTAGTGCCTACATACTGGTAAACATATTGGCTAATACAAGAGATAGGGGGTTAGAGTTACATTCTAGTAGCAACTGGTTAATGAGTGAAGGTTGGAGCCTTCTGTAAGCCGGCGCCTACGTACTAGTAAATATATAAGCTAGTACAAGAGCTAAGGGGTTGTAGATCTCTTCCAATAGAAGCTCAAGAATGAGAGAAGTTTGTAGCCTTCTGCAGGTGGATGCCTGCGTACTGGTATGAGTCTGCCCAAGTACAAGATTGTAAACAGGTTTTTCTTATATTAAAATAAGACAAAGATGACACTAGTAGGTGGTTTTTCTCCCACATCGGGTTTCCACCTTAAATCTTGGTGTTCATGTGTGTTGCTTATGTGTGATTGCTTATTCTATTATTAATTCACATGGTTATTGTTTAAATGGTTAATTAAGTACTGATGCACTGATTAAAGATCAACATGTGATGAATTAACTGAATCATAAGTTCACTAGATATACACTAGTTGCCTTAAGAACAGTTGCATGCACATGCGAGTTCCCTTCACTGAAGTAGCTTATATAAATTTGGTTATGAAAAGAAAGAGGTTAGTAAATTGATAATACTGATTCACCCCACCCTCTCAGTATTATTTCCAATAAATTTATTTGTAAAAATCATCTATTCTTTCAGGAATGAGAAGTTTGGGACCATTCTGCATAAGTTTCATCCATATATTGTCTAACATTATGTGATATGTAGTCATTTTTCTAAGATGGACTCTCAAGATCATTTAAGAACCATTATTTCGGGAGGTTCTTGGAAAAAAACGTTATGACAAGGATTAATATATATTCCATATTGTATGGAAACAATACTCTTAAAAGGATGGAGGAATGTAGTTGGTCAAATTGCAGTCTTCTTGTGTAATACATATAGATAGGTGATTGTGTGAAAGATTAAGAATGCATAAAGGAACTTTTGGGTAGGATTCATATAATCCTGTAATAAAAGGTTGGTTGTAAATTATGCATAGAAAATATTTCATTTAGTTATATGATGCCTAAGAAGATGAATTTGACTTACTCCAGAATGAATGAATATTTAGAAATTATGTCATAGTTATTATGTGTAGTAAGGAACTAACCCCTATATGTTTAAAAATAAAAAGAAAAAACAATGTGCTACATCATACAATCAAACTCTATCTCCAAGGGTTAGCTCTATAAAGTACGAATCCTCTTGTGCTAAGTCCACAAAGGTCTTAAGGTTAAACATCATTAATAACATTTTGGGTTGTCAACCATCTACGAAATTGGTTGTCAATATGCCTTCATCTAGAAATTCTAGAAAAAATGGGGAGAACTTCATGAAGGTTAGAATGGTACCAATACCCATATTCTTTTCTTAAGTCTACAAGGGTGAGGTGGGATTCTTTCCTTGAAAAAGAATAATAGAACCAAAATACTTGGTGCACCAAAATACTGAATCAATATTATAAACCACTCCTAAGAATTTATCACATAAGGCCCTTCTTTTCATACTTGAAGAATTTATTTAGTTAGAATACTTGTCCCTAGTGTGACTAACATTAGAATGAGGTTAGTGTCACACTAAAATCCCAAATATTATTTGTGGACCTTGTGTCATTTTTTGAGAACTAGTGCATGCCCTATACAACCTAACAATATAGTTTAGGGCTAAAGGCCTTAGTTTATAGCCATGAATGATTCCATGGGCCAAAATGCCACCCTTGGTGCACCAAACCTTATAATTCATCGTATATGCCACTTGAGGGACAAATATTTATTATGGTGTTCCTAAATTATGTTTGAGAATCTAAAATTTTCCCATGAAAACTAAATTCATTGTATAAGGCCTATGATCATAGGCTTCATCCCTTAACTGTAAATTAGATAAGGAGACCTATCCCCAATATTCTGAGATTCATACTCATGTGAATATTCCACTTATGGGATAAATACTCTTTATATAGGTCTTTGTATTAACTAGGGGCCTTATACATGGACCACAAGAGTAGTGCATAAAGCTATTGGTGATGATAATTCAATTGGACACATTTGATGGGAAAAACCATCCTTAGTGTGTCATATATTATATTCAATCTAGATTAAACTCATGAGGCAAATATTCCTTCAATATGCCTTATTTTATTGTTTAAGGCCCAATGTGTGGATTAAAAAACTTAAAAGTGTTGTTTAAAGACTAAACTAGTATCTTTTACCCCTTGATATGTTGAAATATGTGACTAGGTTCAGTATACATATTTTAATTATACATATTTCATTGTATACTTATTGTAAATTTTAAAAAGAATAAAAATAAAATTATTTCTAAGCATGAGTTTCATGCTCCATTTATATGGTCCTATAGGTCAAGCATCCATTTGATGCTCCTAGGGTTTGGTAAAGTCAAGAAAATAATTCTTTGAGTCAAGAAGGTCCTAGTTATATGTAAACTACAAATCCAGGCAATTTGTAACCAAGAAAAAATATTAATTTTATGTTTATGAGTGTTTAGAGGCCTCCAAGACCAAGTCGGCCCAACCAATCAAGGTTGGCGTAGTTGTGGTCATTCAAACCCCAAAAAAAGTGTATAAACAGAAAAACATTCAACCTCATTTGAGAAGAGACACACTTGAGTTTCATTTGCAATTGGGGAGGAAGAACATAGATCTTAGAAGGCTATAAAAAGGAAGAAATTGTAGAAATTATGTGTAGATCTGAAACTACTAATTAAATTTACTAAATCACAAGACTCAAACCTACTCTACTGCTCTATGGAATTGAATTCACAATCTAGAACACATATCATAAACATGCGTCAATAAATAACATGCATGCACAAAGTTTTATCTAGGGGAAATTTTTTCTCAAAACACATTTCTATATGGATTGCATTAATCAAATAATAGAGATGAACACATATGATTTCTCAAGCCTGAGCACAATTGACAAGTGTATAGTCTATCCCTCTGCCTAACTGACCGAAAAGTGTATAAACATGCATTAATAAATAACACACATACACAGAGATTTATCTAGGGGAAGTAAATTTCTCAAAACCCCTTCCTATATGTATTGCATTAATTAAAGAATAAAGATGAATACATATGATTGCTCAAGCCTGAGCACAACCGGCAATTGTATAATTTATCCCTCTGCCTAACTGACTAACTTTGGCCAACATTTAGCCAATTTTAAAGCCCTCCAAGCTCCTATTTACTTGCATTGTTCCTTGAGGAATTAGGACCCTATTAATTAGGAAATTTCTTAGTTAGATTGCACAATTCCTTTAGGATTATCCTTTGACTACATGCACTACGTGTACACATTGGAATAGTCTACAACTGATAGTACACTGTCTTGGAACCTCCACCTCAATTGGGTAACTCAAATTCTCTACATGGAACAATTATTTTGGGTTGATTGATCAGTTAATTGGTTAATCACTGAGTGTGATTGAAGTCACAATGCACAACTTGACCTTCTGCTAGTTCCTCTAATAGTTAGAACTAGTTTAAGTGATAATAACTCAATTTAACTGATTTAGATTGCTATAAATTAGCAATCAATCATGCTTAATTGAACTCAAGTATTCCAACTCGAATAATCTAAGCTAATTAGGTGACTCAAGCCATGTCACTCAAGTTAACTCATCCAAGTTGTCTGTTGAAATGGAAATTCATTTTTTCTCTAGTTGGACGAAGGCAAATCAAATTAAGATTTTCTTGCTACATTTTCAACACTCCCTCTCAGAAAGAAAGGGATTATTAGATACCCTGATCGTGCATCTATGGAACTCAAATTTACCCTTTGACAAAGCCTTTGTCAAAATATATGCATTTTGTTCCTATGTTGGAATGTAATCTAACAACATTATCTGCCTCTGCACACAATCCCATAGATGGTGATACCATATTTCTATATGCTTGGATCGATTGTGAAAGATTGGATTTTTAGAGAGCTTGATGCAACTCTAATTATCACATTATATCACGGTAGGATCCATCATTGACCAAACATTCCCATAAGAATATTTATCATCCATATCACCTCACATGCTGCTTGATTTGCAACCATGTATTATGCTTCTGCTGAGATGAGTGCCACTGATCTTTGCTTCCTGCTGTACTAGGAAACCGTTGTGGACCCAACAATAAAAATTCCTCCTGATGTACACTTTTGGTATGATGAACTCTCTGCCTAATCTGCATCTGTGAAGCCACACAACTTCACCCCCTTTGTCTATATGTCCCATAGTCCAAACTAGGTGGCGCCTTTGAGGTACCTCAGAACATGCTTAGCTGCCCTCCAAAATAATTTGGTTGGCATATCCTTGGCTTGACTAAGCTGGTAAACTGCATAACACATATCTTGTCGGGTGTTCACAAGATACATTAGCGAAACCAATAGCCTCTGATAAATGGTAGCCTCCACTACTTCACCTAAAGTATCATCCTCTTTCCTCCAGCTAGTTGATAAAGGTGTTTCCATGGGTTTGCTACTGTCCATGTGGAATTTCTTCAGTATATCATTTGCATAATTTCCTTGAGAGACAAATAGTTCCCCATCTCCTTCCCATACTTCCAATATGAGAAAGTAATGCATGAATCCAATTTCCTTCATTCCAAATTCTCTTGCAAGGTCCTCTTTGCAAGATTTGATTAACTTATCATCACCCATTAAAATCAAATAATTAACATATATGACAATAATCAACAATTTACCTTCTACCAAGATATGATAAAGGCTTTCATCCACTTCACTTTTGGTGAAGCCTAAACCGGTGACATGATAACCTGTCGATCCTGGTGTACCAAGCATGGGGTGATTTCTTGAGACCATACACTGCTTGCTTGAGTCCGTACACATTTGAATCTCGATCAAAGGTCTCAAAACATTTTTTTTGTTCAATGTACACCGCCTCCTCAATATATCCATTGAAGAATGATGTCTTTATATCCATCTGGTGGACCTTCCATCCCATCTGCAGAGATAAAGAAATAACATATCTAATGGATGAATACCTTGCTAGAGAAGAAAAGGTTTCCTCATAGTCAATTCCCTGAACTTGAGAGAATCCCTTGGCCACAAATCTAGCCTTATACTTCTCTATGCTTTTTTCTGCTACATGATTTACCTTGAAGAAGCATCTCGAATCCACCACTGATTTATCTACTGGTCTTTGGACCACTTCCCAAACACTATTCTTTACAATGGAGTCATATTCCTCTACTATTGCATCAACACATATATGTTTCTCTACTTCTTCCTCAAAAGAGGATGGCTCATTCTCTACTAGCTCAATCATTAGAGCCATGTAGCCAATGTACCATTCTGGTGACCTTCTCTGCACACACTATGAATTATGTGCTCCCACAATTTCTCTAGTATCATGCAACAACCTCTCAGCTTCTCTGGTTCATTTTATTCCTTCTCTAGATGTTTATGCTTGAGTGGATGTCTCCAATTTTTTTTCCTCAAGTTGTGGCTGCTCCACAAATTCCTGAGGTTCCTCCTTTAGAGATAAAATATCCTAATCTGGTTGCAACTAAAGCTCCCTCTCAAGAGAACATCTCATTGCTTTCTCCTCATCAAACTTTACATCCCTTAGCACAACTGTCATTCTGAGGGATGGTAAGTACACACGGTAGTTGTGAGAAGTTTTTGTGTAACCCAAAAATACCCCCAACTCAGATGTTGGTTCAAGATTCTTACTAGAATCTTTGGAGACATGGTAGTAAAAAAGTGCTCCAAAAATCCTGAAGTGAGACACATCCGACTTTCTCCCTGAGAAAGCCTCCTCCGGTGTAATAATTCCTATAATCCAATGAGGACTCCAGTTCTATAAGTATATTGCTGCGTTGCATGCTTCTGCCCACAAATACAATGGTATGCCTTTCTCATGCAACATCGCCCTCACTTCTCCCACAATACTACAATTATTTATCTCAGCCACCCCATTCTACTATGGGTTGTGGGGCACTGTCAACTCTCGTCGAATGCCTTATTTTGTACAAACTAATTTAAACTCATTCGACATTTACTCAACTCAATTATCACTCCTAAGAGCCTTCACCTTCTTGTCAGTTTCTTTCTCCACCAGTGCCTTGAATTCTACGAATTTGGAGAATGTCTCATCCTTCTTCCGCATGAAGAAGATCGAGCACTTCCGTGAGAAGTCATTTACAAATATTATGTAATATTTGTGTCTGATAATGGAGGTTATGAGAAAGGTCCACAAACATTAGAGTGGATCCTGTTATCACTTAGAATAAAAATTTATGTATATAGTCCTTGGTCCTAGCTCAATGTCAAAGGTCTGTGTCAGATGGTCTTCGTTTTATGTTTCATACATAGGATTTGGAGTTTTAAAGGTGTTTGATTTAAATTATACTCTAATCCTATTGGTTTTCATCCACCATCATTGTGTTATAAGCTATGTCTTGTCTTATCCTATTCACCGAGCCTTTTCGTGATTTCACAGCGTAATCTCCTATTGGCTAGTTTCGCAGCATAATCATTGTTCAGTCATTTCGCAGCGCGTTATCATTAAGCCATTTCACAATGCATTATTAGAATTTTAAACTAACCACGCTGCGAAATCGCGGATTCGTGCATTTCGCAGTGAATCTTTCCTAAAGTGTCAAGTCCGTTAATGAGTCACCCAGTCTGTCCTCTCATGTCAGTTTTTGTGTACCTTCCGTAGCATGTCTAAGCGCTCATCAGTCATCACTCCACCAATAGATTTGATGAAACGCACAGAAATATCATTCCGATGGATTGTACCGTGCATGGATCTTGATGATGATCGTGAGTGTTACATAAGTGACAAGTTGATCGGATGATGTATTTGAGTTTTCAAGCGAGCCTGATTACAAGCGAGCCCGAATTAAAAAGAACTGAACTGCCATTTCAACTGAAGCTGTTGGTCATTGTGAGTGTAAATATTTCAAAAATCAAATGGAGAGGAAAGAACAGAGATCTGGAAAATGCCAGAGGACAGAACCTGAAGGTTTAGACATAGCATTGAGGGATGAAGGCGTGAAGAAAGCATTCAAAGATGCCGGGTGCTGGAACTTCTGTAAGAAGCTGCAAGGAGGGCATGTGCAGGTAACCAAAGAGTTTTCTTTGAACTTCACCGGTTTAAATTCAAAAATAGCTATGTTGGAAGTTCAAGTGTCTCCGGAGGCAATAACTGCTGTAACAGAAATCCCTAGAGGGCAGCAAGAATGGTTTAAGAACTTTAAATTTGATATGAATCCATGTAAAGAGTTCTTAAAAGAGGCATATGTGAATGAAGACCTAACAAAAGCAATGCCCAAAAACTATGTTAAGGAGCATTATGCCCTTCTTCTTACCTGCATTCAGAAATACTTAAGATGTGAAGGGAGATACAATAAGGTCTACTCTTATCATTTCAAGTTGCTTTTACATTTCACTGGGAAGGATTCCATAGATATTCCTTTTTACTTATTTCACAGTCTAAGTAAAATGTGTGATAAGGTGCAGCTGAGAAAAGAAGATTGCAAGACTTCTTTATTTC
Source organism: Pinus tabuliformis (assembly GCA_031772625.1). Classification (NCBI taxonomy): domain Eukaryota; kingdom Viridiplantae; phylum Streptophyta; class Pinopsida; order Pinales; family Pinaceae; genus Pinus; species Pinus tabuliformis. The sequence goes on along the minus strand of CM062806.1, from coordinate 982,494,484 downwards.
ATCATGGTTTAATCAAATTGTTAGTTTTAGATGGTCTCCAGAAGATAGGCAGAGACTGGAACTCATTCATCTTCATGGCCGGATTCCAAAGTAAAACTGGCCTTACTCCACAACCAGTCAGAGAACAACCAGCCAAAGAACTCACAATAGTTGAGCTTCAGAAGGAGGCCAGAGCTAAAAACCAAACCAAGTCACAGCTTAAAAAACCAATGAAGCCACTGATCATTAAAGAACAACCTCAACAAGCAACAAAAGAAAAGATTCAGGATAAGAAGGTTGTAGCTGAAACAAGCAGAGCTGAAACAGTGTCAAGGGTAAGGACAAGGAGCCAAATAAGTAAAGAAAAAGGTAAAGCCTTAGCTATTGAAGAAAGCCCAGCATCTAAAGCAAGCCTGAATGATTTATTGGAGGCCATTGAGTTTGAGCAAATTGAACCAGTGCATATTGATTTGACACAGTCATCACCAGAAAGTACCAAGAAGCCTAAGGCCTCAAAAAGGCTGAAGTTTGATGAACCAGGTGCAGAGTTTAGTTTCAAACCAAGAAGACCTATTACAAGGAAACAAGTGAAGGAAGCTGAGGAATTTCCCAGAACAGAGGAGGCAGAGAAAGTTAAGCAAAAAGACACAAATACAACAGTTATCATATCTCAAGGAGGTAATACTATAGCTGTAAGGAACCTGTTAGAAACAGCCAAACATGAGATTACTAAGCTGAAGAATACCACTAGGGAGTCTGCAGTCAGGTATGCAAATTATCGTAAAGCTGTATTGAAAGGAAGTGAAAACCTAGTAAACCAGGTGGATTCAGTAGCTGATGTTTATACATGGACAGTTCCCGCAATTAAGGAGGCCAAATTCATCAGAAAGATAAATATATGTTTAAGAGTCGAAAACAAAGCTATGAAGAAGAGGATTGAAGACTTGGAAGCACAACTAGGTTAGTGGAAGAAGGTTGAAGACGAGCTAAAGACATGCTGCTGCATATTCGAATAAGGGGTGGAAGACTGGAACCGAAAAACAGGGGATATCACCTAGCATCACTGAGCAGATTAAAGTATTCAGCATCCGAGGCCAATATGGAGCTTTAAATGCTCATCTCAGCCATCTCAGCCAAACTGCAAAGAGTCTAGGTGTCAAAGAACAAGAAGGAATCATCCTACGAAGAAGATAGTGTTAGAGTTATAATCAAAGTAGAACTCTTTAGAACTCTAGTTAGCATTAATTGTATTTAATAGTTTGTTGTAAAGCAGATAGGTGTCATTAGTGACAGTCATCGAGCTCCCCTCATGCTGGAGGAGGAAGCTTGAAGTGGTTAGAATAATGTTTCTATATATAGCTGAAATATCTATGTAATGAGGGTTGGATATTTTATGAAAAGAGAGTGTTATTTTGGCTTGGGTAAAGAACAGATTTCAGTAATATAAGATATATGCCTTTCTTCTCAGGAATCATACAACATTTCCATGTTCAAGATGTGTTATTTTACTTTGTCCTTCATGTCTTTTTTCAGTTGCTTAGAGGAGTAATCACTCAGAATTCACTTATGTTGCTCTGACTTCCTGTACTCATCTATGAACTGTGGTTTTATAAGAGTTGTGTTTTGAACATTAAATGTCACATGCCCTGATTTCTATGTAGAGGAAATATCATTGTTTCCTGTAGTATGTTTGACTCCATAAGCCCAATGGGAATTAGTTTAATGTTTGTCCAGCCAGCATACTTGTTCATGTTATATCACAAGAGTTAGCCATCTAATCATTAGTCAAAATCAATAACCTTTGAGAGAGCCCTCTCAGACTAAGGAGACTAAGCCTTAGTCAAAAGATTGGTGTGAAATAGTTGCTTGAAGTCTTCCTGGGTTGCAGCCTTCCAGGGATTGATTTTGAGATACCAGATCCTTTCAAGGACTGCATGTGCTTTGCTGTCTAGATCATGGAATGAGGCTTTTGTGTATTTCCCCAAGGTTTACCCTTTGCATGTATCTCGCTGCTCAAGTGCTCCTTTGGAGAGGCCTATGGTTAACTGCTGCATAATATTTAGGGCGCCATTATGAAAATGAGCAAGTCTTGTATGCCATAGTTCACCGAAATGGTGACTCTGCACCTTCTCTGCCTTCGTGATTAATGAAACACAATCTTCCACATCTAGCTGATACAAGTTCTTCACACGAACCTGTTTTGCTTCACTTGTCCCATGGATGTGTCTGAGGAATGCTTTCCCTTTCCTGAGGATCACATCATAACCATGATCTTCTAACATTGCAACTGAGATGATACTTTTCTTTAGGCCTAGTACAAACATGACATCCTTAAGTCTGAGAGGGGATCTCAAATTCCTCTAAAAGGTGACTATACTAATTGAGATCGCACTATACCTTCCATCATCTCCCATCTTGATGTGCATCTAGAGACTTTTCTCCTCTAGGTCACTAGAAAAATCTATTCTCCGTCATGTGGAATGAGGCACGACTATGTAAGTACCACACACTCCCCATGACTGTGCTCGCCATGCATGCAATAAGGGTGAAGTCAAGTTCGAACTAAAGCCAAAGATTCACTTGCTACTCCTCCTAAGGTCTTCTAGGTTAAATTTTTATGTGGAAACTTTGTGGCATAGTGCTAGAATTCATGACAATTGAAGGATTTAATTTTGGACAAGTCTTTTTTCTTGCCCCCTTGACTAGATTCTAGTTTGGATTGGGATTTCTTTCCTTTCCCCTTCTTTTATTTTCCAGCCAATGAAAAATTTCTTCATCCTTTCCCTTAGATTAAGTTCCATATCTAGTATTCCACCTTATTTCCTCTTGTACCAAATCAGAGCATAAGCATTCCCAGTTTGGTAGTTTCTCCCTCCTAGTCACTGAATCTTGGTATCTATGCCAACTCTTAGGAAGGCCTATAATGTTTAGGCTTACCAAATCATGTTCTACAATAGTAACACTAACTCCACCAAGTTCATCACAACATTATCTGCACCGATCCAAGTACTGTTGAATAGAGTCATTCTTCTACATCTTGATATTTCAAAGTTTTCTCTTGAGTGTCAGCGTCCCGTGGTCACTACTATTCTAGAACAGATATTTCAGTTCTTGCAACATTGGATACAAAGTTTATTTCCCATCGATATTTGCGATAATGTGGTCCCGTACTCCCCCCAATATTCTCCTCTCCCTAGCTACAAACTTCCTCTATTCTTCTAGATCCTTGACATCAACTGATCCTAGTTTTGGAATGTCATGATCAACAGATTCCTTCAAACCATTGTCTTCCAACACTTCCTCCATGTGGTTCTTCCAAGAAATAAAGTTCGAGCTACCCTCAAGGGCATACTCTAGTCTTAGTCCATATAAAAAAATCCTTCTAGCTCTGAAGAATTGATACTGCAAATTTGATCCTCCTACAATAACAACTTTGAAATTTATGATGTAATGTGAATCATGCTCTAATACCATGTAGAAATTATGTGTATACATGAAACTTCTCATGAAATTTACTAAATCACAAGACTCAAATCTACTCTACTTCCCCGAGAAATTCAATTCATAATCTAGAACACATATCATAAATATGAAACAAGAAATAACACACATACACAAAGATTTATTTAGGGGAAAGTAACTACTCAAAACTCCTTCCTATGTGTATTGCATTAATCAAAGAATAGAGATGAATACATATGCTTTCTCAAGCCTAAGCACAACCTACAAGTGTATAGTCTATCCCTCTTCTTGACTGATTGATGCTACCCAAAAATTAGCCAATTTTCAAGCCCGCCAAGCTCCTATTTCCTTGCATTGTTCCTTGAGGAACTAGGCCCCTATTAATTAGGAATTTCCTCAATTAGATTGCACAATTCCTTTAGGTTGATCCTCTAATTGCATGCACCACCTGTACACATTAACATAACATACAATTGATAGTAAATTGCCTTGGAACCTCCATCTCAATTGGGTAAATCGATTTCTATACATGAAAAATTGGGTTGATTGATCAATTAACTGGTTGATCACTGAGTGTGACTGAAGTTGCATTGCACAACTTTACCTTCCACTAGTTCCTCTAATAGCTATAACTAGTTTAACATATAATAACTCAATTTAACTAATTTAGATTTATAAAATATAGTAATCGCTCATGCTTAACTGAACTCAAATCTTCCAACTAGAATTATCTAAGCTAACTAGCTCACACAAGCCATGCCACTCAAGTTAACTCATCCAAGTTGTCCATTGAAATGGAAATTCAAATTTTGTCTAGTTTGATCAAGGAAGATCAAACTGAGATTTTCTTGCTACATTTTCAACAAAAAAATGGACCTCATTTGAGAGTAAAGTGAGCACACACATCTTATATTTTGATCCGTAGTTAGAAAAGTGATGCAAAGGTAAGATCTAGGCTAGAAGAGGCTAGCAAAGGAGAAGGAAAGGCCCTTGAAGGATTCAAATATATGAAATCTACCTCTTCTAGTTATCACGTGCAAAAACCTTGGGCTTCTAGGGTTACCTCAGGTCTGAAAAGTGCAGAAGAAGGTGGAGATCATCATGGTAGACCAAAAGGATAGAAGAGCCTTGGTTTGAAGAATTTTTTCTTCACTGCCCTTGGAGGCCTTGTTTTATTTTGGAGCAGACCTCTTGGTCAACTGACTTGGATCTTGGTGGAGTCTTTTTTTTTGTCTTGAGTCATGGATGTCTCATTTTTTATTGGTTCTTTAAGAAGAAGATATTTTTGTTTGAATTTTCCCCTAGAAGAGGGGTTTTTCCTTAGCTGAGTGCCTACATATTGTGTTCATATAATTTATGATCTTCGTGTGTTTAAGAAATTATTTGATGATAAGAATATATCAATAATCAAGAAGAAACAATAAAACATCACAAGTAATTGCCATGATTAAGAGAAATTACCCTAATGTTTCCCTATAGATTTTCATTCTAGGATGACACCTTGGGTTAATAATATATAACTTAAAAAACAAATATGTATATGGGGTTCATCTTCCTAGTTTGAAGATGGAACAATAAACTTGAAACAAAACTCAAAATACCTAGCTCAAAAGTGTTCGTATTTCCATTCTTTAGTACAATAGAGAACTCCCCTATAAAGTGGCTTCAACATTATGGCCAACTAAAAATGATGTGACTTGCCAAGTTTTCCGAGGCTTCACAATATCTGGGATGTAGATCCATGCATGGTTGCAGTTCCCATTGGCATGACCATGGATATTCTAGTTCAAGAAAGAGAGAAGAGTCACTGCCACAACTTTGAGCATGTCACTATTCACATTGCCTAGGTTTGGGATGAGACATTTGTTATATAATCCCTACATATGCATGAAGACATTATGCTTAACCTTCCATGGGAAATTACTTTAGAAGAAATTTTCATTTATGGAACCATAGGATATGGAAAGGTCATTATCTATATTTCCCAAGGAAAGTGATTTTGCAGAATCATGAAGTACCGGGACATGGAAATCCAAAACTTGGGAGCATACGGATGGAAAGGGAAAAACTCAATGTGTAGATATATGAATTATGTGAATAAAATAATGATTCATATCTATATATATATATATATATATATATATATATATATATATATATATATAAATTTTTTCCCATGGGATTAGATATAGAATTTAAATCATTAGGTTTGGTAGTCAGTGGTGTTGCTTTGCAGCTCAAGGTTGGTGGTTAGTGGTGTGATATGAGAGTTTTGGTGAATAGAACATGCGGTTAGTAGTCAAAATCTACCAACATTTACCAAGACATGTAAGATACATTTATTAAATAATTTGTAGATGAATTCTTTAATGCTATGAAACCCTTTGTAATTTTACCCTTTGAAACCATATGAAACCTTTTAAATCTCTAAAACAAATTCATGACTGAAATTGCAGGTTCAATTTGCAAATAGGTACACCAACAAATACAAAGAGAAACACAATATGAATGATCAATACCATTTTTGTGCTGCAGATGCTAAGCCACTAAAAACCTCAATCTTCCTTCTTGCTTTCTTTTCTCTCTTCTCAAGCAAAGTCAATATACATTGTCCAAGATCAAAACATACATGGATGTTAAGGAAATTATTATGGAAATTAAAGTTCAATTTAAACAGAATAGAATTATCCAACCAGACTAAAGGAAATGATATATAATAATAATAATAATATATGAATATATCATAGAATCTGTCTCTCTCTTGATTTATTGTTGGAATTCCTAGTAAAATCCACGTAGTTGGGAAGATGCTATTTTCTAGTTGTATTCATCTGTTTTTGATACGAATATGTTATAATTTTAAAGTATGCTACGAATCAAAAGAAATGATACATCGATAGTCAACCACATCCATTCCAAGCCAAATACAACCACAACCATTCTGAGCCAGTAAAAACTTGCATAACTAGAAGTCAATCCTGTAGAAAGAAAATGGGGAATGAGGGTCAATTAACCCTAAGTACCTGTAGTAACGGTTAAGTGGAATGAGACTTTCGGAAACCTTGGTCACAGTAGGGAAAATCCTATAGAAGAAAAAAGGGTATATTAGAAGGTTATCCATATATATAAATTCATACTTAAATGGGTAGGAAATACCTCGATGAACCGTGAGGGTGGAAACCTAAGCGAGAATTGCCCATATCAAAAATTAAAGAGAGAGAAAAAAAGAACATGGGGATTTAATTGGAAGAAGATATAAACTTGTAATTCGAATGCATTAAGCCAGAGAAATGTGAAAGACAAGTTTACCTGTAGGAAACAACCAATGAATCACTGGAATAAAGACTTGGGCCAATGCTCGAGAGACTGGAGCAAGGTTCGAGTCGCAGTTAAACCTATATGGAGTTTCTAAAAGTAAAAAACCTCTCTAAACTTCAACGAGGAAACATAATAATTCTTCTTGAGAAAAAAACTTAAAATTACCCAAGTGATTAGCTTTAAGATCAGAATGGATTGGATTCTAAATAATCACCCAAGGATGTGAACGGAAACAATACTAAGCAGTACCATGCAAAACAATGGAGAATAAAAAAGAATTTCGTTAGAGAACGAAAAGAAACTCAACATAAAAGCAAAAATATACCATGTATATAATTTACCTATATCAGTCGAGAAAAAAATCTTTGCCAAGATAACCATAGCATGTAAATGTATAGAGTTAAGATGCTAGGAAAAAAATTCTGCATGCTTTGGGCTGTTTTAAGAAATATTTGGAGGTCCATAAGTTCCAAGAGGAGAACTTTGGAGGAAAACCATAAATTTGAAATTGCATAGCCTGAACCACCAAAGCACTAGAGTGCGAATGACAAGATTGAGTGAGGTTGGGGGTGGGTAGTTACTCTAACCATCCATTACTCTTTCTCTACCGTTAGATTAAGGAGATAGCATCCACATTGAAGATCTCGTGACAGTCAAATGGTTAGGCCAACTATGGCCTGGGAAAAGTGGCCACTCATGACAAGAAACATGTCCATGGTATAAAAAGAATTAAAGTTGTAAGGTTTTCCCATAATGTATGCTTGGTGAAATTTCAAAGGAGAATCACATTAAAACCTTAGCTATGGGTTCACAAACCATTTTTATTTGTAAATTTAATAAAAAATTGTATATGTACTCTAGCGTCAAGCATTGCATTTCCTTTCCTCTAGTCATGAGTTAAACCTTGTGGTGGTCATAGGTGGTACTTGTAGGTAACTATTGGGGTGTTGGGGAATCACCCTAAGTTGAAAACATACAATTTCATAACCCATAATTACATGAAACATATAAACTAAAACAATAAGTAGACCTTGGTGACTTAAGGGAAATGATGAGTAGGAAGGTACTATGTAAAAATCTACATGCTAAACTGTAACCTATAAATCAAGAAAAGTTAATGGAATCCATAATTTTGTTATTGACATCAACACATATGTATATATAAATGTATATAAAAAGAAAGAAAAAAGGAAAATAACTTGTATTTTCAAATTTATCTAGTATAGTATGAGAGGTACATTACATAAGGAAGCTATTTATGAAAATTATATCCATTGATGCAAAGGAGATGATGAGAATATGCTGGCACCTTTAATTCTACACTAGTCGATCAAGATTTTTATTTAAGAAAATGATTAATGCGCCAAATTCCAATATGAGGGATGACTATCTACACAAAAATTATCGAGTTGGAAGCAATAGAAGAGAACCTCACTATATGCAGAGATGAACTTCATTGGGATTTTTTTGCAAGGAAGATAGGGGAGAAAAATACCAAGTAGTTTATTGACAAAATATAAAAAACTAAGTTATGTGTTCTCCAAAATATTCCTAGTGGCAAGGGGATACATCACTTTATTTCTTAAAACAAGGCTCAATATGGTTGAAATAGTTAAAGGCATGGGTTTTTGGAATTTTTTCTTCTCACTATGAGTCACTGGGAGCTAAGATTTGATCCTTTAAGAGAGAAAAACCAACCTATCTATGGTTTGCGTCAAAATTCCTTTTCACATTTTGGAATTGTTCCATTATGTAGGTTTTAACCCTGTCTATAGACGAATTTTAAAAACAGAAAATAAACAATGACAAGAATATAAAACAAATACACATAGATTTCCCTTGGATCCCAAAATCGGGACTACCAGATCGATTTTTCATTATGTTCCTTTCAATGTTACAATACATATATATACATGCCACATCATTCATAAACGCCAATCCATTAACCCTAGATTAGAACATAACCGTAGTTCCCTTGATCAGATCTATAAAATATCATGGGTAGAAAACCATCATGCACAAAAACATGTGCAAAACCCATGCAAAAAACCATAGGTAGGTTCGCCCATTTGATATAGGGTTCAATTATTTATTTAATTTATTTTATATTATTATTATTATTATTATATTTTTTCTGTTATTTTTTATTTTATTTTATTTTTTCAGGGCGCTTCCCTGAAACCCATGCAGGGGTACTACCACCCCCTTGAAACTGCCCAACAAGGGGGGTTGTGTCCGATGCAACAAATAGGGGGGATATCGTGAAAAGAATTTAACACACACCCAACACATTAGGAGGTATTAAAGAGTATTGGGAATAGATTGGGAAGGTTCAATTCATTAGATGAAAAATAAAATAAAATGGAATGCATGGTAAAAAATTATATAGAATTGGATTTAAGAAATGAACTTCCATATGGGATAGTCATAGAAGAAAGGTGCATGGAGTTCAATTATATTTTATATTATTTCCTTTAAATGTGTTTAGTTGAAGACAAATAAAAACTTAAAACATGCATGTTGATATACCAAGAGGTAAAAGGAAAACATTCTAGATGATATGAATAACCCTTTAAGCTAAGGAGAACACTCCTTAATAACATTTTGTGAAGAGCCCTATCAATCACAAATGTAGATTGTGTACAATAGAAAATAAAAGCTTAAATATTTTCTTTGGTAGTCACCACAGGTATGGACAATGATGCATAACCAAGGAAAGTCTTTAATGACATGTATAATGAAAAGAAAGGAATATTCTCCTAGTTATATAATGATATTAATGGTAAATAAGATGATATTTATATGGCACTAAGCCATAATTAGAAATGTGAGGAAGTGCACCAGTATAAGAAAAGAGTAGTACTAGTACAATGAAAACAATTTAACTCAATCTTGCCTTAATGTGGATGTTTATATGGCACACCATGAGTGAATTAACACAAGCTAACAATGTGGAGAAGGTTAATAATGGAGTAATGACATTCTCAATTTTAATATCATGCCTAATTAAACTTTATACATGGGTTGTTACACATCGCCCTATTAATTCTAGATGTAATTGAGAATATTGATTTCATGGAATCAACATAAACCCTATTCAAATTTGATCGTTAACATGGTTGACATCGATTTGATAGCATGGATATAATTCAGTTCTAAAAGATCTCTAAGCCACCAAATTAAAAGAAGTAAATGCTAAGAGTTTCAAGGCAATTGAACCCATAACCTTGTTGAATGGTTTTGTCATTGATGCCAATGTCAATTCTTGAACGCTCTTAATATTGATCATGATGACATCAGTTGGAAACTCTAATAGACAAGAAGCCTTGGACGGAAGGAAACCCTAGAATCCCCACACTTGTTTAATTTTTTAAACATGAATATTAATGAAGTTTCTCTAAATACCTTCTGTGATGCCCCGAAAATCATTGTATCAACATTGGGGGATAACCACCCGGTCCGGACCTTAGTACAGCTCCTTTTCCGTTTGGAATGGTGGCTCCGACTGGGGATAATGGGACCAGTTTCCTAGTAAATGGATAAAAGGGATGAATGAATGATTGGTTAATTAATCTAACGATAGGCGAATAATTTTAATCTATCGGTGAAATAAAAGGACTACTACTAATCCCAGGAACTATTGTATTTTTAAAGTGTAGCGCTTGATGATCTATGTTTATAAACAGGCATGTAGATGACTCTATTCATCAAACATGGACTTTTATTCATTCAGAATCACTCTGCTTAAATCGTTAAACAAAGGATTAGCGCAATATTGCTACACTATTTATATCATCGATACATATATGATCAAAGGAAAGGCATCCCATAAACATCCAATAGTGGAAGGAAGACATAGATACTATTAAAACACATACATATATTCGATAATAGCAAAGGTAATCAAATAACAATTCATATGAAAAGAATGGATTCAGACATAGATAATAGTACCATATGAGCTGCTAAACACTCCCAATATCAATCGCTATTTGAGATTCTTCTTCCAACACAGAAATACTTTCAAACGAAGACAATAGTGCACATTTGCATAAAAGCTTCCTTGTCAAAATTAGAATAACTGGTCCAGTTTTATAAAAGAATATGGCTGAAGCACAGTAGTGCAACTTCAGTCTTTAAGTCAAACACAAAACTTTACGACCCTTTCTAAAAACATGAAAGGGTCTATAAATACCTAATTAAGCTAACTACCTCTGAAACTAAAATCCTACTTAATTGGTATCAATTGATTTTGATAATATTTTTCTCAGCAATCTGGCAGTCGGCAGCATGAATCATCAAGTAGGCTGTTTTCCTTTAAATCTGAGCTGACTTATCGCAAACATCGGTTCCACTTCGGGTGGTTTGTTGAGGCGAGAGCTGAGCTGGGCGACATAGGTGGCATCCTGAATATCGGGGATAATATACCCAATTGGATCTGTAAGGCACTTAAGGGCAGCTCTCTGAGTGTGTGGTTTTAACAAGAAGAACCAATAGGTGTCCCACGTTAAACTGTTAATTCCAGCAATTAATCTTCCCTTTTCCTCTAGATCTGGATAACATGACTGCTCCAATGTTTTCATCGCTGTCAATTTTCCTGGTGTGCATTGGGAAATCATGTTTGACAAGTAGAGAGTGTTATTAACTAATTCAACCAAATTGCTTGAAGTTGATTTGCATCTTGAAACTGCCCTCTCTGCTTTCATTAACTGGGACTGCCATTCTGTAAATAGTATATCTTTATGTGACTCTAAAATTCTTGGTAAATTCGCCGCTTGTCCTTGATCAGTATCTTGCCAGTCAAGAAATGCCGCTATCATTTCTTCAGCTTGATCCAATTCCGTCCTAGCCTTTTCTACTTTGTCACTTATGGATGCCGTTAATTCACATAGTGGCTCTGCCTGGGCGATTTGTTGACATAGAAGCTTAATTTGGGCTATCAATGCAGTATTTATCTGTAGTGCTTCTATTATGAATTCAGTTACTTGTGGAACACGCTTTGTTTTCTCGAGCTGTGCTGATAGTTGAGAAATTTGCTCATCTTTTCTTTTTAGCATTTTCTCATTTACTGCCTTCAATTGCGCCAAGGCCTCTGATAAATCTTTCTACTTTTGGATTGCACTGTGGTCAATCCTTTGTTTTTCCGCCTGCAATTGTTGAGTTAGTTGATTGTTTAATTGCTGTTGTGTCAACAATTGCTGTTGTGTCTGCTCCGCTTTCTGCTTTGCTTCAGTTAGCTGTGCCTACAATAAGAAGATTTCCCGGTCTTTTGTTTTCAGTGAAAGACTCACCTCCGATGCCTTATCTATTGTTGCTGCCGAATAGGCTCCATCATATTGTGACAGTTTTGTCAGGTCATCAGAGGGGTCAAATTCCTCCTTCCAAACCACATTGCCCGTGACCGTCTATTCTGGGAAAAGAGAAGGTTGATGAGTCCTTCTTCTCTTCCTCTGTCGTTTTACTACAACTTTATGTCTTGGGTTGTAGAAGACATCCAAGCGAGGAATCTCTTCTACCTGCAAAATGATTTGATCAGAGGGGTCCTTTGGTATTATCTCTACTTCTTTTGAAATGGGTGGGCCGCTGGTTCCACTTAGAACCTGTTGTGAAGTGGTTTCCTGTGTGTCTATTGCTTTAGAAGTTTTAATGTTCTTGGAACACTCCAGACTACTGATAATAGAATCAAATTGCTGCCATTCCTGGAGCAATTTAGGATCGATATGAGTATCCACATTTATTTCAATGTTGGTCTGTTTTTTCTCTTTAGTCTGGGTCTCCTCCCGCACTTTCTCCTGCTCTTTCTCCTGCTCTTTCTCCTGCCCTTTAGTCTGAGTTTCCTCATGTGGCTTCTCTTGTTCTTTTGTTGTAACCAGAGGTTCCTTTGACTGTTGCCGTTCAGGCTCGCTTGACAATGTTGTTGGGGTTGTTGCTAATAGATCTAGAGGCAGAGTTTGCAACCTCTGTTCTCTAAGTCTGTTAAATTCAATCAACCATTCATCTTGATATTTCATTCTGGCAAATGCCTTAACCTGCATTATTGACTCAGCTGAGGAGAACAGGTCGTCAAACATATCTTCTTTATGATCAAATTTTGACAATATGGCCTATTCGAGTGCATTATAGGTGACTTTGTTGGGTTCAAATTTCCTATTAGGGAGAGTTGCTAGAGTTAATGATTTCATTTTAGTAGCTTCTTTCTCTGCATGTTTGAGATCATGCAAGGTATAGACACCGCATCTCAAAGGAAAAGAGGGCCAGCCCTGTTTTTTATTTTTCTTGAGAGTCTGTGTAACACTCTCAACAATGATCTGGTAAGATATTTTCCTCGCCAGCAGTTTATCAGGTATGTACAAAGGAAGGACGTGAGGTTCAGCTTGGCTGCCGAAAACTCTTATATAAGTGAACTTCTCCTCCCCGAACCATCTTCCTACTGATGTTAAGTTAATTCCGGCTTGGTAGGAAATCTTGGGAGCAGGTTTATCAAAAATAGAATAATGAATAGATAACATAAAGCCATTGCAGACTTGGTATAAATGGTGCTTATACGAGGATTTCCAAAATTTCTGATGGTATATGTGAATTGGCATGGGGTCTTGTGGCGTCGACCTCCAGCCGAGCACATGAAATTCAGAGTTAAAACACAAGGTGTCTAAAATATAGACACTGTAATAGAATGGGGGAATTACCCTTTCAGTAACGCGAGTCTTATTTCTAAACTCAAGAACAGCTGTTGCTAGTTTATCTGAGAGAATAGTGGCCCAATCCATTATTTCACTGTTGCACGCCGCTTCCATCAAGGGGACCATTTCTATAGTGAAATTAGAAGAGTCATGCAACCCCCACAATCTACACATCATTATTCCAACATAACAATAAGGAGAACATAGGGAATCAACCGAGTACTTACCAGAAGATTCATGTTTGTGTTTTGCTGGATTTTGTCTTCAATCCCGGATGGGTTCGGATTCCACCTCATTCTCTTTTCAGAATTTCTCCAAAATTTCCTTATTGTACTTCTTCTCTGGCTCAGGAAAATGATACATTTGCCTTAAATCATCAGCCTTGAATGACCCGAAAATTCTCCCATCTCTGGTGCAGAAGGTTCTGTCCATGATCGGGATTTCCTCAATTGCTCATCGCACTACATCTGCATATGGGAGAATTTTCTCCCGAGCTGCTATCCGATGAAGGAAGGAGTCAGCCAGGTCTTTTAAAGTACCATCAGATTTCCGAGTTGAATCTGCAGAAGCTTGTACTGTTGTCACTTTAGGTTCTTCGACTTCAATCAGGTTGTAGGTACTTTGCCAAGTAGTTCTGCCGAGACCAGAACATGTAGTATCAGATATCAATCCTTTCTTTTTGTTTGTTGGATCAGCGATGGCTTGTCCTGTGGCTGGCGCAACGGAAGCGACTGTGGTTTTCTTAGATTTCTTCCCCATTCTGCTTGAGTTTTCTTCTTTGGAAGAATTCTGCACAGAGGTGAAAATGAACGTAACACAGAGAATTGACAATGAAAACCCAATATGAGAAAGATAAATTGATCAATGCATGGTGAGGGATTAGCTTTCAAAATGGCCGCGAATACAATCTATGGGAAGATTTCAGAACTTATTATTACATTAAATGGCCATTTAAACCTGCCAATCCTTTAAATGCCCATCATATCATTAATTTGCCAAATTGTTCGTTTAAGCGTGCCTTGGATGTTTTGGCGGTTGATCGCAGGTAAATCACTATTCGACAGATCAACCTTTTAATATGAATTGATCGTAATATCCCTCTATCTTAACGACTTTTTGAAATCTGCGCTTTTTGCTTTATCGCAATCGGGCATCGGGGAAAGCTTAACTTCTTATGTTGGCACCTTTTGAAATCCCTGATCGCCGATAGCGATATCGCATCGCATCGGGAGTATGGGCGCTCTATGAAAATATGGATAACATACCGCCGATCGCCAATAGCGAAATCACATCGCATCGGGGTGAATGGCCTGGGGCGCTTTAAGAACATGCATAGAATATTGCCGATAGCCGATAGCGATATCGCATCGGTGAAAACCAATGGGCCATCAACTTATGCTCCCTATGTCATTGCGATATGCGATCTTGCGATCGCTTTATCGCAATGATCAAAGATTGATTATTTGTTTTATTATGATCAAAATGGGTTTATCGAAAAGGTTTTCATAATGTTTTTCATTTTGTTTTCGGACCTTTTTGAACAATATAATATTGATACCAATCAAAACGAAAAGGCACCCATTTCATATGATAGTTTTTCTAAAGAAATAATTATAAGAAATGGGGGGTTGTTGTAAAGCACAACAATTGGCGATTCGCTGGAAGAAACAATCATCTCTGAAAAGTATGGAAATACTTAAACTTTTCCAAAATAGAGTTCTCATTAAAGGGAAAATATTCTAATATAACTAGGTATATTTGCATTCTAAATAAAATAAAGCTATCTTTGTTAATTTCCTCTCTTGTTTAAAATTAGATACATTCTAAGTTTTAAATTGGAGTTTCTTGGTTTATAATGATAAAATAGAGAACCTTTCCAAATCAGCTTTTAGAATTGACTCCTTTGTCATAGGTAGAGCCTGTGCTGCCAGCAAACGTTTATAGTTTCGACAAGGATACCTTTAAACCATATTATTGTCCATGGTCCCATCCACTTAAGAGTGTGATTAACAGAATGAATTCAAAACATGTTTTCATATTTTGTATTTCCTTTCATTTTCTGTTATTGCTAAGATAAAAAGCCATTGTCCTGGTTTGGTGGCCAGCTATTGACAATGCCATTCACTGGTAGTAATTTAACCGAACAAGCTGGCTCGTGATGAGACCCCTTGTCTTATAATTCTAATCCATTACCCTATTTTGGTATGCAGTATTGGTAATGTCGGTTAAACTATTTCCCTATGAACATGGTAAGCAGGCTTGTAATAAGACCTCTTATCTGTAATATCAGATATTTTAGAATTACACTCTAAGTAACCATAATCTTTGGTGAATGGGATGGACAATTTTCTCCTTAAGAGTAAATGGATGACAAGATAAGAGTTAAAGATGCTGAAGTTGGATTAGTTTCTGTTTTGATATTGATAACCTTTTTGTGGCCAATCTGAAAACATAAAATGATTTACAATACTTCTAAACTTTGAGAGGGGTTCACAAAAATTGAATTGTGATTTTGGAATGCAACTATACCTAGTTTCCTAGAAATTATCTCTCTTATGTAAGACTTCTATTATCTAAAAGTAAATATCCACACTACCTCTGTTGAGCAACTTTTAAATACAGCAAAGGTCAATGGAAGATACCTTACAACTTTATTTTCTAATGGTCCTACAAATTACAAAACTCTATTAAACTAAAAAGGAGAAGGGGTTACCTCCTCAATTAAAGAATTTTTTTAAGATAAGGCCATTAACAGGGAGAGAATCTCTCAAACCTGATAAATTTTGTAATATGAAGGTCGATTGGCCTATCTTCTCACAGATCTGAAATGGCCCAAGCCACATCTTCTGGAACTTGGTGTGTTTTCCCTTGTCCTCATGGGCTTTGTCCCATTTCAGAACTAAATCACCGACTTGAAATTGTTTTGAACCGGATGAGACTGAATCAAAGGATGACTTAATGATTTGCTGATGTTTCGCATGAATAACCTTGGCCTTTTCCCTTTCCTCTTTTAATTTTAGAATTTGGTCATGTCTAAATTGAATATAAGAAGAAGGGAGTTCCTCAATAAACTGAACTAGGGCTAAGGAAGGAAGGACAAGATTAGTTGGTACCACTGCTTCTTTTTCATACACAAGGTTAAATGGAGAAGATCCTATAGAAGCCTTCTGTGTTATCCTATCAGCCCATAGTGCGAATATTAAGGATTTGTGCCATGTTTTATGGTTCTGTTTGATAGTTCGCTTAATAATTTTAATCAGATTTTTATTTGTAGATTCTGCTAAACCATTACCCTGAGGGTAGTAATTAGCAAAATATTTTAATTTAAATTCTCTTTTAATAGCGAAATCAAACATAACATTGCCTGAAAAATAAAATGCATTATAAAAAACAAGAGCATTTGGGACACCAAACCTGGTAATGATGAATTGATCTATGAATTCAATGTTTGCCTCAGAATTTGTTGTCTTCAAAGGAATTGCTTCAACCCACTTAGTAAAATAATTGGTAGCAGTAAGGATATACTTATGCTGTTTGGAAGAATGCGGAGTAATTTCCCCAATGATATCCAATCCCCATTGTTCAAATGGCTGTTCAATGTTGACCGGCTGCAAAGGGAAAGCTGATTTTCTTTGTCTTCCACTAGAAGTTTGACAATTTTGGCATTTCCTCACATATTCATGAGCATCTCTAAACAGAGTGGGCCAATAGTAGCCAGCATGAATGATTTTATGGGCTGTTGTGTCAGCTCCAAAATGTCCTCCTGCTAGTCCATCATGTAATTCCTGCAAAACCTTTTGTGCTTCAGGTTTTTCTAGGCACCTTAATAAGATTGAATCATAATTTCGCCTAAAAAGCACATCATCAATAATTGTAAATTTTTTTTCTTTCAATCTAATGGCCCTTTTGTTTTTGTAAGACAGGTTAGGAGGTGCATATCCATTTTTCAAATAAAAGATTAAGTCAGCATATTGTGACTCAGAATCAGTAATACTTATCTGGTTGATTTCTTTGGTTTGATCTGTATCACTTGATTCTGGAATATTGGATGCTCCTGCCAATAACCTGCAAAAACCTTGACCTCTAACAATCTTTGCTGGTTTAATTTCTAAGTCATATTCTTGAAGTGCTGTAACCCAATTTGCCCTTTTTTCACCTAGTTCCCTTTGGATCAATAGTTGCCTTACTGCGGGGAAAGGAACTATAACTTTTGTGTGAGCTTTTAAAAGGAAGGGTCTGTAATGTTTGACAGCTTTATATACAGCAAAGGCTTGTTTTTCTACTTCGGAGTAATTCAATTCAGCACCCTGAAGATTTGAACTATAGAATGAAATGGGTGCTTCAACATTGTGATCATTAAGTTGCATGAGTACTGCTGCATAAGAAAAGTTGGATGCGATAGTATACAATGTAAAATGATTAGAAAAATTCAGAGTATTTAAGGCTGGGGCATTGATTATCGATTGATTGATTAAATCAAACGCTTCCTTTTCTGCTGATCCCCACTTAAAGACTGAATTTTTCTTAATCATAGTTTGAAGTGGCAAAATAATTGAGAAAAATCTGGAACAAATATTTTGACAAAATTGATTTGGCCTAAAAATGACTGCATGGATTTTTTATTATGAGGGAAAGGGATTTTAGAGATTTCTTTGATCCGATCAGGATCAATATAAATGCCATCTTTAGACACGATAAAGCCTAAGAACTTTCCTTGGTCAAGAGCGAAGAAAGATTTTTTAGGGTTAAGAGAAATGCCATATCTTTTGCAGCGTTGAAAGATTTGATTTGGATCATGCAAATGATTTGACATCTCTTTGGAAAATACAGTAATATCATCTAAATAGACGACTACTGTTCTATTAATCAACCCTTTAAAAGCTATATCCATTGCTCTTTGGAACGCCACTCTTGCATTAATAAGTCCGAAAGACATTTTCTGATACGCATATGTTCCCCATTTTGTTCTGAATGTGGTTTTAAGCTGGTCATCAGGATGGACCAGAATTTGGTTATATCCTGAGAAACCGTCTAGAAAGGACATTAACTCAGAGCCTGCTACTGATTGGAGTATCTGCTCCATGGTAGGTAATGGGAAATTGTATTTTTGGCTTTCCTTGTTCAAATTTTTGAAATCAATACAAATCCTAATGTCGCCATTTTTCTTTCTGACTGGCACCATATTGGAGACCCAGTTTGAGTGCTGAACGGGAAAAATAATCTTAGCTTTCAAGAGTTTGTTAAGTTTAGATTTTATTTGACTCTCTAAGTTCGGATGTATTTTCCTCAACTTCTGCTGAATTGGTTTCTGATCAGGAAGCATTGGAATGGTATGCTGGATGATGGATGTATCATATGTCTTTAAATCATCATATTTCCAAGCAAAAACCTGTTTATTTTTCCTTAATAGTCTAATGAATGCCTCCTTCTCTTCCAAAGAAAGTCCTAATCCTAAATTAATGTTTTGAGGGGTTTGCTCAGTGCCAAGGTTTATCAATTCAAACCTTAGGGTAGAACTATGGTTTTTTGCATTAGTCACAGGTTTAAACCTGTCTTTAATATCATACAGATCCTCAAGCTTTACCACAGGCTTAGGGATTGAATTTTCCTCAGGTTTACCTTTCATTTGAAGTTCATGCTCGTTTTCCTCGATGATTTGATCATCATAGGACTTTTCAGAAGTTAAGAACTGCAAAATGTCTTGATCATGGTTGAATACTCTCCAATTTGTGACATTGTTAGGAATTGATGGCCTAAAAAGAAACTCTACTGAAAATCTATCTAGGCTGTAGTCTTCGGAAGGTAGGAGCTTGGAAGCGACATTGGCTAGCAGGTCGGTTGCCGAATTTTCAGACGTGGGAATAGAAGAAATATTGAATGCCAAAAAGTGGGAGGTAAGTTCCTATGTGAGCGATTGATAATGCTTGAGATGGGTGGAAAGACAATGAATTGTATTCCTTACCTGTTTGATAATAATTTCAGAATCTCCGAACACTTTCAAATATTGGACCTTGAGGCCGATGGCTTTATATAGCCCTTGGACTAAGGATTCATACTATGCTGTGTTATTTGTGCATTCAAATTCTAACCTACAGGACAACATTGTTTTTTCCCCTTGTGGGCTAATCAAAATACATCCCGCTCCTGAGCCCTCACTAGATTTGGACCCATCGAAATATAATGACCAAAATAAAGAAGTATTAACAAATTTATTTACATTTTTCTCAGTACCATTGAAACATGTAGACCTATCTGTTTGTGAAAAATTCTCAATCTGAGATGCAAAATGGTTTACTGAGAAAGGGGATGGCTGGGCAGCGAAGTTGCCAAAGAATGACTCTGATGAATAATTCCCCAAAATGTTGTTATTAAATGCTATTGGTTGGTTTTCTTGCTCAAACTCAGTAACTGTATGGGTCATATGTTTTTCTCGATCAATCCTTATTTGATTTGGCCTACCCTTATAGGGAAGCCACATATGTGACCAATCAGTAGAAATAGACCCATGTAGTTTTTTAGACCAATCCCTGCTCAAGATCAAACCGTAAAATTCAGGTATATCAGCTATTAGGATATCAATCCTTTGTACTATTCTGGGATCAGCAGATAACCTGATAGTTACGAAATTAATCTCTCCTAAAACCTGTACTTTGGTCCTGTCCAACTGTACAATATGAATAGCAGACTTCTGGGGTTCAATGTTCAGTTTGGAACAAACTGAAGCTGGCATTATGTTAGAAGATGCCCCTGAGTCAATCAAACAGTTGTGCAGGTTTCTATTGTAGATCTCATAGGTTAGAAGGAAAGGTGGAGTATGAGAGTTTGATCTATCTCCTATTAGGACTGCATCAGTAGCTTCAACCATACCAGAAGGTGGATGACCTGTATCATCAGCAGCTTTAGCACTGGGAAGAGGTGAAGTGGGAACAACATTAAATTCTTTGAGAAGCAATTTCTGCTGATGTTTTAATTTGCTAAGTTCAAACATGGTAATGTTTGCCTTAGTTTTCTTCATATCATCAACAATATTGTAATCCATCGAATCGGATACTACCAAAGTTTTAGATGTTGAAGGAGTATTTGAGGTTGAAGGTTGGTTTTGGGGGACCGCTGCAGGTGGCTTCTTTGTAGATACTTTTTCCTTTGTTGTAGCAGCACCTGCACTCCTTTTCTTTGAAGTTTCCTGAACAGGTTCGGAGGTACTTTTACTCCTAGTAGTGACAAGGAATGCTTCTTCTTCATTATTGGTATCGGAGTTGGGCAGTATGAAATCCCACATTCCGTGACATTCAACAATCTCCTCTTCTTCATCAGTAGGTGTAGCTATTTCTTCTTCTCCTTCTTCAAGATCTGAATCCACATTTTATATAACATTTGGTGGTTTTGATTCAGTTTTCTTATAATTTCTAAAGGGTCTTTTGGTTGAGGTTTCAGCTACCTGTTTCTTGATTTCAACCATTTCGTTTGACAAAGTCTTGAGGACCTTTTGCAAACTCTCCATGTCATATGGATCTTTTGGGGTTTTCTTCCTTGAATCATCTTTAAAACAAACTTTTTTGGCTTTTCTGTCTTCCAGAGCAGCTTTCTTTTCTAGAGAATTAATGCGTTTCTCCACAACAAGTGCTTCTTTCATGTTTTCAGCTAAAGTAGGTTTCCCAACCCTGTCTACAAAAATAGCTATATTGGCAGGTAGGGTGGTTATATACCATTCGCTTCAAATTTTCTCACTTGGTTTAGAGGCCGTCGGGATTTTATTCAAGAGTTTATTGAATCGGGCATTAAATTCCTTAATTGGTTCCCTATGCTCTATCCTAAGATTGGAGATATCGTTTATTAGTGTAGCCAAAGACCTATCATCTCCATACTTGGTAAGAAACTGTTCTTGGCAAGTGTTCCAACTGGTAATGGAACCAGAGGGTAAAGAAAAATACTAGGATCCTGCTGATCCTTGCAAGGTATAAGGGAAAAGTCTAACAACAACATCTTGTTCTGTTACTCCTTTCAAGTTGACTGCCAACATGAAGTTATTAATGTGTTCCTCAGCTTGGGTCCCATCATCTGGGTTAAACTTGGGTAGCCATTTTTCAGGAGCATCAGGTAATGCATGCAATGGTGCAGGCATGTTGACTGCACCAGGCCTGGTCCATGGATATGCCATTATAACAACAGTAGCAGATGATGCTACTGTTGAAATTCCAAATGTCTGGGAAGGAAATAATGTTGCGGAGTGAGCAGATGGGGATGTTAAAGCTCCTAATCCCTGATGAACAACAATATGTAATGGGGGAGTGGATGGTTGACTTCGCACAGGGGAAAGTGAGATGGAGGTTGAGGATGAAAGCTCTTCACTGTCAGATCCTTCAGTATATTTCTTCGCCTTTTTCCTTTTGGGTAAAGGGAACTCAGTAGGTTCAATACCGAGCTTTTCGCTCTGAAGTCTGGTGAGAGGGTGAGGTAGATTAAACTGCGAAGTCGCACTGCTTTGTGATACCTCAGATTTCTGTGGTGAAATCGAGAAGCTCTGAAGTTTGTGGATAAGAGACTGGACTTCAGGGGATTCAAGACTTAATTGTTCTGGAGTATGATGGGTTCGAGCAGTGGTAGTCGATTCCTCTTCTTCTTGTTTGGATACTGGAGAACCAACATGCAATTGGGAAGTACGAGGAGATATGGAGGGAGAATTACTCTTAGAATGGCCTACAGATTTAGGTTTGCTTGCCATTCACAGTTGAGGCCCTCCTTCTAGCGCCAAAAATGTTGATGCCCTGAAAATCGTTGTATCAACATTAGGGGATAACCACCCGGTCCGGACCTTAGTACAACTCTTTTTCCGTTTGGAATGGTGGCTCCGACTGGGGATAATGGGACCAGTTTCCCAGTAAATGGATAAAAGGGATGAATGAATGATTGGTTAACTAATCTAACGATAGGCGAATAATTTTAATCTATCGGCGAAATAAAAGGACTACTACTAATCCCGGGAACTATTGTATTTTTAAAGTGTAGCGCTTGATGATCTATGTTTATAAACAGGCATGTAGATGACTCTATTCAACAAACATGGACTTTTATTCATTCATAATGACTCTGCTTAAATCGTTAAACAAAGGATTATCGCAATATTGCTACACTATTTATATCATCGATACATATATGATCAAAGGAAAGGCATCCCTTAAACATCCAATAGTGGAAGGAATACATAAATGCTATTAAAACACATACATATATTCGATAATAGCAAAGGTAATCAAATAACAATTCATATGAAAAGAATGGATTCAAACATAGATAATAGTACCATATGAGCTGCTAAACACTCCCAATATCAATCGCTATTTGAGATTCTTCTTCCAACACAGAAATACTTTCAAACGAAGACAATAGTGCACATTTGCATAAAAGCTTCCTTGTCAAAATTAGAATAACTGGTCCAGTTTTATAAAAGAATATGGCTGAAGCATAGTAGTGCAACTTCAGTCTTTAAGTCAAATACAAAACTTTACGACCCTTTCTAAAAACATGAAAGGGTCTATAAATACCTAATTAAGCTAACTATCTATGAAACTGAAATCCTACTTAATTGGTATCAATTGATTTTGATAATATTTTTCTCAGCAATCTGGCAGTCGGCGGCATGAATCATCAAGTAGGCTGTTTGCCTTTAAATCTGAGCTGACTTATCGCAAGCATCGGTTCCACTTCGGGTGGTTTGTTTAGGCGAGAGCTGAGCTGGGTGGCATAGGTGGCATCCTGAATATCGGGGATAATATACCCGATTGCATCTGTAAGGCACTTGAGGGCAGCTCTCTGAGTGTGTGGTTTTACCAAGAAGAACCAATAGGTGTCCCACGTTAAACTATTAATTCCAGCAATTAATCTTCCATTTTCCTCTAGATCTGGATAACATGACTGCTCCAATGTTTTCATCGCTGTCAATTTTCCTGGTGTGCATTGGGAAATCATGTTTGACAAGTAGAGAGTGTTATTAACTAATTCAACCAAATTTCTTGAAGTTGATTTGCATCTTAAAACTGCCCTCTCTGCTTTCATTAACTGGGATTTCCATTCTGTAAATAGTATATCTTTCTGTGACTCTAAAATTCTTGGTAAATTCGCCGCTTTTCCTTGATCAGTATCTTGCTAGTCAAGAAATGCCGCTATCATTTCTTCAGCTTGATCCAATTCCATCCTAGCCTTTTCTACTTTGTCACTTATGGATGCCGTTAATTCACATAGTGGCTCTGCCTGATCGATTTGTTGACATAGAAGCTTAATTTGGGCTATCAATGCAATATTTATCTGTAGTACTTCTATTCTGAATTCAGTTACTTGTGGAACGCCCTTTGTTTTCTCGAGCTGTGCTGATAGTTGATCAATTTGCTCATCTTTTCTTTTTATCATTTTCTCATTTGCTGCCTTAAATTGCGCCAAGGCCTCTGATAATTCTTTCTACTTTTGGATTGCACTGTGGTCAATCCTTTGTTTTTCCGCCTGCAATTGTTGAGTTAGTTGATTGTTTAATTGCTGTTGTGTAAACAATTGTTGTTCTGCCTGCTCCGCTTTCTGCTTTGCTTCAATTAGCTGTTACTGTAATAAGAAGATTTCCTGGTCTTTTGTTTTCAGTAAAAGACTCACCTCTGATGCCTTATCTATTGTTGCTGCCGAGTAGGCTCCAACATATTGTGGCAGTTTTGTTAGGTCATCAGAGGGGTCAAATTTCTCCTTCCAAACCACATTTCCCGTGAACGTCTGTTCTGGGAAAAGAGAAGGTTGATCAGTCCTTCTTCTCTTCCTCTGTCATTTTACTACAACTTTATGTCTTGGGCTGTAGAAGACATCCAAGGGAGGAATCTCTTCTACCTGCAAAATGATTTGATCGGAGGGGTCCTTCGGTATTATCTCTACTTCTTTTGAAATGGGTGGGCCGCTAGTTCCACTTAGAACCTGTTGTGAAGTGGTTTCCTGTGTGTCTGCTGCTTTAGAAGTTTCAGTGTTCTTGGAACACTCCAGACTACTGATAATAGAATCAAATTTCTTCCATTCCTAGAGCAATTTAGGATCGATATGAGTATCCACATTTATTTCAATGTTGGTCTATTTTTTCTCTTTATTCTGAGTCTCCTCCCACACTTTCTCCTGCTCTTTCTCTTGCCCTTTAGTCTGAGTTTCCTCCTGTGGCTTCTCTTGTTCTTTTGTTGTAACATGAGGTTCCTTTGACTGTTGCCATTCAGGCTCGCTTGACGATGTTGTTGGGGTTGTTGCTAATAGATCTAGAGGCAGAGTTTGTAACCTCTGTTGTCTAAGTCTGTTAAATTCAATCAACCCTTCATCTTGATATTTCATTCTGGCAAATGCCTTAACCCACATTATTAACTCAGCTGAGGAGAATAGGTCGTCAAACATATCTTCTTTATGATCAAATTTTGACAATTTGGCCTATTCGAGTGCATTATAGGCGACTTTGTTGGGATCAAATTGCCTATTAGGGAGAGTTGCTAGAGTTAATGATTTCATTTTAGTAGCTTCTTTCTCTGCATGTTTGAGATCATGGAAGGTATAGACACCGCATCTCAAAGGAAAAGAGGGCCAGCCCTGTTTTTTATTTTTCTTGAGAGTCTGTGTAACACTCTCAGCAATGATTTGGTAAGCTATTTCCCTCGCCAACAGTTTATCAGGTATGTACAAAGGAAGGGCGTGAGGTTCAGCTTGGCTGCCGAAAACTCTTATATAAGTGAACTTCTCCTCCCCGAACCATCTTCCTACTGATGTTAAGTCAATTTCTGGCTTGGTAGGAAATGTTGGGAGTAGGTTTATCAAAAATAGAATAATGAATAGATAACATAAAGCCATTGCAGACTTGGTATAAATGGTGCTTATACGAGGATTTCCACAATTTCTGATGGTATATGTGAATTGGCATGGGGTCTTCTGGCGTCGACCTCCAACCGAGCACAGGAAATTCAGAGTTAAAACACAAGGTGTCTAAAATATAGGCACTGTAATAGAATGGGGGAATTACCCTTTCAGTAACGCGGGTCTTATTTCTAAACTCAAGAACAACTGTTGCTAGTTTATCTAAGAGAATAGTGGCCCAATCCATTATTTCATTGTTGCACGCCGCTTCCATCAAGGGGACCATTTCTATAGTGAAATTAGAAGAGTCGTGCAACCCCCACAATCTACACATCATTATTCCAGCATAACAATAAGGAGAACATAGGGAATCAACCGAGTACTTACCGGAAGATTCATGTTTGTGTTTTGTTGGATTTTGTCTCCAATATCGGATGGGTTCGGATTCCACCTCATTCTCTTTTCGGAATTTCTCCAAAAATGCCTTATTGTACTTCTTCTCTGGCTTAGGCAAATGATACATTTGCCTTAAATCATCAGCCTTGAATGACCCGAAAATCCTCCCGTATCTGGTGCAGAAGGTTCTGTCCATGATCGGGATTTCCTCAATTGCCCATCGCACTACATCTGTATATGGGAGAATTTTCTCCCGAGCTGCTATCTGATGAAGGAAGGAGTCATCCAGGTCTTTTAAAGTACCATCAGATTTCCGAGTTGAATCTGCAGAAGCTTGTACTGTTGTCACTTTAGGTTCTTCGACTTCAATCAGGTTGTAGGTACTTTGCCAAGTAGTTCTGCCGAGACCAGAACATGTAGTATCAGATATCAATCCTTTCTTTTGGTTTGTTGGATCAGCGATGGCTTGTCCTGTGGCTGGCGCAACGGAAGCGACTGTGGTTTTCTTAGATTTCTTCCCCATTCTGCTTGAGTTTTCTTCTTTGGAAGAATTCTGCACAGAGGTGAAAATGAATGTAACACAAAGAATTGACAATGAAAACCCAATATGAGAAAGATAAATTGATCAATGCCTGATGAGGGATTACCTTTCAAAATGGCTGCGAATACAATCTATGGGAAGATTTCAGAACTTATTATTACATTAAATGGCCGTTTAAACCTGCCAATCCTTTAAATGCCCATCATATCATTAATTGGCCGAATGATTCGTTTAAGCGTGCCTTGGAGGTTTTGGCGGTTGAGCGCAGGTAAATCACTGTTCGATAGATCAAGATTTTAATATGAATTGATCGTAATATCCCTCTGTCTTAACGGCTTTTTGAAATCTGCGCTTTTGGCTTTATCGCAATCGGGCGTCAGGGAAAGCTTAACTTCTTATGTTGGCACCTTTTGAAATCCCCAATCGCCGATAGCGATATCGCATTGCATCGGGAGTATGGGCGCTCTATGAAAATATGGATAACATACCGCCGATCGCCGATAGCGAAATCGCATCGCATCGGGGTGAATGGCCTGGGGCGCTTTAAGAACATGCATAGAATATTGCCGATAGTCGGTAGCGATATCACATCGGCGAAAACCAATGGGCCATCAACTTATGATCCCTATGTCATTGCGATATGCGATCTTGCGACCGCTTTATCGCAATGATCAAAGATTGATTATTTCTTTTATTATGATCAAAATGGGTTTATCGAAAAGGTTTTCATAATGTTTTTCATTTTGTTTTCCGACCTTTTTGAACAATATAATATTGATACCAATCAAAACGAAAAGGGACCCATTTCATATGATAGTTTTTCTAAAGAAATAATTATAAGAAATGGGGGGTTGTTGTAAAGCACAACACCTTCAACAATTCATGCTCCTCATCATGCTGATTCTAACTATATATGACATGTCTTGTAACTCCTCAAAATTGAGGAGATATGGTAAATCAAATTTTGAGTCCTAGCCAAAGTCCCCAAAAGTCTTGATGATGGGGAAAGTTATTCTTGGCCTAAAATTAATGGCGGACCTAACCTTTTCAAACACATGCACAAATGATCGAAGACATTTTAATTAAATTTATTTTAGGATCCAAGATAAGTCGACCTCCAATCTTTTGGATCCAAGATGAAAAATTTAAATTTAAATTTTAAACTCTCCTTCCCTCCAAAATACTAGTCGTACTCCCTCCCAAAAGGCCTCCATGACTAGTATATACACAAGGAGTTTTAGCCCTCCCTTCAATGGATCAAAAGGTGTTGATATTGAGGAAAGATATCTTCAATTTTTTTGTGGTTCTAAATATTAGCAAAGGAAGTAGTTCTGGAGTTCTTTGTAAATATCTACAAATACATTCTGGCAACAGATAAAAAGAAAAAAAAATAATACGGATTTTGAGGTATGTTACAAGCCCCATCAAATATGAAAAAATCAAAAGAAATATTCTTAGGGATTTACTAAATAAGAGATGTCAATTTCCATGAAATTAGTAGGAAGTTGAGTAGATTGAATCGTAAAATCCTTCAGTAAATTCAAATCACAACCTTGGGATTTTAGGAAAGAATGTACCTTGGGAATATTGAGGCCTTTGTTTGGTTTATAAAACCATAAAATTTTTATATAAACCTTTGGTGTGATAAGGATCAAGCTATTCCCTTGAATAACAACCAAATTTATTTTTCTCTAAAATAAAAAATATCAAGAAAACATCTAACATTCACCAAACCGCTAGTCTAAATCCTATTCTTGAGTTTATGTTCTATATTTGAATTTGAAAACTAGTGATATGCATTTCACTAATGAAATTTCTTGTCCTAATGGGTAACAAAATCAATAGTATCCCCACAAAACATACCTTTCCTCCTTTTCATTACCATTCTTCTTATCTCTCTAATGTGCTTTGATACATGCGACACATGTAGTCCTACATTATGGAGGTTTTATTTGTTTAAAGGATTAGTTCATGAATGACATTTATGTGAAAATATCTTCATCACATACCATATTCTTTGGGACATGGAAAAATCACAATTGGAAGTACATTATAATCTAGTTTCACCCATTATGTAAAGATACATAATATTCTTAGTAGCGCCATAATATATTAAACAATTACGAAATATAAATTTATGAATCTTGAATTATATGATGATGATGATGACAACGATGATGATGATGATGAAGACAATGATGGTGATGGTGATTATGATGGTGTTAATGATGATGTTGATGAAAAAGATGACACTGATGAAAATAATGTTGATGTTGATGAAGATGACAAAGATGATGGTGATGCTGATGATGTTGATGATGAAGATGGTAACAAAGATGAAGATGATGAAATTAATGATGATGATGAAAATGACATGGATGATGATTTAAATGATCATGGTGATGAAGATAAATATGTGATTATATGGTGATGATGATGATTTTAATAATGATGTTAATGAAAAGATGATGATGGTGACGATGACAATGAGGATGATGACAAAGATGAGGATGATGAGTGTGGTAATGATGATGATGACAACGAAAAGGAAATTGATGTTGATTATGATGAGGATGATGAGGATGATGATGGTGACGATGATGAAAAGGATGATTTTAATGATGATGATGATTTGAATGTAGGTTTTTCATTTCATTTTGATTTGAACTTAGTTTTTTCATTTATGAACTCTATGAATTACTCATTTGAACATAGGTTTGTCTTTGAACCTATTCACAGGTCACTCTATGTGGGGTAAACTCATAATTTCCACTAATTAGTAAATGAAAAACCTTAGGAATTATTATATGAACCAAAGTTAAAATTGGAGATGATGGTATAAACCTAAATGAGCTTCTCTTCCTTTCATTAATAATAATATATTTTCTACTGAACAAGGCCAACCATGTGAAGGTTGAAGCTCATATGGCCCCTCCCCCCATCACATCACTATCAATTCCCCAATTCCAAATCTATCTACTATAATATATTTGAAATAAACATAGTAACAATCAAACATAAAAACTAGGAAAATAAAAATTTAAGGTGAATGAAAGAGAACAAACCAATTGAAAACACATAAATACATACCTTGTACATTTCAAAATTTTGATATCATTAATATTATTCCTCTCATTTGTCTCATCTAGTACAAAATTCATGTTCAAAGGATTCACCATATCAACATCATCAGCATCACCTATATCATCACCTGTAACATGCTCTTCTATATTTGGTTTGACTTCTTCAAGTTCTTCATTCGAGAATACTTCATCCAAATTAACATTGTATCGATTATCATATCCTTGAAATTCTTCAATGTCTTCGTATGACACATGACCAACCTGCTCCTCTACATCATCTCCTACTTCAATTTCATCTTCTTCCACTACATTATACTTTATCGACCTTCCTCTTGGATCATATCTAACAACATATGACCAACCCTCTTTAATTGGAACATCTACATAAAATACATGTTTCCATTGTCTTGGAAGAACATAGCGCTATGATCCAAGCTCAACATTCCATGTATTAACCATGGTAAATTCATTAGCATGCTCAATAAAAATTCTATTAGGGTCACATTCGTGGTTTCATAGCCTAAACCATTTGAAATTGAACATAACTAATTTAAAGGATTTAAATCCATAGTCAAGTATATCATCTAGATACCCGTAGTATAGATTATCAAATAATTTTGGATGTCTCTCACCTCTAGAGGCAACATTGATAAATTGAAACACTGTAGTTATCCTGGTATCAAAATTTTTCATCTTTTCGTCCAAACTTTTGATGTGAAATTTGCAGCCATTGCACCACATTTTCTTGTGGCGTTTCAAATACAATATGCCAAACACATAAAAAAAGCATTGTCAATTGATAAACATATTTATACTTGGAAATTTACAAATTAAGAAAAAAACACACCATATACTTCAATATAGTTGTAAGAGAAACT
Organism: Pinus tabuliformis; assembly: GCA_031772625.1. NCBI lineage: Eukaryota > Viridiplantae > Streptophyta > Pinopsida > Pinales > Pinaceae > Pinus > Pinus tabuliformis. The sequence goes on along the minus strand of CM062806.1, from coordinate 982,464,291 downwards.
AAGTAGTATGGGTGAATATGCTTTCCTGATAATCTTTTAAACCATATGCTAAATTGATTTCCTTCTATGTAATACTGGTATGTAGACTACTTTCAGCTTATTTGACCAATGTAGACACACCATACCATGATAACCTACCATTATTATCTTGTTTGCATCATTCAATCCATACCTTCATCCAATCAAGATTGTTTGCAATGTATAAATGCATTGCATCCCACTATCGACGAATTATATTAAAATAAAACATTCACACACACACACACACACACACACACACACACACACACACACACACACACACACACACACACACACACACACACACACACACACACACACACACACACACACACACACACACACACACACACACACACACACATTAGTTACCATGTTATAACTTCATAATAATGTATTATGTAGGAAGAATAAAAATTAAATATGTATGATATACATAAAAATAAAAAAAGTCCAATGTACTATAAATCTCCACTATCTACTTACATCTCACTTTTCTCATTATACCTTCCCCCAATAGGTATGTTATAGCCCTAGGTTAAGCTTCCATGTAATAAATGAGAATTATAAAAGGAAAAAATAAAATGAAGGTCACGGGACATGTATTCCAAGCTGAATGAGTGGAAAACATTACATTGGGCATCACTTGTGGTTAATTATTGACTATGGAAATTTGCATTGGCATTGGAAAAAGGAAAATAAAAATAAATAACAATTAACTCAAGAAATAAAGGAAAATAAGAAAAAAGGAAGATGAAGAGACAAGAATATGCATGCAAGGGAAATTGAAGAAGAAAGGAAAAGAAAATAAGAAGAAGAGAGAGAACGTTCTAGTACTCTCATGGAAACACACTCTTTGGACACTCTTGGACATTATAGTATTCACTTGGAAGGAAAAGAGGAGAGCGCACACCACAACAAGAGAAGAAATCACTTGGAAATAGGGAAGACACTAGTAAGACAGTAAGGAAGGAACAAGCAAGGAAAGGGGTGCAAGGAAAGTATTGGACAATATTAATTAAGGGAAGAAATCAAGAAAAGAAAGAGAAGCTAGCAAGAGGATTTTGCAGGTAACAGGTTGCATGTTTGATTTCCTTGCTAGGATTTGAATGCATGGAGCATGCATTTTATCTATTGGTTATTTTATGTCATTGGCATGTATTTTTCATGGATTAACAATGGTTTACATCCTTTCCTATGTCATCTCCTAGATAACTATGATGCAGTGGGTTTCCCATTTGGTTGAGCTTTGGATTGCTGGAATATTTTGGAACCGATTTGTGGTAGTCTTAGGAAAATCCCAAGGGTTGGGGGTGGAGATTTATTGTTTATTATATGACTAGTTCATCATGGATTCATTCTGGTTAAATGTTGGTTACATGCATGGTATATTTCTTATTATATGATGTGCTATTGATCTAGATCTAACTCATGGATTGATGGTTCATGACTGATTTATATGAATGCATGTGCTAATTTGTGTTTTTTTGCAGCTAGTAAGAGGGAAGTAATCCTTCTTGATGAACTTGAAATCAAACTAATGAATCAACGAATATATATGCATTAATGACCTATAGGTAATTTGTTTACAAAGTGTTTGTATAAATGAATAATTTGGACCACAAACTTCCTGAGGTTGTAAATTTGGCTATGATCTCCATTTGAATTTCATAATACCTCATTTCAAAGATATTCATGAGGAGGCCAAAAATAAAATCATGAAACACATGCTAACACTTTTTTGGTCTCTCCGTTTTCCCTAAAAAGGTTGTTTAGGCCCTCAAAATGGCCTTGGAAGTTAGGACCCAAAAAACTGCCAAAAATAGAAAGTTGTGTTAAATTTAAAGAAATTAAGTAATGTTGAGTCTGTTTAGGCTGATAGCAGTGTGATTATGTTTCATTGGGTGTTTGTAGTCAGTTCTATATATGTGGACCCCATTTTCCATAAGTACATCTTAGAAATCAGGTCATGCATAGTAACTCTCATCTCATGTTTACTATGGTGAGCAAGTTAAATGGAGTAAATGTGTGGTGGGGTATTACAAGGTTCTCCCCTTCAAATTTTTTCATGGAGTTGAAATCCCAAATGTGATCCAATACATTAATACTTTTTCCTATTGCAGGCCTATATTGACTAATATAAACCATGATTTGATATACCATATATCCATTTACCATAGAATCCTCAGGATGTGCTCTTGGTCAGCCCAAAGACTTCAATGTTCAAGTGTCTCTCAACCATCCACGTTTATCTTCTGTTTACAGGTCCACACTTTTCAATCTCCTCGACTTGGTGTATGAGGTAGTGTTCTTGTGCATTGAAAAATATCAAAGGTAGATACTTTTTCATTTCACACATTAGACGAGGAATTTGTTTCCTCCAATAATTTATATCTTCTTTATCGATTTATTTAGATGAAAACCATCTACAAATAAAGCATGAAAATCACAAGTTTCAACAAAAAAATATATAATACATAACAAGTAAAACATATGCAGTCAAATATAAGGCATACAAAAAATTATTGAACAAATTACATTTTTCACATACATCTCCACTTATCTCATGTATTTCCAAGATCATATATAACTTGTATGGCATTTTTGTCAAAGTTGTTTGTGAGAAATAAAGGTAAAACATACTATAACAAAAATAATGATTGATCATTATCTATGCCCAAATTAGTAGAAAAAAAAAACACCAAGAAGGTGTTTCACCAATGTACAAATATATACGCCAAAATAATCACCTTAATGAACATATGCCAATCATGACTTTTTACCCCACCTAATTCACCTTTCTTTGTTAGGATATTCTTTATGTTTGAAGAAAATCCACTTGATTTTTTTTTTTTTTTAAATAACCTCTTTAACATCCTTTCTTTGCTTCTCTGTTAATAACCATGGAATGGCACTTATGTTTTGGCATTTTCCATTGCTATTTGAATGAATCACACTTTGCATTGCATGATTGGCCTCCTTAATGTCATTACAAATCTTGATAATTTTCTCTTTATCTCTCCTTCCATCTAAGATTCTCCATAAGGTCTCTGTTACATTGTTCCTGATGTGCATTGTATCAAAGAAATGAACAATTTCTAGGTGCTCATAGTAGGGGATTCTATTGAATTGCTCGGGATAACTTTTCATTCCTCATGGAAGTGCCCTATTATTAATGCTTTAGTGACCTATAAAGTGAATTGCAGTTAAAGGTATTATAACAATAAAACCTGCCAATTATTATAGTGAAGAAAATGCAGTAGAAATATAAAATAATACAAACATATCATGTATATTGATACATAGATAATTCGAGCCATACCTTGAGAGATTCTATTATACTGAAACTTCCATGCACAAGGTGTCATTCTTTGTGGTCTTAATCCAATCTCTTCTTTCCAATTGAAAATATGTTTTTCAGTACTTTGGTACCTATGGTTCTTAGAAAAGAAGTGCCTATACTCATCATACAACTCCTTTCCTAAGCTTCTTGAATGACAATATTTGATTTTAGGACCAGAAACTAGACAAACAAATTTACCCTTTGTTTGAAGACTTGCATGAGATGGAATAATTTTTATATCAATTATTTTAAGTTTGTACAATGAAGGGACTATTTAAAAAACATACATGAAATGAACGTCATAAAATTAAACACTATTAAAGTGCACTAGGGTAACATTATAACATACCATAGAAATGCGTTAGCCCCAGGGCATCATGAATTGTACATACAAGCATTACATGGAATTCAAATTCCCTTTGTGCATCCACTAGTTTAGAGATATCATACATAGTGAAATTGTTCCATAAGTACACTAATTCATCAATAAGAGGCTTGATATATACATTCATATCTTATCCTAAATGTATTTTATGCCAAAATTCTCTCAAATATTCGATTATGATAAGAGGAGGGTGGATCTTATATTGTCCTATTTAATTATTTTTTAATAAAAAAATTATTTCTAAAAAAGTTGTGGATTTCTAATCTTATATGAAAGGTATTCTCACAATGAAAGTTACTACTAAAATTAGTTGGTAGCTATATGGGTTAGGAATGCACAAGAGGAGGATACGTCTTTCTTATCAGTACAAGGAAAAGACCCTCTAGTAGAGGCTTTTCTAGAAGCCCCTACAAAAATAGCACAAAAATTCGTTTGTAGCAGAGGTCACTAGTAGAAGTGGGCAGAACAATGTTTTAGCAAATGTTTTTTTAATGGTGTGTCTATAATATACAAACACACTAGTGCTTTACAATACATATAAGCATCGATTCCTAATAGAACATGGTGCACCGTGGAAGATTTATTTTTTTAAAATAAAAAAAATGGTGCGCTAAATAGAAAAGAGCACCTAGTGCGTATACTACTCGATAGCATTGGAAAAGGATTAAACTTACAAATGGTCGATTGTAAAATTTATTTTTCCTAGTCTATGTTATCCTGTGATGATGACCCAGTGCTAAACCATTATTATAATGCCTCGATGCGTACACAATAAACCATGCATCAGTGCTTACACTAATAGATAGCACCAGATAAAGGTTAAATTTAAATAAAACTTCGGTGCTATATCCACCCACAACACCTTTGCCCTTCTTGTAGTAAAATTCCCCAGTGCATACTTAGAAAGAGCAGTGCTATAGGTTTTTAATTTTGAAAAAAATGCGGTGCTATATTCCAATGAAGCACCAATGTTGTTCATGTATTAAAACTCTCCGGTCCATCTTAGAAAGAGCACCACTAGAGGGTTTTTAAAATGCGATGCTATAATCCCACAGGCCACCAGTGCTGTTAATTATTTAAAACATCATGATGTGTATTAATAAGAGCACCACTATAGGGTTTTTAATTTTTAAAAAATGTGGTGCTATCTTATTATGAAGCACGAGTGATGTTCACGTATTAAAATGTCCCAGTGCATCTGCAAAAGAGTATTGCTAGGCTGTTTTTAATTTAAAAAAATGCAGTCCTATAGTTTGACAAAGCACTGGTGCACTACATGATTTCAAACGATTCGATGCATCTTAACAAGAGCACCAATATAAAGTTTTAATTAAAAAAAAAGTGGTGCTCTTAGATATTTTATGCATCAATGCGGTTATAATAATGCAATGAAACAGGGTTAAACAAAAAATACCTACTAGTCATAAATTTCATTTTTACCATCTATAGTATTGTAGAGCTCTGAAGCACCAATGCCACTATTGATTCACGCAAGCGCCCTACTTTCGGTGCTTCTCTTGCTCACCATCCTTCCATACTGTGCTAAGTGTGTGGCTTTCCAATTTTCTCAAATGGTGGTGAAATCTGTTTTTGTTAATTACGTGTCAACAATGCCTCTCCAACAACCAAATATCCAAGTAATGTCTATATTTCTCTCTAATTTAAATTTTTAGCATATTAGAATTGAAAATTAGGGCAACAAATCCACTTTTTTTTTTAAATTTTTTTCCTGGACAGTGCATTTGACAACTTTGATTTGCATCGATAACGGTGCACCCTATAAATTTATAGGGTGCATCGCAGTTTGATGTGTGAAATTAATGCACCTTTATTTTATTGGTGCATTTCATAAATTAAAACACATCGAGAAAAGCTATGAATTGTACGTCAATGTGTACATTTTTAGGTTATGTTTGATGTGTTTATATTTACCAAATGAAATACACACATATTATTAAAAAACATATCTCGGTGTGCTTGATAACCTAAATTTTCTATACTGATGCGAAAATTTTATAGGTGCACAATGGTGCATAAGTTTTTCTAGAGGCACCATGATGGAAATATATGTATGTGAACCAAAATAAGTGTGTCATACATATGTATGCATTGTTTTGGGTGTTGTTGCATTTGATAGCACACAAGAGCCAATGCATACTATATTTTTGGCGCGCACGAGGGATTTTTTTTTTTTAATTGAAATTTGTGTTTCCATTATAAAAACATTTTTCATTTATATATATATATATATATATATATATATATATATTATGTTTTATGTATGAGGATGAGGTATTTGATATATTAGTCATATAACAGAGATGTCAATAGAGGGAGCAACAACAGGAGTAGGAGAAAAATGTGGACAATGTGCTCTAACCATGGGAGGCTTGAGTGAGGTAAAGGGATTTATACCCTCACCCTATTAGCACAACGACCCAAGTGCTCTTAAATGTAGGCCTCCTTAAGTACTATGAGGAGGCAACATCCTTAAAGGCACACTCTATATTTTTGGTGCTTCGGATCTATCAATGGAGTGTCCAAGAGCAGGCTTTCCATGTCAGTCTTGAGACATGGTATAGATCTTCTGAGGAGGACATATATTTTATCACTGGCCTATCCAGGATAGGGGAGGATTTTCTCGAGTTCCCTGATGTCCCCCATGGGGGTGCAACAGAGAGTTAGCTTGTATACTCTTAGAGATATGGTAGGGCTCATGTAGTCCATCCAACATATTTTTAGGTGTGTGGTGGACAACTACGGATTGATTCTTTTGCTGCGTAGGAAGTTAAGTGTCTCTCATTATTAGTGACCACCATTGCACACTATACCAGTGATGGGTAGCACATTAATTTCCATCTTTTGTATCATTTCAATTCTTTGATGCGAGCACCATAATGCATCATATGGTCTGCCATTTTTTTGAGGATTTTTTGTAAGGATTTAGATAGATGTCATGTGATGATACATGGGAGGATAAACTTCTGTTTCAACTCATAGTTTATTTGTTTATTTGTTGAGAGGTTTCCAGATACGGGGCCTACATTTGATTGTCACCCTCCTACGTCGATGAATGAGGTGTATATGCACATGTGGGTCGAAATGATGTCTACGAGGGACCTGCCAAAGTATCCGAATAGGATTTACGCTAAGAACTGGTGCTACTAACCAATGAGGATGACCACGTGTTTATCTTGTCGCTGTTTTTGTACGTGTGTATGGATTTAGTGTCCCAACATCCTCTTTACAACAAATGAGCCTGTAGATGATAGAGGTAATATTCGTGTTTTCTTTAAATTAATCTAGTTTCATTTTATTGTCTTAATTAATTAGAAGAAAATTTATTCTAGCATGTTCTTTAACTTGTTTTATTAAATTGTTTAATGAATTGTCTAATTATTGTTGTGTACTATATTTTGTATACATCGACATATTCCTTGGGGACATGCCTCCTCCCCCATCAGAGGGAGAATATGAGGATATGGATGAGGCCCAAGAGGGTGAGACACATCCTCAGGGGGGCATGGGCATCCAACACCATAGGGTTAGTATGAGATTTAGGATGGACTATTGCAATCGATTGTCTAGAGTTTTTGTTGAGGAGGGAGTGCACCCTACAAGGGCTTGAGACATCAACACAAATGCTAGGTTCATGGATCTCTTGAGGGAGTTTCTGCGTGAGATGATGAATCTTGTGCGTGATATTGTCAAAGCTAGCAAGTTACTGACAACAAGGAGGGATGCAGGGCATGAAACACCATATCTGTCAGATGAGTCTTCACATAGTGCTACCCCCGTCATATCACGATGATGAGGGTGGTGATCATGATTATGGTAGTACTACCCCATCAGATCATGGTTAGGGTGTTGATGATACTTCTAGTAGTACTACCCCATTAGATCATGGTTAGGGTGTTGGTGATCCTTTTAGTAGTACAACTCCTCATCATTCGCCTGATGATCACATCCCAGAGGTAGAGGATGTGCCTCATGTTTCTCCTGAGAGAGTAGACTAGCCACATTCTCTTCCACCTCAAAGCTCGACAATTGAGACAATACTTGACCATCCATCGTCTTCTATTGTAGACCATGATGCCACTACTACGTCACTTGACGTATCGAGTATTTGAAAGTAGTTATTTGACTTGTTTATATATATATATATATGTGTGTGTGTGTGTGTGTGTGGTGAATTTTTTTGTTCATGTTTATGTACTTAATTTATATGTTGGTGTTGATGTGTATATTGTTAGGTCATGTTAGATATGATCATTTAATGTTCTTGCAGATAAATGTGTATGTGATAACAATTATTTGACATGAGATATATATATTAATTTGAGGATGTGTGTGGTGATGATGTTATATTACAATTATTGTGTTTTGTTAGATGTGAAAACGATGAGGATGCAGTGTTAGTTTATTAGATTTGTGTGCTAGATAATGAAGTTTATATGTGCTAGATGTGTATATAATTAGATGATGGTAGTGAATTTGAATGTGTACCTTAGATGATGTTTATGTTTGTTAGATGGTTATCATCAAGTTGTTTATTTTTATGAAATAATATTTATTATAGATTATGTATTGGTGAACTTATATCAAAATTTTATATATGAAATTGCATGCAAAACAACTTTAAAAAATTGCAAATATATTTTTATAAGTTACAAATTTTAGTATGGTTGAAACTATGATTGTAAAATTATGATACATATTTTTCTATTGCTTAGATAGTTCATTCATATTCATTCTAACCTAATTAGTAAAATATTTCAATGTTCACAAGGAAAAAATAATTAAAGGTAAAATAATTTAGTTAGTTCTTAATAAGACAAAAATATGTAACTCATTCAATATTTAATATAAAATATTAATAATAATAGAATATTCAAAAATACAATTTAACCAATGAAAAATTACACTATGGTCGATCTATATATAGAGATAGAAAACCAGTAATGTAGATCCATTTTAATCACAAATTTATCAATTACCACTAGTACAAAATGGCTAATTAGTTACTAAAAAATGACTAAAATTTGCATATAAACGACTATTTTCGGTCGGTGACCAATAGTAGCTAATTTACAGTATCTTATAACACGACCAACTTTTAGTCATTTTTAGCTTAGTCATTAATTAACTGTCTCAATTTTATTATCTACTGGTATATTTAGTCATAAATTTGGTCATTAATTACCACAATTAATGACCAAATATACAACAAAATATATTACTAAATGATCACCCGAGAAAGCCAATTAATGACTAAATAAATATGACCAAAATGTTGGTCGTGCTATAAGATACAATAAATTAGCTACTAATAGTCATATATATGCAAATGTTAGTAATCATTTGAAACCATTTAATGACCAAAGAAATATGACTAAATTTTGGTCGTGTTATAAGATACTATAAATTAGCTACTAGTAGTCGTATATATGCAAAATTTATTCATCATTTTTTATCACAGATCTATCATTTGCATTAGCCATTTATATTTTTTTGATAGTTTCATATTAATTATATAAATAATTTCTTTAGTAGTTTATAGTCGTTTCATTTACTTTCCTTAACAACCATTACAAGAAACTAATTTAGTCGTATATTCATTTTATATGTAATCATCATTAATCAACATAAACTACTAATTTAGTAGTTTTAGATTGATTTTATGCATTCATTATTAATCAACATAAATCAATTAGTATGATTTTGCAACTAAATAAAAAAAACATCATACAATGTACATGTTCATCTAATATGAAAAAACAAAGTTAAAAATGTTAATTATAATACTAAATAATATCAAGTGCAACTATAAATAATTTCAACCATGAAAATTATATTATATAAAATGTCAAGTATTACAATATGAGTTTCCAACTTAATATTGGTTGGAGTAAAATTTACACATGAAATATTGTTTCATCACTTCAAAACATTATCATTGTGTTGTCGAGGCATTGCGGGTGAGTTCAGCAACTATGAGGGCTTGACTATCAGTCTCTGTGTGTTTCTTATGTGCGATATTGCCTCTACAAGTACCACTAGACCAATTCTATTCTATCTCTCTTTAATTTTCGTTTTCTCGCTCTAGTGTTATTTTTCTCCTCTTTCTTCAATTCCTGCTTCTTAGCGTCGATACTGAGTTCCTTTTCTAAAAAATAAAAAAGACACAATGCAGAGTATAAGACATGAAAGGCAATGAACATTAGAATATAAAATAAAGCAGACTATAAAGGATTTATATGATATATACCTTAACATCAACAGTATTGTCAATGACATTTTCTCCATAAAGCAAGAAACTCGAACAAATTTGCTTCAGTTGGGCAATAGTGACCATTATGTGGCGAGATGACTTGTATAAACAAAGCAAATAAAATATCACCATAGAAAATAACACCTTAGTAAAATTGGTATTCAACCTTCAAGAAATGCTAGGCACAATCATGCCAACTAAGTTACATGCTAAAAATCTCAAGTTATAGATTACTTCTACAGTGTGGGAGTGCAAACAAAACTCCTAGAAAAATCCAAAGCTAAATCTAGAATACAATGAAATGAAGTAAAAAGGATACAATAACAGGATATCCTCGTATACATGTACAAAATTGGATAATATATAAGGTTAAGTGAATAAGTCTAAGGCTGGAGGTCGATGTTTTCAAGAATGCCCAAGTTTGATGAGCATTTCTTCATACAAGAACTACTATTTGGGTCCATTATTAGATATGAATATGTCAACTAGTCTATATCAAATTATCAATGTTTTGCTTATATATATATATATATATATATATATATATATATATATATATATATATATATATATATATATATATATATATATATATATATATATATATATATATATATATATATATATATATATATATATATATATCATTACAATATAAGTGGATAAATTGAAAATAAAATTCCCTTCCCATTGTGTTCCTAATCTATGGTACAATATATTAGCTGTGATTTGGAGCAAATTTCCAACATCGAAAATATGTACCAATCACCACTAGTAATCCCCCAAATAGGATTATTTTGGAATGTAACTTTCAGATTCTAATTGTTATATGTTTCTTGAATGGAAAATCCACACTGAATTCCAACACCAAACTTCCAATTAGGGGAAACACTTGTGGCCATCCCCAATCACTCAAAATGATCAAAACATCAGTGATCATTATAAAGAAAAGATAAAATAAGAGTAGTTTTGATCTGTTTTGCAAATTTACATGAAAAGCACCAATAGTTTTCCCATATTTATGATACTTGTAATTTCCAAGATATAACACATTGATTGATATTTTACAACAAATACTTGATTCAATATAAACAAGAATTTAACATATTATAAGAATACCACCAATGTTTGATCCTCAATTAGTTCAAACTAGTTAGCACAAAAACTTCAAGAAAAAGCAACAAGTAGAGATAATAAATCCATCAATTAATAATCACTCAAAAAAGGATAAGAATTTTGTTGAAGCTTGATAAACAACTATAAATCATATTGACAATCCTCTACAACTAGTGGTCTTATTCAAAGAGAAATTCTATCTGGAGAACTCATCTTCCAAATTATTTGCTCTATCGATGAAGCTTTTTGCAATCCTCAAAACAGAATTCATATTCCATATTTTAGGTTTCCAAAGATTCCCAAAGGCCTTGCAAAATGAAGATGTGAATTTCATTTATTTTCATAAAATGATTCTTGTACTAAAAAATATATATTTTGACAATGTGATAGCTAATTCAAGCAAGTAAAAAATTGTGTACAATATTTCTTAGAGGACTTCATGTTAGAAGGAAAACTTGCGTTTATCATATAGAAAAATAATCTTAATAGAGATGGTCAATATTACAAAACATTAGAGTGGATATAAAACTATAGGTAGAACTAACAAAATCCTAATTGCAATACAGTTAGTTCATTATTCTAAGTGAAGCCAACTAGATACATACAAGTTTCATTTTCAGCTTTCTTTCCCATATCTTTATTGGATGTGGAAGCTAACTTGCATGCATCTCGCAAGGTTGTTTTAGCAAGAGTATATGTTTCATTCTCATATTACACACTTTCTTTTCCATGAACAATTGCAACAGGTATTGGAGGAATTTGTTGCTACATCAACTGATTTGTCAACTTTCATTTTCTCGATTTCCGTTTCCCTGCATTTGCATTATTTGAGTTTTCCTTAGTGGAGTTTTAGACAAGAAAACAATGGGTTTAAAAAGAAAAAATTCATCATGAAAAACACTGACTAATTATATGATGCCAAACCATGTTTATTTATTGTTGGAAGAAAACCAGTCAACTATATTTAATTGACATCATTAAATTTATCCAAAACCAACCTGCTGGACATTTCATGTTTTCCTACATGAACTTGTTCCTTTGTGTGGATACATTTCTCTTTGTGTGTGGAAAGGGCTATTAAATTTTCTAAGAGTGATGAATTATACTTACCAATAGATTTTACCATTTCCAATTGATTTTTTAGCATCTTGACAGATAATATTTTTAGTTGCATCTGAATTGTGTATGATCTCATTGCCTCTAACATATATGACCTATGCATGAGGTTTCTAGTACAAAGAATATAACACATACCCAACAGTTTGAAGGGAACTATTGATTATAGATGTCCATGGATCAATTCTATAGCTTGTAGGCGCAGTTGGTTTTTGCCTAGAGATCTTTGGGAAGGCTCTAAGAGAATGAAGCTAGGATTGGTCAATGGTCCAAAATTGGACCCACTAAATTTAATTTATTTTTTCTTTACAAGTAGTCATGATGAATGTTATTAACCCTTATTTTTATTATTTAACAAGTTGTGAATTTGGATTAGTAATTCTCCTTAGTGGAGATACCTATTGGTGACATTTTCCAACATTCAACAAATTCCCTCTATTCATTATATTTCCATTTTTCTTCTTTTATTCCATTGTGTATGCTCCCATATGTAGGTAAATACATAACTAAAAGATTTCCATGAATTCATTCTCCTGTAAATTCGTATGCTCTAGGCCCAGGGTGATTAATATGATATTGTTTGCAAGAAATATGAAGATTATATTGCAATAAACAAGCACAAATTTGGACCTAATCTAGCAAGCAACCAAAACAAGAAATAAGAAAAATGTCAAACATGGTTGAGAGAGATGCAGATGAATATATCAAAAAGTGATAATTATTTGTGTCATAATTCAAATCACCCTGCATAGATCTATCTTAACCCTAGATCTATCAAGAACCAATACACACATAATCCTTTGAAGTGTGAACCTTTCCTTAAGTTGTTTCACTCTAAAAAATGTTTTCACCTTGGATCTCAACACATGATAGATACATCGTTAATATGAATCTACAATGTTTTATATTTTATTGGTAATACATCAGCTTTATATATTTATGGTTTTTGGCATACTAGAGATGTAGATTATCGAATGCACCTCTCTTTTCAATGCCAAATGTTAATATATTTAGTTGAAAAACTACAAAGGGAGGATATTCTCTAATGGTTTCATTACAAGGCTAATATCATAGAAACTAGAGTAATAAAGAGCAAAAAAGAAGCTAAAGACATACTAATCAATTAAGAAAGTTTTTAGTAGGATAATTTGTTGATATCTTAAGCCATGTTTTCTCTAGCCCAACCATAAGAAAAACAAGTGATTCAAAGGGATTTTAGAGACAATAGTCCTAAAATAGTTTAGGAAAGATTCAAGAAAACTAAAGGTGAGCAATAAAAAGAGTTGAATTTATGTCAAAACACAACGAAAATAATATAAAGTTGCCTTAATCAGCCAATCACATATGCATCCCCTGTTCTTCATAAACTAGAACCAATGTAATATCCCATCCATGAATTCACATTACCAAAACCAGTCATGCATTTGAGTAGGCACCTTCACACCTCTGGTATACAATGTCTTGCCTACCACTACATGCACCAAATTTCTATGATAGAGTCATTCATATACCCTCTCTACTTGGCAATGAATTATTAGTTCACTATTTAGGTCAATAAACAATTAATTTACCCATTAGGATTCCATTTTCAATGTGCTTTGCCCCACCCGAATGACACAAATTTGAAAGGGATGGAACTGGGTAAAAGCCCTAGGTGCAAGATCTTGGTGGAATTAGCCAAAATAAATTCTCATGGTTCCCCCATTGATCTAGTAAGATTCAGTCAGTTTTTGTAAAATAATACATCATTGGTAGAAAAATTCAGTGTTAGGGGGTATTTTGCCATATTGATTTGTGGTAAACAATATTGTTTGTCTCCAAGTAGAAAATGCAATGACTAGTTACAACACATAAACATCATAATTGAAATGTGACATATCTCCTACCATATACAAATGCTTGCATGAAATAGGGTACTCACCTATTTGATTGTAGATTACAACTATGCACCTAGCACTGCAACATTTGATGAGTGCACATGTAGGGATATACACCATGAGATGTTCGAAACTACCAAATCCAATTGTGTTATCCCAATGTATACCCTCTTAAATGATGCAGTGTTTTTTTATTATTAATTGCTATTATTTGTATCAACATCTCTGTCATGACTATCCAATGTTAATCACTATTATGTTAAGCTAAATATTAGAATGAAAACTTCACTAATATGCACTTCAACAAAGTAGTTTACAATGTATCATCCAATATATATTTCAAGGAGATAATTTCATTACTACATATCAAAATCCTCTTGGAAACATATGTCACTTAAATTTTAATTTTAAGTTAGCTTGCAATTAAAATGATATCACAAAGACAATAGGGAAATACAAAACACACAAGTACCTCTAAAAAATGTGTGTGCCTAAATGAGGGATAATATGTTACAATTATAGAAAAAATTAAAAGCTCTGTCTTAAGCTGATGAGAAGACCAAGGAATATCTCCCATGTAGTTGATTGTAGGGGCAGATATTCCATGAAAGTCCTCCTATGCTAAATAATATTATGCTACACTAAATATCAGAACACCATCTTCACTAATGTGCATTTTTAATAGAGCAATTTAAAATGTATCATTCAAGATAAATTACAAGGAGATAGTGGCACTCATGCTAAACAAAAACTTCAAAAACCTCAAAAAGGGATATGCCATATTAATTTTAATTTAAAAAACTTGTGAAGAAGACATCACAAAGTCAACAAAACCCTCAAAATGGAATATTCTATTTTACTTTTAATTAATTCTCTTACAGACATCAGAAATAAAAGAAGGAACCACAAAGTGGACAAGCACCCATGAGCAATTTTAGTGCCTAAACAAAGAAATGCACATTGCAATTTGAGTAGTAAAGATTAAAATGCATACCTAACAAAGATAATGTGAACACCAAGACTACGATGAGATGAATAAAAATCCAGGAAAATGAAAATCCCATGAGTGACCAATGCCCATGTGGGATTCCTTGTATTACAGTCAAAGCAAATCTTCCATGAATACAAATGACATCACATTAGATGATATCTACAGGTAATCATAAATACCTATATAGATCTGGTAACAAATTACCTAAACCAGATTAAATTTGTTGTGAACGATAAAAAATAATCCACCCACAATGAAACGGTTTTTTCTCTCGCGAAAATATTTTGTTCCCACTAAAGAAGTAAATTAGCCATAAATAATTTAAAGAGAAAAAGCATCAAGAAATATGAATAGAACCTTGTTTTCGGGTTCGAATTAGAGCTTTCCAAATACAACATTCTTGTCCATAAAACCCTTGATAGTCATTGGTGAATGATGAAGGTATTGATAAATCAATTCCTAGAGTGCTCAAAGTGCAAAGATTGGAGTACTATGTCTTCGAACAGAGCAATGCCTTCTTCATGCGAGCCCTCCTCAAGTATTTCTCGACTCTCTGTAACGATTTGTAAATGTAAAGTGGTTTTTCAAATTATTCATAGTTGTACGTATAACTTTATGAATAATATACCCTTCCTATGGTTCTTGCAGAATACTTTATAAATCCAGGTTACAATTATGCATTTTAAAGAATTTACGTAACATAGGGTTTTAGAATTTCCCTCATAAAAAATAATTCAAACAATTTTACTAGGAAAAAAAATTGCGAGATCGAGGACAATTTTTGGATTTTCAATAATTTAGGTAACATAGGGTTTTGGAATTTCCATGGTAAAAATATAATTCAAACAATTTTACTGGATTTTTTTTTTGCAATATCTAGGCCAATTTTGGGCCATCCCCACAAGGTTTTGGCCATCCTAGTTGTGGCATATGCCATTTTTTTATTGGAAAACTAATTTAAATTGTTATGAGGTTTATATTCAAATTTTATGGCTAATGTTTTATTCGCAAACTAATTTAAATTTTCATGTGGTTTATATTGAAATTTTATGGCTATGTGTTATAGACATTTTTGGGCTCTGCAACCCCAATCATACATGTCCATAAACCAAGGGCTCCCAAGTCCCTAAAAGTGTTGTTTCGTACCATAAAGGAACAAGGTCAGCTGGTTACATCATCTCCCAGAAGTTCTCCACAAGAAACTGCTCAGAACTGGTCAAAACTGGACCATACAAGTTGCTCAGTGCTAAGGGTGTGATGCATCCCACCTGCCTAGTGAAAAGGGTGTGATGCATACTGAAAATCCCTTTTCTAGGGTGCGATGGGTGAGAGTGGACAAATGGCAGAGATAGTTTGCGAGGTGGATGATCATGGAATCTTCCAGAAACTTCTCCTGTGACACTTGCCTCTCTGAATTCAGCCAGGGATGAGTAAGAGATCATCAATCTCCAAGTGGAATCAAGAACTATCAGAGAGAGGACACTAATCAAAATCCCAGAAGCTGACTCACCCCCTGCAATCATCTATATATGGATCCCTCATCCCAGAGATTGAGAGGCTAGAATTTTGTATCTTGTAAGGAAGTGCTGTTGGTTTTTTGGTGGAACATCATAGTGTTGGGTGATCTAAGCTTTTCATGAGGTGAAAGAAGGGCTTTCATGCTAGAGGATGACGCTGGGTCAGAACAATTGGTTGTAATCCTCTTTGCTTATTCTTGATATTAATAAAGCTATTCAAGCTTTCCTCCACATTCTTGTATGTTTGATGATATATGCATTTGTGTGGTCAATATATATATGGTCCTATATTGTTTATGATTGTAGATCTTTGTTCTTCGATAGTATTATGCTGCTTTGATTCCACAGGTGCTCTTTGAAGCTGGGAAGACGAAGGAGAAGCGGAAAGGATCTGTCAGAAGGGAGAGGAACCAAGCGCAAGACTGAAGTTGGTGTCCTTCATTCCCCTCTTATCTACTTCTCATAAAGTAAAATGAAAGTGGTTTTAGTTTGTTTGTTTCTAAGATGGTTACTAGTCTTAATGGGACTAGCAGCTCTGAGTGGACACAAGATTTCCTGATAACAAAATGGCGACTCCGCTGGGGAGTGAATAGATTGTTTTCTTGTCTATATTTGTTTGTTTTATAAACTTACAGACGGAGCTTGAAGTCAAGCCAGCTAGCCTTCGAACTGCATTTGCTATGCAAGTGCAAAGTAGATCAATGATGCTTCAGTCTATCTCTGGGTTTTGTTTATAAATTGAACAATCGATTTGCAAACCTTCCAATTGCCCTAGTGGTGGCTTTAGTAACCTCACTAGATCAGCCCCTGTGATTTATATTTACTGTACATCATTTGATCGGCCTAAATCCCTGAACTGAGCTACAAACTGTGACCCAAAACCCAGTTGAAGTCTCGTCCCTAGACCATCACACCTTCTACTCTTGGGAATCTGGATGCATCGCACCTCCCATGTGTAGTAGATGCGCTACATCGCACTTTCCCTGTGTTACAGGTGCGCTGGTCAGACAAGACCTCTTATGCTCTCAGTTTTTGGTTTCTGTGTTCACTCTTTTCAGCCCTATTCAGGAGTTTTTCTGTCTGTGATCAGTATACCATTGTGGAAACTCCCTTCATTTCCATCATTCCACCTCCATTGTGCAAATAACTGTGAATTTTTTTATGTATTGTGCGCCATTTTCAGTTCTCTTTTACACAGAAGTAGCGTAATCAAAATGTTGTTTCTTGATTTGGAAGTGTCACAAGTGTCGTTTTCAGTCATAGAAAAGAATTCTATTGTTCTTGATGGTCAATTATACAGTTACTCTTGTATTTTATTTGAATTAGTAGTTTTTCAAGTGTCGAAAGTAGTTTTCAATTCAAAATAGCAAAGTGTCGTCATTATCTTCCTTTCATTTTTGAAGAGAAATTTGTTAGTACTGTCGCTTTGAAAAGATAATTCAGATTTGTACTTAGCATTCTTCTTGCCATTCACACATTAAGGAAGATGAAAGCAAATACATGCATATGCATTTTCATTTAGACTTCTTGTTGGTTTGATTTAGGACAGTGCATCTAGTGTGTGCACTTTGCTCTATGTTGAAAGAATATCATCTCTCTTTCTTTAGTAGCTAGGATTTTCATTGCAAAAAGAAGATTAAACGATTGTTTATCATCTTAGATTGCATTTTAGGAATTATATCTACATCACGTGGTGAACCTAAAAGGAAAATTTCTTAAGAAATATCAACTGTAAAATAAATTTAATCAACCTAAAAACGCTTTGGAACCTAACACACAACATATAGAAGTCGAGGCTAGAGACGTATTCCGGCGTCGTAAAGCCTGGTAACTATCGCTTTCACTGTTGGTTGGATGATTCCTCCTCTTTGAGACGACAAGTGCCAGTACAAACTTGTGCTCTCACGTACCGTCGAGTATATATTGGGAGACCACAATAGGCTATATACTTTATCCGTAAGAAGCCGTGTCTGCCGCCCTATCGATCGCAATGCACTGAACACAACATTCGGGAAGATTGACTGCCATACTGTAAAAAGTATTCTGTAGTTTTGCGATTGGTTTGGTAATCCCTCTGTCTAGATTTCCAGAGTAGTCTCTTTCATTCCTTTTAAGACTCCTTAAAGGAAAAGTTCCATCTGAGAACTTGTCACTTCAGGCTCATTAAAAATCGAAGGCGACTAGAGTCATCTTTTGTTTTTTCGCGACTCTTAAAAATTGAAAAAACAAGTTGTGTCAAAGTCTCTAAAATTTATTTTAATTGGAATAATATCACCATTCCCACGTTGGTCTTAGGTTGAGAAAAATGGAGTCCACCGACCAAGGATTTCCCCTTGGAGGAAATCCTAGTCCTTTCTCCTCTTGGGGAGATGTTGGTGCACCTCATATGGCCACATTGTCACTTCCAGGATTGACGATTGGATTGCCAATATGGCTCTTCTCGACCTCCATCGTTCAGAACATCGTGATTCTTGAGCAATCAAGTCAGCAACTGAATGATACTAAAGTTACCCCCCAACCTTCTACTTCGTCTGATTCTCCCTCTCCTCCTTCCTCTTCGCTTGATAAAGCTGGTAAAGCTAAAAATCAAGTAATTAAGAAGAAGAAGAAAGGGAAGGAGAAGAAAGAGAAGAAGAATAAGGAGCCAAAGGCGAAAAGGGGTAACTAGGCATCGTCTAGTGAAAATCCACACACTGCACCATCCAAGCCTAAATCTCCAAGTGTCATTTTCAAAGGAGACCACGATCATCGAGATTGTCCTTGCATCCCTCGGATATTAAGGGACTGGTCTCCTCGTTTGCACCTCAACCTTTGAAGACCATGTTGAAAGTACAAGATCAACTAGTGAAAGCGAAGCATTTGGACAAAAAAGGAGATGTAAATTTCCTTGTAAACTATGTGAAGGCGATCACGTCGTCCACCGTTGTCCCTTCTTAGATGAAGATAAAATAGTTTTGGATAACCGTCTGGCTTCACCGCTACGGCTTCCTCCTGGATACAAGGAACTCTTGCCGAGTCCATCGTTGGTTGAAAATCCGACCGACACGCCATTGTGGTCGATTGAAGCATCTGTCATTGAAGATAAACCCGTTGAATCCATACCAGACGAAATTCAAAAGGTTGAGGTGGCATTCGACCTGGTCTTACTTTCGGAAGGTCCATCTTCAGATGACACAATCACCGAAGAGAATGAGAACGACACCGCTCAAATTATTTTCGTAAACACAGACTCCGATGAACATGGGGGTAGTCTACCAGTTCCTTTACCGCAGGAAGGAAGTTCTTCAGAGTCATATCCGACTGTCTATTCAGTCCCACCTCCAAGAAAACTAGTCATTTCCTTCAATTGGAATCTACTAGGCAGACCCCGTGTACCAGCTAATGTACCATTCCGAATCATTGTACAAGCTTACAAAATGATCATGGTTGGTACCATCATAGATGAAGGGGCTTCTGTGAGTATCCTTTCCTCAACTTCTTGGGAAGCGCTTGGCTCGCCACTGCTTCTGCCTGAGATGAGAAATATGATAGGCTTCGACAAAGGAACCAATCGATTGTTAGGGATCCTTCCCAATGTGCCCATAACATTGAGAAGGAAAACCGTTTACGTGAACGTAATGGTAGTCCGAGGACCCCTAGATTATAATCTACTCCTTGGACGCGACTATATTTATAGCATGGGAGCCATTGTCTCCTCACTATTTAGAGTAATGTGTTTTCCGCACGAAGGTCAAATGGTCAAGCTCGTAGACTAGATTTCGTTCTCTGGCTCACACATGGCTAATAGTCAAATTCCATCCCTAAATGATATCTTCACACAAGGAATGTCTGATCAATCTCCAGTCCGTCCACCTGAAGAGCGCGAGTGATTCGGGAGGATATGACTGAAACCGAGGGGGCATGCACCCTGGCCTGTTTCAGAAATAAAACCTTGGGTATAGGGTAGGTTTCCGCGGAGGATATATGACTAGTTTGACACACCTGTTCGTTTAGGAAAATGGGATTAGACTGGAATAAGATTCCCTCATCAAAGTTATGTGAGTGGAGGCGACTGCGCCACTCACCTTTGTCTATTTCAGTAGACATCGCCAAGGAAGCATTTTGTCTGCAACGCGGATGGAGAGCTTTCATATGGTAACCTGGAGACTTTTCGCTATACCTGGGGGAATGCAAACCTTTTTGCATGCAAGAGAAGAGCGACCATTTATTTTCTTAGTTTGTAGTTTCTCAACCCTTTAAACTCGTAGGATTGGTCATTCCTAGCTTGCATAATGAGAGGATCCGGAGCAAAGTTTCGAATGGTGCAAGCTCCCTAAAAATTGAACCTATAGATGAGACGTACTCATTATACGACTGGCACGAGCAGTTTTTATTTGGAGTTCAAGCTCGTTAAAAATTAAACATAAGCAATGAGCAAATGTTTCCCCCAGAGTTTAAGCTCATTAAAAAATGAACCAATTTCCAGTAAATAACCATTGTGAATGCATTATCATCAGCTTTTGAATCCTCGTCGTGTTCTTACCATCACCTCCACTCTATTTTAGCCAAGCATTCACCTCCATTTGATTGTTTACTCCTTTTGAGGAATAGCTGCGAAGAGTGATCCTGTTGTTAGCCATCCTTGAGACACTACCATGATTGGAAAATTCCAAACCTTACCTGGAATCAGCTGCTACCTGAAATTATTACTCGTTCCTAAAAAACAAGTCTCCTTTAAGCTCTGTTCACCTGACTCGTAAAATATGAAAAGATTGCTGAGAAATTGGCCTCTCTAGCTCGTTAAAGCGACCGGAAGTGCTATCCCTCCTCTAGATTTTAATCTTTTTGGACCTGAGGGATTATTACACAAAAAGATTGAGCACTTGTTTTGTTCGGCTCGTTAAAAGTACCGAAAATTCATCCCTTTCGTATTATTTTATACTTTTTTGGACTTAAGGGATTATATGACGAAAAAGGATTATTGGAGTTTCCTTTACATCCCTTTCAGACTCTCTAAAATTGAAAAGGACTGAGTTATTTTTTCGTTAAACTCGTTAAAACCGAATAGAGAAAAACTTGTCCATACAGACAAGAATGAGTTTCACTGTCGCTAGGCTCGTTAAAACATATCGACGGGTTTGCCCGAAGGGAAAATTATAGAACAAGCATATGTTATCCTCCTCAAGCTTGACAAAAATAAAGAGGTACTGGTCAATAATGACTAGGGAAAAATTGGGAAGAAAACTTGAAGAAACTTTATTGGTAGTAAGTCACTCTTGAACATGACACTTTCACTCCGCATCTGAGTCAGGTTGGGATGTTCCGTTCACTGGTCATATTACCATTGGTCCACCGCACCATCCATATTTGGGGATAACGCTACCAATCCATGTCAGTGTCGCTGGTATGTTCAAGAGAAGTCGCTCAGAGAATTCACCTGTGTCTCACCCACTGCAATACATTCACGCTCCATTCTTTCATGACCGCCACCCTGAACCCTGCATCATCAGATCGTTTTCACCTCCAAAATCATTTACTCCATTCCATGTCATAGATGTGGGATTCATTAAGACCCTCCTACGGCGGGTCGCTTCTTGTTGACATCAGCTCATTATCCAAGAAGTCAACTTAGCAACAACCCTTTCAGTACTTTGAAGCTTGCATGCCTCAATGGCAAGTTTCTCACTTCCGGTGACATGTTTTACATCATTGGCCTTCAACCGAAAGATTTTGCGTGGTGTTCGATGTCAAGTCCCTTTTCACACCACGTGAATTGTAATGTAGTACCTTGAGGGTCATCTTCATTATCGGTGATTCCTCTCGTGCCTGTTAACAACTTACATCATTGGCTGGTAATCAGGCAATGTCCTTCCATGTTCGACTCGAGAAAATCTTTCACATGGATCGACTTGTACTCCGAGTGAAGATTGAACGAGTTTGAAGACCTCGGATCTAGTTTCATCCATCCAGGCTGTGATATATTCAGGAAAATAAATATATCAAATGTACATTGTTGCTGCACAAATGATCATCTAAATCAAAGGACGATGACTCTATCAGAATCATCAGTCTCCCGCACAGACGGTTGTCTGTCTTATGTACATGAAAATGAATTTATAAAGCTGAGCATGGGAATGCCTGCCTTAGCTAGATCATTAAAAATATTATAAAGATAATTTATTGTATTGTATCTTATTATAGGTCGCCTTCGAGCTCGAAAAAACTTCGGATCGTCATGATAAAGCATTTCACCCGACATCAAAAGATTAACAACCTCATGCTTTAGGGGGCAACTGTTATAGACATTTTTGGGCTCTGCAACCCCAATCATACATGTCCATAAACCAAGGGCTCCTAAGTTCCTAAAAGTGTTGTTTCATACCATAAAGGAACAAGGTCAGCTGGTTACGTCATCTTCCAGAAGTTCTCCACAGGAAACTACTCAGAACTGGTCAAAACTGGACCATACAGGTTGCTCAGTGCTAAGGGTGCGATGCATCCCACCTGCCCAGTGAAAAGGGTGCGATGCATACTGAAAAGCCCTTCTATAGGGTGATATGGGTGAGAGTGAACAAATGGTAGAGACAATTTGCGAGGTGGATGATCATGGAATCTTCTACAAACTTCTCCTGTGACACTTTCCTCTCTGAATTCGCCCAGGGATGAGTAAGAGATCATCAATCTCCAAGTGGAATCAAGAACTATCAGAGAGAGGACACTAATCAAAATCCCAGAAGCTGACTCACCCCCTACAATCATCTATATATGGATCCCTCATCCCAGAGATCGAGAAGCTAGAATTTTGTATCTTGTAAGGAAGTGTTGTTGGGTTTTTGGTGGAACATCATAATGTTGGGTGATCTAAGATTTTCATGAGGTGAAAGAAGGGCTTTCATGCTGGAGGATGACGCTGGGTCATAACAATTGGTTGTAATCCTCTTTTCTTATTCTTGATATTAATAAAGCTATTCAAGTTTTCCTCCACTTTCTTGTATGTTTGATGATATATGCATTTTTGTGGTCAATATAGATCTGGTCCTATATTGTTTATGATTGTAGATCTTTGTTCTTCGATAGTATTATGCTGATTTGATTCCACAGGTGCTATTTGAAGCTGGTAAGACGAAGGAGAAGTGGCAAGGATCTGTCATAAGGGAGAGGAACCGAGCAAGGAACCAAGCGCAAGACTGAAGTTGGTGTCCTTCATTCCCCTCTTATCTACTTCTCATAAAGGCAAACGAAAGTGGTTTTAGTTTATTTGTTTCTAAGATAGCTACCAGTCTTAGTGGGACTAGCAGCTCCGAGTGGAAACTAGATTTCCCGATAACACTATGGTTGGATAGTCTATTCCCACACACTAAAAAAATTAAAAGTGATATCGCGAATGACTATAAAAATTTAAATGTTGGGTTAATTAATAATAAAAATTTACAATAATAAAAATAATAAAATCAATTTGTGATATTTTTGATTTTGTTATTAACTTGTGAATAGGATTTGTTACAATACCATGGGCCAATACCATGGCTTATCAATACCACATGCCAAAAAACCATAACCTATTTCAAAACCAAAAAATTTTATAATAATATCACAAGATTCTTAACCCTGGATATTCACCCCAACATTACCATGGATATCATTAACCTATAAAAACTAGGTTATCTTTCAATACCATGGGCCAAAACCATGGCTTATCAATACCACATACCAAAAAAAACATAACTTATTTCACATTTAAAATATTTTAAAACAATATGAAAATATTATTAACCATGGATATCCACCCACACTTTAACATGGATATTATTAAATTTTAAATAGGCTTTGTTACAATACCATGGCCCATGCCATCACTTATCAATAACACATGCCCAAAAAAACATAAATTATTTCACAATCAAAATATTTTATAATAATATGACAAGATTCTTAATCATGGACATTCACCCTCACTTTTCCATTGATATTATGAACATGTGAATAGGATTTGTTATAATATCATGAGGCTAATACCAAGGCTTACCAATACCACATGCCAAAAAATCATAACTTATTTCACAATCAAAATATATTTTAACAATATGACAACATTCTTAACCATGGATATTCACCCCCAGTTTACCATGTATATTCTTAACTTGTAAATAGGATTTTTACAATATCATGGCTTATCAATACCACATGCTTAAAAACCATAACATATTTCATAATAAAAATAATTCATTTTAATTTAATTTTATGACATTTTTTAAATTGAAGCTAAAAGGAAAAAGGGCATAATTAATTTTGAGATATATCTAAACTCTTAATCCTCACCACTACTAAAAATATTCTCATAGAAATTAAATAAAGATTTTAATAAAATTAAAAATGAGAATACTTTTATATTTAAAGATGTGAATTTTATATAATATAAATAGTGTTAGTAAGCACCAACATAGATCCATCTTAACTAAATGTATAAGGGATGTCAAAAATAAAAGTGAAGGGGGGATAGGGTGGGCACGGGGTGTAGAGGGATGGAGATAGTGACAAATCTGGTAGAGAAAGAGAGAGAAGGGAGAGATGGAGAAAGGTTGAGGGAGAGAGGAGAGGAGGGAAGAGAGAGATAGGTAGATAAGGGGAAGAGATGAGGAGGGAGACACATAGATGAGGGTAGAGAGAGAAGGGAAGAGAAAGGTAAAAAATGATAGAGTTGCAGAGAGAGAGAGAGAGATGGAGAGAGAGATAGAGGGAGGTGGGAGAGAAATGGGGAGAGAGGAATCAAGAGAGAGAAGGAGAGAGAGATGGAGTTGGTGGGGGAGAGAGAGAGGGAAGGAATAAGAAATAGATAAGGGGAGAAAGGTGGAGAGAGAGAGAGAGAGAGAGAGAGAGAGAGAGAGAGAGAGAGAGAGAGAGAGAGATGGGGAGAGAGATATATAGATATGGAGAGAGTGTGTGAATGTTTGGGGGTGAAATAGAGAGAGAGAATAAGAAAGAGACACATAAATACAAAAATATATATTATATAGTATTACATAACCAACCTATATCCATCTTAACCCCGGATCTATCAAGTGCTTAGAGGGATCAAATGTCTCAAGGTGCACACCTTTCCTCAAGTTTCTCACTAAAAAAAAGGTTGTTTTCACCTGGAATCCCTCTCAATGTTTGATAGATATGGGGTTAATATGGATCTATGCTAGTTATATGTATTTGAAGTTTTTATGAGGAAAATCATACCTGGATATTTTGTATAATTTTAGCATAATTACATGTATTTTATGTATGGTTTTGTATAAATTATAAATATATCTTTTCCATGAAATTTATTTTTTCACATCAATACCAAATAATGGAGTGTTTGACATAGGTTTTAAAGGGTGACACAATATTCTTGTAGTATTCAAGGTAATTTATTGAAACCTCAACAACCTTTCATACAACACACACAACATTGTGCCTACCAAGTTTGAAACCCCATATTCAAATTCAACAAGTTGTGTGCACACCTAGGGGTTCACATACCTATTATGAGGAATCCCAACCATCACTGAGCCATCATTGACATATTGTACAAAGAAGACAAATAATGGTCATCATTGTTATGAAATCAAACCATATTTAGAAACTAAGTAAATATTATTGTAGTTGCATGTATTCCTACATAAGTTATGTCTAATAACTTAGGTGGTGGGAAATGCCATAATTTTTTTCTTCCAATAAGAAAAATACATCATTTTTGTATTAATATTAATTCAATGATGTAGTTTACATCATCTAACAGATACACGATTTCTTTACCTGAATGACATGATATTGTAATATGTTCAACATCTAATGTTCGGGAAATATTAAAATCCCCATAAGATTCAAAATAATTTCTTAAGAGTCTAGTATTTCTATGTTCATAATGTATGTTCAAACTAGATAAACAACATGGTATCCAAGTTAAAAATTAGTATCCTAATTTCAATGGATATGACCCCGATAATAAAAAATGTAGATATGCATGAAAAGTTAAGTCTTCAACTAAAGTTAATGTGTCCTCTACTAATTACTAAACACTTCTCCTTGTGGGTATTCTTCATAATGTATTTAACCCAACTATAATCCCACTCCCATTTTGGATAATCTATCAATATTTTAATGTAATTCCCTATGAATATGATCAAAGGGTATAACCCTAAACGTTCTAATGAGCTCCATAACTTTAATGGTCCATTGATTTAGTAAGGAAGTGTTTAAAGAAGTATAACATTTCAGCGAATCTATAACAATTTTTGAATTCCCTATCACATGTAAGATTAGATTTTTGAATTGACATAATTAAAATCAATAACATAAACAACTGATTTGTACTAGTGTATTACTTGTTAAGTAGTCATATTTATGTTACAAGACTAAATTAGTCATTCACGTTAGTAATTTTTAGTTGTATTATTTATTAGTTAGTTATATATTTCAGTCACCGTAGCTTTTTGTAGTGAAATACTACAAAAAAAGCAATCTTAAGTCACTTAGTCACTAATTTCATCATTTTCTACTAGTGCACTAAAAGAGATTAAATCTTCTGACATGCCCATTTTTTTCAATTTTTACATTCTAAAAATAGAGTTTCACATAATGAGATTCAATCCCTCTCGGCTCTTGGTATATACGTCATTAAGATGGATATATATTGGTTTATAAAATTCAATCTATTGTTAAATTTTAAAAACTTAAGTCAATTTTTTTTTATAATTAATTTAAATTTAATATAACTTAAAAATGTATATTTAAAAAAATTTAATTTATCACTAACGTTATGAGATTTTCAAGCAATTTAAATTTAATATTTACAACAAATCTTACCAATTTAAATTAGAATTTTCTCTCTCTAAATATGAGGATCAAGAAATGTAAAATAAGGCTTGTGAAGCTACTTGTAGTTGGGAATTTTGTCTATTAGAAGTTCTCCCTTAAAGAGGAAAGTGAACTTTTTTCTATTAATAAAGATACATTTTGGTGCTACTTTGGTTCTTTATTTGCTATTGTATTGGTTTAAATTTAACTTTTTTTAATAATAAACATGAGCTAAATAATACAAAAATAATACTATATTAGATTTAACTTTTTAACAAATAATATATTTGATTATTTCTTAATGTGAAATTGAAGAAATATTATTTTTTCCACATACTTATCACGAGATAGTCACTAAAATTCATGTTTTCACATTTCTCCTATCTAATATTACATCATTTTCACAATGATAAAGAAATGTCTACTTTAAATATTTTTTTTTTTATAAATACATAAAAATAGATATTTATTTTACATAATCTAAATAGGAAAGAAAAATTCATAACCAAGTCTATTATATATTGCACACCATGTTTTAAACTACCTTTTATATTTATGGAAATATATTGTTGCATAGTGAAAATAAGGTGTTAGGCCCCTATACTACTAGTGTAACCCCTTATTGTTATTAGTACAACCCACTTATTATATTGATGTACCCATGTAGTGCCCATATTGTTACTATTGTGCCCCATAGAAGCCCACTATTGTTATTATTGTGCCCTTACATTATTATTGTTATGTCGGCTCTGATTATGTTATGACCCCTTGGACTCCTACATATAGAAAGGAGGTCTTTTCATTTGTATCATCCAAGAATTGTTCATTTATGTAATGTAAAGGAGGTTGCCCCCTTGAAGAGGCTTAATTTTAAGGCGTGGATCTCTCTTTTCTATCTTTTTGTGAGCTGGTTTCATAACATTTGGTATCAGAGCTTTGGATTCTAGGGTTTCGCTGCTCCAAACAGGTCATCGTGGCATTTTCGCTATAACGTTTTTTCTGAGATGTTTCAGAAGTCGCAAAAAAAACCCATTGGAGAAGACATCGCGCTGAACCTTGGGTCTAAATTTCAGAGCTTTTCGCACTATTGTTTTGGAGATATGATTTGAGGAAGTTGGTATTTTTGCAGACTCCTGAATTACATTCCAAACAGGTGACCTAGGGAAAATTGTCATAAATTTCTCTCTGGGGATTGGATTGAAATTTCATAAAAAGGTATAGAAAGAGGACGGACTGCAGTTTCTTGTATGCATTTTTTAGATCCAAAGGTTAAAACAGTGACTCGTGGCACGTCATACAAGTTCGCTCTACTGAACTAGTCTATAATCAAGTCACTGTGGGAGATTTCACATAACTCTTCCTTGGAGAATCCAATTTGGGTCAGACTTGTGGCATTGGAAAGAGGAAAAAGAGGGATACCAGAGATTTCAATTTTAGAACTTAAAGATCTGAAAGTACAGAGTTACAGTCGTTTCAAGATCGAGCTCCTAAAATCAAGAAAAAGAAGGAGGAGGAAGTTTGATGGCAAGGATCCGGTAACTTGGATACTTCAGATGGAGCAATATTTTGATCTACATGGTGTACCATTGTTACGAAAGGTATGTATTGCATCTTCATATTTAGAACCAGATCAATTTTTATGGTATGAAGGGCTTTTTTCTCGTAAACGACTTGTTACGTGGTCAACTTTCACAGAGGAAATGATAGCACATTATGAGGATACAAAGAGCAGCACCTTCTTTAGAGAAACACCACAACAATTGGAAAGAGTAAAAGGGATTTGTGACATATTGGAAAGAAAAATTATGGAAACCAGGAAGCATACCGCTCACAAATATAAATATGGAAGTGTTGTTTCTCCCAGCCTTCCACAACCTACAACGGTTACACCACAACAATTAGAAGAAAAAAGAGAAAAAGGGCTTTGTTACAACTGTGATAGAAAATGCACTAAAGGTCATAAGTGTGTTGAGAAGAAATTATTTTATATAGAATATGAAGAGGAGGAAGAAAAGGATCAAGAAACATCAAAAGAAGAAGATATACGCCAGGACCCCACCCTAGAGAAAGAAGAAATGAATCAGACCATATCTTGTAAAGAATTGGCAAGAATTACCACTCCTCAAACTCTCAAGATAGAAGGACATATCAAGAAGAAAAAGGTGAAAGAAGTGAAAGATCACATCGAGAAAGAAGAAATGAATCCAACCATATCTTGTAATTCATTGGTCCAAATTACCACTCCTCAAACTATCAAGATAGAAGCACATATCAAGAAGAAAAATGTTCAAGAAGTGAAAGATCACATTGAGCATTAAGAAATGAATCCGACCATATCTTGTAAAGGATTGGAAGAAATTACCACTCCTCAAACTCCATAGATAGAAGGAAATATCAAGAAGAAAAAGGTTCAAGCAGTGAAAGATCACATTGAGCATCAACAACAAGTTCTCCAAATTTTAAAGGATAATGCCACTTCGGTGCAAAATCAAACGAAACAACAGGTAGATCAACATCGTAGTGAAAAATGTTTTGATGTAGGTGATTGGGTATTTTTATTGCTACATCTCAAGCAATCTATTAATGAGAAGGAAATGTTGGCAATACTACATGCACTTAAAAAATGGAGACCTTACCGAATGGGAAGACTCTTCAAGGATGAGGATGTGGAAGCATTGTTTTGTGCTATTTCTATTATCCAACCAGATTGGATAAACAAAGCAAGGGATGAATGGAAGAAGGGCGAAGAACTATGGCCACTTATTCAAAAGTTGCAAAAGATCCCAATTCAAACAATATTGCCAGAAATTGAAGAGGAAGGAAAAATCATATTGGAACCTAGAGAAGTCACAGAAACAAGAACCCGACAGCTACGAAATCAATCAATTTCAGAGTATCTCATCAAGTGGAAGAACTTACCAGCTGAAGATTCCACATGGGAGGACAATAATTTTATACAGAAGCATCAAGAACTACTCAAGCGTTGAGGACAACGCTTTTTAAAGGAGAGGGGCATGTTAGGCCCCTATACTACTAGTGTAACCCCTTATTGTTATTAGTACAACCCACTTATTATATTGATGTTCCCATGTAGTGCCCATATTGTTACTATTGTGCCCCATAGAAGCCCACTATTGTTATTATTGTGCCCTTACATTATTATTGTTATGTCGGCTCTGATTATGTTATGACCCCTTGGACTCCTATATATAGAAAGGAGGTCTTTTCATTTGTATCATCCAAGAATTGTTCATTTATGTAATGTAAAGGAGGTTGCCCCCTCGAAGAGGCTTAATTCTAAGGCGCGGATCTCTCTTTTCTATCTTTTTGTGAGCTGGTTTCATAACATAAGGGAGGTTAAAATTTGATGATGGACATTGTAGTAGGCCTTTTAGTACACATATATAACACAAATATGATTCTCCTTCTCCATTTTCTATCACTTTGTGAGTTACTTTAGATTGACACTCACATTTTCATTTGAGAAAGGAGATAATATGAGTACATTTAGATTGATATCTTAATTAATATAGTTATAAATTAATAACTCATACTTAAAATTACAATCTTTTGATCCACATACTTATCATGAGATAATCACTAAAATTCACGTTTTCACATTTCTCCTAGCTAATATTACATCATGCTCACAATGATAAAGACATGTCTACTTTAAATAATTTACTTATAAATACATAAAATTAGATATTTATTTTACATAATATAAATAGGAAAGACAAATGCATCACCAAGTCTATTATAAAATCAAACAAATGCCTCTTAATAACCATCACATTATTTATCATTTAATTCTTAGCCATAAAATATTTATTAATTCAACTTTTATTTATAGTTACCATTAAAAAGAAAAGTAAAAATTGTTCCATTATCCATGAAGAAAAAAAATTAAACCTCTCATGCATCCATGTAAGGCCATTTGTTTTTCTTATGGTCCATAAAAAGATGTAATCAACATTTTATACATGCACAAGACCTCCTTTTAGTTTACATAATGTTGCAAGAACTGAAATTTAAATATAGTAGACATGACTTTACCTCTCATGTCAGTAATTTAACCTTACATATTAATACACATTTTTTTTCATTGTTAAAGTACTCATAGAGTTATCACTACATGATTTATATTGATTTTGAACTAAACAAGAAGAAAAAACATGTGAACTGATTAATTAATAAACTAATAAGTATCTAAATAGAGAATGAATCTTCAATGTTGTTTCTAAGTTCAAAATTTTCTCATTTGGTTATATTCTTCTCATTTTCCTATTTGGAAAGTATTGTGACCTTTAATCCTTATTATCATAGATATTGTACACAATTGGAAATACTTAGTTTTAAGTGTAAAAATGTTTCCACTGCAAAAAAACGTGTAAAATTTTTCGTGAATCTTACCAATTATATAAAATAACAACAAGACAAATAAAAAAACAATATAATTAGTGAAATAAAGAAAAAAGACATACATGTTGGTCTCTATTGTCATTGTTGTATCATTATTTGGTTTTGATAAGTTAGTATATTAGCCAAAAATAATTTTAAAATGTTAAGTTAGGATATGGATGCAAAAGAAAGAAAAGTTAAAATGTTAGGCCAATTTAATGTTTTATAGGCATCCATATCAATAAAATGATAGGTGTTAGCTGCCCTAAACAAATAAGGAAAAAGAAAAATAAAATGTTAGGGAAGCAAAAAGAAAAGAATGGCTTCATTTCATATTTTTATAAATGCACAAGTTGCTAGTCAAAATGCACCACATTGGGAAATATCAAATGTTATTTGCATATGCAGAAGGAAAGGGAAAAGGATTAAAGTTATGCTCTAAGGTTTTATATATCAATTAATTTTGGTGTATTGATCCCCTATTTCCATGTTTTAAACCCCAAAATCACCCCTCCGCTCATATTTTCCTCCACCCACTTATTCATAAGTTTTATTATCTCCCCATACATTGAAAATATTTCCCAATACGAAGTAAATTAATTCTCGCCGACCCCACCGAGAGCAACCCGTCACCTAATGATTAACTCTCTGCCACATCTCCCCTCATCTGCGCTTACGTCCCAAGATCCAATGCCCCATGATGTTTTTCGCACCCCCCCCACCATCTGAAGTTTACCGTCAAGGGGGGGGGGGTTTCTGAAATGGGCGTTATTCGAAACCGTGCCCTACCCTATCTGTCAACACCACAAATTTTTGGACTGCTCTTGGGAAAAACCATTAACTGCTTCCACCCCTCTAACTTTTCTACCTGTTGCATTCTCGCCACTCACCTTCCGCCACGCCATTTTCCCGTTAACTCTAGAAATTACATCTGCTCCCTCCAAAATTAATCCGTTAAGAAGTAAATGGTTTAGCTATTAATCCAATAGACCCTCACCACCTTCAACGAAAAAACTAGAATGTTAGATAAACCTCGCTTTTACTCATTAACTGGTTACTGAATTCATACACTGTCACTGTTATTGCTTTGTTACAGGTTTGTTGGACTAAACTTCAACATTTTCACCTACCACCGACAATGTCTTCTCACTTGTTTTCATCCTATTTCCTCTATTATTTCCCCCAAAACCTGACTTATCTCTCTGTATTGAAACCTGCAATCCAATTTTCACTACTGTCATTAGCCTTATTTGAATATGCCTCCAAAGGATAAGGGACTAGTTGAACCTGTCAATCCTCTGATCTATCCTCCCATTGATTTTCAACACATCCCTTTGGCTGACAGAGACCATAAAATCCATGAAACTCTTTGCGAATTTGACCTCTTTGAGATGTATTACTGGCTTGAAGAAAAATACATAGACAAATGCGATGACATTCAACTTTGGGAATCCAATTTACCCCATTACATTATTCCTCGTACCCACAACATCCAGAATTTGTCAGGAAGTGTCATGCATCTTAGTTTCCAAGCAAAAGGGCCATCATTACCCCCAATGGAGAAATTATTTTTACTATCACTCCTCAAGCTATAGACCAGATGATGCAAGTCCCCATAGTAGAGAATGATGCCCCCTTTTTCTATGAAGCACTTGTTGAATTGTACCAGAAATTAGACTTTGCTAAAAGAGCCAAAATCCTTGAAATTTTCTTGACAGAAGACGCCTCATTGCCAAAGAAAAATCCCCCCTATCCCTCCTCTAGTTTCCTTGAGAGAGACAAGAAAGTTATCACAGTCATCTCTTACCTCCTTGGTTACTACTCAGATCAATGGGTAGATGAGGTCATCATAGGGTTTTTGTCCATTTTCTATACTAATTCTAAGCCCTCCATTGTGTTTAACTTTAGCCAATTTCTTGTAGATTCAATTCATCAACAACTTATCAAATTCCCAACTGAGGAGGTATTCAAGCATGCTTCTTTGTTAGTTTATATGTTCTTATACATTCAGGGAGACAACATCAATCTTGCTTTACAAAAGCTGGATGAAGAAGGAAATCAACAATCAATCATCTTCTGGACTACACTGGTGATGAAGGAACAAAAGGAATATACATATAAATAGTTCATAGATATGTTTGTGCATCCAATAATCAGTCTCTTAGGTAGCAGGAGAGAGCTGAGGATCAATGAGGAAATTAGAAAGGTGTTGCAGCTATCAGACCAAGTTCAAACATGGGATTAGTACCTTTATCAAAACTATATAGAATTGAGAATATTTGGGTGTGAGCTTGCACCTTACAAGCTGCCTAAATTCATCCCAATGGGGATTTTTTTCTCTAGAGTACATAAAGAAGATGCTCAATATGGATGAGATCCACTTTGTAGCTGCCAAGAAGAATACCCAGTTCAAAACTAAAACACATATTGGGCCTTTCATTTGCAACAACAAGGAAGTAGGGGAAGAAGCAAATAAACTACTAAGAGAAATGCAATTCATCCTTAGCTTCACCTGGTCATATGATCCATTAGGGATCATTTCTAAATTAAGAGTAGAAACTAAATCTACTGCTTATTTTCACACAGCCAAACCAGAGATAGAGAAGTACAAAAACCAACTAGAATGGGTTGAGAATACCCTACAAGAGGCAAAGGAGCAATTGGTATCATCCTCTACAATATAGACTCCTACCATGCAGGAGAAAACAACTAAGAGAAGCAGAGAAGAAGAGTCCCCTTCAGGGATTGAAATTTGCAGTGAAGGATTTAAAATTATGTATAGGAAGAAGGCCAACCTTAGTTCTAAAATAAGCCTCAGCAAGGACTCAGAGCAAGAGAACATTATCACCACTAATGAGCCACTTATTTCCTCATTAGTGGGTGATCAGACCACACTGTCTCCCACTACCTCCATGGCTTCACAAGAGCATCATCAAATTATGGAGAACAACACAACTACTACAAGGGAGACATAAAAAAGTATAATGGACATTTTTAAGGAGATAAAAGTAAGGAATGAGGCCTTAAAGATTAATACCTACAATTAGTTCTGGAAGCAAACTTCCAGTTCTCAAAGTAGGCTACTGTCAGAATTTGATTCAGAAAAAGATAAAATGCAAATGACATTCCTCCATGCACAGATTCCCTAGCCCAAGGCAACATCAGACTACAAGAATAAAACATTTGAGTTTGATGTAAAATATATACATGCCATTGACCAAATAGAGATGCAAAAGCAGATTGGGGAAATGATATTTTCCATTGTAACTAGCACTGCTATGAGTTTGTCTAAATTGCAGGCACATTAGCCAATGTTTAATCACAACTGAAGATGGAGAAGGTCTCTGCACTTGCCAAAGACACTAGGATCAAAACTCTAGAGGAATTAGTGATCAATGTGGGTTATGACCCTGTAAGCATCATTGCTACATAAGAGCTTGTAAATAAAAAGAATTTAGATATAGCAGCATTAAGGAAGCATTTGAAATTTCTATCTATAGAAGATCCTCTGGCCAAGGATATTAAAGAAACAGAGACACAAAAGGTAGACATGATGAAGATCATCATGGAGCAGAGTGCACAATTAAAGAAAATGGAGATAAAGATGGAAAAGATGATTAAAGAAAAGGAGCAAGCTGCCAAAATGAATAAATAGATGAAATCTGGCCATGTATCTAGATTGCATTCGAGTAGAAGGAATTGATGGAGAAGGCCAAGAAAACCATTTCCACTATCAATCCTAAATTGGGAGAAATGCCTACTATAGCCAACAACATCATAAAACTCTACAATTCCAAAAAACAGACATGAACTAGATGATCTAGGAGTAGATGACTGAACATAAACCATCCTGGAAGTAAAGAAAGTTCTAACACAGAAGAACTTGGTTGTACAACTAAGAAAGAAGTGTCACACTCTGGAGGTAGCAGTTGAAAGGTTTTTCACTAGAATAGATGCATTGAACAAGAAAGGTCTGCCTTATTTATTTATGATCAATGACAAATTAATGACCAGAGAAGACTACATGAAGAAGCTTCAGGACATTGCCAAGGATATAACTAAGTCTTCCAACATTAAAGGTTCTATGACAGGGAGAGCTTTTATGAAGCTATCAATAACATAAGTTTTATCCAACACGAGATAAAACACATTTTTCTAGTAAAACCCACTTTTTCTCGGTATACTGAGGTAGATGAGATCTACCACAAGGTAACAAAGATTTCTATTCTATATAAAGAGTGGTGGGACAAGTTGTGCGAATTCCAAGATTAAAAAAATATGTCAGCTTCACCAGCGCAACACTCTAATAGTGGCCACTCAGTAACTGTTCTCCTCCAAAGTAGGGCCAGATGTCTAGATCACTTCACCAGATTCATTCCTTTTGATTGCATTATTTTTTTTTTGTTAGTTCAAAGTTAATAATAAAATTTTGTGTCACTCAAGCGTTAATTGTAATATTTTTGTAAATTTTGTTTAAATACTTCATTTTGTTGAAGTATTTAGGGTTGAACCCTTGAACAAAGTATCAAGCAGATTTGTACTAAGCTGGAAATTTTTTGAGATAATAAAAGATTCTGGATTTGCCTCATATGGTCTGTCTCTCATTGAGTTGTATTTCATCTTGTTTATTCATTATTTCTTCTTCATATAAATCATGTCTTTTGCAATTATCCGATTTAAAATTTAATTGAATTTCAGTTTCATTTTGGATCCTCTGTGAAGTTGTAATTTAAAAAAGAGATAAATTTGCAGAACTATTTGTTATTGTAAATTCCTCTTTGAGCATAAATTGCACTAGACCTTTGTGATAGTTTGATTATATTTTTTTGATTAAGAAGAAACTCTTTTCTTAATTTATGCTTATAAATGGTTAAATACTTAGTTTTAATATTAAATCAGTTATACTTCTTCATATTATACTTATCCATCCCACTAAAATCAAAATAACCGTATGCATTTAAAGAACAACCTTTTATTTTAATTAAGAATCTACCTAAGTTTAAAGTACTTGTTTATAAACAGTTCACTGGTCATCCAATAATTTAACACAACAAAACATTATAGATGCTTTGGCATAATTAATTGACCTTAGGTTATCTCAAAGGAAAACATCAGATTGGCACCGTTGTCGGGGAGCGAAGGATTGAATGATAAAATTTCCTTGGGGCAACGATTCTCGATTTCCATTAAGCTGAATAAAGGATAAGGATTTAGGTAAAAATCTTTCACTTGGCGATTCCATTGGTCGAAGTTGGCTCCTTTTAAGCATAGTAGATCATGTTCTGATTCTTAGATTGTTAACCCTCTACCAGACCCAAAAAGATTCATTAGGGAGCCTCTTCAAGGAGAAGACATAAAACCCCTTCTTCTTCTTCAAATTTAGACCTTGAAGACATCTCATCTATAGATCCTTTTTCATCTGTGCTATCCCATCCTAATTGGACTGAACTATCTCCTAGGGTTTTTGACTCCATTCTAGAGGAGTAGATCTTCCATCAACCTTTTTAATACAACTACTTGAGTCATATCGAGTCCCATCCATTCCTATCAAATCAACTTCATTTGAGGAAGAATCAGGTTTACATTTAACTCCTTATTCTATTCCATCAAGCTCTGCTAATCTTGAAGAGACATTTTCTATCTATTCGAATCCTTTGTTTGATAATAAGGAAGACTTTCCATCAGGAGTTCATAAGTTGTTTATTAAAACCCCTTTGAAATATTCAGATAGGTCTCCTCTCTCTTTCTCTCCTCCACATAATAATACCCCTACTGATTCATCTTCATCTTCTTCATCTTCATAATATTCCTGTTCCTCATCATCCTCCACTCAGTCACCCCACACTCCTGTTGTTATGGCTTTTCAGCCTATTGTACAAGAAAGGTATGCTACTCTAGTTGTCCCTGCAAACTTGACAAATTTTCCTGATGGATATCTAAAACATATACTAAGATTTAATGGAGAAACAGGTCCCTCAGAAAAATATCATGTATCGGTTTTCCTAGATTTTTCTGACAATATGAACATAGAACAACAAGATGTTTATATGAGATTATTTGTACAATCTTTAGAAGGAAATGTTAGGATCTGGTTTAGGCAACTTAGAGCTGACTCTATTAGAACATGGAATGAGCTCATCACTATCTTTAAAAACCAATGGGGGTTAAAGAAAGATCTTGTTTACTTTCTCACTGAATTTGAAGAATTGAAGAGAAACCCTGGTGAACCAGTTGCTGAATTCATCAAAAGATTTAACAAACTCTATCATAAAATGCCTACTGATTGTAAATCATAGTAGTAGCTGTGAAGGTCATATTTTCCAAAGCATTTGAAGATGAATTTGCAGTCATGCTAAGGGAAAGAGTTTCTAATACATTAGAAGACATGCATACAAATGCTATAGAGGTAGAAGGTAATAGGGCAGCTTTTAGAAAACTTAAAGCTAAAGCAGAGAAAGAAGAAAGAAAACTAAAAGCTAGGGTTGATGACTCATCTTCTTCCAAATCTAAACTTGAAGATCAGAAAATTGATGAAATTACATCTTTACTTAGAAACCTTTCTAATAGGATTTCTAAAATTGAAACACAACCTAGAACTGCTCAGCAAACTGTTGTCAGAAATCAAGCTCAAACTCAATTCTCAAGAACTCCTCAAATGCATATTCCTCGGAGACCAGGTTTTGATCAAAACGTTCAACCACCTTTGTTGATTGATGATCAATAGCCATAGGATACAGGCCCTTTAATCACTGAAGTTATCAATAATATTGATTCTTCAACAATACAAATGGAAATAGTTCCTTCATCTTCACCTCATTCTTTTGAAAAGGAAAAAGGAGATGCTCAACTTTCAAAATACCTAGCATTCTCTGAATTTATGATTGCAAAATTGAATAAGAGGTATGATCTAAGACCTAGATCAGGTCATAGTATACCTTCAAAATCTACCACTATTATTGAACCTACAATAAAATCCATTCAAACACAAACTCCAACACCTCAGACTATAGAGTCATCCATTGAAACCTTTTCATCAGACAAGACTATTTTGACAACTTTTAATATTGAAAAGGAATTGGAAAGGGTCAAGATTCCTATACCTTTAGCTGAACATTCCAAAAACCGTGGTTATAAAAATCAAGTGTCTTAATGGATACAGTCCTCTAGTGTAGATGCTAATGGAGATGTTATTAGTTTGCAAGATGAAAATCCCTCAGTAGTGTTTGGCCCTAGTTCTAATATGATTGATGAAATTGTTCCACCATTTTATTTAAATGTAAAATCTCATGACTTTCCTTTGTATAAGTGCATGCCGGATTCTGGATCTTCTCATAACCTTATGCCAAAGGTAATTATGGACCAACTTCAGTTACAAGTTACTCATTCTTATCATGATCTTTACACCTTTGATTCAAAGAAAGTACCATGTTTAGGATTGATCAAAGACCTAGTTGTGACGTTAGCTCAAATACCTGTAAAGAGTATAGTTTTAGACATAGTTTTCACTGATATTCCTGCCAAGTTTTGCATGCTCCTATCTAGATCATGTTGTGCTAAAATTGGAGGATCACTTTAGATGGACATGTATTTGCTACTATTCCAGTCTATGGAGGTGAACATTTAAGGTTATATAGGGAAGTTAGATTCCTTCATACTATTTGTAGGTCTAATCAAGCAAAAAACCACCCTATCTATGCAGTAGATCAACATTTTGGTTTCTTTCAGTTATCTTCACAAAATTCATTAAACACTCATCTCACCATTGAAAATATAGTTTCCAAACCTAAAATTGTAGAATCAGATATCTAGAAACTTTACTTTTATGGATCTTGCTCAAAGGAAGGAGAAAGAGTAGGAATTATTTAACCAAATAAACAAAACATAACTCACTCATGTAAACTTGAATTTGAGGTCACCAATAATGTGGATGAGTATGAGGCTTTTCTTCTTGGTCCTAAGCTAGCTAAGAGTTTGAAGGTTCAAAACTTGAGTGACTTTTCTGATTATGAGCTTATAGTGAAGCAGGTTAGAAATTTGTGTCAAACAAAACACCCAAGGCTTGGTTCCTATAGAAATGAATCTTGGGATACAATTGAAAATTTCTTCGAAGGATTTAACATAATTGTTATTCCTAGAGATGAAAATATGCATCCTAACTCACTAGCTGTCTTAGCAATCTCTTTCAAGATCCCCAAGCTATTATTGTTAGAGTACCAAATTGAAGTCAAGTATAGACCATCAGTTCCCGATAACCTTAAAAACTGGTAGATTTTTGAAGATGATGAACAATTAAAATCTTTCCTTCAAGTCATTGATGAATTTTCAAATATGCAAATTTAAGAAGATCAAAACGATGTTTAAGAATAAAATCACCTAAATCTAAAAACCTCATTCAATCCTAAAATTTTTGATCATGATATCATCCAATTATCTAATAATTTTATTCCTAAAGGATTAGTTCCATTGGAAAAACTATTTGATAATAATGATGTGTCTAAAAACCCCTTGTTTAACTCACTTGAAGAAGAAGTTGAAGAATGCAATATTGGGACTTTTAATGATATGAGAAATGTTAAATTATCATCAACCTTACCTTTGGATGCAAAAATCAAATACTTGAATCTTCTTAAAAATTACAAAGACGTTTTTGCCTGGCCTTATAATGAGTTAATACATCTTTGATTGAGCATAAGATTTCTTTGAAACCAGAAGCAAAACCCTTTCAACAAAAACTAAGAAGAATCAATCCCATACTACTTCCAACCATTGAGAAAGAACTTAAAAATTGCTTGATGCTCATATCATACTACCTTTAAGGTATTCTGATTGGGTAGCCAACCTAGATCCTGTCAGAAATAAAAATGGTGAGATTAGGCTATGTGTAGACTTCCAAAATTAGAACAAATAATCTTTAAAGTATAACTATCCATTTCCCAAAATGGATCATATACTTTAGAATGTTTAAGGTGAAAATAGGATTTCTATGCTAGATGGATTTTCTGGTTACAACTAGATCATGGTAAGTTAAGATGACCAAGACAAAACTACTTTCATCACACCTTGGGGTAAGTTTATGTATGCTAGAATGTCATTTGGGTTAAACAATGCCGAAGCCACTTTCCAGAGGGCCATGGACCTAGAATTTGTAGGTAAAATATCTGAATTTACTGTCATTTATTTATATGATTTAATTTTTCTCTATGATTCTAATGAAAATCATTTAAAACAATTGAGCAAGGTTTTTGATAGGTGCAAGAAATTTGGCATATCCATCAATCCAAAGAAATCTTTATTTGTTGTAAAGGAAGGGAAATTACTAGGGCATATAATCTCCAAGGAGGGAGTTATATTTGATCCAAAGAGATTTTAAACTATTTAGACTCTATTCCTACCAAGGAATAAGAAAGAGATACAAACCTTCCTTGGAAAGATTATTTTTCTCAGAAGGTTCATCCCTAATTATGCAGGGAAAATATGGAATTTGCTTGCCTTCTAGGAGCATCTGTTATGTTTTTCCGAATTCTAGATCTCTCTTGTAAAGATGCAGCCACCCCAAAGTTTCATGTCCATGGGAGTCAAAAGTAATTGTTAGTACCATAACCGGTGGTCAACTAAGATAGTCTACAACATTATTGGTGCTTCCCTTCTTATACT
The DNA here is from genome assembly GCA_031772625.1 of Pinus tabuliformis. NCBI lineage: Eukaryota > Viridiplantae > Streptophyta > Pinopsida > Pinales > Pinaceae > Pinus > Pinus tabuliformis. Next base: position 982,422,793 of record CM062806.1, on the reverse strand, counting down.
CAATGTTAATGGAACTGTTCTAGATACGTGAATCGTTTCTAATGGCGATTGTTCTACAACTTACCTTGTGTATTTATGAACTACAAGAGTCAGTGGTCTATGCGGATGACCCTTTTCTTCCCCATAGTGTAATGTTTCCATTGTTGGTAAGTCCACACAATAGATTATATCTCTTTTTCATAAGTGGGATACTTTCAGGCTGTATGTAAAAGTGTCTCCCTGGGATATGCCATTGAATGCCCCTGCTAGGTAAGAACTGCAAAAATGACATAGTCAAAGGCATCTGTCTTAATTTCAAACGGTTCCTATAGGTGATACTGATGAAAAGTAGAGGTGATTCTTCAATTTGACAAACTCCTCATATTGGGATTCAAAGCAAAAGAAATTTTATTTCACTCTACCCTTGATGAGTTAATGCAAAGTCCAAGCGATATCAGAGAATCCCAACATGAAGTTGCAATAGAAATTGGAAAGAACTAGGAAGCTACAGAGGTCTATTAGTGTGGTTGGGGCTGGCCAATCCTGAATAACTTGTATCTTAGTTGGGTTCACATGCACACCCCTCTCATCAATGATGTACCCCATATATTGAACCTAGGTCATACTGAAAGGGGATTTCTCCAAATTGGCACACAATTTATGCTCTCACAAGGTTGGAGTACTTGTTGGATATGGTGTCTATGCTCTTCCCAAATACGACTAAAGATCAAGATGTCGTCCAGGTAAACTACCACAAATGAGTTAGTGAAGGGTTGAAAGATGCATTCCATCAGCTGCATTAAGGTAGCAAGGGAATTTGTCAACGTAAAAGGAAATGTTATCCATTCATAAAGGCCCTCCTTGGATTTGAAGGCATCCTTCCACACATCAAAGGGTTTAATTGTTAGATGGTTATAAACAGAGCTCAAGTCAATGTTACTAAAATATTTAACACCATTTAGCTTATCAAGAAGGTAATCAATCTATGGGATTGGATACCTCTTCTAGAAACTGATCTTATTCAACGCTTGATGGTAAATACAAAGCCTCCAAGTTCCACCCTTCTTTTGTACTAGCATGATCAAGCTCCCACAAGATGACAAAATTGGCCTGATGTTCCCTTTATGAAATAGTTCTTGGATTTTCCTGCTGATCTCATCATTATCCAAAAAAAGCATTGGTAGATTGGTCATTGGGTAGTAACACACTCGTTTTCAGATTGATGAAGTGCTTTACTTGACAATGTAGGGGTACCCTTCTGGGTGAGGTGAAGGTGTCCCCGTACTCCCCCATGACATTGTCCATCCATGCCTGTTGTGAGGTAGAGCCCTATCTAGAGGCTATGGATGTGGCCATAGTATTCCTCTTGTTCTGAGGGAAAACCATAAGGAAGACAATTTCCCATTCTTGGAGATGATATTACTACATCGTTTAGATGGTATCAAACAAAGGGCGGTAGGTAGTGCTACCTCCAGTATCCTGTATAATTTCTGACCAAAATTAATAATAATAGGACTGAATAGAATGAGATCTAGATTAATATACAACTTGATGCTTCCATAGGTATGGATGAACTAATAAAAAATCATAGACTTCTAGACGGGCAACATCACACAATACCTCATCTGCGAAGGGCTTTATACTAAAAGGCAGACGCCACTTTTGGCTAACATGGAGATCTCACACTTGGTGGGGCCACCCGATGGTGTACAACTGTGGGTACGATGTTGTTGGAAGCTTAGATATCTTCATTACCTTACTTGATATTAAATTCTTGTAGCTCTTGCTATCAATGAAGAACTGCACCAGTGAACCACTTATCCATATCTCCAAGTGGAAGAGGCGCTCCCCCTCATCTAAATCCTTAGATTCTACCTTTTGGGGATTGGTGGTGGCTACTCACAATGAGTTCAACATCAATGATATGTTTTCCCATATCAGTTCCATTTTCAGGTTATGGCTCATAATCAGAGCATGCATTTGTCTCTGATTCTTTCAGGTCAACCACTAGCACCTACTTCGTGTGACATTCATTCGTGTTGTGAGTGGGAAATTTATGGAACTCACACCACTTGTCAATGTTCTTATTCATCTTTCCATTATTATTGGCTTGTGTCTTCAAGGATTTGTCCTGGGGGGTCACGACCTGACTTTGCACTTTTATCTCAGCCTTGGGGGCTCCTATGCTCAGCTTTGGGTTTGCCTATCTAAAGTCTCACTTCGTCTGCTTGAATTTTTTCTCAATACTGGTAGCATATCGGTATGTTGCACCAAGCAAGGAGATGTACACGAACTCCATTTCCTCCCTAATGTATTTGTGCAAGTAAATGTGGTACATGAGCACTAAATGTTTCTCAAAATCTTTGATACCCAACTTTGTGTGTAGGGTATGGAAATGATTTATCATCTCATGCACATCATGATCCCTTTGTTGCTGTAGCATAGTCCATTATATTTAGTTCTCCTCATAACTCTCGATGGTATAATATTGTTCCTTGAATGGATCTAAAAAAAATCCAAGTCGGTGTGGCAAAAAGTAGTGAGGGTTCTCTCTCCTCCCTTTGTTCACGATATGCTTACCACTAGTCCTTGACATGGGGAGCAACTTTGAGGAGTGAAAAAGTAATATTTTCCCTCTAGGGAAAATCAGGAACCAAAAAATATCCTTCCTGCATATTTAACGATCTATCTACAATGTATGCATCTACCAAACCTTCAAATATATGAATTTCAAAGTTGACTCTTATCTTGAAGGGAGTGGTGCCTCTAGAGTGGCTATGAGATGAAGATGCATTGCTTGTGTGCATCCATCGAAGGATCTATGAAAATTTGTCCATAATCACATCCCTTTGTCACTCAAGGAATTCTTCGAGCAATATTTTGAAGAGATCTCTTTCTCCCTTGTCTTTCATTTCTTCTAACTGGGAGGCCTATGGGGTTTGCAAGGCTAGTTTTGCAAAGGTCCAGCCGATTTGAGCCCTAACTCCTTATACCCTAACCTTATTGAGGACATGAAAAGAAAACCAAAAGAAGAGAAGGGCACTCTAATACCACTAATATAGACTTATGCAGGAATGTAATAGAATACATATACAAACATAAACTTGTAGATTTATCATAAATAAAACTTCATTTCATTAATATCAAAGAACTAAAAGGTGCTTGCATATAGAATGGAAATAAAATAGCTCGGGTGATGATAGCTTATCTATGAGAAGAGATATACTAGATAAAGGCTTTGATATATGTTAAAATTAGGTTCAAGGGACTTTTTATTATTTAACGACAAAGACAAACCGTAAACAATAAAAACCCTAACTGAAGAAGGTTGATTTACAGTTAAAATTGTTGCAACATAAATTAACTGAAGATGGTGATATTCTTGAATATCTCTCCAGACTTAAGAATATTAAGCAAGAAATTATTAATGCTGGTTTTCCCGCAATTGATGATAGCTTTATGGTCACAATTGTAATTGCCGGGCTTCCTTCTTCCTATACGCATTTTTTAGAGACTTTACAAGTAACTGGGAAATTAGAAAAACTAAAGTTTGATGAACTTTGTGAAATGTTAAGTCAACATGATAAAACTTTTGGGAAGAAGAAGAAAGTTGGTGAAGATGTTTTTCTCACAGAAGCCAGCACAAGTAAGTCTTCAGCAGATAGTTCTCGAGGAAGAGGCCGATAGAATCAGAATCAAGCAAATCGAGGTCGAAGCCAAAGTAGAGGCAACAATTTTAACAGAGGAGGAAGAAATAATTTTCAAGGTAGAGGAAAGAACCAAGGAAGATGCAATTTTCAAGCACAAGGATATAATAGTCAAGGTAGAGGACAATCTCCAAATAGAGGTCAAAGCAGAGGCAGAGGACAATCTTCAGGACGAGGAAGAGACTTTAGCCAAATTGTGTGTCGAAGATGCAACAAAGTTGGCCATTATGCTGAAGATTGTCGAACTTCACTTAATAAAATTCCCAAGTTTCAGCAACATTCAACACAATTTGCAAATGATCAAGATGAAGATAGCTCAGAATATGTGTTTACTTCCTCACCAACATCACAAATTTCATCTCATCTTAGAAGTGACTATGAAGATGCCTGGATCTTAGATTCCGGGGCAACTCAGCACATGACTTGTCGACGTGATTTTTTCTGGAATTTTCAAGAATGCCAACTTAATTCAATTTTTCTTGCTGATGATACAAAACATACTCCTTATGGAAAAGGAGTAGTGAAAGTTTTTCTCCCTGACATTGGAGAAAAATTGATTTCCAATGTATGGTATGTACCTAGTTTCAAGAAAATTTTTCTCTCTTTAGTCACGATTCGACAAGCAGGACATCAGGTGATTATGGAAGATGGTTTAGTGAAGATTAATTCAGTGAAACAGAACTTGAAAACAATTATGACAGGGTATGAAGATGGAAAACTGTTACGGATGAAAGGGACAGTTATTCCAAGGCATTCTGATTTTGCAGGGGCAGTGACTACAGGTATTTCACCTATCAGACTATGGCATGTAAGATATGGACGTTTGAATTTTGAGAGTCTTTCACAATTACAGAAACAAGGAATGGTTAAAGGACTTCCCACATTCAAAAGGGAAAATGAAAAATGTGAAGCTTGCATTTATGGGAAACAAAGTCGAGAAAGTTTTCCAACAAGTTCATGGCGTGCAAACAGGCGGCTCCAACTAATTCACAGTGATTTTTGTGGTCCACTACAAACCTCATTTGGTGGTTGCAAGTATTTCTTACTATTCATTGATGATTTCAGCAGAATGACTTGGGTTTACTTCTTGAAGAACAAGTCAGAAGCATTTGATAAGTTTAAAATTTTTCGCCAACTTGTTGAAAATGAAGTCAAAGAAAAGATAGGTACTCTCAGGACGGATAATGGGGGAGAGTTCACTTCAAATGAATTCAAAACTTATTGCAGTGAAAATGGCATAAGACGACATCTCACTAATGTTTACACTCCACAGCAAAATGGAGTAGTCGAAAGAATGAATCGCACTTTGTTAGGAATGGAAAGATCCATGTTAACCTTCAAGAGGTTAAGTCCAACATACTGGGCGGAAGCAATACATACAGCTGTCTACTTAAGAAACAGATCTCCAACTGCTTCTTTAAACGAAATCACACCTTATGAAGCTTGGTTTGGTTTCAAACCACGAGTTAAACACCTTAGAGTTTTTGGGTCAGTGTGTTATGCCTTAGTTCCGAAAGAAAAACGAACTAAGCTTGACTCAAGAAGTTTAAAATGCACAATGATTGGCTATTCTGATGAGAAGAAAGGGTATCGTCTTTTGACCAATGGAAAATTCATTGTGAGCAGGGATGTCATTTTTGATGAAACAGAGAGTAAGAGTGCTGAAGAAATTGAAAATCTTCTTCACAAATTAGAAACTAGGGGAAGTAAAAGAAATGGAAAAATACAAAGTCAACCAACTTCACCAAATTGGTATGAACTTGATTTTCCTTCCTCTGAAGACGAGTCATCGAGTCCATCTACATCAACAACTTCATCAGGATCTTCTAGCAGTTCATCCGCATCTCCAAGCAGCAGCAGTTCTTCAGACAATGAGTCTCCACATTCTTCACCTGAACGACGTACATCAGTTTATATTAATCCTCTTTACAATGATGGGGAATTTACAGAAGCACAAACAAGTGAGCACCAACCTCCGAAATGGGCAGTTCAACTTTTGAAAGATGTCAAGCCTGATGAAGAGAATAAAACTGGCACCAGAAGGACACATAGAAGTGAAGGCAATTTTGCCTTGATAGCAAATGATTTTACTGAACCGTCCACATACAAAGAGGCAGTAAAACATAAAGAATGGCAACAGGCTATGGTTGACGAATATAGAGCAGTAATTGATAACAACACTTGGAAACTTGTTGATTGTCCAGCAAATATTAAACCCATAGGATGCAAATGGGTTTACATAATTAAGTATAATCAGAAGGGTGAACTTGACAAGTATAAAGAATGACTTGTCGCAAAAGGTTTTGCGCAGCAGGAAGGCATTGATTATGAAGAAACTTTTGCTCCAACAGCTAAATGGAACACCATCCGATTAACACTCACATTGGCCGCTCAAAAAGGATGGAAACTTCATCAAATGGATGTGAAAAGTGATTTTCTCAATGGGGATTTACAGGAGGAAGTGTATATGACCCAACCACCAGGTTTTGAAGTTGAAGGAAAAGAACATAAAGTCTGCAAATTGATCAAGGCTTTATATGGATTAAAACAAGCTCCCCGAGCTTGGTATGCAAAGATGGATGAATACCTTAAGAAAGTTGGTTTTCAAGGAAGTGAATCTGATGATACTTTGTATGTGCGGAAACAGGGAAAATATCTGGTAATTCTTGTTATGTACGTAGATGATTTGATCATTACTGGCAACCATGATGATCATATTGCACAGGTGAAAAAGGAGTTACAAGCAGGTTTTAAGATGACAGATTTGGGATTACTTCACTACTATCTTGGAGTTGAAGTCTTCCAACGTCCACATCATATTTTCATTTCTCAGAGTAAGTATGCAGCAGAGGTTCTTCAGCGATTTGGCATGCAAGATTGCAGGCCCGTTCTCACCCCCATGGATCAAAACTTGAAACTTTCAAAATTTGAAGGGGGGGAAAAGGTGGACAGTACAACTTACAGATAGTTGATTGGCAGCTTGATTTATTTGACAAATACTCGTCCTGATCTATCTTATGCAGTCAGTATTCTTTCATGTTTTATGCAGGAACCACGAGACAGCCACTGGAATGCAGCCAAAAGAGTTCTTCGATATATCCAAGGAACAAAAGATTTTGGTCTTCTTTACACAAAGACTAAAAATTTTGTACTTGGTGGATATTCTGATGCCGACTTTGCTGGGAGTATTGATGATAGAGCATCAACATCAGGCTATTTAATGAATATGGGGTCAACAACAGTATCTTGGAGTTGTAAGAAACAAGCTACAGTGGCCACTTCTTCAGCAGAAGCAGAGTACATTTCAGCATGGGAAGCAACATGTGAAATTGTTTGGTTGCGCCAAATTTTGTAGGACTTGGGCATTTCTCAGGGAGAAGCTACATCATTGTTCATTGACAGACAGTCAACCATCAAACTTGCCAAGAACCCAGTTTTTCATTCAAAGACAAAGCATGTGGACACCAAGTATCATCATATCAGGTCGCTCATTGCCAAAGATGTCCTCAAACCAGTTTATTATCCTTCCGAAGATCAGATCTCCGACATTTTCACCAAACCGCTTGGCAGAATAAAATTTACTAAGTTCAGGGATGAACTTGGTATCTGTTGTAATGTATCTTTGGATCATAGGGGGGAATGTTAGATGATCCAAAAATACTTTTTTATCATAGGTTATAAAATTAGAATAAAATTAGAATAAAATAATTATTAATTTAAGATATTAAATTAATAATCATTATTCTAGAATGTTTAATTATTTAATGGAGACTTTTAGAATTAGCATATTGTTGTAACTAGATATGACTCTCCAAATGAGTCGTATCTTAGGATCTATTATAGGAGATTAGTTAGCTAGTTGGTTTGAATAGCATTTATTGTAAATGGACACTTGTTATTGAATAAGTGATCCATAATTAGAGGTAGTTAGGACATGGAGCTTATAAATATCTCATTTCAAGAGTGTTTGTGTTGTTCGGGTGTAAGCTCTTGCAAATCAATTATGTAATTGTTTTTTCTGATTAATAAAATTACGTGTCTGAGGACACTTCTGCCATTATTTGGAAATATATCTCTAAGGATTATAGGAATTATGACCTAGAGGCATGTTGTAGTCATAAGAAAAATATGGTTTACTGGGTCAAAGCAACTCTGGAACTTGAGGAGCAGAAAAATGCTAAAAATAGTAAATGTTATTATAATCAAGGAATCTGATGAAACCAACTGGAGGTTTATGTGAAATTGGTGGCTAGCCACCAATATCCACCTAGATAAAGTAGAGTGCATGAAACTGTTAGTATATGATTGGTGCACAATGCTCTTGGGAAACATGAAGAGTCACTTCGCATCTTGTGGAGAAGGGAAGACAACTTTTATACTATGGCACTATTATTTGATAATTTTTATTTAAGTGTATCCAAGTGTTGAGACCTAGAGCATCATCTACAATCAATAGTCCCAAAGATCTTGGGATGTCTAGATGGTCAGACTTGATGAGGGGACTTGGTGGAGGAAAGTCACCCAAGTGGAATTTGATGACAAGTTCTTCAGGTGGTGGGAGGAACAAGTAGTAGCCATTGAGGACTACCCCTATGTAGGATTAGACTTCTGAGGGGACATGGGGTTAGCAATTCCCAAGGGAGTTTCATTGGTGACATTGATAAGTTTTTTTCTTTTTTCTTTTGAACACATTTGATTTTTTGTCTTTTAAGGGTAATCTTAAGAAATTTGAAATCTTTTTCTATGAAACAAAAATCCTAAAAAAATTATAATGATCATGATACATATGTGTGACTAGTGAGACCTGAGGGTCTACCGAGGTATAGGAATTGTGGAAAATATGCAGAAGGAACAATTGCTAAGTCTGAGAGGGTTCTTCGAGCAATACATAGGAACCTGGAGAGTTTGACTCACTAGGTTCAAACAGCGGTAATAGAGGACCTTCTAGAGGCCATACAGAGATGGGTGGTCAAAGTACCGTGTGAGTGGGTGAAACTCTTCTGATGAGTGGCTAATTCCATCGTCTTCTACTGGGAGGCTCATCCAGGGAAGGTCCCTCAACCTTATGTTTTTAGATTACACTGATCTTTTGATAGATATGATTGGGTTTAAGCCCCAATTTTACAGGAAATTTATCCACATTTTCTTATATTTTTGGAACTTATATCTATATATATATATATATATATATATATATAGAGAGAGAGAGAGAGAGAGAGAGAGAGAGAGAGAGAGAGACTTCGATATGAGTTTACCATATATACAAATGTTTTTTTGATGTTTTTATTCAATATGATATATGATTTATATTCCAATCCAATGCCTTGTTATCTATAAAATCAGCAAATCCATTATCTGATTGTGGAATGTGAATAAATGGGATAAAATTAAATTATCTTTTTTATAATATAACTCTCATAAATTGATGATGTAATGAAGGATATCTCACATGATAAATTTTATTTACACTGACACACCACTAGTTGTGAGTCTAAGTTCGCTAGTACTGGTTCAATACCATAAGGTACTACCTCAGAAAGTAATTTGATAACGAAATTGTATTTAGTTATATTATTAGAAGCAATAGAAATACATAAGCCTCTTGCATCAAACAACTGACTAAATGGATAATGAATTACCCATACTAAGAAAGCTTGATTCCTATTGTGCCTACTCAGACCATCTACAAATCCAAAATAGACCAAATCACTGATCAATACCTACCAAAGAAAATTGTAAACACCATCATCACCACGATACTCATAAATAGAAACCAAAGCTATATCCAATATTTGAAAAACAAAGGAAATTCTCATGCAAGATCCTAAGCATAATACGTTTGAGAAAAATCCCATTTCTAGGATCTGACAACACATTCTATTTGAAATAAACTAACTCATAGGCATGCTTCTTCGAGACTAGTTTGACAATGAAAGGATTGTACCACATAAGTTTCAACTTTCTTGCCCCCAAGGTGTATTTATCTTGTTCATAGACCAAGACATGATTACCCTCAGAAAAAACCCTGGATCAAATGGACTTAACATATTGAGCTTTAATTATTTTCTTATTAGCCTCGTTCATTGTGGAAACATCTCTATGTTGCTCATTAAGATTTTTTTTTTGGTGGTTTGCTGACTCTTGTAGTCACTGGGTGGCCACTACGTCCATGGAAATATCTAAGCTTGGTGAAGGGTATCAACCCCCGTAGGCAATAGCTAGGCCTAATCGCAAAGGCTTCGGGGAGAATTCACCTTGTGACCTCCTGAATGGTGAGGCACATATTTGATCAGTTGAGATAACCCTTGGGGCTTGGAAACATCTCTATGTTACTCATTAAGATGTTGGAAGTGAAGAAGGAATTCTTCTAAACTTGAGGTGTCCAGAAGAAGTTTGACTACCAACTTAAGTGATGGAATCTAACATTCTAGGGGAAATATTGCTTCCAAACCATAGACTAACAAAAAGGGACTGAACCATGTGGAAGTCTTGACAGACATTCAATTTGCTCATAAGGTAGGATAAATAATGATGTGTGAGTTGGAATTTTCTTGATTAATAATCCTTTGCAGGGTGGTTATGAGGGATTGGTTATTTTATAGAACTTGTCCATTAGCTTGAGGATAATAAGGAGATGAATTCTCTTTCCAAAATCCCAATTTAAAATCCAAATCAGGCATCACTTTAATTTGAAAGTGACTATCATGGTCAGTGAAAATATCTTTAGGGATACTGAAACTCGAGGCAACTTCAGTAAAAAGGAAAAGTGTTATTGTCTCACCATCATTATTGAGAGTGGGAATATCTTCAAACCACTTTGTCATTAGTCTATTACAATGATAATGTACTTGTGGTCATTAGTCAATGTTAGGTTATAAGTCATAAAATAAATTATCCATTTACTAAATGGATCGATGGTGATAATAGGAAAGAGAAGAGCTATACAAGCAAAAATTTTGTGAGTTAGATTTAACAAGGGTGGTATTTTTTGACAACTTCAATGCAATCTTTGAAAATCAAAGGCCAAAAATACCTTGTACAAAAGATCTTATGAGTTGTTACAAGCCAAGAAAAATGGCCATTGCAATCCCCACTTTGACAGTCATTTAAAAATGAGTCGAATTCTTCTATGGTCAAACAACGTCTAAAGATTGAATCAAACCCATGACGATATAGGGTATCACAAATGATCAACTGACTTTTAGCGAGGTGATGTAATTTTCAGCATTCATCCTTAGAAAAAGACCGAGGAGACTTTGAAGTGTGGATATATATAATGAGGTCCCCATACCAAAGATCTTGTGAGGAGATAAGAAAGATATGTTCATCTAGAAATGATTCTTCATAAGTGAAATTTCCCTCACAATGAAATTCCAAAATTAATTTTGCAAAAACAAAAGATTTCTTTGATTTGAATGACATGAACTCAAGATCAAACACTTGTAAAATTACACTCCATTTTTTGTATTTCCCCCAATCACTCACCTAATTAGGACAAATTGAAATGGATTGGTGTCAACAACTACAATCATTTTTCTCAACAAAATAAAACGACGAAGTCACTGAACAACATGCATTGATACTAAAGCCAATTTCTCAATATGGGAATATCAGAGTTTAGGAATGGCTATGAAACGACTTAGATAATAAATACATGTTGTCTAAGGCCATTGTATTCTTGAAAAAGAACCATACCTACAGTTGATTATGTCGTCACATGATAAGAAATGAAATCTCTGCTATAATTAGGTGGAGTCAATATGGAAGTAGAGGTTAGTGCTTTTTTCAAAACATCAAATGAGCTTTGGGAAAATTTGTTTCAAACAAATGGAACTCATTTCTTAAGTAAACATATAAATCCTTTTGTAATGTTAGCATAGTTCATGACAAGCCTCCTTAAAAATTGGGCTTTTCGTTCAAGACTTTGAAGTTGGCGAATATTAGATAGGGGAGGAAACTAAAGTATTGCCTCAACCTTAAAGGGATCAAATTGTATCCCTTCACTAGGAATGATGAATCCCAATAATCAATCGTATGTGACAACGAAAATGAAATTATTAGGGTTCAACCAGATTTTATAGTGACAACATGTTTCAAAAACTAAATGAAGGTGCTTTGGATGTTCCATTCTCTTAAGAGGTCTAACAACTAAATCATCCAAATAAGCCTTTATTATGTGCTTAGTGTCATGGAAATCATATGGCATAACATGTTGGAAAGTAGCTCTAGCATTTTTAAGGCTAAGAGGAATGTTACTATATGAAAATGTACCCCAAGGACAAATAAACTAGAGTTTTATGTTGATTTTTAGGATGATTTTTTATTTGATTATATCTAGGCAATCCATCCATGAAGGAAAAAATCTCATTTCCAGCACACTCATTGATTCTTTCATCTATAAATGGAGTGGGGAAATTTTCCATTGTATAGGATTGATTTAAATCCATGAAATCAATGCATACATGAATTGTTCCTTATTTTTTGTGTAGAAGGACTAGATTCAAAGAATATTCAGTAAGAGGAACATGAAACCTTATTTAAGTAGTTTCTCCACTTATTCCCTAATGGATGCAGCTTTTAGTGGGTTGATCGACTAAAGATATTGACAAAAAGGCATTTCATTTTCATAAGTATTCATCGCATGATGAACTATACAAGGATCAATTCCAAACATTTCCTCGTAAGACCAAGAAAATACATCCCTAAACTCTTTAAAGAGGCCAATATAAATTTTAATCTATTTAGGGAAACAATCAAGCTCAATGAAGACATTTTCAGCGACATTGGGATTCTTGGATATGTTCACTAGAATAGTTTTTGAAATTATAGGCATATTACCTTCGGTAAAGATATGCATTGGAGTTTAAGGGTTCAAAATTTTGTGAACATTTCTATGAGAAGAAGGACTAGACAAACTTGATTTGACTTTATACAATTCAGGGAGGAAGTGGGACAGATGATGAAAATCATCCCATGACATTTCTACAACTATAATTTATACCATAATTGTCTCCTTAGATGGTAAAACAATATCAAGGAAATAATATTCAAAGTGGAATCATTTGTCCAGATGGGTGCCACATTATCATCCAAATCTTTTGATGAAACAATCATTTGATGAGGATCTATAGTATTAATGATGTCTTAAAATGAAATTTCTACTACATATATACGATAAACCAATGAACCAAATTTCCCTTCTTCTAATGTGGTAGTAGATGGGATAAAGTTCTAAGGATCCAAAAAAAATGATTTAGAAATGAACATTGTCGAGGGACCATCCTACAGGATGAGATGGTATTCAGATATAGAACAAGAGATAGAAGATCAAAACTACCCATCAATGACGAATATATTCAAACTCTTTAATTCTCAGTAAGCTACTTAGAATTCTTAACTACGTGGATAGTAGATTCAAGGGAGGTGTTTGGTTCATTGGGAAAATAGGCTAACTAATCAGCTGAAACAATTATCCCTTCATGAGGAAAACATAGTATGTGAAACAAAGATGAAACTACATCATCCATTGCATATACCTAATTTTGACCCAATAAAATATTCTGATCAAGCTTGGCGTTTACTATCTGTACTTCCACATTAACTATCTTCCCCCCAAAACAAACTGGGAAGGCATGAAAAATCCCATGAGGCCTATGAGAATGACCACCGAATGTGGTTAAAAGGTTATGAATGGGAACAACTTAAGGGGACCCGATAGCTTTCTAGCATTACATAGACATGACACATGTGGAATCCCCTTCATCAACTACCATAGAAAAGATGGTATTTTTACGATACATATATTTAAATTGAAAAACCATGTGATGAGGGAGTATCTTTTTGATATTTGAGATATCAAATGTAATCACTTCAGATTTTGCAAGTCAACTACTCTGATGTAGTGAACAAAACACTCGTTTATGAAGGACATGACTAGAGTACTACTGACGAAAGAGCATATGGGATCTGAGCTAAATTTTTTCAACAATGGAATAGTTCTAAGAAACTCTAGAGTTTGGACTATAAATTGATCATTTTGAGGAGCCCTTTAACATCTGAGGTATAGGTTCAACTATGGACCTCTCTATATGAAGAGGTTCTTTAATATTGGAAGTATTTTTAGCCTTCAAATATTTTGGTTCTCTATAATCATGAGCTGTTATTGAAATGTTAACATGAGTCTTAATGATATACACATTTGATGAAAATTCCCCTTCCTAGTTTCCCCCTGTAGGGGTTCTAGTATAAACATTCATATGAGTAAGTAATTACTTCCCTTAGGGAAAAGGGTTAGTAATAATAGCTTGGGAACTAGAATAACCTTGTTGGGCTAACACGTGCTAACCATCTTGAATTTTGGGGAACATATAAGTAAGATGATCCTCACTCCATAGCTTGCACAAGAATTTAAATTTCTTTTTGGACCCCTTCTTGCCCTCTCTAGTGTTTTCACTAGGCTTATTTACATTTCCCTTTCCTCTCTTATCTTTATTTTTCTAATGTCCTTTCTTCTTCCCTTTAGATTGTTGATTTCCTTCTGAATTCAAAGATTGAATGAAATTAATCACAAAAGGTTGAGAAAGGGGAGCACAAACACTGTATACTACATTGTAGAAGTAGATTGTAATGACAATTGTTGTAATTGGTTCACTAAAAAACTGGCCATATCAAGCGATCTTACAATTCTGCCAAATGCATGCTAGGTTTTAGTTTGGCAAGATAAATTCTAGATTTGGGAGCATCATGTAGTATCTTATAGATGACACTAGACAAGGAATAAATCAACTCTAATTATTGGGCTCTAAAGATAGCAGGTTATTTTGTGAACACTCCCTAAAGTGAGACATCCTTAGATACTTCAGGCTTTAAAGATTTAAAAAACCACAAGATGATAAACTCATCAAGAATGTAAGCCTTCATTAATCTATTCCTTTTGCACCACTCTTGAATGTGGTTATAAATATGGGTGGCCTTGTCCTACTCCAAATTGGCCAGAAGTTTAATTCTGACGTCATAATATAGAGGAAACTGAAAGTGGTTAAGGAACATTGTAGCCAACTCACCAAATGTATAAAACAACCACCCTTCAATTCAATATGCCATTTCACCGCATTTACAGTTAAGGTGCATTGAACAAGTCTCAACCTAATGGAATATTCAATCAAAGAGTTCAATGAGCTCCATAAATGATAAGTGGTTACATGGTCTATTACATGTTCACAAAAACTCACTCCAAACATTGACATTTCTGGTGAATGTTTGTTAGGGACTGGGAGTCAAGTTGAGTTGTAACAGATCAAATCATTAGTTAATTTTGAAAGAGCTAGAAAATTAAGAGTTGCTAAGAATGACAAGCATGCTGAATTCCAAGCTCGAGGATGGAATTCTAGAATTTTGGAAAGTAATATCCTGTATTTTGAGGGGCACCAAATTGCTAACAATTACTCCTAGAAAAACCTCAACTATAAGGAAAACCTTGTTGTTTAAGGGTATATGGAGGGTATCCTCCCTCTAATATAGGAATAGTATCTATAGGAACATTATAAGAAGGAGAAACCCCTTGATAAGGGTGCCAAGCACTATCTAAATGAGGAAAATATAGTGACATACTACTATTAGGGAAGGCCATACTCCCCTGTTGACCAAAAAATTACGAAGGATTTTGATAGCCAAATCCACTAACTAGAGGATATACAAACCATGACTCCCTTGAATTTTAAAAGGATTAATATTCTGAGAATGTCAAGGGAAAGAAATTGATAGTATATTCAACAATGGATTGGAAGGAGTAACACATCCACTTGGGAATTTGAAACCTTTTAAAGATGCAGAACTACTAGTCATCGAAGGAATAACTTCCGAATTAGTGGAAGGTAAAGTTTATGGAACTGAGGGAATCCCACTAGATATAATTCCAAAGGGAAAAGAAGAAATGAAAGGAGCATAAGGTTTGGTTCTGCCACTCAAACCAAGAGTGGAGGTAGAGAAAAAAAAATTAGTGATAGGTTAAATGGTACGGATAGAAAAACTGCCTCCTCATATAGTTAAAGAAGCACTATGCACACTAGATGTATGGGTAGCCAAACTAGTGCTACTAACATTTTCCATGATGAAATAAGGAGAATGAAGAGGGCTACCAGGTGTATGAGTTGGAGTACCCATGTACGATACAACGTAAGGAAGGTCAGAAGGAAGAGGTCATATAGGAGTCCCAGACAATTATGGAATGTTTTCAACTTCTACTTGGTCTTATGAGAAGAAGAGTAATCTAACTAAGACCAAAGTGTTTTTGTCTAGACTATGGGATTTAATAGGTTCTCCTTATGAATTAACAACCTTGGATGAAGGATCTCTCTGTTGCATTAGCTTACACTAGTTCAAAAGAACGAGCAAAATTACTCCTACACCTTCTTAGTGAAGGCTCGAAACTCGCAAGTGAAAGCCTATGAAGCCTTCTAGACTGAAGAACTAGTTGATCAACCACCTTTATATATAAATACAAATTAAAGACTCAAATTATTTAAGGAAATCTATTAGCACATATAACTCTCTAAATATATTCCTTAAGATACATACAAGCCAACAACTTCCAAACATTTCCACTTCGAGTGCTTAGGACTAGACTCCAAAATACAAGAGATTAAAGAGAAGGACCTCCCGAAGGTAAGTTATGATGATGAGGGCTCAAGCCTAGTGACGAAGGTGATAGAAACAATTATCCTGACCTCCATACAATAACCTATGTTGGTTCAGGTAGCCAATCATCATGAGGTAACCCTCCAAAACTAGTGTGAATGTGATGCAAGATATGCCTCAGGTACCATGGGAATTCCATGCTGTCTTTAATTGTGTGGTCCCTAGGAAAGAAAATTAAGGTCACCAGATGATAATTAGAAAATGAGGGTAACTATCACTGCCATGTGATCCAACAAGTAGGAGAGGGTGTATCTCTCTTTCCCTATCCTCAAACATCCTCGTTCTTAACTCATGTGTTAGAAGATATTTCCTGGACATCTTAACGACACTGTACTTTCACTCGTTAATCAAATTCTATATTTTTTAGTTTGATTAGATTTGGAGGATTACGCTCCACACACCTATCCCAAGGCCCTAAAATTCCCTAGACTAGTTGATGTCACTATGAAAAAAGAAAAAAGTCTAGTTCATTTTAATTTTAGCATTCCTTTTAATTGTATGTTGTTTAGGACAAGGGAAATGAAAGTCCAACTCATATTATTATGATGAAAAATAAATTAATAAGAAAACCAAAGATACATGAAAATGTAGCTCTTCTTTTTCTTCGATGAAAATATAGTTATATAAGTTTCTACAAGAAACTTAATGAAGAAAAACTATTTTTTTATTTTTCTTTTCCAATTTGGCACATACAAATTCAAAACCTAACAAAAATAATTAAATGATATCTAAAATGTAGTTAACCTAGTGCATACTAGTATGTAAATTCATGATTCAAAGAGAATTATAAAGCAAAGAAAACATGACCAAAAATAAAAAGTTAAACCAAAATAGAAAAGAGAAGGAAACCCTAAAAAAAAATTCACGTCCCAAAGCGAAAAAATATATTTAAAATTATAAAAACAACTTGCACATTTTTCAAAACGCAAAAGACTACAAAACCAAGAAAAAAAGGAAAAAAAGAAACAAGAAAGTGATTTAATTTTTGTTTTAAGAATCTTGAAAACTGAAAGTTCAAAAAGGGAAGCAAATAAAAGGTCCCAAATCCAAAAGTATGAAGAACACTCAAGTTCACATAATACAAATATAATCATAGATATTGAAAAATTATCCCAAACAAGATAGTTACAACTTTAATAACTTGTAAAAAAGATGAAAGGGACTCAGAGAATCAGAAATACCTCAGAAGACTAAAATCTCACATTCAAAAAAGGATCTCAAACACTCTTGGAAAAAAATAAATAGAAAGAGAAAAAGTCGTACTTCTAGTCCATAAAAGAAGAAAATTCAAAATTGGGTTATCAACAAGGTCAATAGAAATAAAGTTATGTTCTAGAGAAACAAAACAACCAGATACTTCACAAGGAAGGCTTGGAACCCAACTTCAAATTCAAAAAGCTTCAAAAAATAAAAACCATAGGTGCACATAATAATTTCTCCAACAAGAAGAAATATATCAACAATATAAGTTACCAATATCATTCTAGACCTTACAAAGAAACCTTAAAGAAACCTCGTCAAAGACAAAAAATTCAAGAAATGAAAATTTTTCATTTCTCTAGATATGTACATCACTATTCATAAACATTTTAACGTATGTATGTAACTATGTGTGAAGAAACCAATGTATACATGAGTTGATTTAAAAGCAACTCCATGAGTATGATTGTGTAAAAAGAAAAGTGCATATAGAAATAAAACTAAGGAAAGTTAAAAGATAAATCCTAGATTTGAAAGATTATGCTGAAATAATAAATTACTCGAGACTTGAGAAGGTTGAAACAATGAGGAAGCAACAAACTAAAAACCTAGATCAAAGAAAAAAAACTCTTCTAGCAAAAGCCTAATGGTATTCCCCATTGGAGTCGCTAATCCTATTGGTAGGAAATAATCCTTAAGGGTAGGGTTCTAAACCCCAACAAAGAAAGATAGATAAATTAGCAAAGAAGAATCAATATAGGATGACAAACATTTGAATTACTAAAATTGGGATTAGGAATGTACCTAGGGGTGTTATGTTTGAGAATGTTCCTATAGGGTCTCAACCCTCTGCTTCCTCCAAGATGTGTAAACTTGCGAATCAATAAAAAAAAGAATAAATTATAATATATAATTCAAATTACATGCATAATGATATGTTAGATCATAATAAATAGAAATTTAGGATATCATTCATAAGATGACAACATATATCGAGAACAAGACACGAGTTTCTTTGTTAATGAATAACATAAAATACAAGATATATACAACCTAATCAGGGCCAAAGGAACTAGCAAAGCCTTCCTATGGATCCATCCATCCTGATCCATGAAGATACCCTCTATAATAGATGCAAGGAGATTCTAGATAAGTGTATCAAAAATCATTGCAAAGGAAACTAGAGTTTCCTAGAGATTGGGGGTGTAGGAGGCATGAGAAAATAAGACAACATGGGGGAAATCAAGTACAATGTCAGTACCTCTCTGATAATCTAAATTAGGCTTACCTAAGGGGTGTATATATACCACCTAAAATTGGTTTTTTTAGGTAAGCCATTCGCTCCTGTAGGTGGGCTCTTGGTAAAACTCGTAAACCCTTCCCAAAAGGTAGCTTTTATTTTTTTTTTGAATTTTAAAAATCCATACATGGGTATAGTGTTTTGGGAAATGCAATTTGAGTTTAATGATGACTTGGATCCTAGCGTATCAGACCACATTTTCCATTTTCAACCTACAAAAAATGAAGAAAACCATGAGTCAAGTCCATATCTTTAGTCTCAAACTAAATGTAAATAATTGGCGTATAAAATATCCAGGCCTCAATGAAATAGAGGTAAAAATACCTCTCTCAAGGATGTTAATGTTTATGTTGACCCTTGCAAGTGTTGAAAAAGAATAAAATCCAGTGTGATAATGACTCTGAATTTGTCAATGACAATGCTCATATTCATGTTGTTAATAATAAGTACGATGAACAATTATATTTAAAGGATAATGTTGATATATGTCCATAGAGCATGTACTGCCAGCAACAATATTGACTTATGGTTCCTTGCCTTCAACAAATAATCTACCAACCCTTTGAGAAAACAATCAACTCAAGATGTTGAACCAACACAGGTTTAGTCAATGTTTTACTAAAAATTATGGATTAGAGGAGAAATTATAGTCACTTGAGACCCAAATAATTATTCATTCTTCCAAGGTTAAATTTTTCATCATATCAAATTCTTATAGTCAAAATTATGCTAAATAATCATATTGTCAATGGTTTATTTCTAGGTCAGAAACTTTGAAGGTATGCTTAGATATTTTTATGGCAACAAGAATTCCCCCTATTGGAATGGGTCATTTTTATCATTTTTCTAATCAATTATTTTTATAGGATAGCCTAAATTTAAAGGTGACAGTATATTAGTCAAGTCCCACTAGCACAACCAGTTGAGGATGGGCCAAGTTAACAAGGCTACTTAGGATCACATTGCAAGAATTTTGTTGCGCTAGTGCTAGGGGGAGGAGACACACTAAAATCCAGTTAACTTAGGGTTTGTGTGGCCTAGGCTGGGTGCAATCCCTCGGTGATTTTGAATTCTTAGTTGACCCTCTGTCACGGTTTCTAAAGCCACATGTGAACACACACAGCTTGAAAAACAATCAAAAACAAATATGAGAGTATATTCTCTTAGCCACTCAATCACTAAATGCAATTTTAACTCATTACTTTCTTTCATATCTAAATAATGTGTTTTGACCTTGTTTAAAATTAATTTTTACCAAATTTATCATTACAAATTTACCACAACTTTTACTAATGACCAAATATGATAATTAGTGATAAAAATTCGAAAACAAAATTTATAAAACATACATTAAATTCTTTGAAGTATGGATCTTCACATTCTAAAACACATAGCCCCATTAACCATTTGCATTCATAGTCCCCTCAAATATTTATAAATATTTTGTTTTCCGGCACACCTAAATAAAATTTATATAACATAGGTTAAATTATTCCACATATATCTCTTCACTTTCTCAAACATATAATTCCATTAACCATCTAAATTCATTCCCAAATCAAACTTTTGGTAATGCTATCGATGGTCAGCCAACCTACTCAACAACAAATGACATGCACTAAATGGAAGGCTAATGCATGAGTTTGTGTGTTTCAAATACAAACCTAGAGACATGTGTTCTTCTGTTTCCTAGTAGTTAAAGTGTCATTGAGGGCTACTATAGATACCAATTTCAAGCATAGGTATTTAGGTTTCTCATTTAATGTTGTAATAGTTTACTATATTAGCTTATTTTATTATTATTTATCATTTTTATTGTTGTATTTGTATATAATTCTTGTGGAAGATTAATTCGAGATTATTGTCTAAGCTTCACCTAATTGGACTTTGTTAATTTGTTGACAATATTGTTGTGAGAAGGCCCCATCCATCCACTGTTGGGCAAAGGAAATTCTACACACATGGACAAATAATTAAGGTTTTTTTTTCTTAGCCTTTTGAGATTGTCATAAAACACCAATCTTGAGTTTATATTTTACTGTTGAAAAATTTGTAGCTGAAATTCCATTTAAACCTCTACATGCTTTGACAAGTATCTTTTCACCTCACTCAAAAGAATGATGTATATTGTTTTGAAGTCTTATTATAAATAATATGTGGGAGAAATGATTTTGATATGCATCTACCCAGTGAGGAAAGATTACTCTCAATGTGGTAAATATTTTATTTTTAATTAGTTACCCAAAATTTGTGTATGATCATCTTAATTAACTACATAATTTCTATTTTCTTGTGCATTTTCAAGAATAATTAAATTTGCAGGTGAGAGCAGATTATGCCGAGATCAATGAAAAGCCTAGAAAAATAATGGAATTTATAGACAAAAAGATGGAAAGAAAATATCATATAAAATCAATCACTATCTTTGCCAAAGTGGCCCTTAGATGTTTCAGAGTTCATCTTCTAGGCCCAACATCAGCCCAACATTAGTGTTGTAGTAAGAGAGTTGAAAGAGTCTTTCATGTTTCATGATTGTTATAAAAAAGGCTCTTAAAATATTTTAGTTTTTTCAATAAACAAAACTCATGAATTTGTACCTCTTCAAAATCGCCAATTATGTTTAAATATGGCTTCAACTATGAATATATTGAGATAAACATAATATAATGATGTATTAAGTGAATGGTCATGAATCTAAAGTTGCATCTAAGGGCATCTTCAGCCTCATAAGAAATGATATTAACCACTCCGAAATTTTAAACATTAGAAATATTCATAGTGTCATACCTAGGCCATTAAATAGGCTGTGTTATAGCTCTAGATTGGTGCTAGGAAAGAAAACCCATAATTTTACACTGACTTTAATAAGTAATTTTCTTATTTTCACCAAAAAAAAATCAAATTTGTAGTGAGTTGCCATTGTTATAATATGGAGTTGTTCTTCATATTAATTCAAGTTTAGGTAACTTCGTAAAAAAAAAAATTAAAATTGAATACGAATGAGTTAGTAATTATTTTTTATAATAATTTTTCAAATTGAGATTAGTTTTAATAGTTTTAATTTAATGTATAGATAAATTATTGCAAACTAATAATAACATTAATTTTAGGTACTAAAAATATATATATATATATATATATAATTTAATTTTATTAAATTTAATATATAATATACAAATTTTATATTACATAATTATTTTATAAATTTAAGTTAATTTATAACTTTCATCATTATAATAATATATTTTAATGTTAATTGAAAAAAATAAAACATTATACAACTTTTTGAGATGATTACAAAACATCAATCCATACATAGTAATTTCTAAATTTATAATCAATTAATATGAGCTATAATAATATGAAAAAACATATAATAAGAACAGTTTCCTTTCGATGCTTAATCATGGAATGCTTAATCATCTATTTTGGGTTTTTCTCGGATTTTAGTCTCCGTACGAATATTATTATTGCTCGTGTAAAATCTTTAAGTTGTACTAACCAATATCAAATCTCATCCAAGACGCACCGTTCATTCATATAAAACTTTAAACCAATAACGGATTGATTCATATCAAACTTTAAACCATGTATAACCATGCTTAAATTTTTATGTTTTAAATTTTTAGTTTAATGTGTTCATTAAGATTTAATGTTTTTATATTAGTTTTACTTTTCAAGGTTTTCGTTTTAGGTTTTATTTTTTTTAAAGGTTTTGGTTTTACTTTTTAATATGAAAGTTTTTGTTTAAAGTTAAAGTTTTAGATTTAAGGTTTATTATTCGGTTTAATTATATTTTAGGTTTTTAATTTTATGGGTTTATTAATTTTTTAGGTTTAAAATATTAATTGTTAAGGTTTATTAATTCTACAATATTAATTTTTTGAATTTGTTAAAAATCTTTTCTGTTTTATTAATTTATTAGGTTTATAATATTAAACTTTTAAATTTATTAATCCATGTTAAATAATAAAATATTATAGAAAATATTGTTATTAAATTATATATATAGAGTAAGTATAATATATTTTAGTTTAATATATAGTCTATATAGAGTTAATATTATTAATATATTCACCTAAATATATTAAATATATTGACAATATAGAATAATTATTTACTATAGCATAATGGTGCGAGATAAATACATATTATTAATAATAACTAAATGTTATTATAATATTATATGTGAATTATATTATACATTTAAATATAACTATTAATATATTAGCAATATTTTAAGTAATAATTAGTATTATATTAATATACAAAATAACGTTAATATAATCAATATAATTATATAAATAAAAATTAATATGGGTATTATTATTTATATAGTTAGAAATTGTCAGAAATAGTGGTGGATATACTTGCATCGTCAACCACAATGGTAAATTTGGTTGTGCATATATATACATTATTAGTTTTACTAGCAGCTACAAAGTCTTAGTAGTGTGCATTCATTGATATGTAATGTAGAAAATCCTTGAAATCTTGAAACTACTAACAAAATCAAATTGGAATCAAATGACAAAAGATTTCTCTACTCACAATTCTATGGAATGAAAACAATTCGTAGAAACATAATAAATCACAATAGATCAATTGCACATGAAAATAAATATTTTATCTAGGGAACCTAACTCTAAAAAACCCTTCTTACTCGTGTTATAAACTCATCAATCTAATCTATTGTAAGAATTCTGCTTCAAGCCTAAAGGTTATGCAATATTGGCGAACTCTTCCTAAATGACTTCCCAAGACTTTCCAAATCAACGTGTAAGGAAGCTCCTATTTCTTTTGGCAATATGGCCCCGAAAAAAAGGAATTTATCAAGCCTATACTCCAAACATGTAAAATCTTGAATTACAATTGCGCCTCCATCCAATCTTAATAGCTAATTTGAATTAAATGCAAAAATAGAGCTAAATTTAGTAGTTAAACTAGTTAACTAAGAGTTACTTGAGTTAACAATAGTCAAACTACTCAACTAAACTCAAGAACCCAAGTCTATCTCTATTTTAGAGCTAGAAATCAATTAAGTCACAAACACTACTAGTTAAACACAAATATATTGCTAAATTATAACAATGAACTAGCACATAACTCACTGAAATCCATATAACTTGAATTAACTAAAAAATAAACTAATGATATGCCACATCACATATTTAACTGACAGCTAACTCGAAATTCTATGAGACTGAACTCAAATTTTCTTCTTTGACAATGGATGAGTTGTTTTGAATTTCCTATGGATATCATGTTAGTTAATAACCAAAATTGATTTGATTTGACTCAATGAATCAATATAGAACCTAGAGTAACTTTTGATCTTGCCTTTGTGCGAATGATTGTGCCCCTTTACTCCCTTGCAATTATTACCTTTGTTTTTGCCTTAGCTTAGAACAAAACTACATTCCAATCCAAACGCTTGTTGGCTTTGATCATTCCCTCATCCTAGTAACCATACACCTAACTCACTTTACCCTATTGTTCCTTACCCCACTTTACCCCTAATAAGAGGTCATGTCAATTTATTAATAAACAATTATCATTTGGCTCGTTTGGTCATATTAGTTAGATTATTGGTGGCCTGGGTGGAGGCAATAACGACAACCTCTCAAATTTGGCTATAAATTCTTCAATTCCAGGCTGAATCTCCCTTTCTTCTTCTGGTTACGTATCAACCATCTAATGGTAAAACTAACAGCCACATGGTTTTTCCCCAATCAACCATACATTAGTTACTATTCATAATTAACAAACCAGCCTCTGTTCTTATCGGAACTATAAATCCATAGGATTTACACAAAAACACTATAGATGACTTTTTAGTATGGAGTTCATGCAATACATTGTCAGCGTTTTAAATAAAACACTATCACAGCTTCAAATAGTCTTGGTGTAATTCCAAAGGAATTACACTACCGACGCTTTAATTCCAAGACTTCGCAATAACCATAAATAACACTATCGACACTTTAATATTCAAACTCCTGTGTTATACACAATATACACTATCGGCCCATTTCAATTCTCCTTCTCCGATGTGATAACACATGGTGTTATCGGAGATTGCAATCAGAGACTCCACTATCCCAAAAGCTTGGCTCTTCCTGCTCTCAGCTTGTAATGTGATAACAATCACGGACCTGATAGCTTACTAAAGCCTCCCTCTAATGTTTCGGCTCCAGTAGTGTTGCACTATCAGAGTTTGGCCTTTTCAATGGTCTTCCACTCCACTTGAGGTTCTGTGATGCGATATTGTTTTGGAACCGATATGGCTATGAACCAAATCTAATAGAATTTCAGTTCTGGAACTATGCTTCGGCTAAGTGATTTTTTGATTTCTCTGTGTAAAACAAGGTTTGACCGCGAACTTTATAAAACATTTCAAGGAACATGCGATCGCTGATATCAAGGAAAACTACCTAACAGGCCTACGCTTAAGTGTTAATTGAACCACCATTAATAAATGTGGAAAACAACAGAACCCGAATTGACACATGCGTAAAATACCAATTAATAGAGATTAACTCCGATGAATAGAGAGATATTTTTTTCCAATTGATAATTCTTCGAGGCTCTACCCTCTGAGAGCCTCATTGTTTCTTATTTAGAATTAATAGATAAAGCCTTCTCTACCATTATCCTTTACAAAAGCATGCTTTTACATAAAGTGATTTAAAGTGTAAAGCTTTGTTGCAGCTTATCCATAAGCGATACATTTAGCATGATTTATTCTTAACTCTATTCTTATCTTAAACTAGGAAAGCATGAAAATTGTTGGTTAAAGGACCCCACTCCCTTGTGCGTAGATTTTTTTTTTGATTTTTGGAATATGTTCGAAGATTTTTTTCCTATAAGTCACATGCTCCTACATAAATTATGTTACTTATTTTTGGGAGACCCTTCTTATTTATTATATTTATTTCTATGTATCAAGGACTCATTTAGATATATATAGAGCCTCAATTTAAGAGAGAGAGAAGAGAAAGATGATGAATAAATTTTTGTGATGTTGGAACCTTTTATAAAATTTGATTACTATAAATTTTTGGTTTTCTTTAAACTATTTCAAACTATCAAAACATGATCATTTATGATATTTAAAATCATTTTTATTGTTAAACCTTTTTTTGGATTTTTAATTCTGTTTTGGGGAATTATGAAGATTTAATACTATTATTTCTTACCATGGTTTGGAAATCAAGATTAATCTATTTACATCTTTCCTTACAAATTAATTCTATTCTTAAATTTCTTTGATCATATTAATATTTTAACACCATTGTTGTAGAAGCTAATTTTGAATTGTACATTACTTGATTTGAATTATTAGAGTGAGTTTTTTGAATTTGGGTCATTTGAATATGTGAATTTCATACAAATGGGATCAATACTTTAGATTTAATAGCATATGTGATTTATATAGTCTTGTATTTATTTTTGTTTAATCATTTCAAGATTTTAAGTGCTAAAAGATTTAAATTAATTTGATCATATTAATATTTTAACACCGTTGTTTTGAAAGCTAATTTTGACTTGTGCATTACTTAGATTTGAATTATTAGAACGAGTTTTTTGAATTTGGGTCATTAGAATATGTGAATTTCATACAAATGTGATTAATACATTAGATGTAATAGTGTATGTGATTTATATAGTCTTCTATTTCTTTTTTTAATCATTTCAAGCTTTTTGCTGCTAAAATATTTAACCTTCCATATTGAGGATAATGTTAGAGATTTACATTACATTGATTCTTGATGTGAAAAACAAAATAGAATTTTCTGCATTTTTTAAAGAGACCATAGGATTACATCATTGTAGTTCTCTAAATTTATAAGAGTTATTTCTCTAAATATGCATAAATAGAATAGAAAGAATTCAATCATATTATTTTTCCAATTACATAAGTTTTTGGGTACATTATTTTTGTATATGGGTAATTATTTCTTGTATATGATATCAATAATTGTACTTTTGTAATTATACATCTCTAAATCATTATTATATAATTGACTAGTTAAGTTAATCTATAATATAAACATTAACTACTATATATATATATATATGTATATATATATATATATATGTATATGTATATATATATATATATATATGTATATATATATATATATATATGTATGTATATATATATATATATATATATATATATATATATATATATATATATATATATATATATATATATATATATATATATATATATAAACATTAACTACTATCCACACACACACACACACACACACAGGCTAACAGAGCCTCTAAACTCATCAAGAGTGGTTATTTTTAATGGCTTAGGTTGTGTGAAGAAATTTTGGATGAGCTACATCCCCTTGTTGATATATGGTCCAAAACGCCCATGAACACATCTTAGAGCTCATTTTTTTGAGTGGTTGGCCAAACCTTGATAGTTAAAAGAGATAGAAATCATGACTGCACCAACATAGGGACTTTCACTACTCTAAGAACCGCTACAATTCATTTTGTGTGCCATACCCTATGTCTAGTTGAGTGCTAATATTAACCTTTGTAATGTGATATTTCTTACTTGAATTCTCTTTTTGTGCAAATTCAAAGATAGTGAGTGAAGTCCCCCCACTCCCACAAAGGAGTCTCTTTTGGATGGTCAAGGATCGGGATTATAGTGTGGTAGGGACTCTAAATATTTCATTGATTCCAAGAGAGACATATGTTTAGGGGAGTGGAAACCATAGATGCCATAGGTACAGGGGTATGCCATAGGAGTAGTAAGTAAGTGAGAAAAGGATGACATGCTTAAAGACAAAAGGGTATTGGAAGGGCCAGATTAAGTTCCCATACTAATGAAAGAATAAATTATACTTTCAACAATATGTGGAGGAGAAGAGTTACTCTGAGGGGAGATTACCGTTGAGGATGGAGATCCAACATCATGGAAATCCCAAGGTCTCATTCCCAAATATGTCACTTTCTCATCAAAAATGTAAATAGTATTCAACCTTAGTGATATAGGAGTGACCTATAGAGACACGGGAAGATAAGGGACCATTTGATTTTCCATTTCTCTATGAATTCTTATGCCTTTCTTTCTATTGTAAGATAGGGGAAAATCCCTTAAGATATGCCGTTAATGGTGGCACCTCCAACATATGAATGTAATTCCTTAATAATCATTCACTTGTTGATGCATAAAACCCCTATATCAGGTATCGAACTTGATCCAGACTTATGCTTGAATGCAACAAGATAGAGAAATACACATATACACACAAATGTAGCAGAAATAAAACTTCATTTCATTAATATCAAAGAATTGAAATATGATTACATACAAAAATGGAAAAAAAGTAGCTCGAACAATGATAGCTTATCTCTCGCAAGAAATATAGTGGCTACATGCCTCTGAAATATGTTAAATTGAAGCTTGAAGGCCTATTTATTTTTGAGAATTAATGGAAAAACATAAAAATCCAAAAACCTAACCCTAGGAGATGAAGCACCAAAATTATGGTACCGTTAGGGTAAATTGGTATATCAACTTCTTGGGGTCGTAAATTTGGCATGCAAGCTTCATCTGACATGCACAATACATCATTCGAAATATATATCTAATGACTACAATTCCTAACTAAAAACATAATTTCAAACCTCATGTTTTTCCATTTTCCAAAAAAATGCCGTTTACAACATCAAAACGACTCCAGAAGTTCACAACCCAAAAAACTGCCAAAAATAGTAAATTGTGATACAATTAACGAAGCTGAAAAACTAAAAGAAATAATGGTGGAAGTGGAATAGGCATGTGGCCACCAATATCCACCTGGATTAGTCCTCCCCCTTTAGGAAGCAATGTTCCCCATTATGTTGACTTCCTCCATGAGATGGGGAAACATTTGTTGAACTCGGTCCTTGGTAAGACACTTGCCTTAGTTGAGGAGTTCGCCAGCTTTGACAACCCAGTATAGTTGGTGTCGGGCAGATAAATCGTTCTTGCAGACATGACCGATATCCCTAGTATCTAATGATATCTAGCGACAAGCAAACCAAACGAATTCTATCTTTCTCTAAATATGCGATTTATAAATAAAAGCCAAGAGATGTTTCAAACCCTACCTCAAGTCCAGTGCTAGTTTGTGGAAGCCACGCTCCGTTCATCCAAATGAGCTCCCTTTTAAAGAACCTGCAAACACAAACAAGCACACATCAAATAGCACCTGCATAGCCAATATAATAAACCATATTTATCATGATGATCAAGGAATTCATGAAATAAACCATAGAAGACAATTTATTGATAAAAATGTATCTGATTGTATTAACTTAAAAAAAAGAAGAACTTTACAACCTTGGTGCCTTGATGTTGTACAAGCTCCTCCCAGGGTCCAACAAGAATCTCCTCTACTTTGACAAGTTTCACTCTCTTCCCAAAGAAGCCAAAAGGTATGTAATCTCTCCTCTCAAGCTCAATTAGGAAGTCTAAATTCCAACAAAATTTACCCTAAAAAATGTTCAACTTTCAACCTCCCTAACAACCAGCCCAATTCCTCATTTTATAGTGTAGAGGAAGGAAGTTACCAGGTCCACCTTCAAAGGGATAGAGTCCTCCTTCAAATGGATAAGCTCCTCTCATCATGGGGTTAGCTCCTTTAGTTATGGGATGCATGAACCACCTAGGAGCAAACTTGCCACCTCAAGATTCCTTCTAAAAGCGTCCAGAATTAATCCAAAGTGAGTTTTTAATAATAAACTTGTGCCTTTTTTACTTTTACAGGGGTCCACACCCACTCCTTTAGAGACAGAGCAGGCAGGTCCGCAGGTAACATGACCAAGGGGTGTGGGACCGCAGGTAATGCTGAGAGAAAGTGCGGAACCAGAGTTTTAGAGATTTTCAAGGACTTTCTCTCATTTTAAGGCTTGACATGAAGAGCTTAGGTTTGAGACTTGCAAAGGAGGACAATATGAGTGGTGATAGACTCACACTAACTGCAGAAAGTCATGGTGACAATATTTTGTGTAACAGTGGGATATTTTGTTGGAGAGTATTATTGATATGTGTGTCCATTATATGATAATTTGTGGAATGTTCCATTGCGTTTGGGTTTAACTTTGTTTGTGTGAGTTTTTCTGCAATTTTTGATGTGTCCAGTAATGGTGGAAAGTGCTATCAAAGGTAGTCCACATTAAACATTAGTTGTAGGCCAGGGAAAAGTAGAACATTGAGCTCAAAATCATTGTTCCCTATAGCCTTAGTTATGGTGTAACGCCCATATCGAAGTAGGTGAAGCTTATAGTGGGGCTCAGCGAGGCACTCCTTTCACAAAGGTAACAAAAATTTGTCACCTCCCTAGAACTTGTGTGGCACCTGATGCTAATCATGACGTTCCTTGTACTTAGCATTGGTTTTGTCCAATATTTGATGGACCTATTGGTGGATGTATTGAATGCACTCAATCAAGTTGTTATCTTCGTTAGCTTCAGATTAGACATGAGCCGAATCTATGACAGTTGCAGCAAATGGTATGGCCACATCAATGGGACATAGTGGCAAGAATCCCAATCCCACCTAAAAAAGGGTTGTGGCGAATTGAGATATGGAAGAATGAAAAAAATAGACTTTTTTGCATTTTTCCAAGAGACCATAGGATTATATCATTGTAGCTCTCAAAATTTTATAAAATATCTCAATACAAGTTATTTATCTAAATATGCATAAATAGAATAGAAAGAATTCAATCATATTATTTTTTAGTTACATAAGTTTTTGGGTACATTATTTTTGTATATGGGTAATTATTTCTTGTATATGATATCAATCATTGTACTTTTGTAATT
Organism: Pinus tabuliformis; assembly: GCA_031772625.1. Taxonomy (NCBI): domain Eukaryota; kingdom Viridiplantae; phylum Streptophyta; class Pinopsida; order Pinales; family Pinaceae; genus Pinus; species Pinus tabuliformis. Next base: position 982,392,067 of record CM062806.1, on the reverse strand, counting down.
ATACATCCCTAAATCTATTATTATATAATTGACAAGTTAGGTTAATCTACAATATAAGCATTAACTACTATATATATATATGAGCTTAGGATATTAATATGATATTCCCCACAATCTCTCTTCATAATAAGAAGATATTCATAGCCTAACAGAGCCTCTAAACTCAACAAGAGTGTTTATTTTAAATGGCTTAGGTTGTGTGAAGAAATTTAGTATGAGCTACATCCCCTTGTTGACATATCGTCCAAAACACCCATCAACACGTCTTAGAGCTCATTTTTTTGAGTGGTTGGCCAAGCCTTGATAGTTAAAAGAGATAGAAATCACGACTGCACCAACAAAGGGACTTTCACTACTCTAAGAACTGTCACAATTCATTTTGTGTGTCGTACACTATGTCTAGTTGAGTGCTAATATTAACCTTTGTAATATGATATTTCTTACTTCAATTCTCTCTTTGTGCAAGTTCAAAGATATTGAGCCAAGTCCCCCCACTCCCACAAAGGAGTTTGTTTTGGATGGTCAACGATCAAGATTATAGTGTGGTAAGGACTCTAAATATTTCATTGATTCCAAGAGATATATATGTTTAGGGGAGGGGAAACCATAGATTCCATAGGTACAGGGGCATGCCGTAGGAGTAGTAATTAAGTGAGAATGGGATGACATTCTAAAAGATAGAAGGGTATTGGAAGGGCCAAATCAAGTTCCCATACTAATGAAAGAATAAATTATATTTTCAACAATGTGAGGAGGAGAACAATTACTCTGAGAGGAGATTACCATTGAGGATGGAGCTCCAACATCCCGGAAATCCCAAGGTCTCATTCCCAAATATGTCACTTTCTCATCAACAGTGTAAATAATATTCAACCTTAGTGATGGAGGATTGACCTATAGAGACATGGGAGGATAACAGACCATTTGATTTTCCATTTCTCTAGGTGACAAACCCCAGGTCTATCTCCCTCATGAATTCCTATGCCTTTCTTCCTATTGTAAGATAGGGGACAATCCCTTAAGATATGTCCTTAATGGTGGCACCTCCAAAATATGAATGTAATTCGTTAATAATCATCATTTGTTGATGCATAAACCCCCTATATCAGAGATTGAACTTGATCCAGACTTATGCATGAATGAAACAAGATAGAGAAATACACATATACACATAGATGTAGCGGAAATAAAACTTCATTTCATTAATATAAAAGAATTGAAATATTCTTACATACAAAAATGAAAATAAACTAGCTCGGATGATGATAGCTTATCTCTCGCAAGAAATGTGGTGGCTACATGCCTCTGAACTATGTTAAATTGAAGCTTGAAGGCCTATTTATTATTGAAAAACAATGGAAAACCATAAACATCCAAAAACCTAACCCTAGGAGATGAAGTACCAAAATTATGGGCACAGTTTGGGTAAACTGATATATCAACTTCCCAGGGTCGTAAATTTGGCATGCAAGCTTCGTTTGATGTGTGCAATACCTCATTCGAAAGATATATCTAATGACTACAAATTCCAACTAAAAACATAGTTTCAAGCCTCATGTTTTTCCATTTTCCAAAAAAAAACTTCGTTTATAGCATCAAAACAGCTCCAGAAGTTCATAACCCGAAAAATTGCCAAAAATAGCAAATTGTGATATAATTAACGAAACTAAAAAACTAAAAGAAATAATGGTGGGGGTCAAAGTGGCATAGGTGAGTGGCCACCAATATCCACTTGGATTAGTCCCCCCCCTTTAGGAAGTAATGTTCCCCATTAGTCCTTGGTAAGCCACTTGCTTTGGTTCAGGAGTTCACCAGCTTTGACAACCCAATATAATTGGATCTTTTGCTGGCGAGTATTATTGATATGTGTGTCGATTATATGATAATTTGTGGCATGTTCCATTGAGTCTGGGTTTAACTTTTTTGGTGTGAGTTGTTCTGCAATTTTTGATGTGTCCAGTAATGGTGGAAAGTGTTGTCAAAGGCAATCCACATTAAACACTAGTTGTAGGCCAGGGAAAAGTGGAACATTAAGCTCAAAATCATTGTTCCCTATAGCCTTAGTTATGGTGTAATGCCCATATCGAAGTGGGTGATGCTTATAATGGGGCTCAGCAAGGCGCTCCTTTCGCAAATGTAACCAAAATTTGTCACCTACCTAGAACTTGTGTGGCACCTTGGTTTCATCCAATATTTGATGGACCTATTGGTGGATGCACTTAATGAACTCAATGAAGTTTTTAGCTTTGTTAGCTTCAGATTAGACATGAGCCGAATCTACGAGAGTTCCTGCAAATGGTATGGCCACATCAATGGGACATAGTGGCTGGAATTCCAATCCCACTTGAAAAAGGGTTGTAGCAAGTTGAGAAATGGACAACTATATTTTAGTTGTTATTGAAATATGGGAGGCTTTCATCCCATGTGTGTCGATGCTTCGAGTTGTACATGCATAAAATATGTATGATCATCCTATTCACGACCTTTGTTTGGCCATCAGTTTGGGGGTGAAAAGTCGCGGACTTATTGAGCTTGGTGTTGAGCATCAACTATAGGCTTGACCAAAATTTACTTAGGAACCTATTTTCCCGCTCGGAAAAAATGGAATGTGGGATCCGAAAGTGTACCCACACGCATTCAAAGAATATCTTAGCAGTGGCTTCTCCCATGATACTCTTCTTGAGTTGCTAGAATGACCTATTTATTATTCAACTAGTTGAATTGATCTCTCAATAAAATGGCAAAAAAGATCCGCACACGATTATTAGGCTTTACCATTTCAATGCCATGGACAACTACCTGTAATTTAGAGTGATGTGTGTGCACCTATGGATAGCGTTTTTGTGCCAATCTATTAAGCTTTACATTATTAAATGCCAACATTTTGGATCTTGTCAATGGAAATTGTGTAATAAAGCTTTGACTTTATGTCTGTAACTCTTGCTGGTTAGAGATTGTTTCTCTTAGAAGTATTATCACTCTAATTTATTTTATTGATTTTAAAAAGGAAATGATTAAATTAACTGACATACTTCCAAAAAAAAATTAATTCAATTCCATAAGGGGTAGATTTAAATAAATAAATACTAAAATAAATTTTGCATTTCTATATAAACAAATATTTTTATTTTTAAAAACATTCCTATTTCATAATTAATGTTTTTATAATTTTTTTATTTATTCTTTAATTTAATATAAACAAATTTAATTATATATAAATAGTAAAAAGATGAATACTCCACGAGTTGATGAACCTTTCAAATTGACCACATAGGCAAAGGCATGGAACATCATGAGGAGAAACTTTGAAATGTACATTAAAATGGGACAATACTCAAATTGCCTTTAGTTTGGGATTACTGCATATAATTGTGAAATTAATTCTATACCTATAAATTTTTTTTGTATTTTATGTAATACTATAATATGATTGCTTTATTTTATCCAATATTATAATATTATTTAGGTAATAATATGAATCACACTATTTCTCCTATAGGGGAAAATAAATTTTTTAATAAAATAAGATTTTTATTTTTTTGGGACATTTTTATATCTGAATCTTGATAAAAAAATTTGGGGTGAAATAAAGATTTGTGTTATTTAAAGTAATTTTTTTTTTAATATATATAGCTTCATCACCGGGGAAAAAAACCTTATAACATTTTCATTGTGTAAAGTTACCCATTAAATTAATAAATTGATATACATGAACACTTGGGAGTCGGGCATGAAAAATACCGTGGGCCTGTTCACTGACCTTCTGCCATGTTTACTTAGAGAGAGAAAAGAGGAATTCAAAGAGAAACCCAAGGCCTTCATAGCATTTTTCTCCAGTTTAGACAAGGACGTATCATATATCACTATATTATCCACCCAATAAAATTGGTATCTCAATAAAATGAGAAAAGCTATCTGCTTGTAATTACTAGGTTTTGCCATTCCAATGCCCTGGACAACTACTTGTCATTGTGAGTGATATGGGTCTGTTCCACTCACATTTCTTATTTTTCTGACCGTTTCTGGATCCCACATGTGTTCCAGGAATTTTTTGTAATATGAAGAATTCCTCAACTTTCTCATTCCCAAACGTATTTTCTCCATTATTTTCTCCACCGATTTATTACATTTCACAATATTGAATTCGAACATTTTTTGGTCCTGCCTTTGGAAACCATGCAACGAGCCATCCCAGTAAAAAAAATGCCAACTTAAATTATGAAAAGATCTCTCATACAGTCACCCTATTGAACAATGGCGTGCACCGCTCAAAGAAATAGTTGTATGTGGAAGTGGCATTTCATGTAGCATATGATCACTGTCCAGAACGACTTCGACTTTATTAGTAAAGCGATGATATGCAAAAGATTCTTGGTCCAAGTCGTAACCCTTTAAACTGTTTCCTAAGTTGATAATCTTATTCAAATTCTCAGGCGTCCAGTTTGCCTGCAGTACACTGTCAGTGAGAAAAAGATCACAGTGAGGCATGAAAAAGAGCATGGGTCTATTCACTGTCCTCCTGCCATTTTCGTTAACAGAGAGAAAATTGCAGTCTAAAGCGTTTATAGCTTCTTGTTCGATTGTTGACAGTACTGGATCGTACACCACGATATCACGCACCCATTCAAAATTTTCTCTCATCAAAATAGCCAAACATAACTGCATGTGTTGAGGCTCTACGTCAGTGTTCTTGTTATTGTGAGGATCTATCACAACTTGTAATAGTGAATGATGCGGGTCTATGCTTCTCACCTTTCTATTCGTGTCATCATTTCTGGGTTCTCTATTTGTTTCACAAATTTTGTATAAAATGAAGATTTTTGTAACTTTTCTCGAGCGAGCTGTATCTTCATGATTATTTCCTACACTTTCGTATTGACGTCTGCGTCCGAGTGACTCTCCATAACTATTTATCCAAACCCGTCAATGAACAGAAAAAGCCTTTCGATTATGGGTTACAACTAGAAGTCCTCTCTTGCCCAACTGCAATTTGGCCCACTGGAACCAATTCCATTAACACCATAAAAGCTGGCTTCGACATATCCTTGTGATTTCTAATAAAAACACATAATTAAAAGTAATAAAATTAAGATATAAACCTACTAAAAATAATTTCAATCGTGAGACATATTAAAAAATTAAAACATAAATAAACAAATAGGATCATAATAATTAAAATTAATAATCAATTAAAATAATAAAATAAATGCAAGTATTTATACTCTGGTCGGAAGATTGTTCTCTCATAATAATCATTCATATTTTATCAAGAAACATCGACATAAGAAACACAATACTGTGGATAATCCGGATAATGCTACTCCAAAAAACTACCGCAAAAGCTTAAAGTCTAAAATAATTTCCATGTACAGAGGGGATACATGGAATGAGATCTGTCTTCTCAAAATCTCAAGGATAAAAAGTGAAAGAAGAACTCCCGACTTGCGATTCCTGAAACATTGTAGAAATAATAAAATGCAAATATTTATACTCTAGCCGAAAGATTCTTCTCTCATAATAATCAGTCATATTCTATCAAGAATTTGGTCCTAAGGATGGATCCCCTTTGGCGTTCGAAACGTCGTCATAAGAAACATAATACTGTGGATAATCCGGATAATGCTACTCCAAAAAACTACCACATAAAATTAAAGTCTAACATAATTTCCGTGTATGGAGGGGATACATGAAATGACGTCTATCTTCTCGAAATCTCAAGGATAAAAATTGAAAGAAGAACTACCGACTTGCAATTCCTGAAATATTGTAGAAACAATAAAATGCAAGTATTTATACTCTGGTCGGAAGATTCTTCTCTCATAATAATCATTCATATTCTATCAAGAATTTGGTCCTAAGGATGGACCTCCTCTGGGGTTCGAAACGTCAACATAAGAAACATAATACTGTGGATAATCCGGATATTGCTACTCCAAAAAACTACCATAGAAGCTTAAAGTCTAACATAATTTCCTTGTATGGATGCGATACATGGAATGAGATATGTCTTCTCAAAATCTCAAGGATAAAAATTGAAAGAAGAACTGCCAACCTGCAATTCCTAAAACATTGTAGAAACAATAAAATGCAAGTATTTATACTCTGGTCGAAAGATTCTTCTCTCATAATAATCATTCATATTCTATCAAGAATTTGGTCCTGAGGATGGACCCCCTTTGAGGTTCGACACGTCGACATAAGAAACATAATACTGTGGATAATCCGGATAATGCTACTCCAAAAAACTATCACAGAAGTTTAAAGTCTAACATAATTTCCCTGTATGGAGGAGATACATGGAATGAGATCTGTCTTCTCGAAATCTCAAGGATAAAAATTGAAAGAAGAACTGTCGACCTGCAAGTATTTATACTCTGGTCAGAAGATTCTTCTCTCATAATAATCATTCATATTCTATCAAGAATTTGGTCCTGAGGATGGACCCCCTTTGGGGTTCGAAACGTCGACATAAGAAACATAATACTGTGGATAATCCGGATCATGCTACTCCAAAAAACTACCACAGAAGCTTAAAGTCTAACATAATTTCCCTGTACGGAGGGGATACATGGAATGAGATCTGTCTTCTCGAAATCTCAAGGATAAAATTGAAAGAAGAACTACCAACCTGCAGTTCCTGAAACATTGTAGAAACAATAAAATGCAAGTATTTATACTCTGGTTGGAAAATTCTTCTCTCATAATAATTATTCATATTCTATCAAGAATTTGGTCATGAGGATGGACCCCCTTTGGGTTCGAAACTTCGACATAAGAAACATAATACTGTGGATAATCCGGATAATGCTACTCCAATAATAAAATAAATAAATATAAGTATAATCCATATATATGTACTTTAAATTTATTTAATAAATTAATTAAATACATATACATATTTAATTTAATTTTATTAATAAATAAACATGAATATGTATTTTAATTTTAATTAATAAATTAATTAAAATTAAAATAATTAAAAGAAACAATTAATTTAAAAAATATATAATTAAATTAATTAAAGTAAATATATTTAAATAGACAGAATTAAAAACACGAAATAATTAATACTAATAAAATTAGCAATAATACAATTAAATAGAACAATTAAAGATAATTTAAAGATTTGTCGGCTAAGCATCTCTTGCATCTATATATATTTTACAAATAAGACTAGTCTTTCAATTAATTCTTTCACATATTGAAGATGAACCACCATTGCTAGTTCAAAACGTCGATCTAGAAAGAAATTGAATGCAATGGATCCGGAAGAAAATGTACACAAACATGAGACTCACAGAAACCTCAAAGAAAAAATACTCACCCAATACAGAAGGGAGATTTTGAAAGAGGTTCGCAGATTTGAACGACATAGATTGCTCTTAACGAAAAAGAAGGCTGACCTTACATTCTTGAAAAGATGCAGAGATTCGTCAATTGCTTCTACCTTTGCCAAAATTAATCATTATCTGAATATAAATGGAAAAGTCAAACTCCCACATCCTGAAAAATAGCTCATGCTGCAAACCCTTTGTAGGTGAGACTGCGAGATCCTTTAACACAAGAATCTAGGAATACTCAGCTGACATTAAACACAATCGATCCAAATCCTTAGCTCTTTTTAAACATTTAGAAAAGACTAAGCACTAAATATGCATAGAGGATACCCGAATCTTAGCTAGGAGTGATCACTACTTCATAAGGAAATTTAGAGAAGCCATAGAAATTAGCAAACACCCTAATAAACTCAATAGAGATAATGGGTGGACCATAAGCGAAAACTAGATTCCAATCCTATCATCCAAATCTACCCCTACTCAACCATAATCCTCCTCTAATTAACCAAAAATCTAATCCATTCTAACTAAATTAACACACTATGACCTTATTAAAATATAATTTAACAATAGACATCAATAGTAAATATCTTAACCATAATAAATCCGCAACCTAGGACATTATATAGGAAGCCTTAATAAAAAATCAAAACACACAATTAAAAGTAATAAAATTAAGATATAAACATAGTAAAAATAATTACAATCCTGAGACATTAAAAAATTAAAACATAAAGGAATAGGATCATAACAATTAAAATAATAAAATAAATAAATATAAGTATAACCCATATATATGTATTTTAATTTTAATTAATAAATTAATTAAAATTAAAATAATTAAAAGAAACAATTAATTTGAAAACAAATATAGTTAAATTAATTAAAGCAAATATATTTAAAATAGATAGAATTAAAAACATGAAATAATTAATACTAATAAAATTAACAATAATACAATTAAATAGAACAATTAAAGATAATTTAAAGATCTGTCAACTAAACATCTCTATATATATTTGACAATCTTTCAATTAATTCTTTCACATCCTGAAGATGAACCATTGTTTTTGGTTCGAAATGTCAATCTAGAAAGAAATTGAATATGATAGATGTGGAAGAAAATCTACACAAATATGTATGCTAGCACAACCCACATTGCATTATTAAAGGGTGGTTGTGTGCCAATAATACAGTGGTCGGCTTACTCTCCAAAATATAACAGTTGGTTCCTAGTTGTCAGCATACTCTCAAAAATATAATAGTTGGTTACTACTAGGGCTATGTTGGTTAATTTCTCAATATACATAGGATGAATATTGATTATTAATTTATATATGAATCGAAATTTTAATATTAATAATATCAAAATAGTTATGAATTTAATTATGTGTTTTTTATTTTTCCTTATGAGTGATAGGCCATGGTTCAAATCACATGAAATATAGTTATATCAATTTTTTTATTTTATTTTTAGTTTTTCATTAATTATTTTTAATTAAATATAAAATTACACTAGGCTAATTATATTAATTTTTTAATTAATTATAAAATTAAAATATAACATTTTGAAAAGTTAGAATATTGTTAACTAATTTTTAATTATTTAATTTAATGTATAATTATTTGAAAATTATATTAAAAATTACTTAAAAGTAATAAATTAAAGATAATTTGATTTCAAAACAATTACAATATACATACCATATTCTAAAAATATAATAAAAAAATAGATAAAAAAAATTATTATTTTTAGGTTGGTCTAACTCGTGGGAATTCAAACTTTGAATCTCATCATTTTACATAATACTTCATAACAAGGTGATTGTTAATTGAGTGACACTACAATGACTATTTTTTTTTAATATGTGAAAAATCTTAAATTACTTCAACTAAAACATTGATATTAATTTATTACTAGGCATTAAGATTTTGTTAAAGATTTTCATCTAGTAATTAGAAAACAATGAATGCATTATTAAGAAACCAAGTAATATTAGTCATCGATATCATTTCAAACAAGGGAATAAAGACTATGTGATTTATCTTCCTCACTTAATAGCGATATATATAAATAAATTATGGAGGTTGAAAGAGTGCCTCTAGCATAAACTTTAATTTAACCTAAAAAACCATTGTCATGCCCCTATAGTCACCCACATTGAAGGCTCACTTAGCACACCCAGATGAACCATCACTATAGGTTTGTGATGCATCATGACTCATTTCATCTCATTGATTTTCTCAATCTCAAGCTATGTGATTCCATACTACACCTCACTTTTTATATTTCACAATTATTAAAATTCATATGTTTAACACTTATTGAAGTATGTAGATAATCATTCCATACAATTATGTCTTAACATAACCAATATGCAAATGATATGAATGAAATTAATATTATAGAATCCACAACCCAACCATCCTAACAATTGTCAAATATTCAAATTTGTTACAACTAAGTGAACTCTAGTCTAGTATAACAATTTAAAAATGAGAAGAGCACACAATTCATACAAACCTATCCCCAAATTTCCTATTTGATTCACTACCATTGATCACAACTTTGTCATAGATTAAAAAAATGTTTCACTTGATAGAAATAATAAGTACTCTCGTATGCATGCAATGTATGAAGAGTTATGTTAAGTGAAGGAAAGAAATTTAAGTCTAATATTAGAAGTGAAGTGAGTGAGGGTTAAAAAGTTAATGCCTTGTAAGGAAAAGTTTGGTTAAGGAAAAGAAAAATGCCCATTTATTTTAAAGTGGGGTTAGAAAAGTTTCATTAAAGCGTCACGCCATAGTTTGCATGAGGACAATAAAGTTGTAGTTTTCATTTTCCATATTTAGAAAGCTTAGTGCTTATATACTCATGGTTGGGTCATTGTAATGTGAAGTAAGAAGAGAGAATAGTAGAAACTCAGTGGATGTATTTGAGAGAATAATTAATGAATATAACTGCTTTATTCAAGCAGAAGCTTGTGTACTTATTTCTCTTGTGTTTCCATGTTTATCTCTGCCTCTAAATAACAAGTGGTATGAGGGAAAGGTTTAGCAAGGTCTCAAATAACCAAAGGAGTTATGATGGCCATGAGATTCTTCCGCTAAGAGCCTTTGCTATTATGAGTAGCCCACAAATTGAAGTTTTCATCCATTGGTCTATAAGTAGAAATTAGATCTCATTGAGAATTTGTGACCCAAATACTAAAATATTAGGGTGAGTAGCCTACAAAACCAACACCATATCAAGAGGAAAGATCCATCACCACGGACCAAATAAGGAGTCTCCACCATAAGTTGTAGCCATGAGCCTCCACAAGAATCTACGTAGAAGAGCTTAGCAAAGTTGCTAGTAGTTATTCGGAGCCACCGTTAAAGTGAAGGTTAAAATGTTTAGTTCTAAAGATAATCAAGTGTATGCGATGTTCATTTATATAAGGATGACACAACAAGTAAACAAGACAAGAGACAAAATAAAGAGGATAGTCAAGGGTCACAATGCAATACTGAAGCAAACCTAGAAAATAAATCTAAGGGAAGAGCCAAAGTATTTTAAAGAGCTCATAGAGGTTCTCGCCATAGTGGTGGCATCTAAAAGACAAGTAGATGAAATAGAAAAATTTGAGTATGAATGGATTAGGATTGATATTGTAACAATTCCAAAATTTTCTAGTAAAAATTTTAAGTTTTCGGAACTGTCAAAATGGAAAATTTTCTTTGGTGTAAAGAGTTGATTGAGTATTAGTCTAATAACCCATATGATGAAGTATGTGATGCCTTAGTATTGGATCTTATAAAAAATGCATTTGATGAGAGGTCCTTGTGCAATGTAGTACAAGCTACATTTTCCAAAGAAGCATGGAGGACCGTGGAAGTAGAATTTGGTATGAAGGAAAGTGAGAAAAAGCAACAAATTTTGTTAAAGTCCATTGACGAATCAATAGAAATTCAACTGCAGGTCTTAGAGTAAATGAGGATGACTCTAGGAGGAAAACAAATCTGGGAGAATCCCACTCAAATGTGTACGATAGTCATAATACTATAGAAGTGAAACCCATAATGCAAACATGCATATGGATGAAGACGACACATAAAAGATTGCAGAGTGAGAAGTTGAAGCCTCTGCGTGTGAAGTAGAGAAAGATAATATAGATTCTCAAGAACCCCTCTGTAACATGGATGGTGAAGATGATGGTGAATCCCAATATGGTGAGACACATGTGGATGGTGACTCCAAAGTGATTTGTGAATTATGTTGGTATTGGTGCTATATTGCTCACTAAAATAACTTTTATTGTTACTATATTGTTCCAATTTTCTAGTCTTGGATAATAAAATTTCTATATTTCCTCTTGCCCCAAGTTAGATACATATGTGACAAGTTTTCTTGTGAGATTTCAGTTATGATATGAAGTAATAAGCATAAATATTTATGAAAGTTAGACAATTTTCTGCATTTAGAAACTTTTTAAGGTTGCAATTGTGATCGAACAATGTTGTGACCAAAATTTATATCATTTTTCCAAGATATCATAAGCACTATTTAAAACTTAAAAAGTATAGATAAAGTAACTATTCTATTCTAAAAAGCACTATATTTGCATATGGTGTTGAAAAATGTAACTAGCTTCGATCTTCATAAAATGTATTTATCAAAAGAAATTTTATTATTGTTACACTGACTTATTAAAGCATGGGTTTCATGCTTGGGTCATCATTTTATTATTAAAATTCATCATTGTGGACTCATAGGATTAATAAAGAGTCGTTAGAGTCATTCTATATTTTATGAGACCCTTCTTGGGCTTTCAAATGATGTGAAAAGAATTATTTCTCAGTCAAAAATGAATTATGTAACCTCCACACCAAGTCAGCCTCAATGAAGGAAATTCAATCTCATTGGAAGGTTATACATACAAGTCAATTCGACTTTGTTTGGAGCATCTCATCTGTGTCACACATTTCAATATCTGAAGCTGGAAGATGGAAGCTGAGAAAAGTGCAAAGGTGAAGAAGGAGGCTAAAAGGAGTGTGAGTTTGGTTAAGGAGGAAGGGAATAACAAAATTGAAGTTTTGGTCTCTCTCTCTGTGTCACACATTTCAATATCTGAAGCTGGAAGATGGAAGCTGAGAAAAGTGCAAAGGTGAAGAAGGAGGCTAAAAGGAGTGTGATTTGGAAGGGAAGAACAAAATTGAAGCTTTGGTCTCTCTCTCTCTCTCTCTCTCTCTCTCTCTCTCTCTCTCTCTCTCTCTCTCTCTCTCTCTCTCTCTCTCTCTCTCTCTCTCTCTCTCTCTCTCTCTCTCTCTCTCTCTCTCTCTCTCTCTCTCTCTCTCTCTCTCTCTCTCTCTCTCTCTCTCTCTCTCTCTCTCAAGTAATTATCAACACAAAGAAATCTAACCCCAATCTTACTAGCATTGATTTCTAAAAATGGTTTCAGAGCTAAGGTCGAAGAAGATTGAAGATCACTTCATTGGATTAAAGGAAATGCATACTCCCTCTATGATAATAATGGGATTAAATTATATAGGAATATGAATTAACAATATTGTCTAATACTTATGCCATAAGGTCAAATTTCAAGGGTTTTTACCTGCACTTACAAGATCACTTAATGATGATAATGCATGGATCATTGATAGTAGAGCATAAAGGCATATGATACAGGAAAGTAAACAACTACACACTCTATCAAAGGAACCATATTCCCATGTAGTGGAATTGGGAGACAACAAAATCTATGTATGTTGTTAGAGGGTTGGGATAAGCATCTTTAAAGCTAGAGAATGGAGAAAAACTACATATCAAAAACATACTATATGTTCCATGTTTGAAAAAGAATTGTCTTTCAATTTCCTGCTTATAAGATAAAGGGGATAGAGTTTCTTTTGTTGCTCGAAAGGTCTTGGTTTTGGGAAAAGATTTATGTATCAATAAGGCTAGGTTTATTGGAGCTTGTGAAGGATATTTGTATAGATTCATTACACCACCTCCTGAAGCCCTTGTTCATATGAAAATATCTCCTATTGAGCTATGGCATAAAATATATGGTCATATTAACTTAAAAATCATTCCCCCTCTTAAACATCTAGTTCATGTCATCTCCGATATCAAAGAAGAACATGAAAGAGTTTTTAAGGGATGTTCTTTGGAAAATCATACAAGAAAACCATTTTTAAAATAGTGAAACAAGGTCTAAAGAAACAAGGTGAAGTATTTGAGAAATTCAAGGAGTTTATACGCGAAGTGGAAATTCTAACTGAGATAAAGATAAAAGAAATTAGACCCGACAATGGTTGGAAATACACTTCTAAAGAACTGATTTCGTATTGTAAAGAAGCGTGAATTAAGGTGGAGCTTATTGTTCCCTATTATCTCGAACAAAATGGAGTGGCAAAAAGAAAGAATAGTAAAACTGAAGAGCAAGTACGAACAATGCTACTTGATTAAGACATGTCAAAGTTTCTATGGGGAGAGGCAACAATGACAATTGCATATATTCAAAATAGAATTCCTCATATAATTCTCAATAATATGACACTCGAGGAAGCATTCATAGGAATCGTCAAGCGTCAAAGGGATCATCATTGGCTACAGTATCTCCTCAAATCCATATAGAATATACATCAATAAAGGGAGACACATTGACATAGGAAGGGACATTATATTTGATGAAAATAAAGCCTAAAAAAGATCGAAGGATAATCATATTAATTCAGATGTAGAAGATCTACCCATATTGTGAGAACAAGAAGTGCAACCCAGAGGAAGAAGAAGCACCAAGTGAGCCTATTCAACCTGTGGTCATATCAAGCACAAGAAAAAGGCCAAATTGGTTAAAAGCCACTCTTGAAGATGTTGAAGGGCATGGAGCTACAAAATGAATGTTTAGAAAGAAAAAGGCTAAAGAGATATTCTAGATGTGTTGCATATATGAAAACACTAATTGAAATGAAACCATCTACATTTAAGGAATATGCACATCAATAAGTATGGAAGAAATATATGCATGGATAATATTAATCCATCATGAAGAATGGGGATTAGGAAATTATTCCTAGACCTAGTGACAAATTGGTTGTCACCTTAAAATGGATCTACAAAGATCAAACACAGAGTTCATGGAAGCATAGATAAATACAATGGTAGATTTGTTGCAAGGGGTTTCTCTCAAAAGGAAGGCATAGATTATGAAGAAACATTTGCACCCACTGCATGGTATACTTCCATTAGATCATTTGTTTCATTGGTTGCTACAATGGGATGGAACATCCATGAAATGGATGTGAAGACACCATTTCTAAATGGCACCATCAATGAGGAAGTATACATTGAGAAACATGAAGGCTTTGAGGTAAATGCTAGGGATACCCCAATGTTTGTAGACTCAAGAAGGCCTTGTATGGTTTGAAGCAAGCTCATAGTGCATGGTATGCAAGAATTCATGGAAACATTCTAAGAATGGGGTTTGTGAAGATTTGTGTTGATCCTAATCTCTACATTAAGGTTTTTAATAATGAGCTAGTCATTATTCTATTATATGTGGATGATGTATTCATCACGCGTGTGTTCACAAGAATACAAGAATGTAATAAAATTTTGGAATTTGAATTTTATATGAAGGATATAGGACTGATGCACTATTACCTAGGTCTAGAAGTATGGAAATATCCTTGGGAGATTTATTTGGGGCAAGGAAATTACATCATCAAGTTGTTGCAGAAATTTGGGATGATGGATTCCAAGCCCATGATTATTCCTATGATCACCAATCTCAAGAAGCCTTGGAGCTCTGACTCAAGTATCATGGATCCTACCTCCTATTGCCAATTGGTAAGTTCTCTAATGTATTTCGTAAATACTAGGCTGGATATATGACATTGTGAACATCCTTAGTCAATTTTAGTTAGAGCATTATCTTGGTCACTGGATAACCACCAAGCATATATTGAGATATCTTCGTTGTACGATATATCACTGCCTAAAGTACAATAGAAAGGAATTCATGTTGATTGGCTTCATTGATTTCAATTGGGGTGGTAGGGAGACCGATGGAAGAAGCACTAGTGGAGGATTCTTTAGTTAGGGATCTGCCATGATCTCATGGATGAGTAGAAAGAAAGATCATGTTTCTTTGAGTAGTGTTGAAGCAGAGTAAGCACCTTCATATGAAGTAGGAAGGTAGGTTGTATGGTTAAGGAAGCTTTTGAAATATTTTTTGGGAAGCCTCTAGATCCTATAGTGACTAATTGTGATAATCAAAGTTATATCATAATTCATAGAGATCTTGTGTTTCATTCTATGACGAAGCATACCAATAATAAGTTCCACTATATTAGGAACTTGGTGCGGGATGGGATAATGAAGCTATAGTATATCCCAAAAGATGGTGAGGTAGCTGATATACTAATAAAGTCTCTTCCTAATAAGAGATTTGAATATCTTAGAAGCATGCTTGGTTTATTTGAGATTATTGATTTTTTTTGACAATGATAAAAGTTAGGAAGAAATTTGTTGAGGCCTTGTCTATCAGACACATTGCTTGGGAGGACATCTAGCTGACATTATTTTTCATATCTAGTTCTCAAAGTATGGAGGGTGGCATTGATCATGGAGCATTGACCTCAGACACGCACCTACATCCCTACGTTGATGATCAGAAAATCAGCTTGATGGTACCTAGAGAGGTTGAAAGATTTATTCAATTTTAGTCCCACTTGGATAGATTTCCCTAGTTAGGAATCTAGTCTATGGCATTGAATTGCCTAAACTATTGAGAGACATTGGATAGATTGCCCTAGTTAGGAATCTAGTTCATGGTATTGTGACTCCTAAACCCTTCATAGTTCATATATTTTGAGATATTTTGTATGATATATGTTGATCATCTTAATGCTCATTATCACACCCCCTACCTGCCCAATGAAATGTCCTTAACCAAACTTGAGTAAGTAAGAGGGTATGACTAATAAATAAAATATTAGCTCACATGAAAGTATATAAAACAAGGAAATACAAGATAATTTTCACACTTGATACTTAGTTAAGTTTGTTCACCCAACTTAACTCTTAAACTGACCATAAATTCCATGGGGTGAGATATGCATTAAAAACAATGGTTATTCCTTATTCTTACTACCATACGACCAAAGAATGTGGGAACGGTGAATGATTCTTCTGGGACTAGAAGATATTTTAGAAGTGAATCACACATGGTTGGTGGCAGAGAAAAGAAAGAAGAAAAGAAATTATTTTAACTTCCACGAAGCTAAAGATATCATATGGGATAGATTTCTTCTTCATCTCGTTGATGTATTTGACCCTTTTCTATGAAGCCTCATAATAAATGCTCCCATTCTCTCAACCAACCCATCGCTAAATAGATTATCCCAGGAGCTAGATCCCATAATATATGCATAAATTTCCCTGTTGTCTTTGAAGGCCTCACATTCGAAAATGAAATCATTTACCGCTTCCACTTTTCTAGAAGAACAAAAAGTACATACTCTTTCCTTCCACACTTCTTTTGGACTTTATCAAGGCCTTTTTTAATAACATAGTTGATAAGAATTAGTCCTTAACTAAGAAATAAGAATTTTGGCTCTCCAAAAAATATTGGCCTCTATGTAGACCTTTTGTTGATGATTATGAATAGGGTTGAACACTTCAATATATTAAGGTTTTCCTTCTCCCTAGCTCCTTCTCCCATGTGTGCTCGTGGAATTTATCCATAACAAAAAAAGTTATCTCTTTATTGTTTATGGAACATGTTTTCAAGCAAATACCCCATTTACTGAACCATTTGTTATTTTGTTGCATCCATGTCTTTTTTTTTTTGCACAATATGTCGTTAAAGACAACCTAGTGATTTTTCATCTTCCTTTGGCTCAATATTTTTTAAATACCTTATGAATCACACCATAGCAATTTATTCAATAGGAAAATTGGTGTTGAGTTAACGTAACGAAAAATCTACCTTTGCAAATGTTAATACATTGTCTGAGATTCACATATTTGTGGCACGCCTTCAGAATCTAAAGTATTTCACATTCCAGGTTTATTTATGATTATGTGCCATAAACACCGTATACATAGATATTATAAGATTAGAGCAAGATTTTCTTACCAATTGCAAACTATACAGGTGTAAATTAGTACTAAAGGGGCGTGTTAGTAATTGCAAGTGAAATTGATGAAAAACTCCAGAGGTTTCAACATAGGGGTAAAAATATGTACTTATTGTGCGCTCGAGATGATTTTTTGTGTGCGTTACATTGTCTGTGTAACTCAATAAGGCTGTTGCAATGTAGAGGCAAGTTTTGGCCTCAATTATTGGCAAAAAAGAGACATGGCTTTGAAAAATAACTTCCAGACATTTAATAGTAGCTCCTATGTTGCCATTCTCCTACTCTTTCTCTGCCAAATCTCATAAACCTTTAGCTATACCTCCATGATTCATATGAGCCTTGTTTTCACTCTATTTTAGCCAGTTGAAACTTAAATTTTTCCTACAACGTGATAATTAGAGAAGAGATTTTTATGTCTCATTGCATTTAAACATTGATCTTAAAACCCAGGAAAAAACAAAAAGGAATGAATCATGTACAGTGTGCAGGGTTAGGGTGTGAAAAAACATGTCGTGACTCAGTGGGAGTGGGATTTATAGTGAAATGAATTGCTCAAGGTTTTATTTCAAATGGGTTTTTTAAAACCCATATAAATGTAGTTGATAACTTGAAGCCTAAACCTACGAACGAATTATTTTTGCAGTTTTATTTGACTTTAGAGGGAGAAAAAATGAATAGAGACTTCATGAGAGGAGGAATGGAGATCCAAAAAGTAGTTTTGGAAGATTTTAGAGAGCATGGATAAGTGGAGAAGGGGCATGCTAGAATATTGTAGAAGGAGGTCTGTGAAGGTGACAAATAGTGAAAATACTAGGAAGTCTAAGGGAAAAAAATGGTAGAAAAGCTCAAGGAGTCAGGGTATCAGCTTAAGTAACTGGAGGTGTAGGGCAATAGTAGAAAAGGAAGGAAGTGATGACAAGAAGCAGGTAGTGGGAAAGAAGGGATAAATAGGGAGAGCATGAGAAAATAATACAAATGATAGTGTGGGTAATGCAGCAAGACAAAAAGGGAAGCATTCTAGAAGCTAAGGGTGAGATTGAAACATTAGCCACATAATAATGGAAGCCTAGACTTGCTAAGACAGTGGTAGAAGGGAGCTTACAACATGATAGGTTGGTATCAAAAGCCTTAGGAAATCTTATGATCATATACCCTGATATCATTTTATTTGCAAATACATTGACAATATTATTGAGTTTTTCATTTATCAATAGCTCACTAGTTATAACCCATTGTTTAGGGTCTGATGTGTCTACAAATCATAATCCCTCTAAATTATAACTCGATATTCATAACCCTTATGCTTTTGTGTGTTGAATGAAAACTATTTGACAGATTTCCTAAAATAAATTACTTGCATTTGCATAACAATACTGATGTTGCTAAAACACATTTTCCCTTTGACCATCACTCTCACAAATTTTAGAAAGGTCCCCAATCAATGAGACACATGTTAATTTTTCCATATTAAGTAGTTCTATTATGTTTTGTCATATTCTTTGGTTACACCAACTTCTTCACATTTGGATTCAGTTCAGAAAAATGTACACCAACAACTCCCGTAGATAGCGGTAGTTTGTATCGCTGTGGAAGGATCCTCTAAATATCCATAGAAAAATTATATACATTGTTCATGAACATGAACCCTAATTTGTATTGCTTGATTTGCACACTCAGGGAAAGAGGCAATTGTATGTTAGCTTAAGACAATTAAAAATAGTTTCAGTTCAACAAGGTCCACAAAGTAAAGGGAATACATTGGGTTGAAGCTTAGGATTTTTAATTGGTGTTTCTGTGTGTAATGATTTTGAGGAAAATTTGTGTTGCAAAGAGGTTTCTCTTAGTTAATTATCTTAAAAAGTGAGAAATTTTATTTTGATATTGATTTTAATATAATTATATTTGATCTACTCTTTGATTTTGTGCTAGTTGAAGGTTGTTTTCAGCAGCAAGCTTGTGACTAGATTTAGGGAATGGGAAGTATCGTCCTCTCGCAACCTTCCCGAATAAACCCTGTATGTTTTACGGTTTAAATTAATTGTAGTGGTCACATTATTTGGCAGAGGTTTTTTATAAGAGGTTGGCTAACCCCATATCATTCCAACTCGGTACATAGCATGGTGATGTGTCTCTAGAATCCTTGGGCATAGTTAGCGTGGAGAAAACACCTATAAAATCCATGTTGTTTAAAGGGTGTAGATTTTGATATTTGGAGTCCCCTATTCATGAAAGGGTGGATAAATTTATCCTTGGAATATCTTACTATGGTGATACATATCTCTAGAGTACCACATGGGTTGCAGGGTGTAGGAATATTGCCTTTGGAACCCCCACACCAGCCACTGACTAAATACCTTATGCTATGAAGATGGATGTCAGATTAGACCTCTGTAATCCCTAGAGGTCTAGGAAATGGAACAAATTACACAAGCTAGGGGGTGACAGTTACAAAATTTCCGGCATGTCAATGGTTGGGAGAAGAATTGCTAATCTTTTCCCAATACCCATAAATGAGTTACATAGTTCTTAGTGCCTTATTAATTGTGATGCCCAAACTATGCCTGGATTGATCACAACATACCTATCTATTTGTGATTGTCATATTGTTGTACTGAGTGTGGAACTTCTATTGGTCCTATTTTTTAGAAGTAGCTTTCTTGTACCCAGTGTCTTCCTAACCAAGATGATGAAAGATATTATGCTTATAAATAAATTTTTTTGTATATCCAAATAAATCCTCCTCATTGAATGATAATTACTCCAACTCCTTTCTTATGGGATGGGAACTGGCTAATTATGTGAGAAATTGTATAGAAAATCCTTGTAGGACCTGGAAAAGTACACAATAAATTTGCCACTAGCCTATTTCATCTTTGCAGCAATGCCCATTGCACAAAGCCTCAATTGTGCTGAATTCACATTATCCATGTGAAAGGAAAATAAGGGAAAATTGAGTTCATAAAATGGGTGCTTCTTCTTAATCTAAACCATACATCATCATCATTGTTGCCATGAAACGTTTCATGGCCTCTTTTTCACTTCAAGGAATTTTAATTGTTTTCTCAATATCGTACCATTTTGGATCGAGGGGTCATAGTATCAGTTACATGCATCTATCTTTGTAACCACATGGAATATTCTTTTAACATATTCTGATGTGTTTCTTCTAGAGGTTACAGTATACATGTTACTACAAGGCTTGATCCTTGTAACTTCTATTAGTGACTCACAATTTATAACCATATCTACCTAAAATTACATGTTCAAAAACCTATTAGAGTGTGTGCCTATGATAATATTCAATGTGTTCGAGAATGTACAGTAGATTTGTTGCTTTATATTACATCAACATCATATCTAATCTGTAGGTGATGGTAGTCATGAATAAACAATGAGAGGATGCAACCTTAAATTTTCCTTCTATTAATTAGTGTGCATGTGTGCACATGTTTTAGGTAGGTTAAGGATAGGATAAGGTTATCTATGTCCTTAATCTCCATTAAAAGTAGGTAGTAGATTGAATGTAGTACAATTTTATTTTTAGAATCTTTTATGTCTTGGAGTTTGACATTTATTTATGGTGTAGATCCGAAGGTAATATGAACTCTTGGCTTGGATTTCACCACATCATCATCTTGAAAATCCATATATCTTTGATTTAGATCTAGTTTTGTATACCCTAAGCTCGCCTTTTCATTTCTATAAAATAAATGTGAGGGTATGGATCAATAACAAAGACTTAAAATTCAACAATTTAGTGGTTCTTCTGTAGCAGACTTTCATGTGCATAATTAATGATCATTAGTGATAGGTTTTGAAAAGAAGTTGGTGATTTATGTTATCCTTTTCTACAATATGTGTTTATAAATTTATTACATATATTTTTTATGAGAGGTTGCTTAGTTTAGGTTGTTTTGGTTTCCTGTAGTAATTATTTTCCAGTGTTGAATCTACTTTCCATGTTTAGATAATTTTTCACTAGGGATGTTCTATCATATAGTACACACTCCAAATTCAACAGGGTGAAGCTGTGGTGATAGGAAGACATTTTTAGGTCCAATTTTTTTACCATAAAGTAGGTCAATGGGATAGCTGAGTACAATAATGTTGATACAATATCGAAAGATAAAGTAGCTCATGCTTGAAGATAAGACATTGAAAGTAGACCCATATTTTCAATAAACACTAGAACCCTACAACATGGAAGTATGTGCATTGTAATGAAGACCTATTATTCTGTATTCACCATTGTTGTGTCACACGAATTCCAAAGCTAATATTTCTCATTGAGGGCTCACATTGATTTTTTCTGGCAATCCCGTGGTTACAAAACTTCCATTAACCATAACTGTGATTTATAGTCAAACCATGAGCAACTCTAGGGTATGCTTTTTCTCAAAAATATCTACATCCCATTCTATAACTAAAATGCCCTACAATCTTAGGTAGATTAACCTTGCCAATTTCGAGTAGTACCCTAGCTATATTCCCAATAGCTTTCAAGATATTTAGCTTCACATCCAATGGCATACCCAACAAGGAAATACTAATGGATACTATAATGAATGCCCACTTTATCTTTGGTTATTTTTAATGCAAAAATGATAAGCCCCTTTTAGTTTTTTTTTTTGTGCCTCCCATAAATTCCCTCAATCAAGAATTGGAGTCTATTTTCATAGGAATTTCTAAATTATAAATGTAGGAGCCTTCTTTGGAGAGGATAATTCTTTCAAAATTCCTAATAGGAATTTCATTTGCATGTCTTTTCATACAAATTCATGTCCAAACGTGTTCAATTCCCTGGATCCAATGCCACCAAATCTTAGCTCTAAAAAATGCATCTAAACTTGAAGTATGTCTTAGTTTTACTCTTATTATTTGATCTTTCGACTCCTTTGGAATCAAGATATGGATGTTGTAATACAAATAAAGGAGAAAATCAGTTGTTAAAATCCAAGGGAAGATGTTGAAAAATACCAAAAAATATAATTGGGACATAGAGAGGTTACCCATAAATTATGTTAGAATACTAAATTAGATCATATCTAGGAGAATCATTTTTGTTATGATCCCATTGGTTTAAAATTGTACTCTTTGAATACCTTTTGTGATAGAGTTAACTTAGAAAATATCAATGCGATTTTTCACAAAGTCTCCATTTCAAATAGTGTGCTCATATTTGGTTAAACACACTACTTTTATATTTTGGAACTCATTTATACCACTTGGTTTAGGTTTTCCACCCATGGATCAAATTCATAATGTGTTTTTGAATGAAGTGATTTGCAAATTTGCATAAAAATATGCCTAGGGAGTTAGATGGATAAACCCATTATTTTGTCAGACTCGTGAGATTAGTAGATATTTGTAAGCATCCTTCCACTATGATTCCATTATCAATAAATGTATTTATTTGAGGATCTATAGAGCTATATTCTTTCTTGGTAACGATCAATGTAGTTTTTGTTGAAAGGGTTGATTTTGGAAAAATTTGGCTTGGATAATTGTGGCTTGAACATGCTAACATTGGCATTTGCCAAGAAAACTTACCAAATCTTATAGAAATTGTTTATTCTATTGCTTTTTGTTTTAATATCCCTAACTAAATTCATAATGCATCTATGCATGAATCTAGAATGGTAATTACAACTTTTCATAAAAATAAAACCTAGACAAAGATTGTAAAATTGTTAATTGTCTTACTTTATTAATAGGCGATAGTTATGGGCACTCCTATCTCATGATTACATTATCCATAAATTACTTTATTCTAGGATGTGGGGAGATATTATTTTTTTAAAGGCCAATGATGTTTTTGAGAAAAGTTGTATAATTTGTAAAAATATAACTTGAGTAATTATCGGTGGTATGTTGATATAGAGCTTGGACAAATGAAATTTCAATTATTTTTTTCAATTTATTTATCCTAATCATTCTGATTTTATCCACTTCATAAGAAAATTACAATGTGTCATTTAATGGATCGAAAATTTGAGTTGTGAGTTCTGATAAATCTCTAACTTTGACTAGAATTACAAAAAAATTAATTCTTTTGGACTCTTGATATGTAGTTACCTAATTTGATATGTAGTGGTATACATGGAAGACACTCAACCACTGACACAACTATTATCCAAGACAAAGGGTTTTCTCATGGAGTACAACACCTACCCCATTCCTTTGGCAGCTAGAACAACCATAAGGAATTCATAGCGTATATCTATCAGTTGACATTCGTCAAGAGAATTAACCATTTGTTCATTCACTGTCCAATAATGGAGTTAACTAGCTATCTAACAATTGTTTTATTGATGGCAGGACATAGGAGCGTGCCCAATATTCACAATGTCTATATATTCAGGTTGCTACTAATTGATAATTTTCCAATTAGGGCTTATACTCTCATGGGTTTGATAAGAGAAATCAAGACAGGGGAAGCATTTGAGCTAGCAACAAGGAACACAACAAAGGCACATGAAACATTTGTGCTACTACAAAGGTACACAACAAAGGTTTTATTTTCCTCTTAATTGTATTTCTCATGCTTCGACCCAACCTGTTTTAAGTTTTTGAGTTTCAGAATTTATTGTCATTCATAGTTTCGAGTAGATGGTATTGATTAGTGTCCAAACGTAAAATGTGCTACTTCTTATCATGAATGAATTAGAGTATGTTGGTCACATTTGGGGTGACCTTGTAGGAATTCCCATATTTCTAGAAAAATTGGAAGACATAGGATAGAGTGTGATGCAGTGGAAGCAATATATATAGCACAAATAAGGGAACATACAAATGAAATTGTAGAGGCTAAAATCGTAACACAAATTACTGAAGAATTTGCAATAGTGTGGGTTGTAACACTAGGGAAAGGGATATAGAAACCTAGGGGGGAATAATGATAATAGTAAGAAGCATCTCATGATAGTGGCTTCTTCAATAGGTTTATTGGATGTTTGTTCTCTCAAAGTGTCCTCCAAAATTCTCTTCAAAGTTTGCTTTAAGGATGATGTCAAGATTTTCACTTGGTTCCTCCAAATTTTATCCAAAAACCTAGTCTCTAGGGATCAAAAAAGTTGAACCAAGTCTTCCTTCAGCTAGACTTTAAGGTATCTTCAAGAGTCCATCAAAGGATAGAGTTCAATACTCCAAAATTTCCTTCACCCTTTAAGGTATGTTTCTTCAAAATTGATGCCAAGGTGTACAATAGGTTTTCAAGATTGTGTTATGTCACCTCAAGGACATATTTATAAACTACTTCAAAAGGTTCTTAAACCCTGCCTCAAAATCACTTGAAATGACCCTTCAAATGTTGCTCCAAAGGGTGTCCAAAACCCTACTGCCAAAACTATGAAGGAGTTTGCCACTTCTTTAATTAAGGTGTGCTTAAAATTGTAGATGAATATTATAACAATTTTTTTTCTCCTCAAAGTTCAATATATGCTACACTTGGTCCTAAAAAAAAAATCATGGGAATGGTCTCAAAAGAAGCCCTAGAAGGACCTGAGAATCCATTACTAGTGAAACCAAAAATCTAGGATCAAACGAGCCCATGTATGTTCCTCCATCCTACATAGTGAACCGAATTGGCTCCATAAAGACTAATTGATAGAGCCATGGTTATACCGGGTCAGGATAGACTTCAAAGAATTAAAAAAAACAATAAAAAAACCTCTAAACTAGTGGCAGTGGCAACCAGCATGGAACGACGAGGACCTCGGTCAAAGCACGCTGACCGAGGCCCATGGAGACTACGTGGGAGGTGAAATTAACCCTTGGGAGGCTCGGATCGATGGGCGAAAACCATCGAAATGGAGAAGCCCTGAGCACTCGGTCACGTGGGAGCCGGTAAAACTATGGGACAAAAGGCTAAGCACTAAAGGTGGGACCCACTCCAGAACCAGTGGTATTGATCGGGGGCATCCATGGGCGATAAGAAATTTTGATGAAAAAGGATTGATTCCACTCACTGCCCAACACGTGGCAAGAAGAAGAGAGAAAAAACTGCCACTCATTGCATTCTAACAGTCAAGCTAGTCAACTACATGGGACAAGTGAATGGCGCCGGATCTGGGGGATCCAGATCTAACGGCTAAGATCGTGCCCGATGGAGAAGACAGAATTGGCAGAGGGTTAAGCCGCAATTTAGAAGAACTTGAGGTCTACTTTAACCGCCAAGGTGGCGGAAGACTCATTCCATGATGTAAACGAAGAATTGAACCAATGAAGTAGGCTGGCGTAGTTCGCAGGAGGACAAGTGGCCATCCCTGTGAGTCTGATGATGATGCCAAGATAGGGAACTCCAAGCGCAGCTGTAGCAGGCGATTTAATGGAGTTGGAAGAGGAATCGAACTGCCATGAGCCCAAATGGCTTTAGAGCCATGTACAGACTAAATAGAGGTCAAGAGTCGTGAATCGAAAGACGGAATACCGAAGACAGAAGATAAAGAATAGAAGAACCAGTAAGGCAAAAAGCAGAAAGAGGACAGAGGATCGAGTTAACCAAAGGTAGTGTTGAGCACTAGAGATCTTGAGAGACTCAAGCCGTACCTGAGAGGATCTATTAAACTAGGGAGGTCAAAGAGCTGGCAAAGAAAAGAGTCTATGCACTCTAGGGGTTTGGGGAATCCAAGAACCACCCTGCCAAGCCAATCTGTTTTAGGAGACTCGTATTGAGCTCCTTCATTGTAATTCTCTGCTTCAAGACACAATGAAAAGAAGGCCACCAATGAGGCTGGACTAGAGATGTAGCCTTGGAGGATAAGGTGAACTCCTTATTAATTTCTTGTGTTCTTGTATTTGCTTACTATATTCCTTTGCTATTTTCCATTTTTAAGTGTCTATGTATTTGCAATAGGATCGATCCGTTTCTTAAATAACTTAGTGTCAGGCGGAAAGAGTCGATTGTGCGGACACAACCAACCTCCCTAGGAGCCTAAGACTCTCTAGTGACAAACAAGACAAACAAGAGCAATCCTTCTCTAAACATGCATTTACTATATGGGAAATCAAGTGTTTAGATCCTACCTGTAGTCCAGCGTTGTTGTAGCAGTCCAGCTCCGCTGATCCGGATGAGCTCCTCCTTCACTTTGAAACCTGCATCCACTAACAATCAAACGATTAAATAGCACTTGATAATCTCATAGAATAAAACATATTTAACACATAGACCAAGGAGTACATGAAACAACTCATAAATAACAAGTTATTGAGAAGAATGGACTCATTTGCATTAATAGGTAACAAAAGGAACAAATACAACCTGAGCCTTGGTGTTGTGCAAGTCCCTCCCAGGGTCCATCAAGAGTTCTCCTTTACTTTGACAAAGCTCACCCACTTCCAAATAGAACAAGCAAAGATGACAATCTCTCCTCACAAGCTTCTAAATGGGAGTCCTAATTCCTGCAACATTTACCCTTAGAAATGCATAGCTTCCAACCTCTCCTCCTTCTGGCCCAATGCCTGTATTTATAGTGCTCAAGAGGAAGTTAATCAGGTCCACCATCAATGGGATAATCCCCTCTTTGGATGGGATAGCTCCCTTATTGATGGGATAAGTTCCTCTTTGGTAGGGGTACATGAACCATCTGGAGGCGCTCAATACACGTCGAACAACCTTCTAGAATGCTCTAGAAATGACCACAAGTAACTTTTTAAAGATGAAACTTGCGCATTTTTACCTTTACAGGGGGACGCACCTGCCCCTTTACATACAGAGCGTCCAAAGACGCAGTTTTTGTGAACATTGGATGCGTACCCGCAGGTAAGGTTGAGAGAACCTGCGTACCCAGAGATAAATACATTTACAAAGACTTTCTCTCTTTTTGGAGTTTGACATGGAGAGCAGAGGCATAAGACTTGCCTAAGAGGATAGCATGACTGTTGATAGAGTCATACTAACTGTAAATAGTCATGGTGACATTTTTTAGTGTAACAGATTGCCCCCTAAAGTGCGAAGCCTGAAATAGATTAGGGTTTTGTATTATATAGGAAGGGTGAAGCGCTTTATCATTTCAAGGATTATCTCGTGGAGAGCCTGCTCAGAACCTGCAATTTTCAACACAAAATACATGTATAAGATTATATCATCACTGAGGTAGGCATTCCTATACTCAGATTAAAACTTTAACTAACAGACTAACTATTCTGATACATGAATGATCTTGCAGTACATCATAATCATAGACTTTTGTAGACACAGTATGGACGCAGGCATCTGTTTATGATTAGTCTACTTAGATAATGAATACAAAACTCCTTGCAGCCTGGATGGTGGAAACTAGATCCAGGGTCTTCACTTCTACTTCCCGAATTGGTACGATTCTATCCATGCGAATAAATGAGCTGATGTCGAGCATGGTAGAAACCACTTGATTACCAGTCGATGATCTAAACTGTTAACAAGTGTGAGAGAAACCACCAGTAATGTCAATGATTCTCAAAGTACCCAGTACAATCCATGAGATGTGAATGAATGAGTTGATGTCGAACATTTCACGGAGTCCTTCGATCGAAAGTCAATGATGTAAACTGACATCAAAGGCGAGAAACCTGCCATTTATGCATGCAGATTTCAAGGTACTGACGATTTCTAAGTCATCTCTCTAGATAATGTGCTGATGTCGATAGAAAGCGACCCGTTGCAGGCAAGCCCACAACACGAAATCATTGTTCAAGTTGAAGAAATGTTGCTGTAAGGACTGACTCAGGGATGGTCAAATGGATGATAAGTATTTTGCAGATGAAAGTTTTGCTTGCAGACCTCTTGAACACATAACGACACGACAGATGGCTTGGTGATGAATAACTCAAAGTTAATCCCCGGAACCCGGTTGAAGACTTTCAAAGTGGTTTGATCAACTGTGAGGTAAAGGATTTCCCAACCCAGGTGAATGAAAAGTGTCGTGTCCAAGAGTGGTAATAAAGTTTCTTCTGAGACAAAAGATAACAAATAGGCTCATTCTTCTCTCTTTTCCCCCACCATTTCTGGCAAGTACCTCTTCATTTTTAACAAGCTTGAGGAGGATAACATATGCTTGATTATAAGCTCATCCTTCGGATGAGTCCAACCTAGTTTTGATTCGAACCCTAGGAAGGAGTGGTTCGTTCCTGTTTGTAATTGAACAGGTCCTTTACTGTGAAATTTTTAATGAGTCCAGTATAGGAGAAACTCGGCGTTTTTCAATTGTAGAGAGTCTGAAAAAACTTAAGAAGACTCCAAGTTGAACTTTTTCGTAGATTTGTGTCCCTCAAGCCCGAAAAAGTATAAAATAATACCTGGGGGAACCGCTTAGTCTTGCGACCAAGGAGTACTTTCATAATTAGTGCCACTGACCTGAAAAGTAAAAAGCGATCAAGGACACGTCGTTTTATTTCCACATCGAGTTTGAAACGACAAAAACCCGGCAATCGTTTCCTGATTTTACGGTCAGAAAAGAGCTATAAGGGGACCGTCTTTTAATTCCGTTTTAACGAGTGTAAAAGAAACGCTCGGCAATCTTTTCATGTTTTAGGAGTCAGAAAAGGGCTTAAAAGATGACTCTGATATTTTGGTTCGTGAAAAATAACAATTTTCCCTCTAAATCCCTTTGTCCTGCACAAAAACGGCACATTACTCATACCTGTTTAAGATAGGCAAAAAATGCATTGAAAAATATCCTTCCATGGTGAAAAATGAACAAACCTAGCATTCATTCATCCAAAAAACCTATAAAAAGACTTTTTACCATGTCATTTTTACCATTTTACTGTTGAGGTTCAAAAAAGGACTTTTGGCAAGAAACTTCCCGTGGTCGCTGCGGAGAATCCGACCATCAGAATCGAATGCCGTCTCTTCCAGGTATTTTACAACATCCTCCTCTTCAATTTCATCCGATTAAAAGTTTGTTTTAGGTTTTAGTTTTGATTTTTGGGGGGTTTTGGGTTTCAAAAAACGCTCTGCGGGGTACGCAGGTGCCCTTAAGGTAACCTGCGTCCCCCGAATTTTTTCCACACCGGAAAAAGGTCAGGGTACGCAGCCCACCTTCAGGCCAGATGCGTCCCGACGCTCTGTGTCCTGAACGCGGGGTGCGTCCCCCGCAAAAGGCGGAATTTGAAACCCCAAACTCCACAAACAACCATTTAAAATTTCCCAAATCAATTCTAATCTTTGTTTGTTGGTGTGTATGGCACTCACCATGTTGGATTGGAGAGAAAGAGAGCACGAGGACGTTGATTTAGCCGCAATTAATCATCAACCTTCCATTAATGCCCTAAAAGCATGCGGACTAAATAAATACTGGGCCATACCTAGCATGAGGGCTCAAGTGAGATTCTTGGAGTGGCTGGTTGAGAGATGGAACATTAATGAGCAATGCTTTTACATCGGAGGGCACCAGCTCAAGATAGAGCCCTATGATATATACTTTCTCACTGGCTTGCCAAATAGGGGTGAGCAACTCAATCTAGCCGGGACTAGGCCGGGTGGCCAATCCCTTGCTAGTCTCCGGGCAGATTGGTGCACACCCAATGCACACCATGCGAAAGGCGTGGAAATCAAACACATCTCTCTGCGTGAACTCAAGGTTATGGCTTTCACGGTTACTAGAATTTGTGGTGCAGCCGCTTTACATATTGCCACCGGGTCCCAAATGCGGATGGCGATTGACTGTTTCCAAGGCACCATTTTCAACTGGTGTGATGCTGTGTCGGCCAATATGAAGGTCCAACTGACTAGGGCAAAGAACGGACAACTAAAGACCTTTGGATATGGGCCTCTAGTTGTGAGCCTTGCCTTAGAGAGAATTCTGATGCTGATCCCTCAGCAACTCACTATTGAAATCTTGGGTCCTCGGGAGCCAAAGTTGATACGATGGGTTACGGTGATGGCCCGGCATCCTGACGAGGGCGCGGCGGTTGTTCGATTCCCTGATAGTTATTTTCACTGGTTAGAGGACAAGGTTTTCTTGATTCAGGAATTTCCGTATGGCAAAGTAGATTTTCGAGGTGATCCGGACATGGTTCTTCCACAGGGAGAACAATGGGATGACAGAGGTACTTTATTTTTCACAAGTTTTCAAATTATGTATTTTTTTTTTTTTTATATATATCGTCTCAAAACTGACAGTAAAAATTTTCAAAATGCAGATGTTGGTCCACGGCGGCCAGCCAACCTCCGGCCTTTTGAGAGGAGACATCCAGTTGCACCAGTACCGGCCCCACAGGACGCGGCTGCAGAGTCACTAGCTGAGTTGGAGCAGGATCTAGAGCGTCTGACAGTGGATATACCCGAGACTACCATAGATGATATTCCTATCAGACTTCAGCGCTATGTAGTCGCAGTCCCTGGACTGTTCAGGAGATTTTTGTGTAAGGTAGCCCGTGCAGTGGTGTCGTATAGGGAGCACCACCAGTGATTGGCTAGCCACTTTGTAGACACATGTGACATTTTTGACTTTTTGTACTTATCATTTTGCTGATCATAAGGTGTTTTTCAACCTATGATCGAAGACGATGTATATTTTTTGACACACTCCTATCTATATATATATCACTATTACTGGCTTATCTTGTTTAACATATGTGATGAAATGTTTTTAAATTTACTTGCATGATTATCGTAAATGTCTGTCCAACATTCGAGAAGCAATTGCATCTGCTAATGTATTTAAAGACCTTGGAATATGCTGATATTCAATGTAATCAAATTCACGTTCCAAGAGACGCACTCTCAAAAACAACCTTAATAACACAGGATTTCTAATGGCATATACTCTATTAAGCTGTAATACAACAAGTTCAGAATCTAACCTCACTATCAAACGTCGAATTCCAAATGAAATAGATTCGGATAATAATTCAACCACTGCACTGTATTCTGCAATGTTTTTCATTGTTTGACCGAGGCTTACCCCATGCATAGAAACTAACTCGTCAGAGGGCGAATAGATAACCCAGGCTGCTGAAGAGATATTCCGTGTACTACGACAAGCACCATTAGAAAATCCGATGTATGTTTGGAGAGGCGTCGACATCTGTAATATCAAGAGTAAAACCAAGATAAGCCAGAATAACGACGAAAAACACACTCTTTAAGCTAAGCACACTGACTAAACTAAAAAACACACTAGCTAGAAAGAAAATCTAACCTAACTAAAAATTCTCCATACCCACCATTTAAGCATAATACCTATTTAGGTAAAGTCCATTTTTGGGTTTACCCAAAGAGTCCCCATCAAAATCTACCAGCTCATAAGCCCCTTTTTCTAGATTTCGCTTTACAATGTAGGGTCCATGCCACATAGGAACGAATTTTCCAGCACCTAGCTTATCGTTAGCTTGATCATATAATAGCACTAGGTCTCCCTCTGAAAAACTTCGAGGGGTCACATTTCTATCATACTGAGCTTTCATTCGCTTCGCGTGAGTCTCGATTGCCAATGTATCGTCACGTCGAGTCTCATCTAATTTAGCTAAGTATAATAAACGCTTCTCCTCTTCGGAAGTAGCTGGAAGTAATTCGACAACCATTTGAAGTGATGGGATTTCGCATTCAATGGGTAACATAGCTTCCAAGCCATAAACTAGCTGGAAAGGAGTGAACCTTGTTGAAGTTTTCACTGAGGTTCGGTATGCCCATAGCGCCGAAAATAACATGTTATGCCAATTTGACCGATGAATACCAATGGTTCGTCGGATCATGATAACCAGAACTTTGTTGATAGACTCAACCAAACCGTTGGCTTGCGGATAATAAGGAGTAGAGCTATTGTGGCGCAAACCAAGATGGTTTGTAAGCTCAGTCATCATGATGTTTCAAAAATGGCTCCCATGGTCAGTAATGATTGCTTGTGGGACACCAAACCTAGTTATAATATGATTGAATACGAAAACTGCAGCTGTTTTGCCGCTTGCGTCGAATGTAGGCATCGCCTCGGCCCATTTAGTAAAATAATCAACCGCGAGGATGATATACGCATTCCCCCCGGCCAAGTGAGGGTTACAAGTAATAAAGTCGATACCCCATTTGGCGAATGGACCAATGACAATTATAGGGTTGAGAGGAGCAGGTGGTGCGCGCATCTTGCGATCAAACACTTGACAGTTGTGGCACTTCCGGACTGCAATGATACAATCTTTAAACATAGATGGCCAGAAGTAGCCAGCGCGCAACACCTTCTGAGCTGTGGCATACCCAGACATATGACCGCCACATGCTCCAGAGTGACAATCATTCAAAACCCTCTCAGCCTCTTCGTGAGTTAAACAACGTCGAAAAACTAAGTCTGCCCCCCGACGATAAAGTGTATCTCTAATAATCTTGTACTGCTGGGATTGAAACCGAATTTTTCGACGTTCCGACTTTGGAGCTTCAGGCCGAAAGGTTTGGGTTTGGAGATAGATGATTATATCCCCGTACCACGGATCTAAAGTACTGATAAGAAACAACGATTCGTCCGCAATGGACTCCTCTGCCACAGTCTCTGTGTCAGCACGCGGGAAATCACACATCAATTCCGCAAAAACTAAGGATTTCTTAGACTTGGACTTCTCAAACTCCAAGTCGAACTCTTGCAGGATAACGATCCATTTAGAGTACTTGCCCCCTAGCAGTTGTTTTGTCAAAATATAAATCATAGGGTTGCAATCCGAAATGACTGTAGTTTTACGGAGAAGAATGTAGTGACGAAAACGCTGAACAGCTTGAACGACTGCCAGGGCCAATTTCTCCACATGCGAATATTTTAGCTCAGTGGGATTTAATTTCCTACTAAGATAATATATCACATGTTCCGCTCCGAATTCATCTTCTTGAACTAACACCATTCCAATGGTGGAATGTGAAGCTGCGAGGTATAAGAAGTAGTCCTGGTTGTAGTTGGGAGGATGCAACAACGGTGCATGGGTCAACGCGTGTTTAAGTGCATCAAAAGATTGTTGGGCAATCTCATCCCAAAAGAATTGAGCGTTCTGTTTCAACAACCGTGTAAAACCTTTAGTGACCTCGGCGTAGTTTGGAATGAATCGGCGTAAAAAGTTCGCTTTCCCTTGCAAACTTTGGAGTTGGCGCAAACTCGAAGGAGGAGGCAATTTGATGATAGCTTCAACCTTCGAGGGATCGACGCGAATGTCGGCTTTTGAAACAACAAATCCCAGCAATCGACCCGTCTCTATACAGAAAACACACTTGTGGGGATTCAACCGAATTCGATAATGCCTACACCTCATAAAGATTGCTCGTAAGTGGACAAGGTGGTCAGCTCGATGTAAAGAATGAGTAGGCAAATCATCGAGATACGGTTGCACAATGTGCTTGATGTCATGAAATGCATAAGACATCGCCCGTTGAAAAGTGGCCCCGGCATTCTTAAGCCCAAAAGGTAATTTGCAATAAGCAAATGTCCCCCATGGACAAATGAATGTCGTTTTTGGTTGGTCGGCAGGTAGAATATTGATTTGATTATAGCCTGAAAAACCATCCATAAAGGAAAACATTTCACTTCAGGCACAATCATCAATAATTTGATCGATATAAGGCATAGGATAGTTGTCTTTTGGACAAGCTCGATTTATATCCCTATAGTCGATACAGATTCTTATTGTTCCTTGTTTCTTGTTGACCGGAACAATATTCAATACCCAATCCGTTAACGGTATTGGATAAATGAAACCTGTTTTCAACAAATTTTCGACTTCTGCTTTAATCGCAGCCGCTTTCCGAGGGTGAATCTGACGCAACCGTTGCCGGACGGGTTTAGCATCCGGGTAGGTTTTTATTTCATGAACAACAATGGCAGGGTCGATTCCCGACATTTCCTCGTAAGACCATGCAAACACATCGCCGAATTCTTGGAATAGGGCCTTATAAGTTCGGATTTCATCTTCTGTACATGAGGCACCTATATGAATGTTCTCCTCAATTCCGGGCTTCACTGAAATATCAATGGGAATAGTACGAGAAATATTCCCTAAATTCAACTCTGAATCAGAATGTTTCATTGGATTCTGAGCGTCTTTGACATATTCAGCGGTAAAGATAGATGAAAAATCATTTTCAAAAGCATCATCCTTAGGTAAAAACGAAGATCTGTGATGAAGATCTTCCCATGGTAGATCGTCTACACTTAGGATTTCGTGAAGTTGTTCGTCAGATGACACGACTTCGGGAAACGCTATCCGTTCTAAGGTTGATGTGAAAAGTGACTCTTCACTGACCACATTCATTTAGACGCTTTCGGTTGAACGCGAGTCGGTAAAAGACATGACAGCTTCATAAGCAATTTCATACGGACTCAAAGGCATAGCATCACCGAACGAGTCTATCTCAGATTCAGATGGGACGATCCAAGGATCATCATAAATAATGTTTTCTGATGTAATCATATGAATTAATGCAAATGGAGGGTCTGCGTTGATTGGAGGGAAAGGAAAAGTTCCCAGTAAACCGGAATCTTTAACTAAACCTACGCCAACGTCCCTATAAGGGATTGTCGTCTTACCGACATTCTGGATACTCTCTGAAGAGGCTGGGTCAGATGAAAAGTATGACAACTGATCAATGGTCACGATCTTACCGTTATATGGAAACTTAATCACTTTGAAGACCGATGAAACGACTGCTGTCATAGCATATGACCAACTTCGACCCAAAAGAAGGTTGTAGTCTAGAGGGGCATCAACCACTTCCACATCCAGACTAACGGTTTTTCCTTCTACCCCTATAGGTAATTCCTGTAGAATACCAAATGGACAGAACCCACGGCCATCAAAGGCCTTAAGGATGGTCGGGGATTGGTTCAACGAAGGAGAACCAAGCGATCTCCAACATTGAATCGACATAATACACGTCGAAGCTCCCTCATCAATCACAGTCCGATGAATAGGCCTGTTTTTGACTATCACTGGAATTTGGAAAGCCATTTGATGGGGTAGACACGGTGTACTATTTTCTAGATCGAAGATTATCAGGTTCGGGTCCTGAATATCAATAGCTCCGATAGCCGACAAAAGTAATTTTCGCTATGCTGGGCATGATTGCAGCACTTCTAAAGCTGACATTGCTGAGGGTGAAACAGCTAAGTCCTCAACGATGTTGTAATTCTGGGCCGCTCTCGCATGTGGATTGAAAGCAGACCTTCGAAGTACACCCTTGGCGGGCGGTTTGATTACTAAGTCTGGGTTAGGTTTTTCGATCTGTAGTGGATCGGAACCAGGAGCTGAGGTTGATGGAATAGAATGAGAAGATTCTGCTTCCTTACCATCAACAGGAGCCTTACTACCATAATATTGCGAGCGAGTCGCAATCCTCACATGAGACATCATCAAAATGGGTTCTTCACTGGCAGTCGAGGAAGAACCTATCATCTTGCTTTCCTGCTTTGGAAATGGATCTTTTAACACAGCAGGAGTAGGAGAACCTTTAACTATTTTCACAACCTCGGCCCGATGAGGGCAATCTCGCGTAAAATGATCCTCTTCACAAATAAGACAAGGATATCGAGGTTTGCGCTTTTTGTCATTGGTTTCCGACTTTTCTGTTTTCTCCTTCGGAGCCTTGTCTGCTTTAGCCTTCTTCTTTCCTTTCTTCTTCCCACCATTTTTTGATTTGGCCGTAGATGACTCTACAGCATGAATATCGGCTGAAAGTTCAGGAGAAGACTCTCCTATCGGGGAATCAGGCAAAGTGATAATAGGAGTAGTTGAAGCCTTGGAAGACTTCTTCTTGCTCTTTGTATTCACGATACCAATCATACCATCAGCGGCATGAGATCCCGAAGTAGCAGCAATGATTTGATTCGACTTTGGAAGATCTGGAATCTTCTCGTGTAACGTACCCGACTGAGTGTAAACTAAGTCAAGGTATTGCGCCTGAGCAATGACTTGCTCCTCAGTAACTACTCCGGCCTTAGCTACATCTTCAGTAATTTTCGGTAATAATGATTTAACAAACCATTTAGCTAAGATTTGGTCTGGGATAAAAACTTTCACTAGCCTTCTTCGACGTCTCCACTCATGAATGTGATCCGTAATATACGTGGACGTTGATTGTTTTAGTGAAGTTAATAACTCCGTGCCATTATCGTATCTGACTGGCAACTGAAAGTGAGTTAAGAACGAGGTAGCTAACTGGCTGAAATTGTAAAAAGAGGCCCGTGGTAACTCAATGTACCACTTGGCCGCGAGACCAATGAGCGTACGCTGGAAAAGACGTAAACGGATCGAATCATCCGAGATAGAATTTGAAGCACACCAGAGGTGGTAAGTCATCACATGATTGGACAGATCCTCTCCTGATTACCTTCGAAATTGGGTATATCGCTGGGCAACTTATTTGGCATTGGCGGCCAGAACGAAAGATATTGAATTGGATCGTTCGTTAGGCGCGTCAAGTCTGGTAAATCCAAAGTTGCGATAAACGGTAACTGCCGGTTAGGATCTCTAAAACTCTGGGTCACAAGACCAGTCCCAGGAGGAGGATATCCAGGATAACTACGAATAGGAGTCGCATTAGGGATATTATATCCTCCTGGAAAACCAGGATTAACCGGACCGTACTGGGGTTGTTGAGGTTGTTGATAAGTGTACCCAGGATACGGTTGATACTGGTAAACTCTCTATTGGACAGCTTGCCCAGGTTGGTACTGTCCCTGGTACGGTGGTTGAACAAATTGAGGTTGAGTAGTGACAACCGTACTTATACCAGGCTGACCTGTAGGCATCTGGACTGTGGTTTGAATCGTAGATCCGGACAACGGTAAAGATGTCTGAGGAGTGGTGACAGAGACAGTAGAAACCAGAGTTGTCGATACTCCAGAAGTAAGTGTGGCAGATGTAGCGGTAGTTGCAGCAACCATTTGAGATGGAGTACTAGGTGCAATTGGCGGCTGAGTAACTACCGAAGTTACAGAAGTTTGAACATTTGACTGGACAGGTTGCGGTTGCTGGGGTGGACCAGAAACTACGGGTTGTCCAGCTTGAGGTACCAACTGTAAACTTGGCTGCAACACCTGTTGACCTTGTGATGGATCCCACACTAACATTCCGGGGTATTGACCCGTAACAGGTTGAGGATACTGAGATCCATAACCGGATTGAGGATAGGATTGATAATTATAAGGTGCAGTTCCCATACCTTGAACATATGATTGACCTTGAGGTGGTTGATAACCTTGACTTGAGTATTGACCTTGAGGTTGATAACCTTGAGGTAAATACGGATACTGGGGTTGACCTTGACCTTGAGGTTGATACCCTTGAGGTTGATACCCTTGGGGTTGATACCCTTGAGGTTGCCATCCTTGAGGTTGCCATCCTTGAGGTTGATATTGATACTGAGGTTGACCCTGGGGTACATATTGAGGCTGGGGTTGACCTTGAGGCATGTATTGCACCATAGGTACATATTGACCTTGAGGTTGCCCCCCAAGCGTTAACTGAGGTTGCCCCCCAGGCGGTAATTGTCCACCTTGAGGTTGGGACACGGGAACTGAACCTGACATCATGTAAATGTCACCTACACCCAATGGTACATTACCACTGTTTCCAACTAATAACCCATGATCAATGGGTTGAGGAGATGCCCCTGCAAAGGTACCAGAAAGTGATTGATACCCAGTGGGAACAGAAGGACCGCCATGTAAGAAAGATTCAGGACTTTGAGTAAACACGGACGACGGACCAGGCATATTGACAGGAGTATAAATACCTCCAGGTGGAAAAGGAGTACGAGGTGTAGAAAAACCTACCCCTGAGTTGTCTAACAAATTGGTTAACGAAAGGTACCAAGTAGTACTCCTACGAGGACTGTAAAAGATAGATTCACGCTCCCTGAGTTCAATAGTAAGTTGATCTTCAAGGTTAGAGACGCATATTTCTTCCTCTGGAGCAAGTTCTTCAATAGCAATCAGACCAGTAGGAAGATTTTCGGTAATAACTCGTTCTACTCTTGGTGAATCTGGAACACTAGAAGTCGGAGTAACAGGTTCAGATATTTCCGGTTCTTCGCCTGTATCACTAGCAGACGAAGAACTACCAACAAGCTCAGAAACTGTAACAGCTTCGGGATTATAACCTGTCTCTAGGCCTTGGTAATCTGAATGGACTACCAAGGAAGATTCTCCTTCTTCACGTGAACCTACTCTACTGCCACTAGGAGGAGTTACAAGGACCTTCAAACCCTCTAGATTACTGGGGTCGTCTCGAGGAGGTGATCCCCTAAGTCTATGGGATCTTCTCAATAATTTGGCCACAGAAACAACTTCAGGAGACTGGCCCCGAAGTCTACGGGACTGTCTCGGTAATTCCGCCACAGTTAAAAATTTTTAACTACTACACACGAAAACAAAGTAAAATTTCAAATCAAATCCACCTAAAGTCTCTAAAGAACCAAGCAAATTTGAATCACACGCCTAAAGAATCTAGGGCGTCAAACCAAGCACAAACAGTAGCCTTTCAGACCGAAAGAGCTAGTTGGTGATGAAGCTCAACATCGCCGGATTCAGTACAGAAGTGGCGGGTGGAACAGTTACCCCGACAACCTGCTTAATGATTAGACCGGCACAAGTTCCTCCACTTTAACCGTCTCGAGTGAAGTGAACCCCTCGGAAAATCCAAGTGAGTCTAGCCGATGTCTGCTCCAGGTACAATGGGATCTTTCCTCCACCGTCACCTCGGTAGAATCCTAAAGATAATGGTCACTAAGGTTACCAACTGCAACAAATGCACCTGGGGGAACAGTCTACACTCCGACAGCACGCAAGGGCAGAGTATCAAGCTCAATCCCCTTGCCGGCTCCTTGACAATAATCCAAGGTTTACCGACAAGTGACCCCTCGCTCCTCGACAATGGTTAATCCGAGGTTTACTGTTTGTAATACGTGCGTGTCTGGCGTCGTTCCCAACGAGGGGGAATTGATCCCCTCACTGTTTCGGACACGAGCTCGTGCTTCTCCTTTAAGAGGAGCTTTCCCATAGTACAAATGAGACAATTGGATTTATTCTATCACAAGATAAGCTACTTGTTTGGTTTTGTTGTCTTGGAGAGTTAATTACTCACCTACTCCAAGACACTAGCCTGATCTAAATTGGTGTTTCAGAGCCCTAGTAAATAAAAGTTACTACGTTGTTTTTACTTTAAGCGTTAATTTTATGGTTTTTCTTAAAGACAAAAGGTAGCGGAAGTGAAACCAATGGTGTGTAGACTCGACTCACACCACTACAAAGATGCACCTAAGATGATTTATGCTACTTTCCTTTTTTCAATGAAATTCTTAACTAAGAGAGTTGAGAGATGCAAATTTTATAGAAAACAACTTTCTTAGGAAAGACAATCAAAGAAACAATTCTCTTTTTCTTTTCAAGCATACAAACATAACCACTCCTTACATGCATGAAAAACTCTTTTTCTTTCAAAACTCTTCAAAGCTACTTGAAACAAAACTTTTCAAAGGAGATGTTTTTGTATTTTATCTTTTTTAATAAAGCATATAAATCTATTTTAACGAAAACCAATCTTAAAAACTATAAAATCTATGAAAACTTGACTCATAAGCAAGCCAAAAAGAAATTTACTCTAAGCAAACCTAACGAGGCAAAAGCCTACAAAGATGATTCTAAGATGTTTTATTTGACCAAAATCAAGTCAAGGACCAGCCAATGCAGAATCAAAAGACTAGCCAAAACAAAATTCAAATCTTTTTGTTCTTTTTGTAAAATGGAATTCAATACTCAATCAACAAGCACTTCAAAATTTGCCAAAGAAACAACTCAAAGGTAAGTTGCTCTCACTGGTAGACTTTATGACAGGTTTGACTTCTAAGAAGGCTGACAAAACCAGAGAGATCTAAGGCTTGACAACTTCTACCGTCAAAGTCACTACAAGACCTACTCAAAAATCAAACCCTAGGGCTTAAACTTCTATGAAATCCACTAAAACACTCAATGCTATCGAAACAAGTTCAGGTGAAGATCTTTGACAAGAGACTAATGGATCTGGGCAGTAAAAACTAAGAAAAAGAAAAATCTAAGAGAAACAATGCAAAAAATGGAATTTTCTTAAATTTTAGCAAGGGACGCAGGCAATCGGTTAAACTAGGTGCGGGCCCGCTATGTGCACACAGCGACAGTGCGTGCAGGGACGCACTGTGCAACACTCAGAGGGTGCGTCCTACTGAAAAATTCAAGAAAAACTAAATTGAATCTAACCCTAAGCTAACCCACCCAAAAACAAAGTCAGAGAGCCAAAAACCAGAAAATAAATGACTTTTCTCAAAGCAAAGTTACATACAAAGGAAAAGACTATCACATCAATGGAGTCCCCAGCGGAGTCGCCAATTTGTCAGGCGGAAAGAGTCGATTGTGCGGACACAACCAACCTCCCTAGGAGCCTAAGACTCTCTAGTGACAAACAAGACAAACAAGAGCAATCCTTCTCTAAACATGCATTTACTATATGGGAAATCAAGTGTTTAGATCCTACCTATAGTCCAGCGCTGTTGTAGCAGTCCAGCTCCGCTGATCCGGATGAGCTCCTCCTTCACTTTGAAACTTGCATCCACTAACAATCAAACGATTAAATAGAACTTGATAATCTCATAGAATAAAACATATTTAACACATAGACCAAGGAGTACATGAAACAACTCATAAATAACAAGTTATTGAGAAGAATGGACTCATTTGCATTAATAGGTAACAAAAGGAACAAATACAACCTGAGCCTTGGTGTTGTGCAAGTCCCTCCCAGGGTCCATCAAGAGTTCTCCTTTACTTTGACAAAGCTCACCCACTTCCAAATAGAACAAGCAAAGATGACAATATCTCCTCACAAGCTTCTAAATGGGAGTCCTAATTCCTGCAGCATTTACCCTTAGAAATGTATAGCTTCCAACCTCTCCTCCTTCTGGCCCAATGCCTGTATTTATAGTGCTCAAGAGGAAGTTAATCAGGTCCACCATCAATGGGATAATCCCCTCTTTGGATGGGATAGCTCCCTTATTAATGGGATAAGTTCCTCTTTGGTAGGGGTACATGAACCATCTGGAGGCGCTCAATACACATCGAACAACCTTCTAGAATGCTTTAGAAATGACCACAAGTAACTTTTTAAAGATGAAACTTGCGCATTCTGACCTTTACAGGGGGACGCACCTGCCCCTTTACATACAGAGCGTCCAAAGACGCAGTTTTTGTGAACATTGGATGCATACCCGCAGGTAAGGTTGAGAGAACCTGCGTTCCCAGAGATAAATACATTTACAAAGACTTTCTCTCTTTTTGGAGTTTGACATGGAGAGCAGAGGCATAAGACTTGCCTAAGAGGATAGCATGACTGTTGATAGAGGCATACTAACTCTAAATAGTCATGGTGACATTTTTTAGTGTAACACTTAGACACATGAGCACATGAGTCTGTATTACCTCCAATTAATAATTATTTAACTAAGGTCACTCATAGGTTGATTATCAGATCAAGTGGTATCAAAGCTTTAGGATATAGGGTTAGACAAGCTTGTGTTGGTTTAGCTATTGAATGTTCACTAGATAAAAGCTCAAATTAGGAGAAGGAGAGTTGGTCGAAACTAATCCCAAGAATGGAAGAGTCTATCCTCGAAAGACAATGTCGGAGGAAGGTTCAATGGGGCCAAACCCTCAATTCATAGAAAGTTTCCTAGTTATAAAATCTATGGTAGAAGAAATGTGTAGGCACTTTAGAAAGCATAAGGATGAAGATTTATTAGGTTCTAAATAGGACAAAGAAGAAGATGAGTCTCATTCCCATTACCACTCAAAATGAAAAGAGAAAGAGGAAAACCTTCTCACACCTCCTAATAGCCCTGTGCATAGTAAGAAAACATCTTTGATCATGCTAGATGTTAAATTTGACTTGCCTATATATGATGGAGAGCTAAATGCTGAAAAGTTGGACAATTGGATTAGACAAATTGATGTGTATTGCAGAATACAGAACATCGATTCAGACAAGAGAAAAATTCAGTTGTAAAGCCTACACCTAGGAGGCACTCCCTTGGTTTGGTGGGAAGGCAAAACCCAAGATGACATGAAAAGACATGGTAAGACTATCTCTGTCTGGAGTGACTTTGTTTCGGCAATCAAGAAGCAGTTCTATCCATTGGCCTACATGCAACAAGCCATGATGATTTGGAAAACTCTTCAGCAGTTGAAAGGGAAAAGTGTGCAAGGGTACACTCAAGAATTTAGAAAGAAAGCATTGATTCTAGGGATCTCATTAGACTCACCACAAACTCTTTTGAAGTACATTAGTGGTCTACACAACTACATGAGGCATACCATCCTCATGTTTAATCCCACTAGTATAGATGAGGTATATGTAGAAGCTACTCA
This sequence comes from Pinus tabuliformis, assembly GCA_031772625.1. Taxonomy (NCBI): domain Eukaryota; kingdom Viridiplantae; phylum Streptophyta; class Pinopsida; order Pinales; family Pinaceae; genus Pinus; species Pinus tabuliformis. The sequence continues at coordinate 982,349,265 of CM062806.1, read as the reverse complement.
TCTAGAAGCTAGAGGAAATAATGGAAATACAAAAGTTGGGGGATCATCCCAACCCACTGAAAGCAAGAGTAAGGAGAAAAGAAAGAAAAATTGGAAAGAAAGGAAAGCTAACACTGCACAGAAAGACAAAGCTTCATGCACTCACCATAAAAAGGATGGGCATGATGATGAGCACTGTTGGATTCTGCATCCAGAGCTGAGACCTAAGAAGTCCGAGGGAAAAAAGAAGAAGACTGCAATAGCTATTCAGAAAGATTTGGGGTTAGACTTTGGAGATGAAACAATCATTGCAGCCACAGGTATAAAACGTAAGAATTCTGAAGCATCTACTAGTAATTCTGCTTAAACTATTATTGATGAAGAATATGAGAGAAGAAGACATGAGATTTTCCATATTCGAGTTATTTCCAAACACCAAAATATTGATACCTTGTTTTATAATGGCTTACAAGTAAATTTGATTTCTGAAGCAATTGTAAAGGAATTGGGATTAGCAACTACACCTCACAAGAAACCATACCCATTAGGATGGTTGAATGATAAATCATAATTACAAGTGACTAGGCAGTGCAAACTCAAGTTTTATTTTGGGTTAGAATTTGTAGATGAGGTTGAGTGAGACATAATTCCTTTGGATATATGTGGAATTGTTTTAGGAAGTCCTTACTTGTATGATAGAAAAGTTATTTTCTATAGAGCTGAGAACAAGTATCTACTTGTTAAAGATGGAATCAAATACTTTGTAAGAGCTCTCAAGCTCAAGAATAATTATACTCTCATAAACTTAGGGCAGATGAAAAGAATGATAAATTTATGCAAACAATTCTTACTAATGGTTGTAAAAGAAAAGAAAAATGAGCAAACCAATGTATTTGAGGGCTATAATGCTAAGCAACAAGCTTATATAGAAAATATTGTTTCAGAGTATCATGTCCTATTTTAGGAACCTAAAGGTCTGCCACCCAAAAAGGAAATAGTACATGATATTATTTTGCAGCAGGATGTTCCATTGCATAACATTGGAATGTACAGGTTGTCTACTTTAGAGAATGTTGAAATCAAGAAGTAGGTGCAGGAGTTGCTCGAGAAGGGGTTAATCAGGCTTAGCACATCACCATGTGGTTCACCAATCGTTTTGGTGATAAATAAAGATGGCTCGTAGAGAATGTGCATTAACTACCAAGCACTAAATAAGATAACAATAAAAAATCGTTATCCCCTTCCTCACATAGATGATCTTTTAGATGAATTAAAGGAAGTTGTTTATTTCACCAAGCTAGATTTTCAGAGTGGATACCATCAAGTCAGAGTTGCGGAGCAAGATGCATGGAAGACTACTTTCGAAACAAAGCAGGGATTGTATGGGTGGTTGGTTATGCCTTTTGGCTTGACCAATGCCCTTGCTACTTTCATGAGATCAATGAATGATGTACTCAGACCTTTTCATGATGATTTTGTTATTGTATATCTAGATGACATTCTGATTTTTAGTAAAACATGGGAGGAACGCTTAAAACATGTTAAGAAGACATTATATTTTTTGAAAAGAGAAAAGCTTTATGTTAAAATCTCAAAATGTGAATTTGGAAAAACACCTCTAAATTATTTGGGTCATATAGTAGAGGGCGGTGAATTGAAAATAGATCCCTGTAAAGTGGCAATCACTATAAACTTGCCTAAACCCAAGTCTGCTACAAAAGTGAGAAGCTTCTTAGGAGCAACACAAAATTGGAGGAAGTTCATCTCTAACTTTTCCTCAAATGCAACTCCCTTACATGCTTTGGCAGGATTGAACAAGGTGTTTCAGTGGGGAGGCAAACATCAGAAAGCCTTGGACACCTTGAAAGAAAAGATTAGTACAACACCTGCACTAGCACTGCCTGATCTACAAAGACCATTTGAGATCCAAACAGATGCCAGTGACTATGCCATGGGAGCAGTGTTGACACAGCATGGTAAACCCATATGTTATCATTATGAGACTTTTAATTCTACAATAGTTAACTATCCTACATATGATAAAGAATTGTGTGCATTAGTTTAGAGTGTGAAAAAGTGGAAACATTATTTAATGGGAAAAGAGACAACAATACATACTGATCATCAACCACTTCAATATCTACACTCCCAAACTAAGTTGCAGCAATCAAGACACTATAGATGGATGGATCTTATACAACATTTTCATTTAATCATTAGATATAAAAAGGGCATACATAAAAAATTTTCAGACATGTTGTCTAGACCCATTATAAATGCATCTACTATACTTAAGCATAATTCTGTACTACATGAAAGCTACATTGAACAATATGCTCAAGATATATTATTTAAAGATGTATATGCAACTTTGAGTCGAGGAAAAAGGGTAGAAGAATTGGATTATCATGTAAAGGACCGACTCTTATATCACTGTGGGAAACTTCGCATTCCACAAACTGAGAGAGTAAAGATAGTTAGAGAAGCACACACTTATATGATATCAGGTCACTTTGGGGTAAGTAAAATAGTTGCACAGCTGCAAAGATTTTGTTATTGGCCGAAAATGAGTGAGACAATTTCTAGATATGTAAGAGGGTGTACTATGTGTGCCAAAAGCAAGCCCAACAATAGAAAACTAGGCTTGTACACTCCATTACTAGTTCCTTCTCACCCTTGGGAAAGTGTTTCCATGGATTTTGTTGGGGGACTGCCTAAGTCTAGAAAAGGTCATGATTATCTATATGTGGTTGTGGACAAGTTCAACAAAATGTGTATTTTGATACCTTGTAATAAATAGATTACAGCTGAACAAACTGCAAAACTATTCTTTGAACATGTATGGGTTCATTTTGGATTACCCACTTCTATTGTATCTGATCGAGACACCCGATTTGTGCGGAAGTTTTGGTCAAGTCTGTGGGAGTTGATGGATACCCAACTAAAGAAAAACACAGCTTTTCATCCACAAACTGATGGCTAGACAGAAGTAGTTAACAGGATAGTGATCCAACTACTCAAAGGATATTGCAGCAAACATCCTAAGCTTTGGGATGAACACTTGTGTTATGTGCAGCATGCTTACAACAGAGCAAAACATTCTTCTACACAAATATCTCCTTTTGAAACCTATTTTGGTTTCACACCTAGGTCTCTTTTGGATTTTGTCTTTGGTAAAGATACCACCGTTGATGGACACAGTGATATGGACAAGGCAACTAAGTTCATTGAACAAATCCAGAAGATCCACCAGACAGTGCAGGAATAGCTAGAACGGAGCCACGCCAAATACAAGGCAAGGCATGACAAGCATCAGATGGAGCATAGTTTTCAAGTTGGAGACTAGTTCTGGCTATATATCAGCAAGGATAGGATGCAAGGTGAAGGTAAAAGGCTAAAGCTTATCAAGTATGGACCTTTAGGGATACTTGAGAAGATTGGTGAAAACGCTTTTCACCTTGATCTACCAGCTTACATGCACATCTACTCATTCATAAATGCAGATTTCTTGAGATTGTTTGAATCTTCTGTAATTGAGGATCCTGAAGAGCAGAGTCAATTGCCTTCTATTCATGACCTGCTACTTGAATATCTTAATGAATTGCAAGAAGACACAGTGCTGGACAGGAAGGTGAAGACGATGCGTAGAGGAGATGTTGAGTACCTTAGAATTGGAATCAAAGGTTCGAAGCCGAGCAATTCAAAGTGGATTCATATTGGGCAAGTGAGACAACAGTACCCTCACTTAGTCAATGCTTGAAATAAAACTAGCTTTTGGTGGTCCAAACGATTTTCAGTGGGAAGGCCATGATCCGAATTGGATCCATAAATAATGATTAATAGAGCCATGGTTGTACCAAGTGAGGATAGACTTCAAAGAATTTAAAACAGCAGTAAAAAACAACTCTAAACCAGTGGAAGTGGCAGCCAGTGTGGAACAACGAGGACCTCGGTCAAAGCGCGGTGACCGAGGCCCATGGAGACTGCGCAGGATGTGAAATTAGTGCCTGGGAGGCCCGGATCGGGAAATAGAGGGAGTTTTTGATGTGCTATAATCGTGCATCACTAGGTGAAAACCCTTAAAATGGAGAAGCCCTGAGCACTCGATCACGTGGGAGTTGGGAAAACTGTGGGACAAAAGGCTAAGTGCTAAAGGTTGGACCCGCTCCAAAATTGGTGGTATTGATTGGGGGCATCCATGGGCGGTAAGAAGTTTTGATGAAAAGGGAGTGATTCCACTCAGTGCCCAATGCGTGGAAAGAAAAGGAGATAGAAAACTACCACTCATTGTACACTAATGGTCGAGCCAGTCAACTGCGCGGGACGAGCGAATGGTGTCGGTCTGGGGGCTCTAGATCTAACGGCTGAGATTGCGCCCCATGGAGAAGATGGAATTGATGGAGGGTTAAGCTGCAATTTAGAAGAACTTTAGGTCAGCTTTGACTGGCAAGGTGACGAAAGACTCATTCCATGACGTAATCAAATAATTGAAACGACGAAGTAGGATGGCACAGTTTGCAGGAGGACAAGTGGCCGTCCCTATGAGTCTGATGATGATGCCAAGACAGGGAACTCCAAGCACAGTTGTAGAAAGTGATCCGATGGTGTTGGAAAAGGAATCGAACTTCCATGATCCTGAATGGCTTTAAATTCATGTGCAGACCAGAGAAAGGTCAAGAGTCGGGAATCGAAAGATGGAACACTGAAGACAGAAGACAGAGAAGAGAAGAACCAGTAAGTCAAAAAGCAGAAAGAGGAAAAAGGACTAAGATAACCAAAGGTAGCATCGAGCACTAGAGAGCTTGAGAGACTTAAGCCATCCTTGAGAGGAGCTGTCAAACCAAAGAGGTCAAAGAGATGTAAAAGAAAAGAATCTGTGCACTCTAGTGGTTTAGGGAATCCAAGAACCCCCTTGCCAAGCCAATCTATTTAAGGAGACTCGTATTGAGCTCCTTCATTGTAATTCTCTACTTCAAGACACAATAAAAATAAGGCAACCACTGAATCTGGACTAGAGATGTAGCCCTAGAGGATAGGGTGAAATCCTTATTAATCTCTTGTGTTCTTGTATTTGCTTACTGTATTTCTCTGTTGTTTTCCATTTTCAAGTGTCTATGTATTTGCATTCTAATCAATCCATTGATTAAATAACTTAGACACACCAGCACATGAGTCTGCAATACCTCCAATTAATACTTCTTTAACTGAGGTCACTCATAGGGTGATTATCAGATCACATAGGTTATTGATTTTGTCTCTTTGTAAAATCATATTAAATCCTAGAATCTTCCATGATGGTTTCCTCCTCATAAAAGCCTTGGATTAGATCTTTGGGACAAGGTCTTACCTTAGGGACTGAAATTTGAGAAACTTTGAATGTTTTCACTATGACAAGCTTGAATTCTAATTGTGAAGAGAATAAAATATTTAGTTATTCCCTATGATCTGAAGCTTGGGATCCTTTAAGATGATATCTTGCAGTACTTCTAGCTTATTCCAATATTTTGTGCACTATAGATGGTTATATATCTGGACTAACCCGTTACTTTATTTTTAGTTAGTCTCACTAAAATTGAAAATTCCAATTTGAAATGTATAGTCTACAATTATAACTCCCTTTCATCTTCCCACTCACCATTATTGATGGGGAGAATTGTCTCGATTAGTGTTAGGAGGTATGCATAGAGTATTTTTTCAGAATGGTGGCATGAGGAAGAGTTATCCAACACAATGTGGATAGAGGAGGTACAATCAACTACAGATTTGGCCATGGTGAAGACGAAAAAGGTTGTGACGTTCATTCTGATGGTTAACATGTACAATGACAATTGTTCTTCACTAAGTAAGAGCATATTAGACTTGTAATAACCCTAGTTCTCTTGCACGTGCATTCTAGCTTAGTGTGGTAATGTGATCATTTTATGTTACAAAAGTTAGTAAACATGTTATTTCACTTATGACTACAAGGTTTGTATGAAAAGTGGGTAATTGATAATAAATATAATAGAATTATATTTATTTATATAGTTAAAATAATATTCCTTTCATTAAGAAGAGTAAGAAAATGTTGGGCGATAGGGGAAATCACGTTCTCTAGGGTTTTGATTTTGAGCAGCGTTTGGAGGTGCAATGCTGCTTAGTAAGCCTCGAGTTTACTCTTGGGTACATGGAATCAGGCATAGGTATAACATGGTTTGGGGGCACCATTCATTCATATGCATTTAGAATATTGGACGATTTTATTTTCTCTATTCTATGTTTGTTACCTAGAGGGAAGTAGGGGCTTTGTGGTTACGTTTTGCCTACAGGGTCTGTCAATCTCTGATGAGTGGCTACTAGAAAGAGAAATATAGTCATTTCTAGAAGGTATATATGCCTCACTTGCATCATGATGATTGAGGTGGTTTATACAAAATTCTCATGGGATGTTGTATTGTCCAATGGTTGTGGGGTTTGTTGTATATGGAATGCAGGAATACATAAAACAATAGTCCTATTATGTATATCCTTCTATGAGTGTATGATGATAGTTTTGAATCATTTAGGGCTAACCGTAATCAATGGTGAAACCTAACTAACTAAAAATTTCGGAGAACTTTTGAGTGCTCAGAGACTTTGTCAATGTATTCGCAATATTATTCGAAGTGTCCACCTTTACCAACAACATCTTTTTGTCCACAACCATATCCCTTAGAAAGTGATACTGAACATCAATGTGTTTTCTCTTTGAATTATAAGTAGGGCTCTTTCCAAGAAAATTACACATTGGTTGTCAGAGTTTATCCTTATAGTTTGCTTTACTAATCCCATACTTGAACACAACCTCTGCAACCAAACTTCTTCCTTTCTTGCATGAGTGTCTGTCATGTATTCTACCTTTGTAGTTGAAAGTGCCACTACAGACTACCTCTTACTCATCTAATTGAATGCACCTACAAATAGGTTAAACACATACCCACTTGTATATCTTCTTTGATCCATATTTCCAGCCCAATCTTCATCAACAAAGCCACAGATGTCCAAAATTTTTTCGAATCCAAATCTTCCTTTGTAACAAAGACCATAATCACTAGTGCCATGCAAATACCTAAAAACTTGCTTAACTATTGTCCAATGCTCCTTCACTAGTTTTAACATAAACCTGCTCAATACTCCCACTGCATGTGAAATGTCTAGTTTAGTACATACTATTTCATACATTAAGCTACAAATTGCGATTGTGTATGGAACACGGGACATGTCCTCTTTCTCTTCTAGTGTCTTGGGACATTGTTCAGCAGATAACTTTACACCTACAGGAATAAGAACCTTCACGAGTTTACTATCCTCCATATTAAACCTCTACAGTGTTTCTCGACATAATTTCTCCAATTTAACCATAACTTCCTCTTTTACTAATCTCATTTAATTTCCATGCCCAAAATATAGTTTGCAACACCAAGATATTTAATGTCAAATTTGGAGGACAATTGGATCTTAAATTCCTGGAAATTTTCTTTGTTATTTCCAATCAACAACATATCATCAACATACAAGACTAAATAGATAACAAATTTTCAAAGTAGTTTAAATTACATACAGTGATCCAATTCTTTTCTGGTGAATCATGTCCCCATATAAATGTATCAAATTTCTAATACCACATCCTTGGTGATGGTTCTAACCCATAAATAGACATTTTTATCTGACATACCAGTTCTTTCTTTGCCTTCACCAGAAAGCCTTCATGCTTCTTCATGCCAATATATTCTTCCATGTCCCCATGAAGAAATTTTTTCTTCACATCCATCTATTCTACCTCAAAATCAAAAGTAGCAACAACATATAAATGTAATATAATAGAAAAATCCTTGGTTACATGAACAAAAATATCACCAAAATCAAATCCCGACACATAATAATAACCTTTTGATGCCAATTGAGCTTTTTATTTCTCCACCTTGCCTTCTGCATTCATCTTCTTCTTAAATACCCATTTTCTTCCAATGGTTTCCTTCTAGCTAGAAACTCCATTGGATCCCAAGCCTCCTCTTTGTCGAAATATTCCATTTCATTAACCTCTAGAGTTTTCCGTCCTCTGAATCTACTGCCCACCTCACAACTCTCAGATCTTCATCACTAATATATAAAGAAAATTTTGAATAAAAAGCAATTGGACTATACTTTTCTCACTACCCTCTTTCTCAAATTGATCTTCTCACATCTGGAGTTTGTGGCTCTTCATCTTTTGATTCCTCTTCTACTATAGAGTTTGATTCTTCCTCCTTTAGCTCAAACTCTATCTTCTTAGGTTCCTTTTGTAGGACTTCATGGTATTCCTTGATAAGTCATCTGTAAATGACACATAGTACACAAACTTACCCAATTACGAAACTGACATATACCTAAACAAATCATTTTCGACAACCTCTACTATCTCTTTCTGCCTCTTAGAAATAGAGGGGAAACTCACCTAATTCTGCTTCCCATATACACAATTTTCACAGAAATTGAAATTCAAAGAGAAATTAGACATACCTTCTACCATACCATTACAATGAAGTATTCAAAGGCCCTTCTCTCTAATATGTCCAAGCCTTTGATGCCATAGCATGGCCTTTTCCCTAGAGGCCAGTAGATGTTCTGCTCCACTTTCACGAACCATAGAACTATTGCACCTATAAATAATCATGCTACCTAGAATCTTGTATACAGTTTCAATCTAAACTACTCACATCAAAAAATGCATTATCTGATCATGGAATGTGAATAAATGGGATAAAATTAAATGATCCTTGTTATAATATAACTCTTATAAATTGATGATGTAATGAAGGATCTATCACATCATAAATTTTTTTTAAACTGAGACACCACTAGTTTTGAGTCCAAGTTCACTAGTACTGATTCAATACCATAAGATATTGCCTTAGAAAGTAAATTGATAATGAAATTGTATTTAGTTATATTATTAGAATTAAGAGAAATACATCTGCCTCTTGTAGCAAACAACTGACTAAATGGATAATGAATTACCCATACTGGGAAAGCTTGATTCCTAGTGTGCCTACTCGCACCATCTACAAATCCAAAATAGACCAAATCACCCATCAATACCTACCAATGAAAATTGAAAACACCATCATCACCACGATACTCATGGAGAGAAACCAAAACTATATCCAATATTTGAGAAACAAAGGAAATGCTCAGGCAGGATCCTAAGCATAATACGTTTTGAGAAAAATCCCATTTCTAGGATCTAACAACACATTCTATTTGAAATAAACTAACTCATAGGCATGCTTCTTTGAGACTAGTTTGATAATGAAATGATTGTATCACATAGGTTTCAACTTTCTTGCCCCCAAGGTGTCTTTATCTTGTTCACAAACAAAGACAAGATTACCCTCAGAAAAAACCCTCGGTAAAATGGACTTAGCATATTGAGCTTTAATTCTTTTCTTATTATCCTCGTTCATTGTGGAAACATCTCTATGTTTCTCATTAATATTTTTTTTTGGTGGTTCATGGGCACTTTCAGTCACTGGGTGGCCACTACGTCCATGGAAATATCTGAGCTTGATTAAGGGTTTCAACCCCCGTGGCCAATAGCTAGGCCTAACTGCAAGGGCTTCAAGGAGAATTGACCCTGTGACCTCCCAAATGGTGAGGCACTTATTTTACCAGTTGAGCTAACCCTTGGGGCTTGGAAACTTCTCTATGTTGCTCATTAAGGTATTGGAAGTGAAGAAGGAATTCTTCTAAACTTGAGGTGTCCAAAAGAAGTTTGATTGCCAACTTAAGTGAAGGAATCTCACATTCTAGGTGAAATATTGATTCCAAACCATAGACTAAATAAAAGGGACTGAACCATGTGGAAGTCGTGACAAACATTCAATATGCTCATAACGTAGGATAAATAATGATGTGGGAGTTGGAATTTTCTTGATTAATAATCCTTTGCAGGGTGGTTGTGAGGGATTGATTAATTGATTCAACTTTTCCATTAGCTTGAGGATAATAAGGAGATGAATTCTCTTTCCAAAATCCCAATTTAAAATCCAAATCAGACATCACTTTATTCTGAAAGTGACTACCATGGTCAGTGAAAATATCTTTAGGGGTACCGAACCTCGAGGTAACTTCATTAGGAAAAGTGTTCCTGTCTCACCATCATTATTGAGAGTGGGAATATCTTGAACCCACTTTGTCATTAGTCTACTACTACGATAATGTACTTGTGGTCATTAGCCAATGTTAGGTTACAAGTCATAAAATAAATTATCCATTTGCTAAATGGATCGATGTTGATAATAGGAAAGAGAAGAGCTATATGAGAAAATATTTTCTAAGTTTAGATTTAAGAAGGGTGGTATTTTTTGAATACAATGTAATCTTTGAAAATCAAAGGCCAAAAATACCTTGCACAAAAGATCTTATGAGTTGTTGCAAGCCAAGAAAAATGGCCATTGCAATCCCCGCTTTGACAGTCATTTAAAAATGAATCAAATTCTTCTATGGTCAAACAACGTCTAAGGATTGAATCAAACCCATGATGATATAGGGCATCACAAATGATCAGATGAATTTTAGCAAGGTGATGTAATTTTCAACATTCGTCCTTAGAGAAAGACAGAGGAAACTGTGAAGTGTGGATATATATAATGAGGTCCCCATACCAAAGATCTTGTGAGGAGATAAGAAATATATGTTCATCCAGAAATGATTCTTCATAAGAGAAATGTCCCTCACAATGAAATTCCAAAATTAATTTTTCAAAAACAAAAGATTTCTTTGATTTGAATGACATGAACTCAAGATCAAACACTTGTAAAATTACACTCCATTTGTTCTATTTTCCCCCAATCACTCACCTAATTAAGACAAATTGAAATGGATTGGTGTCAACAACTACCATCATTTTCCTCAACAAAATAAAATGACGGAGTCACTGAACAACATGCATTGATGCTAAAACCAATTTCTCAATATGAGAGTATCAGAGTTTAGGAATGGCTAAGCCATGACTTAGATTATAAATACATGTTGTCTAAGGCCATTGTATTCTTGAAATAAAACCATACCTATAGTTGATTATGTCATCACATGATAAAAAAGGAAATTTCTGCTATAATTAGGTGGAGTCAATACAAAAGTAGAGGCTAGTGCTTTTTTCAAAACATCAAACGAGCTTTGGGAAAATTCATCTCAAATAAATGGAACTCATTTCTTAAGTAAATAGATAAATCCTTTTGTAATGTTAGCATAGTTCGTGACAAACCTCCTTAAAAAGTTGGCTTTTCATTCAAGACTTTGAAGTTGGTGAATATTAGATAGGGGAGGAAACTAAAGTATCGCCTCAACCTTAAAGGGATCAAATTGAATCTCTTCACTAGAAATTATGAATCCCAATAATCGACCATATGCGACAATGAAAATGCACTTATTAGGGTTCAACCAAATTTTATAGTGACAACACGTTTCAAAAACTAAATGAAGGTGCTTTGGATGTTCCATTCTCTTAAGAGAGCTAGCAACTAATTCATCCAAATAAGCCTTTATTATGTGCTTAATGTCACATAAATCATATGGCATAGCATGTTGGAAAGATCTAGCATTTCTAAGGCTAAAAGGAATGTTCCTATATGAAAATGTACCCCAAGGACAAATAAACTAGAGTTTTATCTTGATTTTTAGGATGATGTTTTATTTGATTATATCTAGGCAACCCATCCATGAAGGAAAATATCTCATTTCCAATACAATCATTGATTCTTGGATCTATAAATGGAGTGGGGAAATTTTCCTTCGTATAGGATTTATTTAAATCCATGAAATCAATGCATACATGAATTGTTCCCTTTTTTTGTGCAGAAGGACTAGATTCAAAGAATATTCAGTAAGAGGAACTGGGTAGAGGAAAGTTTCTTTAAGTAGTTTCTCCACTTCTTCCCTAATGGCTGTAGCTTTTATTGGGTTGATCAACTGAAGCTATTGACAAATAGGCATTGCATTTTCATAAGTATTCATCTCATGCTGAACTATACAAGGATCAATTCCAAACAATTCCTCATAAGACCAAGAAAATACATCTCTAAAGTCCTTAAAGAAGCCAATATAAATTTTAATTTCTTCAGGGAAACAATCAAGCTCAACAAAGACATTTCCAACAACATTGGGATTCTTGGAAATGTTCACTAGAATAATTTCTGAAATTATAGGTATATTACCTTCGGTAAAGGTATGCAATGGAGTTTAAGGGTTCAAAAATTTTGTGAACATTTCTATGAGAAGAAGAACTAGAGAAAATTGATTCGACTTTATACAATTTAGGGAGGAAGTGGGACCGATGATGAAATCATCCCATGACCTTTCTACACCTATAATTTATACCATAATTGTCTCCTCAAATGGTAAAACAATATCAAGGAAATATATATTCAAAGTGGAATCATTTGTCCAGATGGGTGCCACATTATCATCCAAATCTTCTGATGAAACAAGCGTTCGATGAGGATCTATAGTATTAATGATGGCTTGATATGAAATTTCTACTACAGATATACGATAACCCATTGAACCAAATTTCCCTTCTTCTAATGTGGTAGTAGGTTGGAGAAAGTTCTAAGGATCCAAAAAATAATGATTTATAAACGAACATTGTCGAGGGAACGTCTTACAGGATGAGATGGTATTGAAATATAGAATAGGAGATAGAAGATCAAAAGTACCCATCAATGATGAATATATTCGAACTCCTAAATTCTCAGTAAGCTACTTAGAATTCTTAACTAGTGGCTAGTAGAGTCAAGAGAGGTGTTTGGGTCATTGGGAAAATAGGGTGACTAATCAACGAAAAAAATTCTCCCTTCATGAGGAAAACATAGTATGTGAAACAAGGATGAAACTACATCATCCATTGCATATACCTAATTTTGACCCAATAAAATATTATAATCTAGCTTGGAATTTACTATCTCTAATTCCACATTAACTACCTTCCCCCCCAAACTAACTGGGAAGGCATGAAAAATCCCATGAGGCCTATGAGAATGACCATCGAATGTAGTTAAAAGGTTATGAAAGGGAACAACTTTAGGGGACTCGATAGCTTTCTAACATTACATAGACATGCCACATGTGGAATCCCCGTCATCAACTACTATACGAAAGATGGTATTCTTACGATATATATATTTAAATTGAAAAACCATGTGATGAGGGAGTATCTTTTTTATATTTGAGATATCAAATGTAATCACTTGAGATTTTTTCAAGTTAACTACTCTGATGTAGTGAACAAAACACTCCTTTTTAAGGACATGACTAGAGTACCTCTACTGTAGAAATATCATATGGGATCTAAGCTAAATTTTCTCAACAATGGAATAGCTCTAAGAAACCCTAGAGTTTGGACTATAAATTAATCGTTTTGAGGAGCCTTTCGACATCTGAGGTATAGGTTCAACTATGGACCTCTCTATATGAAGAATTTCTTTAATATTTAAAGTATGTTTAGCCTTCAAATATTTTGGTTCTTTATAATCATGAGCTCTTATTGAAATGTTAACATGAGTCTTAATGATCTACACATTTGATGAAAATCCCCCTTCGTAGTTTCCCCCTATAGGGGTTCTAGTATTAACATTTGTACGAGTAAGTAATTGCTTCCCTTAGGGAAAAGGGTTAGTAATAATGTCTTTGGAACTAGAATAACCTTGTCAGGCTAACACACACTAACCATCTTGAATTTTGGGGAACATATAAGTAAGATGATCCCCACTCCATAGCTTTCACAAGAATTTAACCTTTTTTTGGACTCCTTCTTATCCTCTCTAGTGTTTTCACTATGTTTATTTACATTCCGCTTCCCCCCCTTATCTTTATTTTTCTGATGTCCTTTCTTCTTCCCCTTAGATTGTTGATTTCCTTCTGAATTTGAAGACTGAGTGAAATTAACCACAAAAGGTTGAGAAGGGGGAGACACGAACACTATAGACTACATTGTAGAAGTAGATTGTAATGACAATTGTTGTAATCAGTTCACTAACAAACTGGCCATATCAAGCGATCCTACAGTTCTGCCAAATTTGTGCTAGATAAATTCTAGATCTAGGAGCATCATTTAGTATCTTGTAGATGACACTAGACTGGGAATAAATAAACTATAATGGAGATACTTAGATACTTCAAAGTGAGACATCCTTAGATACTTCAGGCTATAAAGATTTAAAAACCACTAGAGGATAAACCCATCAAGGATGTAAGACTTGGTCAATCTATTCCTTTTGCACCACTCTTGAATGTGGTTAGAAATATGGATGGCCTTGTCCTACTCCAAATTGGCCAGAAGTTCAACTTCGACATTATAATATACAAGAAACTGAAAGTGGTTAAGGAAGATTATAGCCAACTCACCAAATGTGTAAAACAACCACCCTTTAATTCAATATTCCATTTCACTGCATTTCCAGTAAAGGTGCCTTGAACAAGTCTCAACCTAATGGAATCTTCAATCAAATATTTCAATGAGCCCCATAAATGATAAGTGGTTACATGGTCTATTAGATGTTCATAAAACTTCACTCCAAACTTTGGTATGTCTAGTGAAATTTTGGTAGGGACCGAGGGTCAAGTTGAGTTGTAATGGATCAAATAATTAGTTAATTTTAAAAACGTTGGAAAATTAAGAGTTGCTAAGAATGGCAAGCGTGGTGATACTGCTAAATTCCAAGCTCTAGGAGTGGAATTCCAGAATTTTGGAAAGGAATATCCTATATTTTTAGGGGTAACAAGTTGCCAACAATTACTTGTAGAAAAACCTCAACTATAAGGAAAGCCTTGTTGTTTAAGGGTATATGGAGGGTATCCTCCCTCTAATATAGGAATAGTATCTATAGGAACATTATAAGAAGGTGAAACCCCTTGGTAAGGGTGCCAAGCACTATCCAAATGAGGAAAATCTAGTGACGTACTACCAGTAGGGAAGGCCATACTCCCCTGCTGACCAAAAAATTATGAAGGATTCTGATAGCCAAATCCACTAACTAGAGGATATACAAAGCCTTGACTCCCTTGAATTTCAAAAAGGATTAATGTTTTGAGCATGTTAAGGGAAAGACATTGATCATATATTCAACAATGGATTGGAAGGAGTAACACATCCACTTCTGAATGTGAAACCTTTTAAAGATGTGGAACTACTAGCCATCGAAGGAATAATTTTTGAATTAGTAGAAGGTAAAGTTTATGGAACTGAGGGAATCCCATTAGATATAATTCCAAAGGGAGAAAAACAAATGAAAGGATCATCAAGTTAGGTGTCGCCACTCAACCCAAGAGTGGAGGTAGAGAAAAAAAATTTCGTGATAGGTTAAATGGTAGGGATAGAAAAAGTGCCTCCTCATATAGTTAAAGAAGCACTATGCACACTAGATGTATGGGTAGCCAAACTAGTGTTACTAAAATTTTCCATGATGAAATAAGGAGAATGAAGAGGGCTACCAGGTCTATGAGATGGAGTACCCACGTATGATACAATGTAAGGAAGGTCAGAAGGAAGAGGTCATATAGGAGTCCCAAAAAATTCTGGAATGTTTTCAACTTCTACTTGGTCTTATGAGCAGAAGAGTAATCTAACTAGGAAAAAAGTGTTTTTGTCTAGACAATGGGATTTAATAGGTTCTCCCTATGAATTAGCAACCCTGGATGAATGATTTCTCTCTGTTGCGTTAGCTTACACTGTTTCAAAAGAACAAGTATAATTACTCCTACACCTTCTTAGTGAAGGCTCAAAACTCGCAAGTGAAAGCCTACGAAGTCTTCTAGACTGATGAACTAGTTGATGAACCACCTTTATATATAAATACAAATTAAGGACTCAAATTATTTAAGGAAATCTAGTAGCACATATAAATCTCTAAAAAAAAGTCTTAAGATACATACAAGCCAACAACTTCCAAATATTTCCGCTTCGAGTGATTATGACTAGACTCAAAAATACAAGAAATTAAAGAAAAGGACCTCCCGAAGGTAAGTTAGGATGATGAGGGCTCAAGCCTAGTGGTGAAGGTGATAGAAACAATTATGCTGACCTCCATACAAAAGCCTATGTAGGTTCAAGTAGCCAATCTTCATGAGGTAACCCTCCAAAAGTAGTATGAATGTGAAGCAACGTATGCCTCAAGTACCATGCGAATTCCCTGCTGTCCTTCATTGTGTATTCCCTAGGAAGGAAAACTAAGGTCATCAGATGATAATTGGAAAATTAGGGTAACTATCATTGCCATGTGATCCAACAAGTAGGAGAGGGTGTATCTCTCTTTCCCTATCCTCAAACATCCTCATTCTTAACTCATGTGTTAGAGGATATTTCTTGGACATATTAACGATACTGTATTTTCACTCATTAATGAAATTATATATTTTTCATTTTGATTGGATTTGGAGGATTACTCTCCACACACCTATCCCAAGGCCCTAAAATTCCCTAGACTAGTTGATGTTGCTATGAAAAAATGAAAAAGTCTAGTTCATTTTAATTTTAGCGTTCATTTTAATTGTATGTTGTTTAGGACAAGGGAAAAGAAAGTGCAACTCATATTGTTATGATGCAAAATAAATTAATAAGAAAACCCAAGATACATGAAAATGTAGGTCTTCTTTTTCTTCGATGAAAAGATAATTATATAAGGTTCTACAAGAAAATTAATAAAGAAAAACTATCTTTTTATTTTTCTTTTCCAATTCAGCACATACACATTCAAAATCTAACAAAAATAATTAAATGATATCTAAAATGCAGTTAATCTAGTGCATACTAGTATGTAAATGCATGATTCAAAGAGAATTCTAAAGCAAAGAAAACATGACCAACAAGACAAAGGTAAACCAAAATAGAAAAGAGAAGCAAACCCTAAATAAAAAAATCACATCCCAAAGCGAAAAAATATATTTGAAATTATCACAATAACTTGCACATTTTTCAAAACCCAAAAGACTACAAAACCAAGAAAAAAAGGAAAAAAAGGCAACAAGAAAGTGATTTTATTTTTCTTTTAAGAATCTTGAAAACTGAAATTCAAAAAGGGAATAAAATTAAAGATCCCAAATCCAAAAGTGTGAAGAACACTCAAGTTCACATAATCACAAAAATGATCATAGATATTGAAAAATTATTGCAAACGAGATAGTTACAACTTTAATAACTTTTCAAAAAGATGAAAGAGACTCAGATAATTAAAAATACCTCAGAAGACTAAAATCTCACATTCAAAAAAGGATCTCAAACCCTCTTGGAAAAAAAATAAATAGAAAGAGAGAAAGTCCAACTTCTAGTCCATAAAAGAAGAAAATTCAAAATTGGGTTATCAACAAGTTCAATTAAAATAAATTTATGTTCTAAGGAAACAAAGCAGCCAGATACTTCACAATTAAGGCTTAGAACCCAACTTCAAATTCAAAAAGCTTCAAAAAATAAAAACCCTAGGTGCACATTAGAATTTCTCCAACAATAAGAAATATATCAACAATATAAGTTACCAATATGATTCTGGGCCTTACAAAGATAAAAAAAATATTAAAGAAACCTCGTCAAAGACAAGAAATTCAAGAAATGAAATTTTTTCATGTCTCTAGATATGTATGTCACTATTCATACACATTTTAACGTATGCATGTAACTGTGTTTGAAGAAACCAATGTATAGATGAGTTGATTCAAAAGCAACTCCATGTGTATGTGATTGTCTATAAAGAAAAGTGCATATAGAAATAAAACTAAGGAAAATTAAAAGATAAATCCTAGATTTTAAAGATTAGGCTGAAATAATAAATTACTTGAGACTTGAGAAGGTTGAAAAATTGACGAAACAACAAGCTAAAATCCTAGATCAAAGAAAAAGACTCTTCTAGAAAAAACCTAATGGTATTCCCCAACGGAGTCGCTAATCCTATTGGTAGGAAATAATTGCTTAAGGGCAGGGTTCGAAACCCCAATAGAGAAAGATAGATAAATTAGAAAACAAGAATCAATATAGGACGACAAACATTTGAATTACTAAAATTGGGATTAGGAATGTACCTGGGAGTGTTATGTTTGAGGATGTTCCTATAGGGTATCAACCCTCTGCTTCCTCCAAGATGTGTAAATTTATGAATCAATCAAAAAAAGAATAGATATAATATATAATTCAAATTACATGCATAATGATATGTTAGGTCATAATAAATAGAAATTTAGACTATCATTCATAAGATGACAACATATATCGAGAACAAGACATGAGTTTCTTTATTAATGAATAACAATAAGTACAAGATATATACAACCTAATCAGGGCCAAAGGAACTAGCAAAGCCTTCGTATGAATCGATCCATCTTGATCCATGAAGATACCCTCTATAATAGATGAAAGGAGATTTTAGATAAGTGTATCAAACATATTTGCAAAGGAAACTAGAGCTTCCTAGAGATTGGGGGTGTAGGAGGCATGAGAAAATCATACAATATGGGGTAAATCAAGTATAATGTTGATACCTCTATGATGATACAAACTAGGCCTACCTAAGGAGTGTATATATACCACCTAAAATTGGTTTTTTTAGTTAAGCCATAGGCTCCCATAGGTGGGCTCTTGGTAAAACCCGTAAACCCTTCCCAAAAAGTAGCTTTTATTTTTTTTTCAATTTTAAAAATCCATACATGGGTATAGTGTTTTGGGAAATGCAATTTGAGTTTAATGATGACTTGGATCCTAGTGTATCAGACCACATTGTCCATTTTCAACCTACAAAAAATGAAGAAACCATGAGTCAAGTCCATAGCTTTAGTCTCAAACTAAATGTAAACAATTGGCACATAAAATATCCAGGGCTCAACGAAATAGAGGTAAAAATACCTCTCTCAAGGATGTTAATGTTGATGTTGACTCTCACAAGGAACTTGTGTTGTAAAAGAATATAATCCAGTGTGATAATGACTCTGAATTTGCGGATGACAATGCTCATACTCATGTTGTTAATAATAACTACGACGAATAATTATATTTAAAGGCTAATGTTGATATATGTACATAGAGCATGTACTACCAACAACAATATTGACTTATGGTTCCTTGCCTTCAACAAATAATCTACCAACCCTTTGAGAAAATAATCAACTCAAGATGTTGAACCAACATAGGTTTAGTTAATGTTTTACTAAAAATTATGGATGAGAGGAGAAATTATAGTCACTCGAAACCCAAATAATTATTCATTCTTCCAAGGTTAAATTTGTCATCATATCAAATTCTTGAGGTCAAAATTATGCTAAATAATGATATTGTCAATGGTTTATTTCTAGGTCAGAAATTTTGAAGGTATGCTTAGATATTTTTATGGAAATAAGAATCCCCCCTATTGGAATGGGTCATTTTAATTATTTTTCTAATTAATTATTTTTATAGGATAGCCTAAATTTAAAGGTGAGAGTATATTAGTCAAGTCCCACTAGCACAACCAGTTGAGGATGGGCTAAGTTAACAAGGATACTTAGGATCACATTGCAAGAATTTTGTTGCGGTGGTGCTAGGGGGATGAGACACACTAAAATCCAATTAACTTAGGGTTTTTGTAGCCTAGGATGGGTGCAATCCCTGGGTGATTTTGAAGTCTTAGTTGCCCCTCTGTCAGGGTTTTTGAAGCCACATGTGAACACACAAAACTTGAAAAACAATAAAAAACAAATATGAGGGTATATTCTCTTAGCCACTCAATCACTAAATGCAATTTTAACTCATAACTTTCTTGCATTTGTAAATAATGTGTTTAAACCTTGTTTAAAATTAATTTTTACCAAATTATCATTACAAATTTACCATAGCTTTTATTAATGACCAAATATGATAATTAGTGATAAAAATTTGAAAACAAAATTTATAAAACATAAATTAAATTCTTTGAAGTATGGATCTTCACATTCTAAGACACATAGCTCCATTAACCATTTGCATTCATAGTTCCCTCAAATATTTATAAATATTTTGTTTTCCAACACACCTAAATAAAATTTATATAACATAAGTTGAATTATTGCACATATATCTCTTCACTTTCTCAAACATATAATTCTATTAAGCATCTAAATTCATTCCTAAATCAAAATTTGGTAATGCTCTCGATGGCCAGCCAACCTACTCAACAACAAATGACATGCACAAAATGGAAGGCTAATGCATGAGTTTGTTTGTTTCAAACACAAACCTAGAGACATGTGTTCTTCTGTTTCCTAGTAATTAAAGTGTCATCGAGGGCTACTATAGATAAAAAACTTCAGGCATAGGTATTTAGGTTTCTCTCTTAATGTTGTAATAGTTTAGTATATTAGTTTATTTTATTATTATTTATCATTTTTATTGTTTTAGTTGTATAGAATTCTTGTGGAAGATTAATTTGAGATTATTATCTAAGCTTCACCTAGTTGGACTTTGTTAATTTGCTGACAATATTTTCGTGAGAAGGCCCAATCCATCCACTATTGGGCAAAGGAAATTCTACACACATGGACAAATTAAGGTTTTTTATTCTTAGCCTTTTGAGATTGTCATAAAACACCAATGCTTGAGTTTACATTTTACTATTGAAAAATTTGTAGCTAAAATTCCATTTAGACCTCGAGATGCTTTTGTATCTTTTCACGTGACTCAAAAGAATGATGTATATTATTTTGGAGTAGTCTTGATAGAAATAATATGTGAGAGAAATGATTTTGATATGGATCTACCCATTGAGGAAAGATTACTCTCAATGTGGTAAATATTTTATTTTTAATTAGTTACCCAAAATTTTGTATGATCATCTTAATTAACTACATAATTTCCATTTTTCTTGTGCATTTTCAAGAATAACTAAATTTGCATTGAGAGTAGATTATATCGAGATCAATGAAAACCCTAGAAAAATAATGGAATTTTTAGAAAAAAAGATGGAAAGAAAGTATCATATAAAATCAATCACTATCTTTGCCAAAGTGACCCTTAGATGTTCAATGTTCATCTTCTAGGCCCAACATCAGCCCAACATTAGTGAGGTAGTAAGAGAGTTGAAAGAGGCTTTCATGTTTCATGATTGTTATAAAAAAGGTTCTTAAAATATTTTAGTTTTTTCAATAAACAAAACTCATGAATTTGTACCTCTTCAAAATCGCCAATTATGTTTAAATATGGCTTCGAGTATGAATAGATTGAGATAGACATAATACAATCATGTACTAAGTGAATGGTCATGAGTCTAAACTTGCATTTAAGGGCATCTTGAGCCTCATAAGAAATGATATTAACCACTTTGAAATTTTAAACATTAGAAATATTCATAGTGTCATACCTAGGCCATTGAACTAGCTGTGTTGTAGCTCTAGATTGGGAGCTCATATATTTTCAATAATATGGTGCTAGGAAAGCAAACCCATAATTTTACACTGGCTTTAATAAATAATGTTCTTATTTTTCACAAAAAAAAATCAAATTTGTAGTGAGTTTCCATTGTTATAATATGGAGTTGTTCCTCGTATTAATTCAAGTTCAGGTAACTTTGTAAAAAAAAATTAAATTGAATATGAATGAGTTAGAAATATCATAAATTAGTGTAATTGTTTCTTATGGTAATTTTTCAAATTGAGACTAGTTTTAATAGTTTTAATTTAATTTACAAATAAATTATTGCAAACTAATAATAAAATTAATTTTATATACTAAATGCACACATATATATATTTAATTAATTAATTTTACTAATTTTAATATATAATAAATACAAATTTTATATTACATAATCAGTTTATAAATTTAAGTTAATTTATAACTTTCATCCTAATAATAATATATTTTAATGTTAATTGAAAAAAAGAAAACATTATACAACTTTTTGAGATGGTTACAAAACATCAATCAATTAAGTAATTTCTAAATTTATAATCAATTAATATGAGCTATAATAATATGAAAAAACATATAATAAGAACAGTTTCCTTTCTATGCTTAATCATGGAATGCTTAATCATCTATTTTGGGTTTTTGTCGGATTTTAGTCTCCGTACGAATATTATTATTGCTCGTGTAAAATCTTTAAGTTGTACTAACCAATATCAAATCTCATCCAAGAGGCACCGTTCATTCATATAAAACTATAAACCAATAGCGGATTCATTCATATCAAACTTTAAACCATGCTTAAATTTTTATGTTTTCAATTTTTAGTTTAATGTGTTCATTAAGATTTAACGTTTTTATATTAGTTTTAATTTTTAAGGTTTCCATTTCAGGTTTTTTGTTTAAAGTTTAAATTTTAGATTTAAGGTTTATCATTTAGTTCAATTATGTTTTACGTTTTCGACTTTAGGGGTTTATTAATTTTTTTAGGTTTAAAAGGTCAGGGTTTATTAATTCTGCAATATTATTTTTTTGGATTTGTTAATTTTTAAATTAATAATATTTATTTTTTGGTTTGTTAATTTATTGGGTTTATAATATTAAATTCTAGTCACTTTTATTTATAATATTAAAAATTCCTTACATTTATACTTTAATCCCTTAAATTTATTAATCCATATTAAATAATAAATTATTATAGAAAATATTGTTATTAAATTAAATTAAATTAAATTGTTATATATATATATATATATATATATATATATATATTTTATAGTTTAATCTATGGTATATATAGAGTTGATATTATTAATATATTCAACTAAATATATTAAATATATTGACAATATATAATAATTATTTACTATAATATAATGGTGAGAGATAAATACATAAATTTAATAATAACTAAATGTTTTTTTTCTAATTAATACTACTTAAGCACCCACTGGGGATTTGAACCAGTGACCTATCGCAAGGACTACCTTAACAGTGCACCCAATCACCATCAATCCAAAGTCCCATGGGAAATAATAACTAAATGTTATTATAATATTATATGCGAATTATATTATACTTTTCAATATAACTATTAATATATTAGCGATATTTTAAATAATGATTAGTATTATATTAATATACAAAATAATGTTAATATAATTAATATAATTATATAAATAAAAATTAATATGGTTATTATTATTTATATAGTTAGAGATAATCAGAAATAGTGGTGGATATACTTGTATCACCAAACACATTGGTAAATTTGGTTGTGCATATATATACATTATTAGTTTTACTGGAAGCTACAAAATCTTATTAGTGTGCATTCATTGATATGTAATGTAGAAAATCCTTGAAACCTTGCAACTACTAACAAAATCAAATTGGTATCAAATGACACAAGATTTCTCTACTCACAATTCTATGGAGTGAAAACAATTCGTAGAAACACAATAAACCACAATAGATCAATCACACATGAAAAGAAATATTTTAGCTAGGGAACCCAACTCTGAAAAACCCTTCTTGCTTGTACTATAAACTCATCAATCTAATCTATTGTAAGAATTCTACTTCAAGCCTAAAGGTTATGCAATACTGATTAACTCTTCCTAAATGACTTCCCAAGACTTTCCAAATCAACGTGCAAGGAAGCTCCTATTTACTTTAGCAATATGGGCCCTAAGAAAAGGAATTTATCCTGTCTCCCAGTGCAATTCCCAAGAGAAATATTTTTGCTGAATTATCAATCCTATACTCCAAACATGTAAAATCATGAATTACAATTGTGTCTCCATCAAATATTAATAGCTAATTTGCATTAAATGCAAAAATAGAGCTAAATTTAGTAGTTAAACTAGTTAAATAAGAGTTACTTAAGTTAACAATAGTCAAACTACTCAACTAAACTCAAGAACCCAAGTCTATCTCTATTCTAGAGCTAGAAATCGATTAACTCACAAACACTACTAGTTAAACCCAAATATATTGCTAAATTATAAATACGAACTAGCACATAACTCACTGAAATCCATCTAACTTGAATTAACTGACAAATAAACTAATTATATGCCACATCACATATTTAACTGACAACTAACTCGAATTTCTATGAGACTGAACTAAAATTTTCTTCTTTGACTATGGATGAGTTGTTTTGAATTTCCTATGGATATCATGTTAATTAATAACCAAAATTGATTTGATTTGACTCGATGACTCAACTTAGAACCTAGAGTAACTTTTGATCTTACCTTTGAGCCAATGATTGTGCCCCTTTACTCCTTTGTGCAATTATTACCTTTGTTTTTGCCTCAGCTTAGAACAAAACCACATTCCAATCCAAACACTTATTGGCTTTGATCGTTCCCTCATCCGAGTAACCATACACCTAACTCACTTTACCCTATTGTTCCTTACCGCACTTTACCCCTAATAAGAGGTCATGTCAATTTATTAATAAACAATTATCATTTGACTTGTGTGGTCATATTAGTTATATTATTGGTGGCTTGGGTGCAGGCGATAAGGACAACCTCTCAAATTTGGCTATAAATTCTTCAATTTCAGGCTAAATCTCCCTTTCTTCTTCTTGTTGCATATCAGTCATCTAATCGTAAAACTAATAGCCACATTGGTTTTCCCCAATCACCCATACCTTAGTTATTGTTGACAATTAAAAAACCAGCCTCTGTTCCTATCGGAACTATAAATCCATAGGACTTACACAAAAACACTATCAACGACTTTTTAGTATGGAGTTCATGCAATACACTGTCAGCGTTTTAAATAAAACAATATCACGGCCTCAAAAAGTCTTGGTGTAATTCCAAAGGAATTACACTACCGACACTTTCATTCCAAGACTTCGCATTAACCATAAATAACACTATCGACGCTTTAATATTCAAAGTTTTGCGTTATACACAATGTACACTATTGGCCCATTTCAATTCTCCTTCTCCGATGCGATAACACGTGGTGTTATCGGAGATCGCAAGCAACGACTCCACTACCCCAAAAGCATGGCTCTTCCTTCTCTCACCTTGCAATGCGATAACAATCGAGGACTCGATAACTTATTGAAGCCTCCCTCTAATGTTTTGGCTCCGATAGTGTCACGCTATTGGAGTTCGAACTTTTAAATGGTCTTCTGCTCCACTTGAGGTTCTATGATGCGATATTGGTTCAGACCCAATAGGCTATGAACCAAATCTAATAGAATTTTAGTTCTCGAACTATGCTCTGGCTAAGTGATTTTTCGATTTCTCTATGTAAAACAAAGTTTGGCTACGAACTCTATAAAACGATTCAAGGAACCTGCGATTGCTGATATGAAGGAAATCTACTCAACATGCCTACTCTTAAGTGTTAATTGAACCACCATTAATAAATTCAGAAAACAATGGAACCAGAATCGACACATGCATAGAATACCAATCAATAGAGAGTGATTAATTCCGATGAACAGAGAGATATTTTTTTCCAAATGATAATGCTTCCAGGCTCTACCCTCTGAGAGTCTCATTGTTTCTTATTTATAATTAATAGATAAAGCCTTCTCAGCCATTATCATTTACAAAAGCATGCTTTTACATAAAGTGATTTAAAGTGTAAAGCTTTGTTACAACTTATCCATAAGTGATATATCTAACATGATTTATTCGTATCTCTATTCTTATCTTAAACTAGGAAAGCATGAAAATTGCTGGTTAAAGGACCCCACTCCCTTACGTGCAGATTTTTTTTTTGGATTTTTGGAATATGTTTAAAGATTTTTTTCCTATAAGTCACATGCTCCTGCATCAATTATGTTAGTTATTTTTGGGAGACTCTTCTTATTTATTATATTTATTTTTATGTATCAAGGACTCATTTAGATATATATAGAGCCTCGATTTAAGTGAGAGAGAAGAGAAAGATGATGATTAAATTTTGGTGACGTTGGAAACTTTTATAAAATTTGATTACTATAAATTTTTAGTTTTCTTTAAACTATTTCAAACTATCAAAACATGATCATTTATGATATTTAAAATCCATTTTTGTTGTTAAACCTTTTTTGGATTTTTAATTGTGTTCTGGGGAATTATAAAGATTTAATACTATTATTTCTTAGCATGGTTTGGAAATCAAGATTAATCTATTTACATCTTTCTTTACAATATTAATTCTATTCTTAAATTTATTTGCTCATATTAATATTTTAACACGATTGTTTTAAAAGCTAATTTTGAATTGTACATTACTGGAATTGAATTATTAGAGTGAGTTTTTTGAATTTGGGTCATTTGAATATGTGAATTTCATACAAATGGGATTAATACTTGAGATATAATAGCATATGTGATTTATATAGCTTTGTATTTCTTTTTGTTTAATCATTTGAAGCTTTTAAGTGTTAAAAGATTTAAATTTATTTGATCATATTAATATTTTAACACCATTATTTTGAAAGCTAATTTTGACTTGTGCATTACTTAGATTTGAATTATTAGAACGAGTTTTTTGAATTTGGGTCATTAAAATATGCGAATTTCATACAAATGTGCTTAATACTTTAGATGTAATCGTGTATGTGATTTATATAGACTTGTATTTCTTTTTTTTAATCATTTCAAGCTTTTCGGTGCTAAAAGATTTAACTTGCCACAGTGAGGATAATGTTAGATATCTACATTGCATTGATTCTTGATGTGAAAAAGGAAAAAAAAATAGAATTTTATACATTTTTTAAAGAGACCATAGGATTACATCATTTTAGTTCTCTAAATATGAAATATCTCAATAAGAGTTATTTCTCTGAATATGCATAAATATAGAAATAATTCAATCATATTATTTTTCCAGATACATAAGTTTTTGGGTACATTATTTTTGTATATGGGTAATTATTTCTTGTATATGATATCAATCATTGTACTTTTGTAATTATACATCCCTAAATCTATTATTATATAATTGACTAGTTAGGTTAATCTATAATATAAACATTAACTACTATATATATATATATATATATATATATATATATATATATATATATATATATATATATATGACATTAGGATAATAATATGATATTCCCCACAATATCTCTTCGCAACCAAAAGAGATTCATAGGCTAACAGAGCCTCTAAACTCGTCAAGAGTGGTTATTTTAGATGGTTTAGGTTGTGTGAAGAAATTTAGTATGAGCTATATCCCCTTGTTGACATATGGTCCAAAACACCCATCAACACAACTTAGAGCTCAATTTTTTGAGTGATTGGCAAAAAGTTGGTAGTTAAAAGAGATAGAAATCATGACTGCACCAACATAGGGACTTTCACTGCTCTAAGAATTGCTACAATTCATTTTGTGTGCCATACCCTATGTCTAGTTGAGTGCTAATATTAACCTTTGAAATGTGATATTCCTTACTTGAATTCTCTCTTTGTGTAAGTTCAAAGATAGTGAGCCAAGTCCCCCCCACTCCCACAAAGGAGTCTGTTTTGGATGGTCAATGATCGGGATTATAGTGTGGTAAGGACTTTAAATATTTCATTGATTCCAAGAGAGACATATGTTTACGGGAGGGGAAACCATAGATGCCATAGTTATAGGGGCATGCCATAGGAGTAGTAATTAAGCGAGAAAGGGATGACATACTGAAAGATGGAAGGGTATTGGAAGGGCTAGATCATGTTCCCATACAAATGAAAAAATAAATGATATTTTTAACAATATGAGGAGGAGAAGAGTTACTCTGAGGGGAGATGAACATTGAGGATGGAGCTCCAACATCCTGGAAATCCCAAGGTATCATTCCCAAATATGTCACTTTCTCATCAACAGTGTAAATAGTATTCAACCTTAGTGATGGAGGACTGACCTATAGAGACACAGGAGGATAAAGGACCATTTGATTTTCCATTTCTCTAGGTGACAAACCCCAGCTCTATCTCCCTCATGAATTCCTATGCCTTTCTTCCTATTGTAAGACAGGGGAGAATCCCTTAAGATATGTCCTTAATGGTGGCACCTCCAACATATGAATGTAAATCCTTAATAATCAATTATTTGTTGATGCATAAACCCCCTATATTAGAGATTGAACTTGATCCAGACTTATGCATGAATGCAACAAGATAGAGAAATACACATATGCACACAGATGCAGCAAAAAGAAAACTTCATTTCATAAATATCAAAGAATTTAAATATGCTTACATACAAAAATGGAAATAAACTAGCTCAGATAATAATAGCTTATCTCTCACAAGAAATGTGGTGGCTACATGCCTTTGAACTATGTTAAGTTGAAGCTTGAAGGCCTATTTATTATTGAGAAACAATGGAATACCATAAAAATCCCAAAACCTAACCCTTGGAGATGAAGCACCAAAATTATCGACACCGTTTGGGTAAATTGGTATATCAACTTCCTCAGGTTGTAAATTTGGCATGCAATCTTCGTTTGATGTGCACAATACCTCGTTCGAAAGATATATCTAATGACTACAAATTCCGACTAAAAAATAATTTCAAGCCTCATGTTTTGTCATTTTCCAAAATAAACGTCGTTTACAGCATCAAAAAGGCTCCGGAAGTTCAAACCCAAAAACTGCCAAAAATAGTAAATTGTGATACAATTAACGAAAGCTAAAAAACTAAAAGAAATAACGGTGGGGGTCAAAGTGGAATAGGTGAGTGGCCACCAATATCCACCTGGATTAGTCCTCCCCCCTTAGGAAGCAATGTTCCCCATTACGTTGACCTCCTCCATGAGATGGGTAAACTTTTGATAAACTCGGTCCTTGGTAGGCCACTTGCCTTAGTTCAGGAGTTCACCAGCTTTGACAACCCGTTATAGTTGGATCTTTTGCTCGTGAGTATTATTGATATGTCTGTCCATTATATGATAAATTGTTGCATGTTCCATTGAGTCTAGGTTTAACTTTGTTGGTGTGAGTTGTTCTGCAATTTTTTATGTGTCTAGTAATGGTGGAAAGTGTTATCAAAGGCAGTCCACATTAAACACTAATTGTAGGCTAGGAAAAAGTGCAACATTGAGCTCAAAATCATTGTTCCCTATAGCCTTAGTTATGGTGTAATGCCCATATTGAAGTGGGCGAAGCTTACAGTGGAGCTCACTTAGAACTTATGTGGCACCTGAGGCCGATCTTGATGTTGCTTGTACTTAACATTGGTTTTGTCCAATATTTGATGGACCTATTGGTGGATGTACTGAATGCACTCAATGAAGTTGTTAACTTTGTTGTTTCAGATTAGATATGAGTCAAATATACAACAGTTGCTGCAAATGGTATGGCCACTTCAATGGGACATAGTGGCTAGAATCCCAATCCCACCTGAGAAAGGGTTGTGGCAAGTTGAGAAATGGAAAGCTATATTTTAGTTGTTCTTGAAATAGGGGATGCTTTCATCACATGTGTGTCGATGCTTTGAGTTGTACATGCATAAAATGTGTGTGATCATCCTATTCATGACCTTTGTTTGGCCATCAGTTTGGGGGTGGAAAGTTGTGGACTTAGTGAGCTTGGTGTCAAGCATCGACTATAGACTTGACCAAAATTTATTATAGGAACCTGTTTTCCCACTCTGAGAAAAGGGAATTTGGGATCCAAAAGTGTACACACACCCTTTCAAAGAATATCTTAGCAGTGGCTTCTCTTGTGATAATCTTCTTGTAGGTCGCTAGAATGACCATTTTAGAGAATCCATCGACAACCACAATAACATAGTTTTTGCTACGATTATTAGAAGGAAGACCTAAAATTTAATCCATGGAGATGGATTCCCAAGGTCAAGTAGTAATAGGAATAGGAGTATATAGGCCTTTCTTCTTGATGGTCAGTTTGGCACTTACCTAGACAGTACAGGATCTTATCTACTTCCCAACATCGTGTCAAAGGTTCAGCTAATAAAAGTACTTCTGTAGAACTGCCACTATTTTCTCTACCCCAAGATGTCGAGCGACCCGATTAGTGCGCCTCAAAAATCATATTAGTACATTCACTTAAGGAACACAGAGGTGTCCTAGGTGGCATAACAATGCATCTTGGAGGTGAATTTTTCGAACTTGTTTGCCTTGAAGTAGTGTCTAATATGTGTTTCCAGATTATGGATCACTCTTGTAAAGATGTGGCCATCCCGGTGTCTCGTGCCCATAAGATTTAAGCATAATAGTCATGACCAATAGTTGCATGAGGTAGTCTACAACATTTTTGGTTCTGCCCTTCTTGTAATTAATGTTCAAATGGAACTGTTTTAGGTATGTGGGCCATTTCTGATGGCAATTGTTCTGCAACTTCCCTTGTGTCTATATGAATTATATGGATGAGTGATCTGTTTGGATGATTGTTTCCTTTCACAAAATGTAATGCTTCCATTGTTAGCATGTTTGCACAAGGAATGTATCTCCTTGTCATAGGTGCGATACTTTCAAACAGCCTCGAAGTGTCTCATTGTGATATGCCACTGGATGCCCCTTTTGAGTAATAGCTACACCAATAGCTTAGTCGGAGGCATGTGTCTCTAGCTGAAATGGTTGTTGCAAGTCCAATATGGGAGAACTTGTGTAGAGCAGAGGTGATGCTTCAACTCGGAAAAAATTCCTTCCCTTGGGATTCACATTAAAAGAACTTTTCTTTTGCTCCTCCCTTGGTGACTCAACTCAATGACCAAGTGATATGAGAGAACCCCAACACAAACTTGTGGTAGAAGTTGGTAAGAACTAGAAAGCTATGTAACTCTCTTAGAGTGGTTGTGGTTGGCCAATCCCAAATGAATTGTATCTTAGCTGAGTCCACATGCACACCCAGCTCATCAATGATGTACCCGAGATATTAAACCTGAATCATATCAAAAGTGCATTTCTCCAATTTCCACACAGCTTGGGTGCTTCATCGAAATGAGTGACTCGCTGTTCACCATGATGCCAGTCACTCATTTCAATGCCATGGACAACTAACTGTAATTTAGAGTGATGTGTGTGCACCTATGGATAGTGTTTTTTTGCCACTTTATTAAGGTTTACATTATTAAATGCCTGCATTTTGGATCTTGTCAGTGGAAACTGTGTAATAAAAGCTTCGACTTTATGTCCGTCACTCTTGCTGGTTAGACATTGTTTCTCTTGGAAGTATTATCACCTTAATTAATTTTTATTGATTTTAAATGGGAAATGATTACTAGGTTTTGCCATTCCAATGCGATGGACAACTACTTGTAATTCTGAGTGATATGGGTTTGTTCCACTCACATTTCTTATTGTTCTGACCATTTCTGGATCCCTCATGTGTTCCATGAAATTTTCGTAAAATGAAGAATTCCTCAACTTTCTCATTCCCAAACGTTTTTTTCTCCATTACATTCTCCACCGATTTATTACATTTTACAATATTGAATGCGAAAATTTCATGCAGCATATGATCACTGTCCAGAACGACTTCGATTTTATTAGTAAAGCGGTGATATGAAAAAAATTCTTTGTCCAAGTAGTAACCCTTTAAACTGTTTCCTAAGATGATAATCTTATTCAAATTCTCGGGCGTCCAGTTTGCCTGCAGTACACTGTGAGTGAGAAAAAGATCACAGTGAGGCATGAAAAAAGCGTGGGTCTATTCACTGTCCTTCTGCCATTTTCATTAACAGAGAGAAAATTACAGTCTAAAGCGTTTATAGCTTCTTGTTCGATAGTTGACAGTACTGGATCGTACACCACGATATCACGCACCCATTCAAAATTTTCTCTCATCAAAATAGCCAAACATAACTGCATGTGTTGAGGCTCTACATCAGTGTTCTTTTTATTGTGAGGATCTATCACTCCAATGCCATAGAGAACAACTTATAACTGTGAATGATGCGTGTCTATGCTTCTCACCTTTTCTATTCGTGTCATCATTTCTGGGTTCTCTATTTGTTTCACAAATTTTGTATAAAATGAAGATTTCTGTAACTTTTCTCGAGCGAGCTGCATCTTCATGATTATTTCCTGCACTTCCGTATTGACTTCTGCGTCCGAGTGACTCTCCATAACTGTTTATCGAAACCCGTCAATGAATAGAAAAAGCCGTTCGATTATGGTTTACAGCTAGAAGTCCTCTCTTTCCCAACTGCAATTTCGACCACTGGAACCAATTCCATTTTTGACATATCCTAGTGATTTCTAATAATATATATGCTAGCGCAACCCACAGTGCATTATTGAAGGGTGGTTGTGTGCCAATAATATAGTGGTCGGCTTACTCTCCAAAAAATAGTAGTTGGTTCCTAGTTGTCAGCATACTCTCGAAAATATAATTGTTGGTTCCTAGTAGGGCTGTGATGGTTAATTTCTCAATATACATAGGATGCATATTGATTATTAATATCAAAAGAGCTATGAAATCTAAACGAAGAGCCAAAGTATTTTAAAGAGTTCATAGAGGTTCTCGCTATGGTGGTGGCATCTAAAGGACAAGTAGATGAAGTAGAACAATTTGAGTATGAATAGATTAGGATAGATATTGTAACAGTTCCAAAATTTACTCTTAAAAATTTTAAGTTTTGCGAACTTTGAAAATGAAAAATTTTCTTCGATGTAAAGAGTTGGTTGAGTATTAGTCTAATAACCCATATGATGAAGTATGTGATGGCTTAGTTTTGGATCTTATAAAAAATTCATTTGATGAGATGTCCTTGTGCAAGGTAATACAAGTTACATTTCCCAAAGAAGGATGGAAGACGGTGGAAGCAGAATTTGGTATGAAGGAAAGTGAGAAAAAGCAACAAATTTTGTTAAATTATATTGACAAATCAATAGAAATTCAATTGTAGGTCTCATAGTAAATGAGAAAGAATCTAGGAGGAAAACGAATCTGGGAGAATCCCACTCAAATGTGTATGATAGTCATAAACACTATAGAAGTGAAACCCATAATGCAAACATGCATATGGATGAAGACGACACATAAAATATTGCAGAGTGAGAAGTTGAAGCCTATGCGTGTGAAGTAGAGAAAGATAATATAGATTCTCAAGAACCCCACAATGACATGGATGGTGAAGATGATGGTGAATCCCAATATGGTGAGACACATGTGGACGGTGACTCCAAAGTGAGTTTTGAACTATGTTGGTATTGGTGCTATATTGATCACTAAAATAACTTTTATTGGTACTATATTGTTCCAATTTCTTAATCTTGGATAATAAAATTTTTGTATTTCCTCTTGCCCCAAGTTAGATACATATGTGACAAGTTTTCTTGTGAGATTTCAATTATGAGATGAAGTAATAAGCATAAATATTTATGAAAGTTAGGCAATTTTCTGCATTTAGAAACTTTTTAAGGTTGCAATTGTGATCGAACAATGTTGTGACCCAAATTTATATAATTTTCCCAAGATATCATAAGCACTATTTAAAACTTAAAATGTATAGATAAACTAACTATTCTATTCTAGAAAGCACTATATTTGTATATGGTGTTGAAAAATGTAACTAGCTTCGATCTTCATAAAACATATTTATCAAAAGAATTTTTATTATTGTTACAATGACTTATTAAAGCATGGGTTTCATGCTTGGGTCAACATTTTATTATCCAAATTCATCATTGTGGACTCATAGGATTAATAAAGAGTCACTAGAGTTATTCTATATCTTATGATACCCTTCTTGGGCTTTCAAATGATGTAAAAAGAATTATTTTTTCAGTCAAAAATGAATTATGTAACCTCCACACCAAGTCAACCTCAACGAAGGAAATTCAATCTTATTGGAAGATTATACATACAAGTAAATTCAACTTCATTTGGAGCATATCATCTATGTCACACATTCCAATATATAAAGTTGGAAAATGGAAGCTGAGAAAAGTGCGAAGGTGAAGAAGGAGGCTAAAAGGAGTGCGAGTTTGGTTAAGGAGGAAGTTAATAACAAAATCGAAGTTTTGGTTTCTCTCTCTCTCTCTCTCTCTCTCTCTCTCTCTCTCTCTATCTATATCTCTCTCTCGTGGACTAGTTTAGGAGTTCAGAGTCTCCTTTTCAAAGTCGATGTTGTTGTTCATGTCAGAAGTTGCCAAGTCGAAGCTGCTAGGGTCGAAGTGCTGCTACTACTAGGTCGAAGGTTGGAGCGAAGAAGGAGAGGTTGTCTTGTGTTGGAGGAGGTATGTGTCTATGTTGAAGAGTCTGAAGACTAACTATTGAAGGAGGATATTGTTTACTCAATTTTCCCCTAAATAGGGGATTTTCCCTAGTAGAGTGCCTGCATTTTATTACTTGTGTTTTTGTGATATTTAGGCACATATAATTTGGTAATTTCTTGATGAAAGATAAAATAACAAATATCTAAAATAAGGGAACATAATTCAGAAGTAGTTATCAACAAAGAGAAATCTAACCCCAATCTTACTAGAATTGATTTCTAAACATGGTTTCAGAGCTAAGGTCGAAGAAGATTGAAGATCACTTCTTTGGATTAAAGGAAATGAATACTCCCTCTACGATAACAATGGGATTAAATATGAATTAACAATATTGTCTACTACTTCCATAAGGTCAAATTTCAAGGGTTTTTACCTGCACTTACAAGATCACTTAATGATGATAATGCATGGATAATTGACAGTAGAGCATAAAGGCATATGATACAGGAAAGTAAACAACTACAAAATCTATCAAAGGAACCATAGTCCCATGTAGTGGAATTGGGAGACAACAAAATCTATGTTGTTAGAGGGTTGGGATAAGCATGTTTAAAACTGGAGAATGGAGAAAAACTACATATCAACAACATACTATATGTTCCATGTTTGAAAAAGATTTTTCTTTCAATTTCTTGCTTATAAGATAAAGGGGATAGAGTTTCTTTTGTTGGTCGAAAGGTCTTGGTTTTAGGAAATTTATGTATCGATAAGGCTAGGTTCATCTCCGATATCAAAGAAGAACATGAAAGAGTTTTTAAGGGATGCTCTTTGGAAAATCATACAAGAAAACCATTTTTAAAATAGTGAAACAAGGTCTAAAGAGACAAGATGAAGTATTTGAGAAATTCAAGGAGTTTATATGCGAAGTAGAAACTCTAACTAAGATAAAGATAAAAAATATTACATTCGATAGTGGTGGGAAATACACTTCTAAAGAACTAGTTTCATATTGTAAAGAAGCGGGAATTAAGGCAGAGCTTATTGTTCCCTATTATCTTCAACAAAATGGAGGGGCCAAAAGAAAGAATAGTAAAATTGAAGAGCGTGTACGAACAATGCTACTTGATCAAGACATGCCAAAGTTTCTATGGGGATAAGCAACAATGACAATTGTATATATTCAAAATAGAATTCCTCATATAATTCTCAAGAATATGACACTCGAGGAAGAATTCATAGGAATCATCAAGCATCAAGGGGATCGTCACTGGCTACAGTATCTCCTCAAAGCCATATAGAATATACATCAATGAAGGGAGACACATTGACATAGGAAGGGACGTTATACTTGATGAAAATAAAGCCTAAAAGAGATTGAGGGATATTCATATTGATTCGGATGTAGAAGATCTACCCATATTGTGAGAACAAGAAGTACAACCCAGAGGAAGAAGAACCACCAAGTGAGCCTATTTAGCATGTGGTCATACCAAGCACAAGGAAAAGGCCAAATTGGTTAAAAGCCACACTTGAAGATGTTGAAGGGCATGGAGCTATGAAATGAATCTTTAGGGAAAGAAAGAGGCTAAAGAGATATTCTACATATGTTGCATGTATGACAACACTAGTTGAAGTGAAACCATCTGCATTTAAAGAATATGCACATCAAAAAGTATGGAAGAAAGATATGCATGGATAATATTAATCCATCACGAAGAATGGGGATTGCGAAATTATTCCTAGACTTAGTGACAAATTGGTTGTCACCTTAAAATGGATCTACAAAGACCAAACACATAGTTCATGGAAGCATAGATAAATACAAGGGTAGATTTGTTGCAAGGGGTTTCTCTCAAAAGAAAGGCATAGATTATGAAGAAACATCTGCACCCACTGCATGGTATAGTACCATTAGATCTGTTGTTTCATTGGTTGCTACAATGGGATGGAACATCCATGAAATGGATGTGAAGACATCATTTCTAAATGGGACCATTGATGAGGAAGTATACATTGAGAAACGTGAAGGCTTTGAGGTAAATGGTAGGGATACCTATCTTTGTAGACTCAAGAAGGCCTTGTATGGTTTGAAGAAAGCTCATAGTGCATGGTATGCAAGAATGCATGGAAACCTTCTAAGAATTGGGTTTGTGAAGATTTTGTTGATCCTAATCTCTACATCAAGGTTTTTAATAATGAGCCAGTCATTATTCTATTATATGTGGATGATGTATTCATCACATGTTTGTTCACAAGAATACAAGAATGTAAGAAAATGCTCGAATTTGAATTTTAGATGAAGGATATAGGACTAATGCACTATTACCTAGGTCTAGAATTATGGAAAAATCCTTGGGAGATTTATTTGGGGCAAGGAAATTACATCATCAAGTTGTTGCAAAAATTTGGGATGATGGATTCCAAACCCATGATTACTCCTATGATCACCAATCTCAAGAAGCTAAGGAGATCTGACTTAAGTATCATGGATCCTACCTCCTATTGTCAGTTGGTAAGTTCTCTAATGTATTTGGTAAATACTAGGCTGGATATATGACGTTGTGAACATCGTCAGTCAATTTCAGTTAGAGCATTGTCTTGGTCACTGGATAACCACCAAGCATATATTGAGATATCTTCCTTGTATGATACATCACTGCCTAAAGTAAAATAGAAAGGGATTCAAGTTGATTCGCTTCATTGATTGTGATTGGGGTGGTAGTGAGACTAATGGAAGAAGCACTAGTGGAGGATTCTTTAGTTAAGGATCTGCCATGATCTCATGGATGAGTAAAAATAAGGATCATGTTTCTTCGAGTAGTGTTGAAGCAGACTAAGCACTTTCATGTGAAGTAGGAAGGTAGGTTGTATGGTTGCGGAAGCTTCTGAAATATTTGTTTGGGAATCCTCTAGATCATACAGTGACTAATTGTGATAATCAAATTTATATCATAATTCCTAAAGATCTTGTGTTTCATTCTATGACAAAGCATATCAATAATAAGTTCCACTATATTAGGAACTTGGTGCATGATGGGATAATGAAGCTATAGTATGTACCAAAAGACAACGAGGTAGCTGATATAATAATAAATTCTCTTCCTAATAAGAGATTTGAATATCATAGAATCATGCTTGGTTTATTTGAGATTATTGATTCTTTTGACAATGATAAAAGTTAGGAAGAAATTTCTTGAGGCTTTGTATATTAGACACACTGCTTGGGAGGACATCTAGCTGACATTATGTGTTCATATCTAGTTCTCAAAGTAGGGATGGCGGCATTGATCATGGAGCATTGACTTCAGACACGCACCTACATCCCTATGTTGATGGTTAGAAAATAAGCTTGATGGTACCTAGAGAGGTTGAAAGATTTATTCCATTTTAGTCCCACTCGGATAGATTTCCCTAGTCAGGAATCTAGTCTATGGCATTGCATTGCCTAAACTGTTGAGAAACATTGGATAGATTGCCCTAGTTAGGAATCTAGTTCATGGCATTGTGACTCCTAAACTCTTCATAGTTCATATACTTTGAGATATTTTGTATGATATATCTTGGTCATCTTAATGCTCATTATCACACCCCCTACCTACCTAATGAAATTTCCTTAACCAAACTTGAGTAAGTAAAAGGGTATGACTAATAAATAAAATATTAGCTCACATGAAAGTATATAAAACAAGGAAATACGAGATAATTTTCACATTTGGTACTTAGTTAAGTTTGTTGGCCCAACCGAACTCTTAGTTAAGGTTTTTGGCCCAACATAGCTTTTAGTTAGGTTTGTTAGCCCAACTTAACTCTTAAAAGGACGATAAATTCCATGGGGTGAGACATGCATTAAAAACAACGGTTATTCCTTATTCTTACTACCATATGACAAAAGAATGTGGGCACAATGAACGATTCTTCAAGGACTAGCAGATATTTTAGAAGTGAATCTCACATGGTCTGTGGCAGAGAAAAGAAAGAAACAAAGAAAATTATTTTAACTTGCACGAAGCTAAAGATAACATATGGGATATATATCTTCTTCATCTCATTGATGTATTCGACCCTTTTCTATGAAGCCTCATAATAAATGCTCCCATCGTCTC
The DNA here is from genome assembly GCA_031772625.1 of Pinus tabuliformis. Lineage (NCBI taxonomy): Eukaryota > Viridiplantae > Streptophyta > Pinopsida > Pinales > Pinaceae > Pinus > Pinus tabuliformis. The sequence goes on along the minus strand of CM062806.1, from coordinate 982,311,149 downwards.
AACCAACCCATCGCTAAATAGATTATCCCAGGAGCTAGATCCCATAATATATGCATAACTTTCCCTGTTGTCTTTGAAGGCCTCGCATTCGAAAATGAAATCCTTTACCACTTCCACTTTTCTAGAAGATCAAAAAATACATACTCTTTCCTTCCACATTTCTTTTTGCCTTTATCAAGGCCCTCTTTAATAACATAGTTGATGAGAATTAGTCCTTAACTAAGAAATAAAAATTTCGGCTCTCCAAAAAATATTGGCCTCTATGTAGACTTTTTGTTGATGATTATGAGTGGGGTTGGACACTTAAATATATTAAGGTTTTCTTTCTCCCTAGCTCCTTCTCACACATGTACTTGTGGAATTTATCCATAACAAAAAAAATTATCTCTTTACTATTTATGGAACATGTTTTCAAGCAAATACCCCATTTACTGAACCATTTGCTATTTTGTTGCATCCATGTCTTTTTTTCTTTTGCACAACATGTCATTAAGGACAACCTAGTGATCTTTCATCTTCCTTTTGCTCAATATTTTTTAAATACATTATGAATTTCACCATAGCAATTTCTTCAATAGGAAAACAGGTGTTGAGTTAACGTAACCAAAAATCCACCTTTGCAAATGTTAATACATTGTGTGAGATTCACGTAATTGTTGCATGCCTTCAAACTCTAAAGTGTTTCACATTCTAGGTTTATTTATGATTATGTGCCATAAACATCGTATACAGAGATATTATAATATTAGAGAAAGATTTTCTTACTAATTGCAAATTATACAAGTGTAAATTAGTAATAAAGGGTTTTGTTAGTAATTGCAAGCAGAATTAATGAAAAAATCTAAAGGTCTCAACATAGGGGTAAAACTGTGTAGTTATTGTGCACTCGAGATGAATTTTCATATGTGTTATGTTGTCTGTGTAACTCAATAAGAGTGCTGCAATGCAGAGGTGAATTTTGACCTCGATTATTGGCAAAAAATAGACATGGCTTTGAAAAATAACTTTTAGACATTTAATAGTAGCTCCATTGTTCCCATTCTCCTACTCTTTCTCCACCAAATCCCATAAACCTTTAGCTACTACCTCCATGATTCATATGAGCCTTGTTTTCACTCTCTTTTAGCTAGTTGCAACTGAAATTTTTCCTGCAACGTGATAATTAGAGAAGAGATTTTTATGTCTCATTGCATTTAAGCATTGATTTTAAACCCAACAAAAATACAAAAAGGAATGAAACATGTACAGTGTGCAGGGTTAGGAGTGTGAAAAGACATGTTGTGACTCAGTGGGAGTGGGATTTATAGCCAAATGAATTGCTCAAGGTTTTACTTTAAACGAGATTTTTAAAACCCATATAAATGTAGTTGATACATTGAAACCTAAACCTATGAATGAATTCTTTTTGCAGTTTTATTTGACTTTAGAGGGAGCAAAATTGAAGAGAGACTTCATGAGAGGAGGAATGGAGATCCAAAAACAATTTTGGAAGATTTTAGAGCACATGGATAAGTGGAGAAGGGGCATGCTAGAAGATTGTAGAAGGAGGTCTGGGAAGGTGACAAATAGTGAAAATACTAGGAAGACTAAGGGAGAAAAATGGTAGAAAAGCTCAAGGAGACAGGCTATCGGCCTAAGTAACTGGAGGTGTAGGGAAATAGTAGAAAAGGAACGAGGTGATGATAAGAAGCAAGCAGTGGGAAAGAAGGGATAAATAGGGAGAGCATGAGAAAAGAATACAAATGATAGTCTGGGTAATGCTGCAAGACAAAAAGGGAAGCATTCTAGAAGATGAGGGTGAGATTGAAACATTTGCCACATAATAATGGAAGCCTAGACTTGCTAAGACAATGGTAGAAGGGAGCCTACAATGTGATAGGTTGGTATCAAAAGCCTCAGGAAATATTATGATCATATACCCTTGCTATCATTTTATTTACAAATACATTGACAATATTATCGAGTTTTTCTTTTATCAATAGCTCACTAGTTATAACCCATTGCTTAGGGTCTGATGTGTCTACAAATCATAATCCCTCTAAATTATGACTCGATATTCATAACCCTTATGATTTTGAGTGTTGAATGAAAACTATTTGACAAATTTCCTAAAATAAATGACTTGCATTTGCATAACAATATTCATGTTGCTAAAACACATTTTCCCTTTGACCATCACTCACAAATTTTAAAAAGGTCCCCACTCAATGAGACACATGTTAATTTTTCCATCTCAGGTAGTTCTATTATGTTTTGTCATATTCTTTGGTTACACCAACATCTTCACATTTGGATTCAATTCAAAAAAATGTACGCCAACAACTCTCATGGATACTGGCAGTTTGTATCCCCATGGAAAGACCCTCTGGATATCCATAGAAAAATTATATACATTGTTCATGAACATGAACCCTAATTTTTATTGCTTGATTTACACAGTTAGGGCAAGAGGCAATTGTATGTTAGTTTGAGACAATTAAATATAGTTTCAGTTCAACAAGAACCACAAAGTAAAGGTAATACATTAGCTTGAAGCTTAGGATTTTAAATTGGTGTTTTTATGTGTAATGATTTTGAGGAAATTTTTTGTCGCAAAGAGCTTTCTCTTAGTTAATTATCTTAAATAGTGAGACAATTTATATTGATATTGATTTTAATATAATTATATTTGATCTGCTCTTTGATTTTGTGCCAGTTGAACATTGTTTTCAGCAACAAGCTTCTGACCAGATTTAGGGAATGGGAAGTATCATCCTCTTGCAACCTTCCCAAATAAGCCTGTAGGTTCTACGGTTTAAATTAATTGTAGTGGTCACATTAGTTGGAAAAGGTTTTTTTATAAGAGGTTGGCTAACCCCATATCATTCCAACTCGGTACATAGCGTGGTGATGTGTCTCTGGAAACCTTTGGCATATTTAGCATGGAGAAAACACCTATGGAATCCATGTTGTCTAAAGGGTGTATATTTTGATATTTGGAGTCCCTTTTTCATGAAAGGGTGGATAAATTTCTCCTTGGAATCTCTTACTTTGGAGATACATATCTCTAGAGTACCACATGGGTTGCAGGGTGGAGGAATCTTTTCTTTGGAAACCCTATGCCAACCTCTAACTAAATACCTTACGCCATGAGGATGGATGTTAGGTTAGACCTCTAGAATCCCTAGAGGTCTAGGAAATGGAAAAAATTACACAAGCTAGGGGGTGACAATTACATAATTTCTAGCATGTCAATGGTTGGGAGAAGAGTTGTTGATTTTCCCCAATACCCATTAATGAGTTACATAGTGCTTAGTGCCTTATTAATTGTGATGCCCAAACTATGCCTGGATTGATCACAACATACCTATCTATTGGTGATTCTAATATTGCTGTACTGAATGTGGAACTTCTATTGGTCCTATTTTTTGCAAGTAGCTTTCTTGTACCGAGTGTCTTCCTAACCAACTTGATGAAAGATACTATGAATATAAATAAAGTTTTGTGTATATCCAAATAATTCCTCTTCATTGAATGATAATTACTCAAACTCCATTCTTAGGGGATGGGAACTGGATAATTATGTGAGAAATTGTATAGAAAATCCCTACAGGACCTGGCAAAGTACATGATAAATTTTCCACCAGCCTATTTCATCTTTGCAGCAATGCCCATCGCCAAAGCCTCAATTGTGCCGAATTCACATTGTCCATGTGAAAGGAAAAGAAGGGAAAATTGAGTTCATAAAATGGGTGCTTCTTCTTAATCTAAACCATACTTATTCGTCATTGTTGCCATGAAACTTTTAATGGCCTCTTTTTCACTTCAAGGACTTTTTATTGTTTTCTCAATATTGTACCATTTTGGATCGAGGGGTCATAATATCAGTTACATGCATCTATATTTGTAACGACATGGAATATTCTTTTAACATATTCTTATGTGTTTCTTCTAGAGGTTTCAATATACATGCAAGTATGCATGTTACTGCAAGGCTTTATCCTTGTAACTTCTATTAGTGATTCACAACTTATAACCATATCTACCTAAATTACATGTTCAAAAACCTGCTAGAGTGTGTGCCTAGGATAATATTCAATGTGTTCTAGTACATACAATAGATTTTTTGCTTTATGTCACATTAACATCATATCTAATATGTAGGTGATGGTAGCCATGACTAAACAATGAGAAGACGCAACCTTAAATTTTCCTTTTATTAGTTAGTGTGCATGTGTGCACAAGTTTTAGGTAGGGTAAGGATAGGATTTAAGGTTATCTATGTCCTTAATCTCCATTCAAAATAGATAGTAGATTGAAGGTAGTATAGTTTTATTTTTGGAATATTTTATGTCTTGGAATTTGACCTTTATTTATGGTGTAGATCCCAAGGTAATATGAACTCTTGGCTTGGAGTTCACCACATCATCATCTTTCAAATCCATATATCTATGATTTAGATCTAATTTTGTATACCTTAAGCTCGCATTTTCAATTCTATAAAAGAAATGTCAGGGTATGGATCAATAACAAAGACTTCAAATTGGACAATTTAGTGGTCTTATGTAGCAGGCTTTCATGTGGAGAATTAATGATCATTAGTGATAGGTTTTGATAAGAAGTTGGTGATTTATGTTATTCTTTTCTACAGTATGTGTTTATAAATTTATTACATATTTTTTTTTATGAGAGGTTGTTTAGTTTAGGTTGTTTTTGTTTCATGTAATAATTATTTTCCAGTGTTGAATCTACTTTCCATGTTTAGATAATTTTTCACTAGGAATGTTCTATCATATAGTACACACTACAAAATCAATAGGGTGAAGCTGTGGTGATAAGATGATATTTTTTAGGTCTAATTTTTTACCATAAAGTAGGTCAATGGGATAGTTGAGTACAATAGTGTTGATACAATATCGGAAGATAAAGTAGCTCATGCTTGAAGATAGGACACTAAAAGTAGACCCATATTTTCAATAAACACTAGAACCCTAGAACATGGAAGTACATGCATTATAATGAATGACCTATTGTTCTGTATTCACCATCGTTGTGTCATAGGAATTCCCAAGCTAATATTTCTCACAGAGGGCTCACACTCAATTTTTCTGGAAAGCCTGTGGTTACAAAATTCCATTAACCATAACTGTGATTTATAGTCCAACCATGAGCAACTCCAGGGTACACTTTTTCTCAAAAATATCTACATCCCATTCTATAAATGAAATTCCCTACAAGCTTAGGTAGAGTAACCTTGTCAATTTCGCTAACTATATTCCCAATATCTTTCAAGATATTTAGCTTCACATCCAATGGCATACCCAACAAGGAAATACTAAGGGATACTATATTGAATGCCCACTTTATCTTTGGTTCTTTTACATGCAAAAGCAATAAGCCCCTTTTAGTTTTTTTTTGTGCCTCCTATAAATTCCCTCAATCAAGAAATGGAGTCTATTTTCATAGGAATTTCTAAATTATAAATGTAGGAGCCTTCTTTGGAGAGGATAATTCTTCTGAAATGCCTAACATGAATTTCGTTTGCATGTTTTTTCATACAAATTCATGTCCAAACGTGTTCAACTCCTTGGATCCAATGCCACCAAATCTTAGCTCCGAAAAATGCATCTAAACTTGAATTATGTCTTAGTTTTACTCTTATTATTTGATCTTTCAAGTCCTTTGGAATCAAGCTATGGATGTTGAAATACAAATAAAGGAGAAATCCAGTTGTTAAAATCCAAGGGAAGATGTTGAAAAATACAAAAAATTCTAATTGGGACTTAGAGAGGCTACCCGTAAATTCTGTTAGACTACTAGAATTATATCATATCTAGGAGAATCATTTTTCTTATGATCCCGTCGGTTCAAAATTGTATTCTTTGAATATCTTTTGTGATAGAGTTAACTTAGAAAGTATCAATGCTCAAGTTATTTCAAATAGTGTGCTCATATTTGGTTAAACACAGTATTTTTATATTTTGGAACTCATTTATACCTCTTGGTTTAGGTTTTCCACCCATGGATCAAATTCACAATGTGTTTTTGAATGAAGTGATTTGCAACTTTGCATAAAAATATGCCTAGGGAGTTAGATGTTAAACCCATTATTTTGCTAGACTCGTGAGATTAACATATATTTGTAAGCATCCTTCTACTATGACTCCATTATCAATAAATTTATTTATTTTAGGATCTCTAGAGCTATATTCTTTCTTGGTAAGGATCAATGTAGTTTTTTTTGAAAGGGTTGAGTTTGGAAAAGGTTGGCTTGAATAATTGTGGCTTCAACATGCTAACATTGGCATTTCCAAAAAAACCTACCAAATCTTATAGAAATTGTTTATTCTATTGCTTTTTGTTTTAATATCCCATGATTCCATTCTCCATAAATTACTTTATTCTAGGATGTGGGGATATATCATTTTTTTAAAGGCCAATGATGTTTTTGAGAAAAGTTGTATAATTTGTAAACATAGAACTTGAGTAATTATGGGTGGTATGTTGATATAGGGCTTGGATAAATGAAATTTCAATTATTTTTTTAAATTTATTTATCCTAGTCATTTCAATTTTATGCACTTCATAAGAAAATTACAATGTGTCATTGAATGGATTGAAAATCTGAGTTGTGAGTTCCAATAAATCTCTAACTTTGACTAGAATTGCAAAAAAGATAATTATTTTGGACTCTTGATATGTAGTTACCCAATTTGATATGTAGTGGTATACATGGAAGACACTCAGTCACCGCCACAACTATCATCCAATACAAAGGGTTTTCTCGTGGAGTTCAATACCTATCCCATTCCTCTGGCAGCTAGATCAGCCATATGGAATTCTTAGCAGATATTTATTATTTGACCATTCATCTAGAGATTAGCCACTTGTTCATTTTCTCTCCAATATTGGGGCAAACTAGCTCAAACAATTGTTTTATCGATGGCAGGATGTAGGAGCGCATCGAATATTCATAATGTCTATATATTCAGGTTTCTACTAATTGATAATTTTCCAATTAGGGCTTATACTGTCATGGGTTTAATAAGAGAAACCAAGACAAGGGAATCATTTGAGCTAGCAACAAGGTGCACAACAAAGGCACATGAAGCATTTGAGCTATTACAAAGGTACACAACAAAGGTTTTATTTTCCTCTTCATTGTATTTCTCATGCTTCGACCCAACCTATTTTAAGTTTTTGAGTTTCATAATTTACTTCATTCATAGTTTCGAGTAGATGGTATTGATCAGTGTCCAAATGTACAATGTGTTACCTCTTATCATGAATGAATTAGAGTATGTTGGTCACATTTGGGGTGACCTTGTATGAATTCTCATATTTCTAGAATATTTGGAAGACAGGGGATAGAGTGTGATGTAGTGGAAGCAATATCTATAGCACAAATAAGGGAAGGTACAACTAAAATTATAGAGGCTAAAATCGTAACACAAATTATCGAGGAATTTGCAATAGTGTGGGTTGTAACACTAGGGAAAGGGATATAGAAACTTAGGGAGGAATAATGATAATAATAAGAAGCATCTCATGACAATGACTTCTTCAATAAGTTTATTGGATGTTTGTTCTCTCAAAGTGTCATCCAAAATGCTCTTCAAAGTCTGCTCTAAGGATGAGGTCAAGATTGGCGCTTGGTTCCAACAAATGTTACCCAAAAACCTAGCCTCTAGAGATAAAAAAAAGTTGAACCAAGTCTTCCTTCAACTAGTCTTTAAGGTATCTTCAAGAGTCCATCAAAGGATAGAGTTCAATACTCCAAAATTTCCTTCACCCTTCAAGTTATATTTCATCAAAAGTGATGCTAAGGTGTACAATAGGTTTTCAATTTTGTGTTATGTCACCTCAAGGAGATATTTATAAACTGCTTCAAAAGATTCTTCAACCCTAATTCAAATTTAGTTGGAATGACCCTTCAAATGTTGTTCCAAAGGATGCCCAAAACCTTGCTGCCAAAACTATGAAGGAGTTTGCTACTTCTTTAATTAAGGCGTGCTTAAAATTGTTGATGAATATTATAACAATTTTTTTCTCCTCAAAGTTCAATATATGCTACACTTGTTCCTAGAAAAAATCTCATGGGAATGATCTCAAAAGAAGCCCTAGAAGGACCTAAGAATCCATTACTAGTGAAACAAAAAAGCTAGGATCAACCACGACCATGTATGTTCCTCCATCCTACATAGGTTACTGATTTTGTCTCTCTGTAAAATCATATTAAATCGTAGAATCTTCCACGATGGTTTCTTCCTCATAAAGGCCTTGGATTATATATTTGGGACAAGGTCTTACCTTAGGGAGTGAAATTTGAGAATCTTTCAATGTTTTCATTATGACAAGTTTGAATTCTAATTGTGAAGAGAATAAAAGATTTAGTTCTTCCCTGTGATTTGAAGCTTGGGATCCTTTAAGATGATATCTTGCAATACTTCGAGCTTATTCCAATATTTTGTGCACTATAGATGGTTATATATCTGGACTAACCTGTTACCCTATTTTTAGTTAGTCTCATTAAAATTGAAAATTCCAATTTGAAATGTATAGTCTATAATTATAACTCCCTTTCATCTTCCCACTCACCATTATTGATGGGGAGAATTGTCTTGATCAATGTTAGGAGGTATGCCTAGAGTATTTTTTCAGAATGGTGGCATGAGGAAGAGGTATCCAACACAATGTGGACAGAGAAGGTGGATTCAACTACAAATTTGGCCATGGTGAAGATAGCAAAGCTTGCGACATTCATTCTGATGGTTAAAAAGTATAATGAAAATTGTTCTTCACTAAGGAAGAGCATATTAGACTTGTAATATCCCTAGTTCTCTTGCACGTAGATTCTAGCTTAGTGTGGCACTATGATCATTTTATGCTACAGAAGTTAGTAAACATGTATTTCACTTATGGTTGCAAGGTTTTATGCACAATCGGTAATGGATAATAAATATAATAGAATTTATTTATTTATATAGTTAAAATAATATTCCTTTCATTAAGAAGAGTAAGAAAACTTTGGGCGATAGGGGAAATCACGTTCTCTAGGGTTTTTATTTTGAGCAGTGTTTGGTGGTGCGATGCTGCTTAGTCAGCCTTGAGTTCACTCTTGGGTACATGGAATAAGGCACAAGTATAACATGGTTTGGAGGCACCATTCATTCAAAATTTTGGAGGATTTTATTTTCTCTATTCTATGTTTGTTACCTTGGGGGAAGCAGGGGATTTGTGCTTATGTTTTACCCATAGGGTTTGTCGATCTCTGATGAGTGGCTACTAGAAAGAAGAATATAGGAATTTCTAGAAGGTATATATGCCTCACCTACATCTTGATGATCGAGGTGGTTTATAAAAAATTCTCATGGGACTTTGTATCGTCCAATTATTGTGGGGTCTATTGTATATGGAATGCAGGAATACATAAAACAATAGTCCTATTATGGATATCCTTCTATGAGTGTATGATGACAGTTTTGAATCATTTAGGGCTAATCCTAATCGATGGTGAAACCTAACTAATCAAAAACTTCGGAGAACAATGGGAGAGTAGGGAAGAGGTGGGGGATAAAAAGAGGTGGCATTGGGAATACCACGAGAGGAGGGAATGGCGAGGAAGAAGAAAAGAAAGGAGAGTGCTTTGGGAAGAGGAGGAATCACGAGGAAGAGAGCACTACTAGGAAGATATAAAGCTTGAATAATGCAAGGAATAAGTTAACATTATTGGTTTCACAAGAATATGTATGGCCTTATTGAAACAAAATAAAAAAGGACATAACTGAGCATGTAGTATCACAAGTTAGTGTTAGAAATTATGGGTTATTTCACGTTAATAAACCCTCAAAATAGTCATCTACCTTACAAAATACCTATTTTGAGGTTTTTTCATTTAAAATTATTTTGTATTGAGAATTTTCATGTGCCTACAAATGTTGTCACCAATGGTTATGTTCTTACAATCCCCTATTGTTTGCATTAATGTTAATGTGGGGAGTAAATAACATCATGTTAAGGGCTGGGGTCATACCAATAGTTTTAAGCCCGAGTCCAAAATCAGATGAAACATTGTACGATTAATCTCATTACAGAGGACAAGTTCCTATGGAATTCTACTCATAAGTACCTAGGGGAAATAACACGAGGTAACCCTATTGGGAGACGAAATCATGATTCTAGGGGTCGTGACCAAGCTTGAGAGTGGAGAAAATCCATCTCTAGAAACTCTCCTTGATAGGTGTATAGGATTTATGTGTTGGAAACTGGCTATAGCAATAGACTTTAAGAATAGAGGTCCATAAAATGTTTCCCAATCAGATATTGTTTTATTCTTGTGGGGTTCAAAACACAACAATAAACATATTTTGTGTGTAGCCACTACCCTTGATTGTAGTCATCAATAATAAACAATGTTGTATAATAGTTAACCTCTTGTCCATCTATTAAACTCTTTGATGACCAAGGACACTATGGTATGCCACAATCCCAAATAAGATGCATAAAAATTGTAGGTGTTAATCGTGTAGAAAAATTACCTACAAATGAATTCCTAAAAAATATAAAATATACAATAGCGAGAAACACAAAACAAATACACAGATATTTCCCCCTGGATCCTAAAACCGAGATTACGAGATTGATTTTTCGTTATATTTCTTTCAATGTTACAATACATATATATAAATGCTGAAACATCCATAAAACCCAATCCATTAGCCATGGATTAAAACATAGCCATAGTCCCCTTGACTATATCTAGAAGATACCATGGGAAGAAAACCATCATGCCTGAAACTATGTGCAAAACCCACGCAAAAAACCATAGGTAGGTCTACCCGCCTAATATAGGGTCCAAAAAAGTAATTTCTCGGGGTGCTACCTTGGACCCCATCGAGGGGGGCTACTGCCCCCCTCAAACCCCTGACAAGGGGGGCTAAAACCTTCCATGTGACCCCTTTGCTGCACTGAGTACAACAAAGCTAGGTCTCGCCATCCAGCACACTTCGCACATGGCACTAGTCATGGAAAGAATATAAAACACACCCAACGTTATCCCAATTTTTCTTTTCTTTTCCGCACAGGGGGGAATAAGAGAGCTTACTCATTGGTCTAGCCCTACAATGCCCACTATTTCTATACACCAAGAGAACTTCTAAATGCTTAGAGACTTTTTCAATGCATCTACAGTATTATTCGAAGTGTCCACCTTTACCAATAACATCTTTTGGTCCTCAACCATATCACTTACAAAGTGATACTAGAAATCAATGTGCTTTCTCTTCGAATATAAGGAGGGCCCTTTTCCAAGAAAATTACACATTGGTTGTCACAGTTTATCCTAGTAGTTCTCTTTACTTACCCCATACTTGAACACAACCTCTACAACTAAACTTCCTCCTTGCTTGCATGAGTGTCTGTCAAGTATTCTGCCTCTGTAGTTGAAAGTGCCACTATAGACTATCTCTTACTCATCCAATTGACTGCACCTACAAATAGGTTAAACACATACCTAGTTGTAGATAGTCTTTGATCCATATTTCCAGCCCAATCTTCATAAGCAAAGCCACAGATGTCAAAAAATTTGTCGAATCCCAATATTCCTTGGTAACAAAGACCATAATCACTAGTGCCATGCAAATACCTAAAAACTTGCTTAACTGTTGTCCAATGCTCCTTTCCTGGTTTTAACATAAACCTGCTCAATACTCCCATTGCATGTGCAATGTCTAGTTTAGTACATACCATTTCATACATTAATCTACCAATTGCAATTGTGTATGGAACATGGGACATGTCCTCTTCCTCTTCTAGTGTCTTGGGACATTGTTCAATAGATAAATTTACACCTACATGGATAGGAACCTTCACCAGTCTACTATCCTCCATATTAAACCTCTGCAGTATTTTCTCGACATAATTACTCCAATTTAACAATAGCTTCCTCTTTGCTTGATCTCATTTAATTTCCATGCCCAAAATATAGTTTGCAACACCAAGATATTTAATGTCAAATTTGGAGGACAATTGGATCTTAAATTCCTGGGAATTTTCTTTGTTATTTCCAACCAACAACATATCATCGACATACAAGACTAGATAGATAATAAATTCACCAAGTAGATTAAAATAAATGCAGTGATCCACTTTTCTTCTGGTGAATCTAAGTCCCCATATAAATGCATCCAATTTCTATTACCACATCCTTGGTGATAGTTTTAACCCATACATAGTTAATTTTATCCGTTATATTAGTTATTTCTTTCCCTTCACCACAAAGCCTTCATGTTTCTTCATGTCGATATCTTCTTCCATGTCCCCATGAAGAAATGTTGTCTTCACATCCATTTGTTCTACCTCAAAATCAAAATCAACAAGAACAAATAAACGTAATATAATAGAAGCTACCTTAGTTACATGAACAAAAATATCACCAAAATCAAATCATGACACCTAATAATAACGTTTTGATACCAACTGAGCTTTTTATTTCTCCACCTTGCCTTCTGCATTTATCTTCTTCTTAAATATCCATTTTCTTCCAACGATTTTCCCTCTAGCTAGAAACTCCATTGGATCCCAAGCCCCCTTTTTGTCCAAATATGCCATTTCATTAACCATGGCCTCTTTCTAGAGTTTTCTATCCTTTGAATCTACTGCCCACCTCACAATTCTTGGATCATCATCACTATTAGATAAAGAAAATTTTGAACAGAAAGCAATTGGACTATACCTTTCTCACTACCCTCTTTCTTGAACTGATATTCTCATATCTGGAGTTTGTGGCTCTTCACCTTTTGATTCCTCTTCTACTATAGAGTTTCATTCTTCCTCCTTTAGCTCAAACTCTATCTTCTTAGGTTCCTTTAGTAGGACTTCATGGTATTCCTTGATAACTCATCTATAAATGACACATAGTACATAGAATTACCTAATTACGGAATCGACATATGTCCAAACACATAATTTTCCACAACCTCTACTATCTCTTTCTCCCTCTTAGCAACTGAGGGGAAACTCACCTCATTCTGCTTCCCATATACACAATGTTCATAGAAATTGAAATCCAAAGAGAAATTAGACATACCTTCTACCATACCATTATAATGAAGTATTCAAAGGACCTTCTCTCTAATATGTCCAAGCCTTTGATGCCATAGCATGGCCTTTTCTCCAGAGGCCAGTAGATTTTCTACTCCACTTTCAAGAATCGTAAAACTGTTGCACCTATAAATAATCATGTTACCTAGAATCTTGTACACAGTTTCAATCTGAACTCCTCACATAAAAAAATTCATTATCTGATCATGGAATGTGAATAAATGGGATAAAATTAAATGATCTTTGTTATAATATAACTCTCATAAATTGACGATGTAATGAAGGATCTCTCACATGATAAATTTTATTTAAACAGAGACACCACTAGTTGTGAGTCCATGTTCATTAGTACTGATTCAATACCATAAGATATTGCCTCAGAACAGGTCTCAACTTAATGGAATCTTCAATCAAAGAGTTCAATGAGCTCCATAAATGATAAGTGGTTACATGGTCTATTAGATGTTCATAAAGCTTCACTCCAAACCTTGGTATGTCTAGTGAAAGTTTGGTAGGGACCGGGGGTCAGGATGAACTGTAACAGATCAAATCATTAGTTAATTTTCAAAGAGTTGGAAAATTAAGAGTTGCTAAGAATGACAAGCATGGTGATACTGCTGAATTCCAAGCTCCAGGAGTGGAATTCTAGAATACTGGAAAGGAATATCCTGTATTTTGAGCGGCACCAAGTTGCTAACAATTACTTGTAGAAAAACCTCAAATTAAGGAAAACCTTGTTGTTTAAGGGTATATGGAGGGTATCCTCCCTCTATATATCTATAGGAAAGTTATAAGAAGGAGAAACGCCTTAGTAAGGGTGCCAAGCACTATCCAAATGAGAAAAATCTAGTGATGTACTACTAGTAGGGAAGGCCATACTCCCCTGCTGACCAAAAAATTATGAAGGATTCTAATAGCCAAATCCACTAACTAGAGGATATACAAAGCCTTGACTCCCTTGAATTTTTAAAGGATTAATGTTTTGAGCATGTTGAGGGAAAGACATTGATCATATATTAAAAAATGGATTGGAAGGAGTAATACATCCACTTGCAAATGTGAAACCTTTTAAAAATGTGGAACTACTCGCCATCGAAGGAATAACTTTCGAATTAGTAGAAGGTAAAGTTTATGGAACTGAGGGAATCCCACTAGATATAATTCCAAAGCGATAAGAACAAATGAAAGGAGCATAAGGGTGGGTGCTGCCACTCAAACCAAGAGTGGAGGTAGAGAAAAAGGATTTCGTGATAGGTTAAATGGTAGGGATAGAAAAAGTGCCTCCTCATATAGTTAAAGAAGCACTATGCACAATAGATGTATGGGTAGCCACACTAGTGCTACTAACATTTTCCATGATGAAATAAGGAGAATGAAGAGGGCTACCAAGTCTATGAGTTGGAGTACCCATGTATGATACAACATAAGGAAGGTCAAAAGGAAGAGGTCATATAGGAGTCCCAAACAATTCTAGAATGTTTTCAACTTCTACTTGGTCTTATGAGTAGAAGAGTAATCTAACTAGGACGAAAGTGTTTTTGTCTAGACTATGGGATTTACTAGGTTCTCCCTATGAATTAGCAACCTTGGATGAAGGATTTCTCTATGTTGTGTTAGCTTACACTATTTCAAAAGAACGAGCAGAATTAATCCTACACCTTCTTAGCGAAGGCTCGAAACTCGCAAGTGAAAGCCTACGAAGCCTTATAGACCAACACACTAGTTGATGAACCACCTTTATATATAAATACAAATTAAAGAATCAAATTATTTAAGGAAATCGCACATATAACTCTCTAAAAAAGATCCTTAAGATACATACAAGCCAACAACTTCCAAATATTTCCGCTTCGGGCGATTAGGACTAGACTCCAAAATACAAGAAGTTAGAGAAAAGGACCTCCCGAAGGTAAGTTAGGGTGATGAGGGCTCAAGCCTGGTGGCGAAGGTGATAGAAACAATTATGTTGACCTCCATACAATAGCCTATGTTGGTTCAAGTAGCTAATCTTCGTGAGGTAACCCTCCAAAAGTAGTGTGAATGTGATGCAACATGTGCCTCAGGTGCCATGGGAATTCCCTGATTTCTTTAATTGTGTGGACCCTAGGAAAGAAAACTAAGGTCATGAGATGATAATTGGAAAATGAGGGTAACTATTGTTGCCATGTGATCAAACAAGTAGGAGAGTTTGTATCTCTATTTTTCTATCCTCAAACATCCTCGTTCTTAACTCGTGTGTTAGAGGATATTTCCTAGACATCTTAATGACACTATATTTTCAATCGTTAATTAAATTCTATATTTTTCAGTTTGATTGTATTTGGAGGATTACTCTCCACACACCTATCCCAAGGCCCTAAAATTCCCTAGACTAGTTGATGTCACTATGAAAAAAGAAAAAAGTCTAGTTCATTTTAATTTTTGCGTTCATTTTAATTGTATGTTGTTTAGGACAAGGGAAACGAAAGTCCAACTCATATTGTTATGATGCAAAATAAATTAATAAGAAAACCCAAGATACATGAAAATGTAGCTCTTCTTTTTCTTCAATGAAAAGGTAATTATATAAGGAACAATGTGAACTTTGAAACAGGAACTATAAACTCAAAATGGGAACTCTCGCTAAAAAATGTTGGGTTGTGTTATATTCTTTCCACGACTAACCTACGTAGTTAAACGGGGGGTTAGAGGGGGGCGGTAGCCCCCCTTCGTTGCGGAGCGGGGGGGTCACAGAGGGGGCGGCAGCCCCCCCTGTCCGAGGGGTTTGAGGGGGGCGGGTAGCCCCCCTCTACGGGGTTCGGGGCAGCGCCCCGGGAAATTTTTTTTTGGACCCTATATTAGGTTGGGCAAACCTACCTATGGTTTTGTGCATGATTTTCGCACATGGTATTGGACGCGATGGTTTTTCGGTCCATGGTATTGGATGCTTCGACATGTATAAATATGTATTGTAACATTGAAAGGAACACAATGAAAAATCAAGCTGGTAGTCCCGGTTTTGGGATTCAGGGAAAAAAAAAACTTTGTGCATATGTGTTTTATGGGTTATGCTCTCGCATCGTTTATTTTCTTTGTTTAAGAATTCGTATGCAGGTAATTTTTGTATAGGTTTAAAACCTACATTTGGTATCAGAGTTGTTTTGGCTTCAAGGGGACGCCTTTGTTGCTGAGGGGTTTCGCTCGGGCCTGTGGTAGACCCTGTTCAGTGGGAGATCTGCGAGATCGATTCTGGTGGTGAAAGAAGATGGCGAGCAATGGAAAGATCGAGATTGAGAATTTCAATGATCAGAATTTTGAGTTGTGGAAACTCAAGATGGAGGATCTGTTGGTGGATAAAGATCAGTGGATCGCGGTAGATCCGGGTACTAAACCATCGGGAGTGGTCGATGAAGAATGGAATAAGTTGGATCGGAAGGCAAAGAGCACAATACGATTGTGTGTCTCAGAGTCAGTATTGTTGAATGTATCAGGGGAAGCTACGGCGAAGGCTTTGTGGGTCAAGTTAGGGACTTTGTACCAATCTAAGTCTCTGGTGAATAAATTGTTCTTGCGGAAAAAGCTGTATAACCTGAGGATGAAAGATGGAGACTCGGTGACAGAGCATCTGAATGCGTTTAATACTGTGGTAAGTCAGTTATTATCTGTTGATATTAAAATTTCAGATGAAGATAAGTGCATCAGTCTATTGTTTTCTCTACCAGATTTGTGGGATAGTCTGGTTATTGCAATAGGTAGCAATGCAACTGCTTTGCAGTTTGATGAAATAGTCTCAGCCTTGCTGACGGAGGAGATGAGACGGAAGAATATGGACAACCAGAATGGTGATGCCTTGTCTGTACGAGGACGGTCCCAGAACAGAAACAAAAATAAGTCATCGAGTGGGAGATCTAAATCTAGAGGGAGATCTAAATGTCTAGGAAAACCTACAAAGGTGGTGTGCTGGAAATGCGGAAAGGAAGGACACTTCAGAAGGGATTGTAAATCTAAAGCTCCTGATAAAGGAAAGGGATCTGATGATGCTCCTTCTGCAGAGGCGAAAACCACCTCAGATGAAGGTGGGGATGTGTACTTGGATTCTTCAAGTACACATGTAGATCATGAGGCATGGTTGATTGACTCAGGTGCATCCTTTCACTTCACTCCCCATAGAGAGTGGTTCTGCGAGTATGAGAAATACGATGGTGGTGATGTCTTCTTAGGAGATGATAGGAAGGCTAGAATAATTGGTCGGGGAAAAGTAAAGTTGAAGTTGCAAGGTGGAAGGGTTAGAACACTTCTGGGTGTTCTACATATTCCTGCATTGGCCAGAAATCTGATTTCTATAAACAAGTTGTATGATGCAGGTGTAAAGACGGTGTTCGAGAAAGATACCTGCAAGATGGTTCGAGGAGCACTGATATTGATGCGGGGAGTTCGGACTGGAACTCTGTACAAACTGCAAGGTAGCATTGTTGTTGATTGGTGCAATAGTTCTATGGTTCCTGAAAATGGAGTAGAAAATCTAGTGGTCTCTGGAGAGAAGACCATGTTGTGGCATCAAAGGCTTGGACATATTGGAGAGAAGGGCCTTCAAATACTTCATAGTAAAGGTATGGTAGAAGGTATGAATGATAGCTCTCTGGATTTTGATTTCTGTGAAAATTGTGTGTATGGGAAGCAGAATCGAGTGAGTTTTCCCTCTGGTGGTAAGAGGACGAAACAGATATTAGAGCTTGTGCATAGTGATGTTTTTGGACCTTTGAAGGTTCCATCACTGGGTAAGTCTGTGTACTATGTATCATTCATAGATGACTTCTCAAGGAATACATGGATATACTTCCTTAAGAAGAAATATGAAGTCTTTGACAGGTTTAAAGAATTTAAGGCTCTGGTGGAAAATCAGATAGAGAAGAAGATAAAGGTGCTGAGGACAGATAATGGTGGAGAATTTTGCAGCAAGGAATTTGAAGAATTTTGTAAGAAGTGTGGTATAGCACGGCAAAAGACTACTCCATATACACCTCAGCAAAATGGAGTCGCAGAAAGAATGAACAAGACGTTGATGGAAAGGGCAAGAAGCATGCTCAGTGGTGCCGGGTTAGGACAAGAATTCTGGGCAGAGGCGGTGGATATTGCATGTTACCTGATCAACAGATCACCTTCATCAGCGTTGGAGGATAAGAATCCACAAGAAGTATGGACTGGTAAGAAACCCTCTCTTTCACATCTGAGGGTATTTGGATGTGTTGCATATGTACATGTTCCAAAGGAGAAACGAACCAAGTTGGATAGTAAATCTGAAAAGTGCATCTTTATTGGGTATAAGGATGGTTTAAAGGGTTATAAGCTTTGGAACCCAGTCACACGGAAGGTTGTGTACAGCCGAGATGTGGTGTTCAAAGAGGTAAAAGATGTTATTCAACATGAAGTCCAACCAAAGGAACCTGAGAAGATAGAGTTTGAGCCAAAGGAGGTAGAATTAGACTCTGCAGCAGAGGAGGAATCAGAAGATGAAGAGCCACTAACTCCGGCTGTGAGAAGATCAGGTCGAGAAAGAAGGCATCCAGAAAGGTATAGTCCATATGCTTTCAGTTCAAATTTTGCTTTGTATGTTACTGATGATGATCCCAGAACTGTGAAGGAAGCAATGGATTCAGAGGATGGAAAACTCTGGAAAGAGGCCATGGTTGATGAAATGGCATCTTTGCACAAAAATGAGGCTTGGGATCTGGTAGAGTTGTCGGCTGGAAGGAAACCCATTGGCAGCAAATGGGTGTTCAAGAAGAAGACTAATGTAGAAGGAAAGGTGGAGAAATACAAAGCTCGGTTGGTAGCAAAAGTTTATTCCCAGGTGTCGGGAATTGATTTTGGTGATATTTTTTCTCCTGTTGCCAAGGTAGCTTCTATTAGATTACTTTTATCTGTTGCTGTTGCTTTTGATTTTGAGGTAGAACAGATGGATGTGAAGACATCATTTCTTCACAGGGATTTGGAAGAGGAAATCTACATGAAGCAACCTGAAGGCTTTGTGGTGAAGGGTAAGAAAGAACTGGTATGCAAGTTAAAGAAGTCTCTGTATGGGTTAAAACAGTCACCAAGGATGTGGTATCAGAAATTTGATACATTAATACAGGGACTTGGCTTCACCAGAAGTAAAGCAGATCATTGTGTGTATTTTAAATTAATTGGTGACCGTGTTATTTATCTGGTCCTGTATGTGGATGATATGTTGCTGGTTGGAAATGACAAAGAAATTATCCAAGATTTGAAGACCCAATTGTCCTCCAAATTTGACATGAAAGATCTTGGTGCTGCAAACTATATTTTGGGCATGGAAATTAAAAGAGATCGGGCAAAGAGGAAGCTCTGGTTAAACCAGAGGAAGTATGTCGAGACAATACTGCAGAGGTTTAATATGCAGGATAGTAAACCGGTGAAGGTTCCTATTCCTGTAGGTGTGAGGTTATCTGCTGAACAGTGTCCCAAGACAGAAGAAGAGGAAGAGGACATGTCCTGTGTTCCATATGCAAGTGCAGTCGGTAGCCTGATGTATGGAATGGTCTGTACTAGACCAGACATTTCACATGCAGTGGGAGTATTGAGCAGGTTTATGTCAAAACCTGGGAAGGAGCAACGGATAGCAGTGAAGCGGGTTTTCAGGTATTTGCGTGGCACTAGTGATTATGGTTTGTGCTACCAAGGAAGACCAGGATTGGACAGAGTGTTGGATATTCATGGTTTTGTTGATGCAGACTGGGTTGGAGATCTGGATCAGAGAAGATCTACAAGTGGGTATGTGTTTAACCTATTTGGAAGTGCAGTCAGTTGGACGAGTAAGAAACAATCTGTAGTGGCACTATCAACTATAGAGGCAGAATACATGGCAACCACTCATGCAAGCAAGGAAGCAGTTTGGTTGCAGAGATTGTGTTCAAGTATGGGGTTAGTACAGGGAGCTATAAGAATAGACTATGACAGCCAAAGTTCAATTTTCTTGGCAAAGAACCCTTCTTATCATTCAAAGACAAAGCACATTGATGTTCAGTATCACTTTGTGAGGGATATGATAGAAGACAAAAAGGTGTTGCTGGTAAAGGTGGAAACTTTGAAGAATACTGCAGATGCATTGACAAAATCTGTGAGCTCTGAGAAGTTCTCTTGGTGTATAGAAACAATGGGTGTTTCAGGGCTAGAAAAATGACTAAGCTCTCCTGTGGCCCCTTGTGGAAAGAAAACAACAAGT
The DNA here is from genome assembly GCA_031772625.1 of Pinus tabuliformis. Lineage (NCBI taxonomy): Eukaryota > Viridiplantae > Streptophyta > Pinopsida > Pinales > Pinaceae > Pinus > Pinus tabuliformis. Next base: position 982,290,847 of record CM062806.1, on the reverse strand, counting down.
GGGAGATTGTTGGGTTGTGTTATATTCTTTCCACGACTAACCTACGTAGTTAAACGGGGTGTTAGAGGGGGGCGGTAGCCCCACTTCGTTGCGCCGATTGCGCAGCGGGGGGGTCACAGAGGGGGCGGTAGCCCCCCCTGTCCGAGGGGTTTGAGGGGGGTGGGTAGCCCCCCTCTACGGGGTCCGGGGCAGTGCCTCGGGAAATTTTTTTTTGGACCCTATATTAGGTTGGGCGAACCTACCTATGGTTTTGTGCATGATTTTCGCACATGGTATTGGACACAATGGTTTTTTGGTCCATGGTATTGGATGCTTCGGCATGTATAAATATGTATTGTAACATTGAAAGGAACATAATGAAAAATCAAGCTAGTAGTCCCGGTTTTGGGGTCCAGGGAAAAAAAATCTCTGTGCATATGTGTTTTATGGGTTATGCTCTCGCATTGTTTATTTTCTTTGTTTAAGAATTCGTATATAGGTAATTTCTGTATAGGGTTAAAACCTACAAAAAACCCCGAAAAAACATAAAAAACAATGCTAAAAACGAAAAGTGTGTATACTGGAACGATGGTTTTTTTACGGTCAATTTTAAACATGTTTTAAAAATTGCAGTGAAAACAAAATTTTCATGCAAAAAAACCTTGAAAATGAAAAAGCAGGGTCAATTTTCAACATTTTTAAAAAATGCTAGTAAAAGCGAATTTTTATGTGCAAAACAATAGTTGTTTATGAGGAAAAAAACACACTAATTTTTTTGGTAGAATAACATTTTTCTTTCCTAAGTATATATTCAACATGTTTTCAACCAAAACATGCTAGATACAAAATAATTTAGAATTTTTCAACGATAAAATTAAAAAACCATGACATTATGAACAAATTACATGACTAAATGAATCAAAATGTCATTATTTATATATTGAATGAAAAATACATTATATATCTAATTTAATGTTGCATTGTAGATATTCTAAACAATAAAAATTATTATAATAAAGAGATATAATCAAACAACATAAAAATTACTCATAACTTCTGATTTAACACCATATGGAAATGAAAAAAATTATTTCAAGATATGATGCAAACATCACTTATATAAACTGTCTTAGACAACTATTCAAAACCACTCATATTTTCTTGCACACCATCAGAATTCATATCTTCAGATGAATGATTGGATGCAGACGAATATGTTCCATATTATTCTCTTTCCTCAACTAGTGCCCCATCTGAGTCCACATGCATGCCCACCATTTCATGTTTCAAAATTCTTCTAGATCTATGACTAGTTTCAGTAGACTCCCATCTCAACACTATTCCTTCTGGTAGAAACCTTTTCAGAATATTTATCATCATAGCCAAGCCAAACACCAAATTTGTGTATGAGGCCCCCTTGTTTGTGGGAGAAGAGGCCCACCTCCATGCAACGATTTGATTGTTGTCTATGAAGGCATACCTACTCTAACCGCTTCTAGTTTTTGAACCTCTGACCTCTTATGATGAAACACATGCTCTTAACCATTGGGCCTATTCATTCTCTAATAAAGTGGATTTGATTAGCTAAATATAGTAATCTAGAAACTCACAATTACAATATATAACACACATGTAACACACCTGTAAGATTACAAATTATGATCATATTTTGAGAATACAAGCATAACTATTTCCTTTTATACATCTCCAATGGGAACGTAATTATGAACTAGAATCTAGCCTAGTTTTGGAGGTTTCATTTTAAAAATTGATGCATTAATAAAGCCTATATGTGTAATCTTAAATGCATAAAATTTTATTTTATGCTATTTCAAAAAAATTGATTTGAACGTGGTTTAAAGGTTACATAATTTAGCACAAAATTTAACATTGATTTCAAAGTTATTAATTTGTTTTAGTTTCCAAAAAAATTACATATTTGAATATTGATATAAACTATAATAACACTATCTATCTATCTATATAACATAATATTATATTAGTTTAATGTAATGATATATATTTAACATCTTCCCACATAACTTTTCCAAGTGTCATTGCTACCATCATATAACTTTGAAATATACTCTAAAATATCTATATAAATCTTTTACTTTTCACAAAATCTCATATATATATATATATATATATATATATATATATATATATTCTGAAGGAACTCTTAATCATAAACGCACAAAGTCATTACAATCATGGTATTATAGTCATCATATCACTAGCAAAACGAGACTTTTCAAAGCATGTTTTGACAGACAAATTTTACTTATGAAGAGAAATGCCTTCATCCATATATCCAAATTCTTCATGAAAAAGAAAATTCCCATAGGTTTACAATCATTTTCTGCCACTGAATTCAAATACATTACCAATATTTCAGCTGACGCGATTATGAGAATCGCGGGGTTTACAATCGTGGAGGGGTTGGTTGTAGAATCGCAAGTTAAACCTGCTACAGTGAAGTTGTGTTATAATTTTTATTTTAATCTCTTATTAAGTAGTGGAGTTGTAAAAATATAAATTTATAAAGTAAATGTTGAAAATAGGATAAGTCTATTGAGGCTAGATGGGGACATTTTTTGTTTACTTATATTTTTAATGAATTTTTCTGTGAATTTCTTGAGTTAAAATAAGTTTTTAAATATATTTAATATTTAAAAAAAATGAAAACATTATAACCATTTAAAACTATAATAGTTTAGACCAAAAATATTATTGACAAAAGTCATTTCGTTTGGATATTACTATAATGGTGGTACAGGCCTCACTCGATGAGGCTTTGAAGTTTTCCGAAAGTGCCCTAATCTGCCGGTTCAATGGTTTTTGGCCGCGGCTGACTGCGCTCCACAATTGGATCTCGGAGGTATGAAAGCCTATTATTTCTGATGAAATTAATATCTACCACTGTGCTAGGGGTTTCTTTATAGTAGATTTTGAAAATCCTGAAAGTAGACAATGTATTCTAGATTCCGACCCTTGGTTTTGGGAAAAATAAGGCCTATTCATGAAGCCATGGAACCCATCATTTGATCCCTCTACAGTAGTCATAACTTCAACACCAGTTTGGGTGAGATTGCCAAGCCTACCCTTGCACCTCTGGAATCTCTCCTCGCTAAAATCCATTGGAAATGCAATTGGGAAATTTTACTGCAGGTGTCCACAAACAGAGGAATACGCCAGAACCACCTATGCATGCATCTCTGTGGAAATGGACTTCAGCGCTGGATTCCCAGCTGAAATAAACCTAACAAGTAAATACTATGTGTGGAAACAGAAACTCGATTATGAAAGTGTCCTCTTTAGATGTCGATCTTGCTTTGAAACATGCCATCTAGCGAAAAATTGCCCAAAAGCCTCCCAGAAAAATTCTGCTAGAAAAAACCACCACAGGTCTACATGGTGGGAAGGAGCACAAAATAGCACTACACTGTCATCAAAGAAGAATACTCTAGAGAAAACTCTGAATCACAAGAAATCGGGCACGAAAGAAACAACTCTCAAGACACACAGGGAGAAAGCCCCGTCCAACAAATCAATAGTTATGAGGAATTGAATACTGCACAAACTAAATCTCCATTTAACAGCAAAGCAGATCTCCTAGACCAAACTTCTTCTCCAACAATCTTCAAAAGGACGAACACAATAGATCGCGAAGCTAAGACACCAATGTCTCAAGAACCAGAAGAGATGAAGGAGATGCAAGATAAAGGAAGTTGGAAGACCGTAGAGAAAAAAAAGAAAGATACAACACCAATCTCGCCAAGAAAGACGAGGAGCCAGATAATTAAAAACTCAGAAAATTATAAGTCCGATAGACCAATTTGGTCTCAGTGGACGTCAACCATCATCATCATCATCATCAATAAATATGTTTACAAAATGTGAATGGATAGTAAATGTGAAAGGGTAATTCTCATAATCGCGGGGTGGAAATCTCATGAGCAATCCGCTTCAAAGTCCGTGTAGAGCATGCATTTTTGCAGGGGTGAAAGTGTAGTGGCCGGAGAATAATAATAAAGAAAGATATTAAATGTGAAAAAGGATAGTAAAAAAAGGATAGTAAATGTGAAAGAGTGATGAGAATCACCGAGTGGCGTGGTAATTCTCAGAATCACTCTTTCACATTTACTATCCTTTTTTAATACATTACCATTGAAATTTTAAAAAATTAATATTTCAAACAAAAATAATAAATATTATAGAACATGTGAAAAATTTATGTATAATTTTACTAAAAATCAATAAAGTTAATGTTCTAATGTGAAATGGTGATTCTAAGAATTGTCTCTCCACCCTGCTATTCTCAGAATGGCCCTTTCACATTTACTATCCTTTCACATTTTGTAAACATATTTATTATAATAGTATCGGAACGAAATGAGTGTTGTCAATAATATTGTTGGTCTAAACTAATATAGTTTTAAATGGTTATAATGTTTTCATTTTTTTAAAATATTAAATATATTTAAAAACTTATCTTAATCCAAGAAATTTAAAAATAAAAAATAATCATTAAAAATATAATTAAACAAAAAATGTCCCCAAAATTCCAGCAATGTTTTCATTTTTTAAAATATTAAATATATTTAAAAACTTATCTTAACTCAAGAAATTTAAAAATAAAAAATAATCATTGAAAATGTAATTAAACGAAAAATGCCCCCAAAATTCCAGCCAAAAATAACTGTTTAGCCTCAATAGACTTATCCTATTTTCAACATCTACTTTATAAATTTATATTTTTACAACTCCACTACTTAAATAAAAGAGATTAAAATAAAAATTATAACACAACTTCACTCTAAGCGGTTTAACTCGCGATTCTACAACCAACCCCTCTATGATTGTACAACTAAGAAACGTTGAAATTATAAGAACGTGTTTTAGGTTAAAAGTCTGTTTCATTATCTGCCTTTCTATTTACCTGAAGTTATTAAACTCTGTGTCAAGCAGTCAGTTTTGCAGGGGCGAAGGCGCAGTGGCCGAAGAACAACAATAAATAGTAAATGTGAAAAAAGAATAATAAAAAAAATAGTAAATGTGAAACGACGATTCTCAGAATTGCCCTTTCACATTTATTATCTTTTTTTGGGGCATTGAATTCAAATACATTACCATTGAAATTTTAAAAAATTAATATTTTAAACAAAAATAATAAATATTATAAAATATATGAAAAATTTATGTAAAATTTTACTAAAACTCAATAAAGTTAGTGTTTTAATTTGTTCTAATGTGAAAGGGCGATTTTGAGAATCCCTCCACCACCCCGCAATTCTCAGAATCACCTTTTCACATTTACTATCATTTTACATTTTGTAAACATATTTATTATACTAATATCCAAATGAAATCACTGTTGTCAATAATATTTTTGGTCTCAACTATTCTAGCTTTAAATGGTTATAATGTTTTCACTTTTTTAAAATATTAAATATATTTAAAAACCTATTTTAATTCAAGAAAAAAAAAAAATTCAATAAAAGTATAACTAAACAAAAATGTCCCCCAAATTCCACCCAAAAATAACTATCTTGCCTAATAGACTTATCCTATTTTCAGCATCTACTTTATAAATTTATATTTTTATAACTCCACTACTCAATAAGAGAGATTACAGTAAGAATTATAACACAACTTCACTCTAACCGGTTTCACAAGAAACTCCACTACTCAATAAGAGAGATTACAATAAGAATTATAACACAACTTCACTCTAACCGGTTTAACTTGTGATTCTATAACCAACGTCTCCATAATTGTAAACTCGCCCACGATTCTCAGAAGTGCCTGAGTTGAAATATTGTAATGTATTTGAATTCAATGGAAAAAATGATTGTAAACCTATGTGAATTTTCTTTCTCACCAAGAATTTGAAGATATGGATGAAGACATGAAGACATTTCTCTTCACAAGTAAAAGTTGTGTGTCAAACATGCTTTGAAAAGTCGGCTAGTGATATGATGACTATAATATCATGATTGTAATGAATTTGTGCGTTTCTGATTGAGAGTTCTTTGAGAATATATATATATATATATATATATATATATATATATATATATATAGATTTTTGTGAAAAGTAAAAGATTTCTATAGATATTTTAGAGTATCTTTCAAAGTTATATGACTATATAAATGACTCTTGTGGAAAAGTTATGTGGGAAGATGTTAAATATATATCACTAAATTAAACTAATATAATATTATGTTATGTAGATAGATAGATAGTGTTAATATATTTTATATCAATATTCAAATATGTAATTTTTTTGGAAACTGAAACAAATTAATAGCTTGGATATCAACGTTAAATTTTGTGCTAAATTATGTGACCTTTAAACCTAACAAAATGAACATTCAAATCATTTTTTTTGAAATAGCATAAAATACAATTTTATACATTTAAGATTACACATATAGGCTTTATTAATGCATCAATTTTTAAAACACAACCTCCAAACCTAGGCTAGATTCTAGTTCATAATTACATTCCCATTGGAGATGCGTAAAAGGAAATAGTTATGCTTGTATTGTCAAACATATTATCATATTTTGTATTCTTGCAGGTGTGTTACATGTGTGTTATATATTGTGATCGTGAGTTATAATTATGAGTTTCTAGATTACTATCTTTAGCTAATCAAATCCACTTTCTTAGAGCATGAATATGCCTAATGGTTAAGAGCATGTGTTTCCTCCTAATAGGTCACAGGTTCAAAAACCATAAGGGGTTAGAGTAGGTATGCCTTCGTAGACATAATAATCAAATCGTTGCATGGAGGTGGGTCTCTTGTCCCATGAACAAGGGGGTCTCATACACCAATTTGGTGTCTGGCTTGGCCATGACCTTAAAATTGGATAATAATAATGACCTTAAAATTGGATAATAATAATAATTAGGATATAGATTGTTAGAAATTCATAATCTATAAGGGTGAAAGCATGGAGCTGGGTTACACTTTTTGGAAAGAGATGGCACGTTTGGGTGGAAAAAATGATTGCTCAATTGAGCCATTTTTAAGCACTCGATCGATTCGTTTAAGTACTTAAACAATGTAACCCAATGTTATTTACGAGCTCAATTTAGCCATGTCTTTGCGATAGTAGAATGAAGGAGATTGGGTTTTGAATTTATTTTCTGGCTCAGGTAAGCTTTATTATATGGAATTGAATTTCAGTATGTTATTTATTAATTTATATGTCATTGTACTAATTTACTTCATTATTTCTTTTGTGCTTGATAATTAGGTACAACACTAACATCTTGCCTTCAAAAAGGAAGAAATTGCATTGCCAGTGAAAACGATCCAATACGATGCAATTTTATTTAGCAAAGAATTAATGCTCTTCAATTTCTTGTAGATGCAATGAAAGAAATTGGGTTGAAGAAATGAGACTTTAGTGAATCACGTGTGGAAAAAAAGGCAAAGGAACCCCAACCACCATTACAGTGAATGATTGGAAAGGCATACATTGGGAGATTCGCAGACATCAAAGATTCCTTAGAGGAGGAAAATGAGCAAAATGAAGCAGAAAATATTGTGGAAGAAGACAATGATGATACTCCAGAGGATGAAGAGTTTGGATTACATGACATTGCTGATTAAATTTAAGTTATGCTTGGAAATCAAACTCATTTTTGTTATTAAATAGTTATAATTGTAATTTTTTGACTTTGACATTTTATGAGAAGAATAAGCACTCAATTAAGGTTGTTAAGTGTTCAATAATTGTATTATGTGATTTTCACATTCATTTTTATGTTAATCATTTAAAAAAAAACAGTGATTAATATTATTATTTTACATGAAATTCATTAAAAAAAACTATTATTTAACCATTTTTAGTTAAAATTTTCCTATAAAAATTATGATTTTGACATGTCCTCTCACAAAAAAATTACAAACAACTATCAAAACGTGTATCTTTTAGTTATATTTATGTTAAAAATGGTTTTTTTTTGTAAATTGTTAAAAATTATTGTTCTTTAGAGACAATTATTTCATTTGGATTGAAATATTAATTACGATGTATAAATATGTAGAATATCGAAAATTCAAAATATCAACCTTCTTCTTTAAATATGCAAAAAAATAAAAACCTCACTAGAAAAAAAATGAAGAAGAAGACCACTTCAAAAATTATTAAATTTCGAAAATAATTATTTGCATTTCATACATTAGAAAATTTAAAGTCAAAAAATAGGTCTTTTAAAAAAATGGCTTGATGCATAATTACCACTTTTTAAAATTAGAATGAAAATCACTACCATTCTAAAACGTAATGTACATAATTTTTTTTTAAAGTGCCAGAAACTATGCTCTAAAAAAGACGTGTTTTCTGCATCACCCATTTTCAAAATCGGGTCACTCTTTTGCTATCTCTACAAAAGGGATAACAGTGTCAGTTCCTGTTTCAATGTTTACATTGTTAAGGTTCTACAAGAAACTTAATAAAAAAAACTACTTTTTAAATTTTCTTTTCCAATTTGGCACATACACATTCAAAATCTAACAAAAATAATTAAATGATATCTAAAATGCAGTTAACCTAGTGCATACTAGTATGTAAATGCATGATTCAAAGAGAATTCTAAAGCAAAGAAAACATGACCAACAAGACAAAGGTAAACCAAAATAGAAAAGAGAAGCAAACCTTAAATAAAAAAATCACATCCCAAAGCGAAAAAATGTATTTGAAATTATCACAACAACTTGTACATTGTTCGAAACCCAAAAGACTACAGAACCAAGAAGAAAAGGAAAAAAAACAACAAGAAAGTGATTTGATTTTTCTTTTAAGAATCTTGAACAATGAAAGCTCAAAAATGGAAGCAAATAAAAGATCCCAAATCCAAAAGTATGAAGAACACTCAAGTTCACATAATCACAAATATAATCATAGATATTGAAAAATTATCGCAAACGAGATAGTTACAACTTTAATAACTTGTCAAAAAGATGAAGGGGACTCAGAGAATCAGAAATACCTCAGAATAATAAAATCTCACATTCAAAAAATGATCTCAAACCCTCTTGGAAAAAAATAAATAGAAAGAGAGAAAGTCCAACTTCTAGTCCATAAAAGAAGAAAATTCAAAATTGGGTTATCAACAAGTTCAATAGAAATAAATTTATGTTCCAGAGAAACAAAACAAGCAGATACTTCACAATGAAGGCTTGGAACCCAACTTCAAATTCAAAAAGCTTCAAAAAATGGAAACACTAGGTGCACATAAGAATTTCTCCAACAAGAAAAAATATATAAACAATATAAGTTACCAGTATGATTCTAAGCCTTACAAAGATAAAAAAATCTTAAAGAAACCTGGTCAAAGACAAAAAAATTCGAGAAATGAAAAATTTTCATTTCTCTATATATGTATGTCACTATTCATACAGATTTTAATGTATGTATGTAACCATGTGTGAAGAAACCAATGTATACATGATTTGATTCAAAAGAAACTCCATGCGTATGTGATTGTCTATAAAGAAAAGTGCATATAGAAATAAAACTAAGGAAAGTGAAAAGATAAATCCTAGATTTGAAAGATGAGGCTGAAATAACAAATTACTCAAGACTTGAGAAGGTTGAAAAAATGAGGAAACAAGAAACTAAAAACCTAGATCAAAGAAAAAAACTCTTCTAGCAAAAACCTAATGGTATTCCCCAACAGAGTCGCTAATCCTATTGGTAGGAAATAATCCTTAAGGGTAGGGTTCGAAACCCCAACAGAGAAAGATAGATAAATTAGCAAAGAAGAATCAATATAGGATGGAAAACATTTGAATTACTAAAGTTGGGATTAGGAATGTACCTTGGGGTGTTATGTTTGAGGATGTCCCTATAGGGTCTCAACCCTCTACTTCCTCCAAGATGTATAGACTTGCAAATCAATAAAAAAAAGAATAGATATAATATATAATTAAAATTACATGCATAATGATATGTTAGATCATAATAAATAGAAATTTAGACTATCATTCATAAGATGACAACATATATCGAGAATAAGGCATGCGTTTCTTTATTAATGAATAACAGTAAGTACAAGATATATACAACCTAATTAGGGCTAAAAGAACTAGGAAAGCCTTCCTATGGATCCATCCATCCTAATCCATGAAGACACCCTCTATAATAGATGCAAGGAGATTTTAGATAAGTGTATCAAACATATTTACAAAGGAAACTAGATTTTCCTAGAGATTGGGGATGTAGGAGGCATGAGAAAATTAGAGAATATGGGGTAAATCAAGTATTACGTCGATACCTCTATGATGATCTGAATTAGGCCTACCTAAGGGGTGTATATATACCACCTAAAATTGGTTTTCTTAGTTAAGCCATGGGCTCTCGTAGGTGGGCTCTTGGTAAAACCTGTAAACCCTTCCCGAAAAGTAGCTTTTATTTTAATTTTTAAATTTTAAAAATCCATACATGGGTATAGTGTTTTGGGAAATGCAATTTGAGTTTAATGATGACTTGGATCCTAGTGTATCAAACCACATTGTCCATTTTCAACCTACAAAAAATGAAGAAAACCATGAGTCAAGTACATATCTTTAGTCTCAAACTAAATGTAAACAATTGGCGCACAAAATATCCAGGGCTAATTGAAATAGAGGTAAAAGTACCTCTCTCAAGGATTTTAATGTTGATGTTCACTCTCGCAAGGAACTTGTGCTGAAAAAGAATAAAATCTAGTGTGATAATGACTCTGAATTTGTGGATGACAATGCTCTTACTCATGTTGTTAATAATAACTACGATGAATACTAATATTTAAAGGCTAATGTTGATATATGTACATAGACTTATGGTTCCTTGCCTTCAGTGAATAATCTACAACCCTTTGAGAAAATAATCAACTCAAGATGTTGAACCAACATAGATTTAGTTAATGTTTTACTAAAATTTATGGATTAGAGGAGAAATTATAGTCACTCGACACCCAAATAATTATTCATTCTTCCAAGGTTAAATTTGTCATCATATCAAATTCTTAAGGTCAAAATTATGCTAAATAATGATATTGTCAATGGTTTATTTCTTGGTTAGAAATTTTGAAGGTAAGTTCAGATATTTTTATGGCAATAAGAATCCCCCCCATTGGAATGGGTCATTTTAATCATTTTTCTAATTGATTATTTTTATAGGATAGCCTAAATTGAAAGGTGACAGTATATTTGTCAAGTCCCACTAGCACAACTAGCTCAGGATGGGCCAAGTTAACAAGGCTACTTAGGATCACATTGCAAGAATTTTGTTGTGCTAGTGCTAGGGGGAGGAGACACACTAAAATCCAGTAAACTTAGGGTTTGTGTGGCCTAGGATGGGTGCAATCCCTCGGTGATTTTGAAGTCTTAGTTGCCCCTCTGTCAGGGTTTCTGAAGCCACATGTGAACACACACAACTTGAAAAACAATCAAAAACAAATATGAGAGTATATTCTTTTAGCCACTCAATCACTAAATGCAATTTTAAATCATAACTTTCTTGAATATCTAAATAATGCGTTTAAACCTTGTTTAAAATTAATATTTACCAAATTATCATTACAAATTTACCATAGCTTTTATTAATGACCAAATATGATAATTAGTGATAAAAATTTGAAAACAAAACTTATAAAACATAAATTAAATTCTTCGAAGTATGGATATTCACATTCTAGAACACATAGCTCCATTAACCATTTGCATTCATAGTCCCCTCAAATATTTATAAATATTTTGTTTTCCGACGCACCTAAATAAAATTTATATAACATAAGTTAAATTATTCCACATATATCTTTTCACTTTCTCAAACATATAATTCTATTAACCATCTAAATTCATTCCCAAATCAAAATTTGATAATGCTCTCGATGGTCAGCCAACCTACTCAACAACAAATAACATGCACAAAATGGAAGGCTAATGCATGAGTTTGTTTGTTTCAAATACAAACCTAGAGACATGTGTTCTTCTATTTCCTAGTAATTAAAGTGTCATCGAGGGCTACTACAGATAAAAACTTCAAGAGGTATTTAGGTTTCTCATTTAATGTTGTAATAGTTTAGTATATTAGCTTATTTTATTATTATTTATCATTTTTATTGTTGTAGTTTTATAGAATTCTTGTGGAATATTAATTTGAGATTATTAACTAAGCTTCACCTAATTGGACTTTGTTAATTTGTTGAAAATATTGTTGTGAGAAGGCCCCATCCATCCACTGTGGGCAAAGGAAATTCTACACACATGGACAAATAATTAAGGTTTTTTATTCTTAGCCTTTTGAGATTGTCATAAAACACCAATGCTTGAGTTTACATCTTACTGTTGAAAAATTTGTAGCTGAAATTCCATTTAAACCTCGAGATGCTTTAACAGGTATCTTTTCACCTAACTCAAAAGAATGATGTATATTGTTTTGGAGTAGTCTTGTTAGAAACAATATGTGGGAGAAATGATTTTGATATGGATCTACCCATTGAGGAAAGATTAATGTCAATGTGGTAAATATTTTATTTTTAATTAGTTACCCAAAATTTGTGTATGATCATCTTAACTAACTACATAAATTCTATTTTTCTTGTGCATTTTCAAGAATAGCTAAATTTGAACTGAGAGAAAACTATGTCGAGATCAATGAAAACCCTAGAAAAATAATGGAATTTATAGACAAAAGGATGGAAAGAAAGTATCATATAAAATCAATCACTATCTTTGCCAAAGTGGCCTTTAGATGTTTCATAGTTCATCTTCTAGGCCCAACATCAGCCCAACATTAGTGAGGTAGTAATAGAGTTGAAAGAGGATTTCATGTTTCATGATTGTTATAAAAAAGGCTCTTAAAATATTTTAGTTTTTTCAATAAACAAAACTCATGAATTTGTACCTCTTCAAAATCGCCAATTATGTTTAAATATGGCTTCAAGTATGAATACATTGAGATATACATAATATAATCATGTACTAAGTGAATGGTTATGAATCTAAACTTCCATTTAAGGGCAACTTGACCCTCACAATAAATGATATTAACCACTCTGAAATTTTAAACATTAGAAATATTCATAGTGTCATACCTAGGCCATTGAACTAGATGTGTTGTAGCTCTAGATCTGGAGCTCATATATTTTCAATAATATAGTGCTAGGAAAGAAAACCCATAGTTTTACACTGACTTTAATAAATAATGTTCTTATTTTAAAAAAAAATCAAATTTGTAGTGAGTTGCCATTGTTATAATATGGAGTTGTTCCTCATATTAATTCAAGTTCACGTAACTTTGTAAAAAAAATTAAAATTGAATATAAATAAGTTTGAAATATCATAAATTAGTGTAATTGTTTCTTATGATAATTTTTGAAACAAAGATTAGTTTTAATAGTTTTAATTTAATTTATATATAAATTATTGCAAAATAATAGTAACATTAATTTTATGTACTAAAGGGAATATATATATACCAATCATTTAATTTTACTAATTTTAATATATAATAAATGAAAATTTTATATTACATAACTGGTTTAATAATTTAAATTAATTTATAACTTTCATCCTAATAATAATATATTTTATATTTTAATGTTAATTGAAAAAAATAAAACATTTACAACTTTTTGAGATGGTTACAAAACATCCATCCATAAATAGTAATTTCTATTTTAATGTTAATTGAAAAAATAAAACATTTACAACTTTTTGAGATGGTTACAAAACATCAATCCATACATAGTACTTTCTAAATTTATATGAGCTAGATTATATGAAAAGCATATAATAAGAACGGGCTCCTTTCTATGGGTTTCCCTTGGATTTGGATTTTAGTCTCCGTACGAATTTTATTATTGCTTGTGTAAAATCTTTAAGTCGTACTAACCAATATCAAATCTCATCCAAGAGGCATCGTTCATTCATATAAAACTTTAAACCAATAACGGATTCATTCACATCAAACTTTAAACCATGTATAAATAGCTTAAATTTTTATGTTTTAAATTTTTAGTTTAATGTGTTCATTAAGATTTAATGTTTTTATATTAGCTTTACTTTTTAAGGTTTCCATTTTAGGTTTTATTTTTATTAAAGGTTTTGGTTTTACTTTTTAGCATGAATGTTTTGGTTTAAACTTAAAGCTTTAGATTTAAGGTTTATAGAAAATACATTATTATAGAAAATATTGTTATTATATTTATATATATATATTTATATATTTATATATATATATATAAAAAATAATACATTTTAGTTTAATATATAGTTTCTATAGAGATAATATTATTAATATATTCAAGTAAATATGTTAAATATATTCACAATATATAATAATTATTTACTATAACATAATGGTGAGAGATAAATACATATTATTAATAATAATTAAATGTTTTTTTTTCTAATTAATACTATCTAAGCACCCAATGGGGATTTGAACGAGTGACCTATTGCAAGGAGTGCCTTAACAGTGCACCTATTCACCATCAATTCAAAGCCCCATGGGTAATAATAACTAAATGTTATTATAATATTATATGCGAATTATAGTTTGCTTCTAAATATAACTATTAATATATTAGCAATATTTTAAGTAATCATTAGTATTATATTAATATACAAAATAATGTTAATATAAAAAATATAATTCTATAAATAAAAATTAATATGCCTATTATTATTTATATAGTTAGAGATAATTAGAAATAATGGTGGATATACTTGTATCGTCAACCACATTGGTAAATTTGGTTGTCCATATATATACATTATTAGTTTTACTAGCAGCTACAAAATCTTATTAGTGTGCATTCATTGATATGTAATGTAGAAAATCCTTGAAACCTTGCAACTACTAACAAAATCAAATTGGTATCAAATGACACAAGATTTCTCTACTCACAATTCTATGGAATGAAAACAATTCGTAGAAACACAATAAATCATAGTAGATCAATCACACATGAAAAGAAATATTTTATCTAGGGAACCCAACTCTGAAAAACCCTTCATGCTTGTATTATAAACTGATCAATCTAATCCAAAAGGTTGTGCAATATTGATCAACTCTTCCTAAATGACTTCCCAAGACATTCCAAATCAATGTGCAAGGAAGCTCCTATTTCCTTTAGCAATATGGGCCCTAAGAAAGGAATATATCCTATCTCCTAGTGCAATTCCCAAAAGAAATATTTTTGCTGAATTATCAAGCATATACTCCAAACATGTAAAATCTTGAATTACAATTGTCCCTCCATCCAATCTTAATAGCTAATTTGCATTGAATGCAAAAATAGAGCTAGATTTAGTAGTTAAACTAGTTAACTAAGAGTTACTTGAGTTAACAATAGTCAAACTACTCAACTAAACTTATGAAAGTTAGGCAATTTTCTGCATTTAGAAACTTTTTAAGGTTGCAATTGTGATCGAACAATGTTGTGACCCAAATTTATATCATTTTCCCAAGATATCATAAGCACTATTTAAAACTTAAAATGTATAGATAAACTAACTATTCTATTCTAGAAAGCACTATATTTGTATATGGTGTTGAAAAATGTAACTAGCTTCGATCTTCATAAAACGTATTTATCAAAAGAATTTTTATTATTGTTACAATGACTTATTAAAGCATGGGTTTCATGCTTGGGTCATCATTTTATTATCCAAATTCATCATTGTGGACTCATAGGATTAATAAAGAGTTGCTAGAGTTATTCTATATCTTATGATACCATTCTTGGGCTTTCAAATGATGTAAAAAGAACTATTTTTTCAGTCAAAAATGAATTATGTAACCTCCAAACCAAGTCAACCTCAATGAAGGAAATTCAATCTCATTGGAAGATTATACATACAAGTCAATTCAACTTCATTTGGAGCATCTCATCTGTGTCACACATTCCAATACCTAAAGTTGGAAAATGGAAGCTGAGAAAAGTACGAAGGTGAAGAAGGAGGCTAAAAGGAGTGCAAGTTTGGTTAAGGAGGAAGTTAATAACAAAATCAAAGTTTTGGTTTCTCTCTCTCTCTCTCTCTCTCTCTCTCTCTCTCTCTCTCTCTCGTGGACTAGTTTAGGAGTTCATAGTCTCCTTTTCAAAGTCAATGTTGTTGTTCATGTCAGAAGTTGCCAAGTCGAAGCTGCTAGGGTCGAAGTAATGCTACTACTAGGTCAAAGGTTGGAGCGAAGAAGGAGAGGTTGTCTTGTGTTGGAGGAGGTATGTGTCTATGTTGAAGAGTCTCAAAACTAACTATTGAAGGAGGATATTGTTTACTCAATTTTCCCCTAAATAGGGGATTTTCCCTAGTAGAGGGCCTGCATTTTATGACTTGTGTTTTTGTGATATTTAGGCACATATAATTTGGTAATTTCTTGATGAAAGATAAAATAACAAATATATAAAGTAAGAGAACATAATTCACAAGTAGTTATCAACAAAGAGAAATCTAACCCCAATCTTACTAGAATTGATTTCTAAACATGGTTTCAGAGCTAAGGTCGAAGAAGATTGAAGATCACTTCCTTGGATTAAATGAAATGAATACTCCCTCTATGATAACAATGGCATTAAATATGAATTAAAAATGTTGTATACTACTTCCATAAGGTCAAATTTCAAGGGTTTTTACCTGCACTTACAAGATCACTTAATGATGATAATGCATAGATAATTGACAGTAGAGCATAAAGGCATATGATACAGGAAAGTAAGCAACTACAAACTCTATCAAAGGAGCCATAGTCCCATGTAGTGGAATTGGGAGACAACAAAATCTATGTTGTTAGAGGGTTGGGATAAGCATGCTTAAAACTGGAGAATGGAGAAAAAATACATATCAACAACATACTATATGTTCCATGTTTGAAAAAGATTTTTCTTTCAATTTCTTGCTTATAAGATAAAGGGGATAGAGTTTCTTTTGTTGGTCGAAAGGTCTTGGTTTTGGGAAATTTATGTATCGATAAAGCTAGGTTCATCTCCGATACCAATGAAGAACATGAAGGAGTTTTTAAGGGATTCTCTTTGGAAAATCATACAAGAAAACCATTTTTAAAATAGTGAAACAAGGTCTAAAGAGACAAGATGAAGTATTTGAGAAATTCAAGGAGTTTATATGCGAAGTAGAAACTCTAACTAAGATAAAGATAAAAAATATTACATTCGACAGTGGTGGGAAATACACTTCTAAAGAACTAGTTTCATATTGTAAAGAAGCGGGAATTAAGGCGGAGCTTATTGTTACCTATTATATTCAACAAAATGGAGGGGCCAAAAGAAAGAATAGTAAAATTGAAGAGCGTGTACGAACAATGCTACTTGATCAAGACATGCCAAAGTTTCTATGGGGAGAAGCAACAATGACAACTGTATATATTCAAAATAGAATTCCTCATATAATTCTCAATAATATGACTCTCGAGGAAGCATTCATAGGAATCGTCAAGCATCAAGGGGATCGTCATGGGCTACAGTATCTCCTCAAAGCCATATAGAATATACATCAATGAAGGGAGACTCATTGACATAGGAAGGGACGTTATACTTGATGAAAATAAAGCCTAAAAGAGATTGAGGGATATTCATATTAATTCGGATGTAGAAGATCTACCCATATTGTGAGAACAAGAAGTACAACCCAGAGGAAGAAGAATCACTAAGTGAGTCTATTCAGCATGTGGTCATACCAAGCACAAGGAAAAGGCCAATTTGGTTAAAAGCCACACTTGAAGATGTTGAAGGGCATGGAGCTATGAAATGAATCTTTAGGGAAAGAAAAAGGCTAAAGATATATTCTACATATGTTGCATATATGACAACACTAATTGAAGTGAAACCATCTACATTTAAAGAATATGCACATCAATAAGTATGGAAGAAAGATATGCATGGATAATATTAATCCATCACGAAGAATGGGGATTGGGAAAGTATTCCTAGACCTAGTGAAAAATTGGTTGTCACCTTAAAATGGATCTACAAAGATCAAACACATAGTTCATGGAAGCATAGATAAATACAAGGGTAGATTTGTTGCAAGGGGTTTCTCTCAAAAGAAAGGCATAGATTATGAAGAAACATTTGCACCCACTGCATGGTATAGTACCATTAGATCTGTTGTTTCATTGGTTGCTACAATGGGATGGAACATCCATGAAATGGATGTGAAGACATCATTTCTAAATGGGACCACTGATGAGGAAGTATACATTGAGAAACATGAAGGCTTTGAGGTAAATGGTAGGGATACCTATGTTTTTAGACTCAAGAAGGCCTTGTATGGTTTGAAGAAAGTTCTTAGTGCATGGTATGCAAGAATGCATGGAAACCTTCTAAGAATTGGGTTTGTGAAGATTTTGTTGATCCTAATCTCTACATCAAGGTTTTTAATGATGAGCCAGTCATTATTCTATTATATGTGGATGATGTATTCATCACATGTGTGTTCACAAGAATACAAGAATGTAAGAAAATGCTGGAATTTGGATTTTAGATGAAGGATATAGGACTAATGCACTATTACCTAGGTCTAGAAGTATGGAAAAATCCTTGGGAGATTTATTTGGGGCAAGGAAATTACATCATCAAGTTTTTGCAGAAATTTGGGATGATGGATTCCAAACCCATGATTACTCCTATGATCACCAATCTCAAGAAGCCAAGGAGATCTAACTTAAGTATCATGGATCCTACCTCCTATTCTCAGTTGGTAAGTTCTCTAATGTATTTGGTAAATACTAGGCTGGATATATGACGTTGTGAACATCGCCAGTCAATTTTAGTTAGAGCATTGTCTTGGTCACTGGATAACCGCCAAGCATATATTGAGATATCTTCCTTGTACGATACATCACTGCCTAAAGTAAAATAGAAAGGGATTCAAGTTGATTCGCTTCATTGATTGTGATTGGGGTGGCAGTGAGACTGATGGAAGAAGCACTAGTGGAGGATTCGTTAGTTAAGGATTTGCCATGATCTCATGGATGAGTAGAAAGAAGGATCATGATTCTTCGAGTAGTGTTGAAGCAGACTAAGCACCTTCATGTGAAGTAGGAAGGTAGGTTGTATGGTTGCAGAAGCTTCTGAAATATTTGTTTGGGAATCCTCTAGATCGTACAGTGACTAATTGTGATAATCAAAGTTATATCATAATTCCTAAAGATCTTGTGTTTCATTCTACGACAAAGCATATTAATAATAAGTTCCACTATATTAGGAACTTGGTGCATGATGGGATAATGAAGCTATAGTATGTCCCAAAAGACAGTGAGGTAGCTGATATAATAATAAATTCTCTTCCTAATAAGAGATTTGAATATCATAGAAGCATGTTTGGTTTATTTGAGATTATTTATTCTTTTGACAATGATAAAAGTTAGGAAGAAATTTGTTGAGGCTTTGTATATTAGACACACTGCTTGGGAGGACATCTAGCTGACATTATGTGTTCATATCTAGCTCTCAAAGTAGGGAGGGTGGCATTGATCATGGAGCATTGACCTCAGACACGCACCTACATCCCTATGTTGATGGTTAGAAAATCAGCTTGATGGTACCTAGAGAGGTTGAAAGATTTATTCCATTTTAGTCCCACTCGGATAGATTTCCCTAGTCAGGAATCTAGTCTGTGGCATTGCATTGCCTAAACTATTGAGAATCATTGGATAGATTGCCCTAGTTAGGAATCTAGTTCATGGCATTGTGACTCCTAAACTCTTCACAGTTCATATACTTTGAGATATTTTGTATGATAGATTTTGATCATCTTAATGCTCATTATCACACCCCCTACCTACCCAACGAAATTTCCTTAACCAAACTTGAGTAAGTAAAAGGGTATGACTAATAAATAAAATATTAGCTCACATGAAAGTATATAAAACAAGGAAATACGAGATAATTTTCACATTTGGTACCTAGTTAAGTTTGTTGGCCCAACCTAACTCTTAGTTAAGGTTTTTGGCCCAACATAGCTTTTAGATAGGTTTGTTAGCCCAACTTAACTCTTAAAAGGACCATAAATTCCATGGGGTGAGATATGCATTAAAAAAAACGGTTATTCCTTATTCTTACTACCATATGAAAAAAGAATGTGGGCACAATGAACGATTCTTCAGGGACTAGCAGATATTATAGAAGTGAATCTCACATGGCCTGTGGCAGAGAAAGGAAAGAAACAAAGAAAATTATTTTAACTTGCACGAAGCTAAAGATAGCATATGGGATAGATATATTCTTCATCTCATTGATGTATTTGACCCTTTTCTATGAAGCCTGATAATAAATTATCCCATCGTCTCAACCAACCCATCGCTAAATAGATTATCCCAGGAGCTAGATCCCATAATATATGCATAACTTTCCCTGTTGTCTTTGAAGGCCTCGCATTCGAAAATGAAATCCTTTACCACTTCCACTTTTCCAGAAGATCAAAAAATACATACTCTTTCCTTCCACATTTCTTTTGGCCTTTATCAAGGCCCTCTTTCATAACATAGTTGATGAGAATTAGTCCTTAACTAAGAAATAATAATTTCGGCTCTCCAAAAAATATTGGCCTCTATGTAGACTTTTTGTTGATGATTATGAGTGGAGTTGGACACTTCAATATATTAAGGTTTTCTTTCTCCCTAGCTCCTTCTCACACATGTGCTTGTGGGATTTATCCATAACAAAAAAAATTATCTCTTTACTATTTTTGGAACATGTTTTCCAGCAAATACCCCATTTACTGAACCATTTGTTATTTTGTTGCATCCATGTCTTTTTTTCTTTTTCACAATATGTCATTAAAGACAACCTAGTGATCTTTCATCTTCCTTTGGCTCAATATTTTTTAAATACATTACGAATTGCACCATAGCAATTTATTCAATAGGAAAACGGGTGTTGAGTTAACGTAACCAAAAATCCACCTTTTCAAATGTTAATACATTGTGTGAGATTCACGTATTTGTTGCATGCCTTAAAACTCTAAAGTATTTCACATTCTAGGTTTATTTATGATTATGTGCCATAAACATCGTATACATAGATATTATAATATTAGAGAAAGATTTTCTTACTAGGTGCAAATTATACAAGTGTAAATTAGTAATAAAGGGTTTTGTTAGTAATTGCAAGCAAAATTAATGAAAAAATCAAAATGTCTCAACATAGGGGTAAAACTATGTACTTATTGTGCGCTTGAGATGAATTTTCATATGTGTTATGTTGTGTGTGTAACTCAATAAGAGTGCTGCAATACAGAGGTGAGTTTTCACCTCGATTATTGGCAAAAAAGAGACATGGCTTTGAAAAATAACTTCTAGACATTTAATAGTAGCTCCATTGTTCCCATTCTCCTACTCTTTCTCCACCAAATCCCATAAACCTTTAGCTACTACCTCCATGATTCATATGAGCCTTGTTTTCACTCTCTTTTAGCTAGTTGCAACTAAAATTTTTCCTGCAATGTGATAATTAGAGAAGATATTTTTATGTCTCATTGCATTTAAGCATTGATTTTAAACCCAAAAAAAATACAAAAAGGAATGAAACATGTACAGTGTGCAGGGTTAGGAGTGTGAAAAAACATGTTGTGACTTAGTGGGAGTGGGATTTATAGCCAAATGAATTGCTCAAGGTTTTACTTTAAACTAGATTTTTAAAACCCATATAAATGTAGTTGATACATTGAAACCTAAACCTATGAATGAATTCTTTTTGCAGTTTTCTTTGACTTTAGAGGGAGCAAAATTGAAGAGAGACTTCACGAGAGGAGGAATGGAGATCCAAAAATAGTTTTGGAAGATTTTAGAGCACATGGATAAGTGGAGAAGGGGCATGCTATAATATTGTAGAAGGAGGTCTAGGAAGGTGACAAATAGTGAAAATACTAGGAAGACTAAGGGAGAAAAATGGTAGAAAAGCTCAAGGAGACAGGTTATCGGCCTAAGTAACTAGAGGTGTAGGGAAATAGTAGAAAATGAAGGAGGTGATGACAAGAAGCAGGCAGTGGGAAAGAAGGGATAAATAGGGAGAGCATGAGAAAAGAATACAAATGATAGTCCGGGTAATGCTGCAAGACAAAAAGGGAAGCATTCTAGAAGATGAGGGTGAGATTGAAACATTGGCCACATAATAATGGAAGCCTAGACTTGCTAAGACAATGGTAGAAGGGAGCCTACAATGTGATAGGTTGGTATCAAAAGCCTCAGGAAATCTTATGATCATATACCCTTGCTATCATTTTATTTACAAATACATTGACAATATTATCGAGTTTTTAATTTATCAATAGCTCACTAGTTATAACCCATTGTTTAGGGTCTGATGTGTCTACAAATCATAATCCCTCTAAATTATGACTCGATATTCATAACCCTTATCCTTTTGAGTGTTGAATGAAAACTATTTGACAAATTTCCTAAAATAAATGACTTGCATTTGCATAACAATATTCATGTTGCTAAAACACATTTTCCCTTTGACAATCACTCTCACAAATTTTAAAAAGGTCCCCACTCAATGAGACACATGTTAATTTTTCCATCTCAGGTAGTTCTATTATGTTTGGTCATATTCTTTGGTTACACCAACATCTTCACATTTGGATTCAATTCAAAAAAATGTACGCCAACAACTCTCATGGATACTAGCAGTTTGTATCCCCATGGAAAGATCCTCTGAATATCCATAGAAAAATTATATACATTGTTCATGAACATGAACCCTAATTTTTATTGCTTAATTTACATAGTTAGGGCAAGAGGCAATTTTATGTTAGTTTGAGACAATTAAATATAGTTTCAGTTCAACAAGATCCACAAAGTAAAGGTAATACATTAGCTTGAAGCTTAGGATTTTAGATTGGTGTTTTTGTGTGTAATGATTTTGAGGAAAATTTGTGTTGCAAAGAGCTTTCTCTTAGTTAATTATCTTAAATAGTGAGACAATTTATATTGATATTGATTTTAATATAATTATATTTGATCCGCTCTTTGATTTTGTGCTAGCTGAACATTGTTTTCAGCAACAAGCTTGTGACCAGATTTAGGGAATGGGAAGTATCATCGTCTTGCAACTTTCCCGAATAAGCCTTGTAGGTTCTATGGTTTAAATTAATTGTAGTGGTCACATTAGTCGGCAAAGGTTTTTTATAAGAGGTTGGCTAACCCACATATCATTCCAACTCGATACATAGCGTGGTGATGTGTCTCTGGAAACCTTTGGCATATTTAGCATGGATAAAAAACCTATGGAATCCATGTTGTCTAAAGGGTGTAGATTTTGATATTTGGAGTCCCTTTTTCATGAAAGGGTGGATAAATTTCTCCCTGGAATCTCTTACTCTGGAGATACATATCTCTAGAGTACCACATGGGTTGCAGGGTGGAGGAATCTTTTCTTTGGAAACCCTATGCCAACTTCTAACTAAATGCCTTACGCCACGAGGATGGATGTTAGATTAGACCTATAGAATCCCTAGAGGTCTAGGAAATGGAACAAATTACACAAGCTAGGGGGTGACAGTTACATAATTTCTAGCATGTCAATGGTTGGGAGAAGAATTGTTGATTTTTCCCCAATACCCATCAATGAGTTACATAGTGCTTAGTGCCTTATTAATTGTGATGCCCAAGCTATGCCTGGATTGATCACAATATACCTAACTATTTGTGATTCTAATATTTCTGTATTGAGTGTGGAACTTGTATTGGTCCTATTTTTTGCAAGTAGCTTTCTTGTACCGAGTGTCTTCCTAACCAACTTGATGAAAGATACTATGAATATAAATAAAGTTTTGTGTATATCCAAATAATTCCTCTTCATTGAATGATAATTACTCCAACTCCATTCTTAGGGGATGGGAACTCGATAATTATGTGAAAATTTGTGTAGAAAATCCTTACAGGACCTGGCAAAGTACACGATAAATTTTCCACCAGCCTATTTCATCTTTGCAGCAATGCCCATCGCCAAAGCCTCAATTGTGCCGAATTCACATTATCAATGTGAAAGGAAAATAAGGGAAAATTGAGTTCATAAAATGGGTGCTTCTTCTTAATCTAAACCATATATCTTCGTCATTGTTGCCATGAAACTTTTAATGGCCTCTTTTTCACTTCAAGGAATTTTTATTGTTTTCTCAATATTGTACCATTTTGGATCGAGGGGTCATAATATCAGTTACATGCATCTATATTTGTAACGACATGGAATATTATTTTAACATATTCTTATGTGTTTCTTCTAGAGGTTTCAATATACATGCAAGTATGCATGTTACTGCAAGGCTTGATCCTTGTAACTTTTGTTAGTGATTCACAACTTATAACCATATCTACCTAAAATAACATGTTCAAAAACCTGCTAGAGTGTGTGCCTAGGATAATATTCAATGTGTTCTAGTACATACAATAGATGTGTTGCTTTATGTCACGTTAACATCATATCTAATATGTAGGTGATGGTAGCCATAACTAAACAATGAGAAGATGCAACCTTAAATTTTCCTTCTATTAGTTAGTGTGCATGTGTGCACAAGTTTTAGGTAGGGTAAGGATAGGATTTAAGGTTATCTATTTCCTTAATCTCCATTCAAAGTAGATAGTAGATTGAAGGTAGTACAATTTTATTTTTAGAAGCTTTTATGTCTTGGAATTTGACCTTTATTTATTGTGTAGATCCCAAGGTAATATGAACTCTTGGCTTGGAGTTCACCACATCATCATCTTTCAAATCCATATATCTATGATTTAGATCTAATTTTGTATACCTTAAGCTCAGCTTTTCATTTCTATAAAAGAAATGTCAGGGTATGGATCAATAACAAAGACTTAAAATTGACAATTTAGTGGTCTTCTGTAGTAGACTTTCATGTGGAGAATTAATGATCATTAGTGATAGGTTTTGATAAGAAGTTGGTGATTTATGTTATTCTTTTCTACAGTATGTGTTTATAAATTTATTACATATATTTTTTATGAGAGGTTGTTTAGTTTAGGTTGTTTTTGTTTCATGTAGTAATTATTTTCCAGTGTTGAATCTACTTTCCATGTTTAGATAATTTTTCACTAGGAATATTATATCATATAGTACACACTACAAAATCAATAGGGTGAAGCTGTGGTGATAAGATGATATTTTTTAGGTCTAATTTTTTACCATAAAGTAGGTCAATGGGATAGCTGAGTACAATAGTGTTGATACAATATCAGAAGATAAAGTAGCTCATGCTTGAAGATAGGACACTGAAAGTAGACCCATATTTTCAATAAACACTAGAACCCTACAACATGGAAGTACGTGCATTATAATGAAGACCTATTGTTCTGTATTCACCATCGTTGTGTCACACGAATTCCCAAGCTAATATTTCTCACAGACGGCTCACACTCAATTTTTCTGGAAAACCTGTGGTTACAAAATTCCATTAACCATAACTGTGATTTATAGTCCAACCATGAGCAACTCCAGGGTACACTTTTTCTCAAAAATATCTACATCCCATTCTATAACTGAAATTCCCTACAAGCTTAGGTAGAGTAACCTTGTCAATTTCGCTAACTATATTCCCAATATCTTTCAAGATATTTAGCTTCACATCCAATGGCATACCCAACAAGGAAATACTAAGGGATACTATAATGAATTCCCACTTTATCTTTGGTTCTTTTACATGCAAAAGCAATAAGCCCCTTTTAGTTTTTTTTTTGTGCCTCCTATAAATTCCCTCAATCAAGAAATGGAGTCTATTTTCATAGGAATTTCTAAATTATAAATGTAGGAGCCTTCTTTGGAGAGGATAATTCTTCCGAAATGCCTAACAGGAATTTCATTTGCATGATTTTTCATACAAATTCATGTCCAAACGTGTTCAACTCCTTGGATCCAATGCCACCAAATCTTAGCTCCGAAAAATGCATCTAAACTTGAATTATGTCTTAGTTTTACTCTTATTATTTGATCTTTCAAGTCCTTTGGAATCAAGCTATCGATGTTGAAATACAAATAAAGGAGAAATCTAGTTGTTAAAATCCAAGGGAAGATGTTGAAAAATACCAAAAATTCTAATTGGGACTTAGAGAGGCTACCCATAAATTCTGTTAGACTACTAGAATTATATCATATCTAGGAGAATCATTTTTGTTATGATCCCATCGGTTCAAAATTGTATTCTTTGAATATCTTTTGTGATAGAGTTAACTTAGAAAGTATCAATGCTCAAGTTATTTCAAATAGTGTGCTCATATTTGGTTAAACATAGTATTTTTATATTTTGGAACTCATTTATACCTCTTGGTTTAGGTTTTCCACCCATGGATCAAATTCACAATGTGTTTTTGAATGAAGTGATTTGCAACTTTTCATAAAAATATGCCTAGGGAGTTAGATGGATAAACCCATTATTTTGCTAGACTCGTGAGATTAGCATATATTTGTAAGCATCCTTCTACTATGACTCCATTATCAATAAATTTATTTATTTTAGGATCTCTAGAGCTATATTCTTTCTTGGTAAGGATCAATGTAGTTTTTGTTGAAAGGGTTGAGTTTGGAAAAGGTTGGCTTGAATAATTGTGGCTTCAACATGCTAACATTGGCATTTCCAAAAAAACTTACCAAATCTTATAGAAATTGTTTATTCTATTGCTTTTTGTTTTAATATCCCTAACTAAATTCATAATGCATCTATGCATGAATCTAGGATGGTAATTACAACTTTTCATAAAAATATAACCTAGACAAAGATTGTAAAGCCATTAATTGTCTTACTTTAGTAATAGGTCATTGTTATGGGCACTCCTATCCCATGATTCCATTCTCCATAAGTTACTTTATTCTAGGATGTGGGGATATATCATTTTTTTAAAGGCCAATGATGTTTTTGAGCAAAGTTGTATAATTTGTAAACATATAACTTGAGTAATTATGGGTGGTATGTCGATATAGGGCTTGGATAAATGAAATTTCAATTATTTTTTTAAATTTATTTATCCTAGTCATTTCGATTTTATGCACTTCATAAGAAAATTACAATGTGTCATTGCATGGATTGAAAATCTAAGTTGTGAGTTCCAATAAATCTCTAACTTTGACTAGAATTGAAAAAAAGATAATTATTTTGGACTCTTGATATGTAGTTACCCAATTTGATATGTAGTGGTATACATGGAAGACACTCAGTCACCACCACAACTATCATCCAATACAAAGGGTTTTCTCGTGGAGTACAATGCCTATCCCATTCCTCTGGCAGCTAGATCAGCCATATGGAATTCTTAGCAGATATCTATTAGTTGACCATTCCTCTAGAGAATTAGCCACTTTTTCATTTACTCTCCAATATTTGGGCAAACTAGCTATCGAACAATTGTTTTATGGATGGCAGGATGTAGGAGTGCATCGAATATTCATAATGTCTATATATTCAGGTTTCTACTAATTGATAATTTTCCAATTAGGGCTTATACTGTCATGGGTTTAATAAGAGAAACCAAGACAAGGGAATCATTTGAGCTAGCAACAAGGTGCAAAACAAAGGCACATGAAGCATTTGAGCTATTACAAAGGTACACAACAAAGGTTTTATTTTCCTCTTCATTGTTTTTCTCATGCTTCGGCCCAACCTATTTTAAGTTTTTGAGTTTCATAATTTACTTCATTCATAGTTTTGAGTAGATGGTATTGATCAATGTCCAAATGTACAATGTGTTACCTCTTATCATGAATGAATTAGAGTATGTTGGTCACATTTGGGGTGACCTTGTAGGAATTCTCATATTTCTAGAATATTTGGAAGACAACGGATAGAGTGTGATGTAGTGGAAGCAATATCTATAGCACAAATAAGGGAAGGTACAACTAAAATTGTAGAGGCTAAAATCGTAACAAAAATTATCGAGGAATTTGCAATAGTGTGGGTTGTAACACTAGGGAAAGGGATATAGAAACCTAGGGAGGAATAATGATAATAATAAGAAGCATCTCATGACAATGACTTCTTCAATAAGTTTATTGGATGTTTGTTCTCTCAAAGTGTCATCCAAAATGCTCTTCAAAGTCTGCTCTAAGGATGAGGTCAAGATTGTCACTTGGTTCCAACAAATGTTACCCAAAACCCTAGCCTCTAGAGATCAAAAAAGTTGAACCAAGTCTTCCTTCAACTAGTCTTTAAGGTATCTTCAAGAGTCCATCAAAGGATAGAGTTCAATACTCCAAAATTTCCTTCACCCTTCAAGGTACATTTCTTCAAAAGTGATGCTAAGGTGTACAATAGGTTTTCAATATTGTGTTATTTCACCTCAAGGAGATATTTATAAACTGCTTCAAAAGATTCTTCAACCCTAATTAAAATTTAGTTGAAATGACCCTTCAAATGTTGTTCCAAAGGATGCCCAAAACCTTGCTGCCAAAACTATGAAGGAGTTTGCTACTTCTTTAATTAAGGTGTGCTTAAAATCGTGGATGAATATTATAAAAAAAAAATTTCTCCTCAAAGTTCAATATATGCTACACTTGGTCCTAGAAAAAATCTCATGGGAATGATCTAAAAAGAAGCCCTAGAAGGACTTAAGAATCCATTACTAGTGAAACCAAAAAGCTAGGATCAACCACGACCATGTATGTTCCTCCATCCTACATAGGTTACTGATTTTGTCTCTCTGTAAAATCATATTAAATTGTAGAATCTTCCACGATGGTTTCTTCCTCATAAAGGCCTTGGACTAGATATTTGGGACAAGGTCTTACCTTAGGGAGTGAAATTTGAGAATTTTTCAATGTTTTCAATATGACAAGTTTGAATTCTAATTGTGAAGAGAATAAAAGATTTAGTTCTTCCCTGTGATTTGAAGCTTGGGATCCTTTAAGATGATATCTTGCAATACTTCTAGCTTATTCCAATATTTTGTGCACTATAGATGGTTATATATCTGGACTAACCTGTTACCTTATTTTTAGTTAGTCTCACTAAAATTGACAATTCCAATTTGAAATGTATAGTCTATAATTATAGCTCCCTTTCATCTTCCCACTCACCATTATTGATGGGGAGAATTGTCTTGATCAACGTTAGGAGGTATGCCTAGAGTATTTTTTCAAAATGGTGGCATGAGGAAGAGGTATCCAACACAATGTGGACAGTGGAGGTGGATTCAACTACAAATTTGGCCATGGTGAAGATGAAAAAGCTTGCGACATTCATTCTGATGGTTAACAAGTATAATGAAAATTGTTCTTCACTAAGGAAGAGCATATTAGACTTGTAATATCCCTAGTTCTCTTGCACGTAGATTCTAGCTTAGTGTGGCACTGTGATCATTTTATGCTACAGAAGTTAGTAAACATGTTATTTCACTTATGATTGCAAGGTTTTATGCACAATCGGTAACGGATAATAAATATAATAGAATTTATTTCTTTATATAGTTAAAATAATATTCCTTTCATTAAGAAGAGTAAGAAAACTTTGGGCGATAGGGGAAATCACGTTCTCTAGGGTTTTTATTTTGAGCAGTGTTTGGAGGTGCGATGCTGCTTAGTCAGCCTTGAGTTCACTCTTGGGTACATGGAATAAGGCACAGATATAACATGGTTTGGGGGCACCATTCATTCATATGCATTCAAAATTTTTGAGGATTTTATTTTCTCTATTCTATGTTTGTTACCTTGGGGGAAGCAGGGGCTTTGTGCTTATGTTTTACCCATAGGGTTTGTCGATCTCTGATGAGTGGCTACTAGAAAGGAAAATATAGGAATTTCTAGAAGGTATATATGCCTCACCTGCATCATGATGATCGATGTGGTTTATAAAAAATTCTCATGGGACTTTGTATTGTCCAATGGTTGTGGGGTCTGTTGTATATGGAATGCAGGAATACATAAAACAATAGCCCTATTATGGATATCCTTCTATGAGTGTATGATGATAGTTTTGAATCATTTAGGGCTAACCCTAATCGATGGTGAAATCTAACTAATCAAAAATTTCGGAGAACAATGGGAGAGTAGGGAAGAGGTGGGGGGATAAAAAGTGGTGGCATTGGGAATACCACGGGAGGAGGGAATGGTGAGGAAGAAGAAAAGAAAGGAGAGTGCTTTGGGAAGAGGAGGAATCACGAGGAAGAGAGCACTACTAGGAAGATATAAAGCTTGAATAATGCAAGGAATAAGTTAACATTATTGGTTTCACAAGAATAGGTATGGCCTTGTTGAAACAAAATCAAAAAGGACATAACTGAGCCTATAGTATCACAAGTTAGTGTTAGAAATTATGGGTCATTTCACGTTAATAAACCCTCACAATAGTCATCTACCTTAAAAAATACCTATTTTGAGGTTTTTTCATTTAAAATTATTTTGTTGTGAGAATTTTCATGTGCCTACAAATGTTGTCACGAATGGTTATGTTCTTACATCCCCTATTGTTTGCATTAATGTTAATGTGGGGAGTAAATAACATCATGTTAAGGGCTAGGGTCATACCAATAGTTTTAAGCCCGAGTCCAAAATCAAATGACTGATTGTACGATTAATCTCATTACAGAGGACAAGTGCCTATGGAATTCTACTCATAAGTACCTAGGGGAAATAACATGAGGTAACCCTATTGAGAGATGAAATCATGATTCTAGGGGTCGTGACCAAGCTTGAGAGTGGAGAAAATCCATCTCTAGAAACCCTCCTTGATAGGTCTATAGGATTTATGTGTTGGAAACTCGCTATAGCAATATACTTTAAGAATAGAGGTCCATAAAATGTTTCCCAATCAGATATTGTTTTATTCTTGTGGGGTTCAAAACAAAACAATAAACATATTTTATGTGTAGCCACTACCCTTGATTGTAGTCATCAATAATAAACAATGTTGTATAGTAGTTAACCTCTTGTCCATCTATTAAAATCTTTGATGACCAAGGACACTATGGTATGCCACAATCCCAAATAAGATGCATAAAAATTGTAGGTGTTAATCGTGTAGAAAAATTACTTGCAAATGAATTCCTAAAAAATATAAAATATACAATAGCAAGAAACACAAAACAAATACACAGATATTTCCCCCTGCATCCTAAAACCAAGATTACGAGATTGATTTTTCGTTATATTGCTTTCAATGTTACAATACATATATATAAATGTTGAAACATCCATAAAACCCAATCCATTAGCCATGGATTAAAACATAGCCATAGTCCCCTTGACTGTATCTAGAAGATACCATGGGGAGAAAACCATCATGCCTGAAACTATGTGCAAAACCCATGCAAAAAGCCATAGGTAGGTCTACCCACCTAATATAGGGTCCAAAAAAGTAATTTCTCGGGGTGCTACCTTGGACCCCAGTGAGGGGGGCCACTACCCCCCTCAAACCTCTGACAAGGGGGGCTAACACCTCCCATGTGACCCCTTTGCTACACTGAGTACAACAAAGCTAGGGCTCTCCACCCAGCACACTTCGTACATGGCACTAGTCGTGGAAAGAATATAAAACACACCCAACATTATACCAAATTTTCTTTTCTTTTCCGCACAGGGGGGCATAAGAGAGCTTACTCATTGGTCTAGCCCTACAATGCCCACTATTTCTATACACCAAGAGAACTTCTGAATGCTTAGAGACTTTTTCAATGCATCTACAGTATTATTCTAAGTGTCCACCTTTACCAATAACACCTTTTGGTACTCAACCATATCACTTACAAAGTAATACTAAACATCAATGTGCTTTCTCTTCGAATATAAGTAGGGCCCTTTTCCAAGAAAATTACACATTGATTGCCATAGTTTATCCTAGTAGTTCGCTTTACTTACCCCATACTTGAACACAACCTCTACAACCAAAATTCCTCCTTGCTTACATGAGTGTCTGTCAAGTATTCTGCCTCTATAGTTGAAAGTGCCACTATAGACTATCTCTTACTCATCCAATTGACTGCACCTACAAATAGGTTAAACACATACCCAGTTGTAGATCATCTTTGATCCATATTTCCAGCCCAATCTTCATCAGCAAAGCCACAGATGTCCAAAAATTTGTCGAATCCCAATATTCCTTCGTAACAAAGACCATAATCACTAGTGCCATGCAAATACCTAAAAGCTTGCTTAACTGTTTTCCAATGCTCCTTTCCTGGTTTTAACATGAACCTGCTCAATACTCCCATTGCATGTGCAATGTCTAGTTTAGTACATACCATTTCATACATTAAGCTACCAATTGCAATTGTGTATGGAACATGGGACATGTCCTCTTCCTCTTCTAGTGTCTTAGGACATTATTCGGTAGATAACTTTACACCTACATGGATAGGAACCTTCACCAGTCTACTATCCTCCATATTAAACCTCTGCACTATTTTCTCGACATAATTACTCCAATTTAACAATAGCTTCCTCTTTGCTTGATCTCATTTAATTTCCATGCCCAAAATATAGTTTGCAACACCAAGATATTTAATGTCAAATTTGGAGGACAATTGGATCTTAAATTCCTAGGAATTTTCTTTGTTATTTCCAACCAATAACATATCATCGACATACAAGACAAGATAGATAACAAATTCACCAAGTAGATTAAAATAAATGCAGTGATGCACTTTTCTTCTGGTGAATCTAAGTCCCCATATAAATGTATCAAATTTCTATTACCATATCCTTGGTGATAGTTTTAACCCATACATAGACATTTTTATTCGTTATATTAGTTCTTTCTTTCCCTTCACCACAAAGCCTTCATGTTTCTTCATGTCGATATCTTCTTCCATGTCCCCATGAAGAAATGTTCTCTTGACATCCATTTGTTCTACCTCAAAATCAAAATCAACAAGAATAGATAAACGTAATATAATATAAGCTACCTTAGTTACATGAACAAAAATATCACCAAAATAAAATCATGACACCTAATAATAACCTTTTGATACCAACTGAGCTTTTTATTTCTCCACCTTGCCTTCTGCATTTATCTTCTTCTTAAATATCCATTTGCTTCCAATGGTTTTCCCTCTAGCTAGAAACTCCATTGGATCCCAAGCCCCCTTTTTTTCCAAATATGCCATTTCATTAACCATGGCCTCTTTCTAGAGTTTTCTATCCTTTGAATCTACTGCCCACCTCACAATTCTCGGATCATCATCACTATTAGATAAAGAAAATTTTTAATAGAAAGCAATTGGAATATACCTTTCTCACTACCCTCTTTCTTGAACTGATATTCTCATATCTGGAGTTTATGGCTCTTCACCTTTTGATTCCTCTTCTACTATAGAGTTTCATTCTTCCTCCTTTAGCTCAAACTCTATCTTCTTAGGTTCCTTTAGTAGGACTTCATGGTATCCCTTGATAACTCATCTATAAATGACACATAGTACATAGACTTACCTAATTACAGAACCGACATATGTCCAAACACATCATTTTCCACAACCTCTTCTATCTCTTTCTCCCTCTTAGCAACTGAGGGGAAACTCACCTCATTCTGCTTCCCATATACACAATGTTCACAGAAATTGAAATCCAAAGAGAAATTAGACATACCTTCTACCATACCATTATAATGAAGTATTCAAAGGACCTTCTCTCTAATATGTCCAAGCCTTTGATGCCATAGCATGGCCTTTTCTCCAGAGGCCAGTAGATTTTCTGCTCCACTTTCAGGAACCGTAAAACTGTTGCATCTATAAATAATCATGTTACCTAGAATCTTGTACAGAGTTTCAATCTAAACTCCTCACATCAACAAATTCATTATCTGATCATGGAATGTGAATAAATGGGATAAAATTAAATGATCTTTGTTATAATATAACTCTCATAAATTGACGATGTAATGAAGGATCTCTCACATGATAAATTTTATTTAAACAGAGACACGACTAGTTGTGAGTCCATGTTCATTAGTACTGATTTAATACCATAAGATATTGCCTCATAACAGGTCTCAACTTAATGGAATATTCAATCAAAGAGTTCAATGAGCTCCATAAATGATAAGTGGTTACATGGTCTATTAGATGTTCATAAAGCTTCACTCCAAACTTTGGTATGTCTAGTGAAAGTTTGGTAGGGACCAGGGGTCAAGTTGAGCTGTAATGGATCAAATCATTAGTTAATTTTCAAAGAGTTGGAAAATTAACAGTTGCTAAGAATGACAAGCATGGTGATACCGCTGAATTCCAAGCTCCAGGAGTGGAATTCTAGAATTTTTGAAAGGAATATCCTGTATTTTGAGGGGCACCAAGTTGCTAACAATTACTTGTAGAAAAACCTCAAATATAAGGAAAACCTTGTTGTTTAATGGTATATGGAGGGTATCCTCCCTCTATATATATATAGGAAAGTTATAAGAAGGAGAAACCCCTTAGTAAGGGTGCCAAGCACTATCCAAATGAGAAAAATCTAGTGACGTACTACTAGTAGGGAAGGCCATACTCCCCTGCTGACCAAAAAATTATGAAGGATTTTGATAGCCAAATCCACTAACTAGAGGATACGCAAAGCCTTGACTCCCTTGAATTTTGAAAGGATTAATTTTTTGAGCATTTTGAGGGAAAGACATTGATCATATATTAAAAAATGGATTGGAAGGAGTAATACATCCACTTGCAAATGTGAAACCTTTTAAAAATGTGGAACTACCAGCCATCGAAGGAATAACTTTCGAATTAGTAGAAGGCAAAGTTTATGGAACTGAGGGAATCCCACTAGATATAATTCCAAAGCGAGAAGAACAAATGAAAGGAGCATAAGGTTGGGTGCCGCCACTCAAACCAAGAGTGGAGGTAGAGAAAAAAGATTTCGTGATAGGTTAAATGGTAGGGATATAAAAAGTGCCTTCTCATATAGTTAAAGAAGCACTATGCACAATAGATGTATGGGTAGCCACACTAGTGCTACTAACATTTTCCATGATGAAATAAGGAGAATGAAGAGGGCTACCAAGTCTATGAGTTGGAGTACCCATGTATGATACAACATAAGGAAGGTCAAAAGGAATAGGTCATATAGGATCCCCAAACAATTCTGGAATGTTTTCAACTTCTACTTGGTCTTACGAGTAGAAGAGTAATCTAACTAGGACGAAAGTGTTTTTGTCTAGACTATGGGATTTACTAGGTTCTCCCTATGAATTATCAACCTTGGATGAAGGATTTCTCTATGTTGTGTTAGCTTACACTATTTCAAAAGAACGAGCAGAATTACTCCTACACCTTCTTAGCGAAGGCTCGAAACTCGCAAGTGAAAGCCTATGAAGCCTTATAGACCAACACACTAGTTGATCAACCACCTTTATATATAAATAAAAATTAAAGGCTCAAATTATTTAAGGAAATCTAATAGTGCATATAACTCTCTAAAAAAAATCGTTAAGATACATACAAGCCAAAAAATTCCAAATATTTTCGCTTCGGGCGATTAGGACCAGGCTCCAAAATACAAAAAATTAGAGAAAAGGACCTCCCGAAGGTAAGTTAGGGTGATGAGGGCTCAAGCCTGGTGGCGAAGGTGATAGAAACAATTATGTTGACCTCCATACAATAGCCTATGTTGGTTCAAGTAGCTAATCTTTGTGAGGTAACCCTCCAAAAGTAGTATGAATGTGATGCAACGTGTGCCTCAGGTGCCATGGGAATTCCCTGTTTTCTTTAATTGTGTGGTCCCTAGGAAAGAAAACTAAGGTCATGAGATGATAATTGGAAAATGAGGGTAACTATCGTTTCCATGTGATCCAACAAGTAGGAGAGTGTGTATCTCTACTTCCCTATCCTCAAACATGCTCGTTCTTAGCTTGTGTGTTAGAGGATATTTCCTAGACATCTTAATGACACTATATTTTCAATCGTTAATTAAATTCTATATTTTTCAGTTTGATTGTATTTGGAGGATTACTCTCCACACACCTATCCCAAGGCCCTAAAATTCCCTAGACTAGTTGATGTCACTATGAAAAAAGAAAAAAGTCTAGTTCATTTTAATTTTAGCGTTCATTTTAATTGTATGTTGTTTAGGACAAGGGAAACAAAAGTCCAACTCATATTGTTATGATGCAAAATAAATTAATAAGAAAACCCAAGATACATGAAAATGTAGCTCTTCTTTTTCTTCGATGAAAAGATAATTATATAAGGAACAATGTGAACTTTGAAATAGGAACTATAAACTCAAAATGGGAACTCTCGCTAAAAACCCCGAAAAAACATAAAAAACGATGCTAAAAACGAAAAGTGTGTATACTGGAACGATGGTTTTTTTACGGTCAATTTTAAACATGTTTTAAAAATTGCAGTGAAAACAAAATTTTCATGCATAAAAACCTTGAAAATGAAAAAGCAGGGTCAATTTTCAACATTTTTAAAAAATGCTAGTAAAAGCAAATTTTTATGTGCAAAAAAATAGTTGTTTATGAGGAAAAAAACACACTAATTTTTTTGGTAGAATAACATTTTTCGTTCCTAAGTATAAATTCAACATGTTTTCAACCACAACATGCTAGATACAAAATAATTTAGAATTTTTCAACGATAAAATTAAAAAACCATGACATTATGAACAAATTACATGACTAAATGAATCAAAATGTCATTATTTATATATTGAATGAAAAATACATTATATATCTAATTTAATGTTGCATTGTAGATATTCTAAACAATAAAAATTATCATAATAAAGAGATATAATCAAACAACATAAAAATGAGTCATAACTTCTAATTTAACACCATATGGAAATGAAAAAAAATATTTCAAGATATGATGCAAACATCACTTATATAAAATGTCTTATACAACTATTCAAAATCACTCATATTTTCTTGCACACCATCAGAATTCATATCTTCAGATGAATGACTGGATGCAGACGAATATGTTCCATATTCTTCTCTTTCATCAACTAGTGCCCCATCTGAGTCCACATGCATGCCCACCGTTTCATGTTTCAAAATTCTTCCAAATCTATGACTAGTTTCAGTAGACTCCCATCTCAACACTATTCCTTCTGGTAGAAACCTTTTCAGAATATTTATCATCATAGCCAAGACAAACACCAAATTTAAGCCAAACACCAAATTTGTGTATGAGGCCCCCTTGTTTGTGGGACAAGAGCCCCACCTCCATGCAACAATTTGATTGTTGTCTATGAAGGCATACCTACTCTAACCGCTTCTAGTTTTTGAACCTGTGACCTCTTAGGATCAAACACATGCTCTTAACCATTGGGCCTATTCATTCTTTAATTAAATGGATTTGATTAGCTAAATATAGTAATCTAGAAACTCACAATTATAACTCACAATCACAATATATAACACACATGTAACACACCTGTAAGATTACAAATTATGATCATATTTTGAGAATACAAGCATAACTATTTCCTTTTATACATCTCCAATGGGAATGTAATTATGAACTAGAATCTAACCTAGTTTTGGAGGTTTTGTTTCAAAAATTGATGCATTAATAAAGCCTATATGTGTAATCTTAAATGTATAAAATTTTATTTTATGCTATTTCAAAAAAATTGATTTGAACGTGGTTTAAAGGTTACATAATTTAGCACAAAATTTAACATTGATTTCAAAGTTATTAATTTGTTTTAGTTTCAAAAAAAATTACATATTTGAATATTGATATAAACTATATTAACACTATCTATCTATCTATATAACATAATATTATATTAGTTTAATTTAATGATATATATTTAACATCTTCCCACATAACTTTTCCAAGAGTCATTGCTACCATCATATAACTTTGAAATATACTCTAAAATATCTATATAAATCTTTTACTTTTCACAAAATCTCATATATATATATATATATATATATATATATATATATATATATATATATATATTCTCAAGGAACTCTTATTTATAAATGCACAAAGTCATTACAATCATGGTATTATAGTCATCATATCACTAGCAAAACCAGACTGCACGTTTTGACAGACAAATTTTACTTATGAAGAGAAATGCCTTCATCCATATATTCAAATTCTTCATGAAAAAGAAAATTCCCATATGTTTACAATCATTTTCTGCCACTGAATTCAAATACATTACCAATATTTCAGCTGACGCGATTCTGAGAATGTCAGGGTTTAGAATCGTGGAGGGGTTGGTTGTAGAATCGCAAGTTAAACCTGCTAGAGTGAAGTTGCGCTATAATTTTTATTTTAATCTCTGATTAAGCAGTGGAGTTGTAAAAATATAAATTTATAAATTAAATTTTGAAAATAGGATAAGTCTATTGAGGCCAGAAAATTATTTTTGGCTGGAATTTGGGGGACATTTTTTGTTTACTTATATTTTTAATGAATTTTTCTTTGAATTTCTTGAGTTAAAATAAATTTTTAAATATATTTAATATTTAAAAAAAATGAAAACATTATAACCATTTAAAACTATAATAGTTTAGACCAAAAATATTATTGACAAAAGTCATTTCATTTGGATACTACTATAATAAATATGTTTACAAAATGTGAATGGATAGTAAATGTGAAAGGGTGATTCTCATAATCGAGGGGTGGCGGGCGATTCTTAGAATTTTGTTTTCACATTAGAACATATTAGAACACTAACTTTATTGATTTTTAGTAAAATTTTACATAAATTTTTCACATAAATTTGAATTCCATGGAAAAAAAGAAGATAGTAAATGTGAAAGAGTGATTCTTGGAATCACCCTTTCACATTTACTATCCTTTTTTTATTATCCTTTTTTCACACTTACTATCTTTATTTATTATTGTTCTCCATCCACTGTGCCTTCACCCGTGCAAAACTACTTGAAGGCATCCCTACAAAATTGCCTGCCTCACAGAGACTTTGACAACTTCACATAAGCAGAAAGGCAAATAATGAAGTGGACTTTTAACCTAAAACATGTTTTTGTAGTTTCAATTTTTCTTGGTTGTACAATCATGGAGGGGTTGGTTGTAGAATCACAAGTTAAACTAGTTAGAGTGAAGTTGTGTTATAATTTTATTTTAATCTCTCTTATTAAGTAGTGGAGTTGTATAAATATAAATTTATAAAGTGGATGTTGAAAATAAGTCTATTGAGGCTAGACAATTATTTTTGGCTGGAATTTAGGGGAAATTTTTTGTTTAATTATATTTTAAATGATTTTTTTCTTAATTTCTTGACTTAAAATAGGTTTTTAAATATATTTAATATTTTAAAAAATGAAAACATTATAACCATTTAAAACTATAATAGTTTAGACCAAAAATATTATTGAAAGCAATCATTTCATTTGAATACTATTATAATAAATATGTTTACAAAATGTGAAATGATAGTAAATGTGAAAGGGTGATTCTGACAATCACGGGGTGGCGGGGCAATTCTCAGAATCGCCCTTTCACATTAGAACACTAACTTTATTGATTTTTAATAAAATTCTACATAAATTTTTCACATATTCTATTATATTTATTATTTTTGTTTGAAATATTTTTTTTTTTTTAAATTTCAATGGTAATATATTTGAATTCAATGGCAATATATTTGAATTCAATGGCAAAAAAAAGGATAGTAAATATGAAAGGGTGATTCTGAGAATCACCCTGCCACCTCGCGATTCTCAGAATCGCCCTTTCACATTTACTATCCTTTTTTCACATTTACTATCTTTATTTATTATTATTCTCCGGCCACTGCCCCTTCACCATAAGTTCAACATAAGTAAGCTCAACATAAACATATTAATGGAGATCACCCCACTCAAACAAAGTAAGTTTGCTTAATTGAAATCTGTCATCAAGTGATCTCTTTTTATTGTTGATGTAAGAATTTTTTCAACCATATAATGGATAAAATTATAAAAGAGAATTCGAAAGTGAAGCCTTATGTGAACTGAGCAAAGAAATAAATGGAAGGGGAGCGTATTGAGAAAGAAAATAAGATTTCCTCGGGAAAAAATTCCGTTGGTAAAATTAATTCTAAAGAAAGATTGCAAGGTGCACTTAATTTTAGAGGACTATAATCAAATGTACGAACTGTTAGGATATTCCGACACATAGGATATAGTTAAGTTCAACTTGGTCTAGTATAGAGTTAGGTTAGAGTTTGATAAAGTTTGTTTCTTTACCGTTGTACATTTTGTAAATCCGACGGTCACGATATGTAGTGATCCGATGGTTCACTCTCACCTCGGTATTACCGACACTTGATCCGTGGCTTGACACCCGATTGGTCCATGAGTTCTATTTAAAGCGCATGGAGGGTCATGGTTCGGGTAATCCGTGCATGAGAGAAGCTTATGTAAATTTTCATTCTTTGATTAATAAATTGCCTGTAGTACCCACGTTGGGACAGGCCGTGGACTGTTTCCCTCCTTGCACTTTGAGGGTTTTAACCACGTCAAAAATACTGGTGTATTGATTTGAGATCTGGTTGTGAGCGGTGTCCTTTTGGTATTCTTTCTGAGGAACTTACCCTGTAAATTCCTACATGCTATCAGAGCTATTTGAGGGCTGCGTCCGTTGGTGATCCAAATCTGAAGCCGGTAGAACTGCATGCGGTTGTCGTTTCGTAGATCTGCTGTTTCTGACTGCTTTCAGGCCGAGAGGACTACTCTGTTGCGTTTGGAGCATCTGTTCCAGTGAGGAACCCCTTTTGTTTCACGCGAAAAGGTTTCCGGTAGCCCTAGCTGCGTCATTTTTCAGATCGGGAGGTATACAGTGTTTTTTGCAGTTTACTGTTATTTTCTCTCTGCTTATTTCGGTCTCAGTTTATTCAGCCTTTTTTTTAACCGGATCTATACCTTTCATTTCTGTGTATGCTCTTTGCCCTGCGACTCTGTGCGATCTGGGCAAATCAGAAACAGAAAGGAAGGATTTTTCTCATGCGTATGCTCTTTTCCCTGCACCTTAGTGTGATCTCAGAAAATCAGAAACATTGAGAAAAATATTTAGTTTTTCGTCTAAAGCTAACCTTGAGATTTTTTTTTAAATTTCTAGTTTTTTGGCTAAAGCTAACTTCGATCCGCAAGGTTCGTTTTTCTTTGCATATTTGTGTTGGGTTTTGTGTTTTGTGTTTTGTAGGGAAAAAGAGCTTTCTCAAGGCAAGCACGCAAACCAAGGCCCCCCCCCTCTCTCTCTCTCTCTCAATTTTTTTGTATAGATCAATTGGTTCAAAGCTATTTTAAGAGAGTAGAGGTCTTGGGTTCAAGTCTCCATTTTGTGGGGGCGGATTTTTTTTTTTCATTCTCGCACATTCGCGCACTTTGCTGGCAACGTCAACAATTTTTTTTCAAAAAGTCATAACTTCTTCATCCGGAAGCCTTTTTCAGAGCCGTTTTTTTTAAAACCGCCTATTTTTTCGAGATCTATCCATTGGAACACTTACCTTCAGCATATTCAGCTTCAGTTTTTTAAAAAAAATGGAAAGTCCATGCCAAGTCATTCTTGACAGCACTAACTACTTCCAATGGGTAGCCTACATGGAAGATTTACTTAGAAGTAAAGGTCTCTTCAGAATAGCCACAGACCATGTTCTTGAAGTGCAATATTGTCCAACAGATGATCAGGTTGCAGACATCTTCACAAAGGCTCTCACAGAGGCGAAGTTCACTAAACTTCGATATATGCTTGGAGTTCAGGAAGTTGTCACTAAGGGGGGATAGGCTCTAGTGCCTCCTTCCTTCTCCTATTGTGTCATATTTGTAAATCCTTCAATCCTATCCCAAGTTGTTCTTAAGGGGGGATGTTAGGATATTCCGACACATAGGATATAGTTAAGTTCAACTTGGTCTAGTATAGAGTTAGGTAAAGTGTGTTTCTTTACCGTTGTACATTTTGTAAATTCGACGGTCCCGATATGTAGTGATCCGACGGTTCACTCTCACCTCGGTATTACCAACACTTGATCCGTGGCTTGACACCCGATTGGTCCATGAGTTCTATTTAAAGCGCATGGAGGGTCATTGTTCGGGTAATCCGTGCATGAGAGAAGCTTATGTAAATTTTCATTCTTTGATTAATAAATTGCCTGTAGTACCCACGTTGGGACAGGCCGTGGACTGTTTCCCTCCTTGCACTTTGAGGGTTTTAACCACGTCAAAAATACTGGTGTATTGATTTGAGATCTGGTTGTGAGCGGTGTCCTTTTGGTATTCTTTTTGAGGAACTTACCCTGTAAATTCCTACACGAACTAGTTATTTGTATGGCACAAATAGTTTTGGTTGCCATGGTGAAAAAGATTATTAAGAAGTACAGATTTGGAAATGACACCATCTGTAAGGTGTTCGCAACTCGGGCGGTTGAGCGTCGGGTGCGACGGGCGCACAGGCACGGCGGGCGCACATCGGTGCGACGGGCGGGTGGACTTGCGACGGGTGGGCGCTCCTCATGCGACGAAATGCGACGATCCACATAACCTTATGCAACGTTAAGTGTGACAATAGGGAGAAACACTTAAAATAAACTAAGTGTTGAATCCTCATTTATATGCGATGTATTATGGAGCTAGGCCGACATGTTGAGGAGTATTTGTGGGCGTGTGGTGTTCGATTATAGGGTCGGCCTTAAGGCTAGACACCCTTCCAAAGACTCACGCAGAAACGTGTATAAGTATGGAAGCTTTGAGCTCATTCGAACAACAACGAACAATGCATCTCTTCTACGCATTTGACAAGGGGTAAAAAGGGCGCAGAAATAAGTTAGAGTGTGCATAGCTCATGCGCTCTAAGGTGGAAGTGTGCAGTTTTACCGGAGGTCAGTCGTAGGTCGATCAGAGTGCGGTTTGAGGTGGAAATTGTGCAGAGTCTAAGGGGGAGTCTTAGGTGTCTCGGGTGAGCACCCTCCTACCGTGTAGATTGGCATTGATGTTGTAAAAGGTTGTTCTATGCCTTGATTGTAAAATTATTCTAAGTATAGACTTGGAGTTTTTCCAAGTATAATTGATGATGTATTATTGAAGAAACTGTTATAATATATTGTTGGGCAGACTGTTCGGGAGTTGCCCCTCCCTTTATACTTGTTTGCAATTGTTGATGTTCTTGGTTAATTGCATATGGATAATGAATGAGTATGGGCTTCATTAAGTATAAAGGATAGATGCATTTTACTTGGTTGCGAAAAACAAACTAAGTAAGGACAAGTGAATTAGGCGTAGTCCACGAAGGTGAGTATTGGTGAAAAGAAAGCGTTCGGTGGTGCCACACCTCGCTATAAGCGGTTGGAAGACTACCGCAGGTGTAGGGGCGTGAGAGGTGGTATCAGAGCTAGTCTGAAGGCTTGGAGGAGTCTTGCAGGAAGCTGGTGAAGCAAGTGTGGGTACACTTGGGAATTTTACAGTTGATATTTGAGCAGGGTTGCTCGTGACAGGTGCTTGCAGGTGAAGGAAACCGTTTCACACAAGTGAAGCAAGGGTTGGTTCAGGTTGCAGGTGACTTGGTGAATATGGAGAAGGCTGAAAAGGCAGTAATGGTGGATGAGGGTGAATCTAGCCATAATGCGGTTGAAGCTCTCCGGTACGAGGTATTGGAACACATGAGTCGATGGAGTTCTAACTGGGTTGCAATAAGAGCTGAGAACATGAAGATTCGAGAAAGTTGTTCAGAACTAAGAAGGGAACTTGAAGAACTTAGGAGCCAATGCAGAAGTACGACAGATGTTGAACTCAATGAACTTGATGAGGAGATCCAACGAAGTGGTCTTGGTCTTCAAGAGCTCTTTGATGAAAGAACCCGGTTGAGGAAGGAAAGTGCCAAGGTGGAGGCCGAAATCAAGCAAATTGAGGAAGAGATAAAGAAGAAGCTTCTTGGTAAGAAGGTTGTTGTGATTGAGAAAGAAGAGCTCGACTACATTGACAGGTTGGGGACTCATTACCGAGAGCATCCAGAGGACATTCAGAAGTTTAGTTCCATAAACTTGGTCGATGGACACTTGGTTGGTGCACTTAAGCAGAACACGGTAGAAGGAAAGCTTGAAGCAAGTCAAGCCAGGCCAGGGCCAAGTTTTGTAGAAGGACGAAGCAAGGAAGTAAGGTACCTTAAGAGGAATGTCAAGAAGGAGCATGAGCCAATTGACACTTCTGAGG
The DNA here is from genome assembly GCA_031772625.1 of Pinus tabuliformis. Taxonomy (NCBI): domain Eukaryota; kingdom Viridiplantae; phylum Streptophyta; class Pinopsida; order Pinales; family Pinaceae; genus Pinus; species Pinus tabuliformis. The sequence continues at coordinate 982,246,799 of CM062806.1, read as the reverse complement.
CTGAATTCTTAAGGAAGTTTGTTGATATAAGGCGCAAGACAAAGCCAACAAAGGAATATGGATCCTTGAAGCTACGTTTTGTGCAAGTGACCGTGAAGGGCAAGAGATTTGCAGCTTTGGTGGATACAGGGGCTACTCATAGCTTCATAAGCAGGAAAGCAACAAAGTCTTTTGGAAATAAAGCAAAAATGGAGAGGGAATGGAGTGCTTTCAAAGCAGTCAACTCTACCATTAGAGTTTCTGATGGTGTGTTGAAGGACACTCAGATGACAGTAGGATCATGGTTCGGGAAGTTGGACTTGAGAGTTGTGGACATGGATGATCATTCTATGGTGTTGGGGATGGACTTTATGAAGCTTGCACAAGCCATACCAATGGTGAGCCGGGACATACTCTTGATCACAGCTGGAGGAAAGACCATGATGGTACTGATGAATAGAAGGAGTTTCTTGGGGTATAGACCAAGGATGGCTTCTATGACTTTGTATCCAAAATATCCAAATGTGAAGCATGAGGATGTGGAGCAAAGAGAACTTGGGAGTGTGACTCAAACAACGAAGGAAAGGAAGCTTGTTGACTTCGTTGCAAGAGCTGAAAAGAGGAGTGATGAAAGTGGGGAGAGGACCTCACGAACATGGAGACACTTGGTGGAAGCATCTTCTACTGATGATCTTCACAATGGAGCTACAAGTGAAGGGAGCCAGAGTGATACTTCAAGGGCAGTGGTTGATGAGGATTATGAGGGTAGAGATCCTGCTGGGATAGTGGACTTTTGCAGGTATGCTATGGGCATATATGACTTTTAGTTGACAAAGAACAAGCTAGGTGAGCTTGGATGTACATGTGAAGAGATTGAAGCTGTGCATAGGTACTTGAGGACACAACATCAATCTGACACATGGGTGGATGAGAGTCAGGGAGGAAACTTCCTGGCCCTCCTTTCTCTATAGATAACCCTGGGGGAAGGTTGGTGTGGAGGCCTTGGCAGGAAGGAACCACATCAACCCTACAAGGGGCCTTGGAGGAGGCTTCTTTATGACAGATGAAGACTTGGATGCAGATGACCAAAGGTTGAGATGGGGTCTACATGGATTAGACAGCATGGACAACTAGAGTCATGAACATCAGGTTGGTTATATGGAGCATGTTGCAGATAAGATGAAGACTACTTCATGGACCTGAACATGGTTTACTTATATGGATGGATTCTTGATGAGTCAAGGATGTGGAAGATGTTTCAGGAACAATAGATGATGGCATGTGGATGTTCACTCTCATGGATTGAGCGTGACAGTTGGACTGATCACCCAACTAGTTCAGACATGGGGTCGCGAAGTGTACAGAGATGTGTTGACATTTTGTTGGAGTATCATGATAAAGGTTCACATGGTGACACATGATGAGGTTGACACGAGTTGTTGCAGTGGAGATTGTGACAAAGGAGTCAATAATCATGGATCGAGATGATATCTGGTGGAGTACATACCGTAGAGGTGTATACCTTGGTATGGTTGTCTTGGTGGCAGTTAGTCACTAAGGTGAAACATGATGGAGATGGGATTCTACATATGTTGCAGGGATGTTTGCCTTATGTGGAGGAGTTGACATCATGGTTGATGATGATCTTGGTGGAGAGCTACCGAGATGGTATGTTGTCGAGGACGACAACGATTTCAGGTGGAGGAGGATGTAAGGTCTTCGCAAACTCGGGCGGTTGAGCGTCGGGTGCGACGGGCGCACGGGCACGGCGGGCGCACATCGGTGCGACGGGCGGGTGGACTTGCGACGGGTGGGTGCTCCTCATGTGACGAAATGCGACGATCCTCATAACCTTATGCGATGTTAAGTGCGACGATAGGGAGAAACACTTAAAAGAAACTAAGTGTTGAATCCTCATTTATATGCGATGTATTATGGAGCTAGGCTGACATGTTGAGGAGTATTTGTGGGCGTGTGGTGTTCGATTATGGGGTCGGCCTTAAGCCTAGACACCCTTCCAAAGACTCACGTAGAAACATGTATAAGTATGGAAGCTTTGAGCTCATTCGAACAACAACGAACAATGCATCTCTTCTACGCATTGGACAAGGGGTAAAAAGGGCGCAGAAATAAGTTAGAGTGCGCATAGCTCATGCGCTCTAAGGTGGAAGTGCGCAATTTTACCGGAGGTCAGTCGTAGGTCGATCAGAGTGCGGTTTGAGGTGGAAATCGTGCAGAGTCTAAGGGGGAGTCTTAGGTGTCTCGGGTGAGCACCCTCCTACTGTGTAGATTGGCATTGATGTTGTAAAAGGTTGTTCTATGCCTTGATTGTAAAATTATTCTAAGTATAGACTTGTAGTTTTGCCAAGTATACTTGATGATGTATTATTGAAGAAACTGTTATAATATATTGTTGGGCGGACTGTTCGGGAGTTGCCCCTCCCTTTATACTTGTTTGCAATTGTTGATGTTCTTGGTTAATTGCATATGGATAATGAATGAGTATGGGCTTCATTAAGTATAAAGGATAGATGCATTTTACTTGGTTGAGAAAAACAAACTAAGTAAGGACAAGTGAATTAGGCGTAGTCCACGAAGGTGAGTATTGGTGAAAAGAAAGCGTTCGGTGGTGCCGCACCTCGCTATAAGCGGTTGGAAGACTACCACAGGTGTAGGGGCGTGACACCATCTGTCATTTTCATTTGAGGGATGGCTTGGTTTGCTTGAAAACACAACATTCTTTCTTTGCCAAAATACTTTCACTACAAATCGAAAGAGTGATGGACTCCGTGACATCATTGGCTTGGTTTGCTGATTGTTTGTTTGTTTGAAAGCAATTTAAAGTAGTCATTAAGGAGGTCATGACATCATTTCAAATAAATAATTCAAATTTCATGCAATAATATCATAAAATCATACATTAGCACAGCCAAAGGAATTTAATATTTTCTCACCTTGGCCTTTAGAAAATTATTAATGTTAAACGACCCCTAATATCAAAACCCATGTCATAATATTTGATGAGAATTCCATAAAACACCCAGGGATTTGGATAAAACTCCATCATCAAGCATCTCAAGTCGGATCCACCCCTTCAACAATTTATGATGTGAAACCAATCTCATGAGCAATCCGCTTCAAAGTCTGTGTAGAGCATGCATTTTTGCAGGGGTGAATGTGTAGTGGCCGGAGAATAATAATAAACAAAGATATTAAATGTGAAAAAGGATAGTAAATGTGAAAGAGCAATGAGAATCACCCAGTGGCGTGGCAATTCTCAGAATCACTCTTTCACATTTACTATCCTTTTTTTCCATTGAATTCAAATACATTACCATTGAAATTTAAAAAAATTAATATTTCAAACAAAAATAATAAATATTATAGAACATCTGAAAAATTTATGTATAATTTTAGTAAAAATCAATAAAGTTAATGTTCTAATGTGAAATGGTGATTCTAAGAATTTCCTCTCCACCCTGCTATTCCCAGAATCGCCCTTTCACATTTACTATCCTTTCACATTTTTTAAACATATTTATTATAATAGTATCTAAACGAAATGAGTGTTGTCAATAATATTGTTGGTATAAACTTAATATAGTTTTAAATGGTTATAATGTTTTCATTTTTTTAAAATATTAACTATATTTAAAAACTTATCTTAACTCAAGAAATTTAAAAATAAAAATAATCATTAAAAATATAATTAAACAAAAAATGTCCCCAAAATTCCAGCCAAAAATAAATGTTTAGCCTCAATAGACTTATCCTATTTTCAACATCTACTTTATAAATTTATATTTTTACAACTCCACTACTTAAATAAGAGAGATTAAAATAAAAATTATAACACAACTTCACTCTAACCGGTTTAACTCGCGATTCTACAACCAACCCCTCTATGATTGTACAACTAAGAAACGTTGAAACTATAAGAATGTGTTTTAGGTTAAAAGTCTGCTTCATTATCTGCCTTTCTATTTACATGAAGTTGTTAAACTCTGTGTCAAGCAGTCAGTTTTGCAGGGGTGAAGGCGCAGTGGCCAAAGAACAATAATAAATAAAGATAGTAAATGTGAAAAAAGAATAATAAAAAAGGATAGTAAATGTGAAACGACGATTCTCAGAATTGCCCTTTCACATTTACTGTTTTTTTTTTGCCATTGAATTCAAATACATTATCATTGAAATTTTAAAAAATTAATATTTTAAACAAAAATAATAAATATTATAGAATATGTGAAAAATTTATGTAAAATTTTACTAAAAATCAATAAAGTTAGTGTTCTAATATGTTCTAATGTGAAAGGGTGATTTTGAGAATCGCTCCACCACCCCGCGATTCTCAGAATCACCCTTTCACATTTACTATCATTTCACATTTTGTAAACATATTTATTAGACTAGTATCCAAATGAAATGACTGTTGTCAATAATATTTTTGGTCTAAACTATTCTAGCTTTAAATGGTTATAATGTTTTCACTTTTTTAAAATATTAAATATATTTAAAAACCTATTTTAACTCAAGAAATTTAAAAAAAAAAATCATTAAAAGTATAACTAAACAAAAAATGTCCCCTAAATTCTACCCAAAAATAACTATCTTGCCTCAATAGACTTATCCTATTTTCAGCATCTACTTTATAAATTTATATTTTTATAACTCCACTACTTAATAAGAGAGATTAAAATAAGAATTATAACACAACTTCACTCTAATGGGTTTAACTTGTGATTCTATAACCAATGTCTCCATGATTGTAAACACGCCCACGATTCTCAGAAGTGCCTTAGCTGAAATATTGTAATGTATTTGAATTCAATGGCAAAAAATGATTGTAAACCTGTGGGAATTTTCTTTCTCACCAAGAATTTGAAGATATGGATGAAGGCATTTCTCTTCATAAGTAAAAGTTGTCTGTCAAAACATGCTTTGAAAAGTCCAGTTTTGCTAGTGATATGATGACTATAATACCATGATTGTAATGAATTTGTGCGTTTATGATTGAGAGTTCCTTGAGAATATATATATATATATATATATATATATATATATATATATATATATATATATATATATATATATATATATATGAGATTTTGTGAAAAGTAAAAGATTTCTATAGATATTTTAGAGTATCTTTCAAAGTTATATGACTATATAAATGACTCTTGTGGAAAAGTTATGTGGGAAGATGTTAAATATATACCACTAAATTAAACTAATATAATATTATGTTATATAGATAGATAGATAGCGTTAATATAGTTTATATCAATATTCAAATATGTAATTTTTTTGGAAACTGAAACAAATTAATAGCTTGGAAATCAACGTTAAATTTTGTGCTAAATTTTGTGACCTTTAAACCTAACAAAATGAAAATTCAAATCATTTTTTTTGAAATAGCATAAAATACAATTCTATACATTTAAGATTACACATATAGGCTTTATTAATGCATCAATTTTTAAAACACAACCTCCAAACCTAGGCTAGATTCTAGTTCATAATTACATTCCCATTGGAGATGCGTAAAAGGAAATAGTTATGCTTGTATTCTCAAACATATTATCATATTTTGTATTCTTACAGGTGTGTTATATATTGTGATCGTGAGTTATAATTATGAGTTTCTAGATTACTATCTTTAGCTAATCAAATCCACTTTCTTAGACCATGAATAGGTCTAATGGTTAGGAGCATGTGTTTCCTCCTAATAGGTCACAGGTTCAAAAACCATAAGGGGTTAGAGTAGGCATGCCTTCGTAGACATAATAATCAAATCGTTGCATGGAGGTGGGTCTCTTGTCCCATGAACAAGGGGGTCTCATAGACCAATTTGGTGTCTGGTTTGGCCATGACCTTAAAATTGGATAATAATAATAATTAGGATATAGATTGTTAGAAATTCATAATCCATAAGGGTGAAAGCGTGGAGCTGGGTTACACTTTTTGGAAAGAGATGGCACGTTTGGGTGGAAAAAATGATTGCTCAAATGAGCCATTTTTAAGCACTCGATCGATCCGTTTAAGTACTTAAACAATGTAACCCAATGTTATTTACGAGCTCAATTTAGCCATGTCTTTGTGATAGTAAAATGAAGGAGATTGGGTTTTGAATTTATTTTCTGGCTCAGGTAAGCTTTATTATATGGAATTGAATTTCAGTATGTTATTTATTAATTTATATGTCATTGTACTAATTTACTTCATTATTTCTTTTGTGCTTGATAATTAGGTACAACACTAACATCTTGCCTTCCAAAAGGAAGAAATTGCATTGCCAGTGAAAAAGATCCAATACGATGCAATTTTATTTAGCAAAGAATTAATGCTCTTCAATTTCTTGCAGATGCAATGAAAGAAATTGGGTTGAAGAAATGGGACTTTAGTGAATCACGTGTGGAAAAAAAGGCAAAGGAACCCCAACCACCATTACATTTAATGATTGGAAAGGCATACATTGGGAGATTCGCAGACATCAAAGATTCATTAGAGGAGGAAAATGAGCAAAATGAAACAGAAAATATTGTGGAAGAAGACAATGATGATACTCCAGAGGACGAAGAGTTTGGATTACATGACATTGTTGATTAAATTTAATTTATGCTTGGAAATCAAGCTCATTTTTGGTAACTATTAAATAGTTATAATTGTAATTTTTTGACTTTGACATTTTATGAGAAGAATAAGCACTCAATTAAGGTTGTTATGTGTTCAATAATTGTATTATGTGATTTTCACATTCATTTTTATGTTAGTCATTTTTTTTTTGAAAAACAGTGATTATTATTATTTTTTTACATGAAATTCATTAAAAGAAACTATTATTTAACCATTTTTAGTTAAAATTTTCCTATAAAAATTATGATTTTGACATGTCCTCTTGCAAAAAAATTACAAAAAATTATCAAAACATGTATCTTTTAGTTATATTTACGTTAAAAATGGTTTTTTTTGTCAATTGTTAAAAATTATTGTTTTTTAGAGACAATTATTTCATTTGGATTGAAATATTAATTATGATGTATAAATATGTAGAATATCGAAAATTCAAAATATCAACCTTCTTCTTTAAATATGCAAAACAATAAAAACCTCACTAGAAAAAAAAATGAAGAAGAAGACCACTTCAAAAATTATTAAATTTAGAAAATAATTATTTACATTTCATACATTAGAAAATTTAAAGTAAAAAAATAGGTCTTTTACAAAAATGGCCTGATGCATAATTACCACTTTTTAAAATTAGAATGAAAATCACTACCATTCTAAAACGTAACGTACATTAAAAAATTTAAAGTGCCAAAAACTATGCTCTAAAAAAGACATGTGTTTTCTGCATCACCCATTTTCAAAAGCGGGTCACTTTTTTGCTATCTCTACAAAAGGGATAACAGCGTCAGTTCCCGTTTCAATGTTTACATTGTTTTTTTCTCCGTAAAAACTAGCTAAGCTTTATATTATATGTACAAGAAAATTTTACACACGGCAGGACACGCCTTCCAGGGCCTGCAGTAGCACCCTGGGAATCTTGACTATAGACCTAAAAGCTCCCTCGCAGGGGCAGCTTCGCCAAAACCATCCAGAACTTTCCATAACAACAAAAGCTCCCACACAGGGGCAGCATCGGACCGAATTCTCAAAACAATAGCAAAATCTATCAGACTCCATGACCAGACACATGACTGCCCACGCAGGGGCTTGCTGCTAAGATAGACTGACCCATATACCAGACAGATGTAAGCATGACAGAGTCACGAATGTCAGCTGTCAGCTTAGACCACACAGAATTGAGACTTGACCAAAGACTCGACATAATTAAACAAGGCAGAGATACATGTATCAAATGCCAGTAAACATTACCAAATAACAAAAGCAAAATACCCGCATCTGCATTAGTCCTGGAGACGAGCTGAAGGTGGAAGGAGGGCCGCGAGCTGTGCATCCGCCTCTTCACAGAGGCTCTTGTCTTCGACCACGTACGCCCAACCGTCACCTTCTGCACGTCCTTCCCACATTTTCCTCCATTTCTCCTCGTCAACGCCTGGAGGGGCTGGCCCCAATGGAGGTAAGAGGTCTTGCGAGCTTTTTTCCCCCATGCTTCCAGCTTCAGACGCTGGAGGCTCCATGGCAGTGACCTTTTCCGCAGCTGCTTGTTCTCCAGTATCAATTTCCTTTCCAGAGCCAACCAGTGGCTTCTCCAGCGTGCCCTGAGGGTTTTCATCCCCATTGCCTTCCGGAATTTTGGTAAATAGGACTGAAATGTGGGCATTAACCCCTGCGTTGTCCTCAGAGCTTTGCAGGGTGAATACCACAGAGCCGAAGGAAGGAAGCTCCGGCTTCCCTTCGCTGGAACTCCCGACCTCCACAAATTGTCTAATGGGGAGCGGGGTCGCCCGGGCTCGCCTATGACAATAACAGCAGTAGCAGTGGTGATGCTCATCTGCTGCAGGGGTTCGTGAGGAGGACCCTCTCGATGGACCCCTTCTGCTGGGCTGTCGCTCTCGTATTTTAACCATGGTGAATCTGATGCCTCCTCTGTATGCTTGAAGGTGAGCTTGAAATCGGCAGCAGTGCCAATTCCTTCCCAATTCGCTCTCTGGTGCACAGCCCTCAGCTTGAATTCCTTCCCTTGGTACCAGACTATTCCATTTCCGGAATTGTCGCTGCGAATTTTCCAATTGCCCTCTCCTTCCAGACCAGCGGCAAGGATGGCAATAGAGACAGGATTCCAGGCCGCGGGGTGATGAAAACTTCCTCGGCCTAAACTCTCTGTGCTTCCGCACCCACCAACTCTCATCAGACTAGAATTCCTTGCCCGACCCATCAAGCTCGTCATATGCTGCTTCATTCCCTCGTTGCAGGCGCTCAATAACTGCGCCCTGCTCCTCCATCTACCTCTCCTCTCCGCCATTAATTGCATTAACTGTGGAAGGGGCTTACTTACCATATGACGGCCTTCTCCGGGGAGCCGTGGAGTTAACACGGGGCAGCCCATGCTGGGCATGTGGCTCGCCCGTCCTCATCAATCCGACACCCGCATCCGGGGCTTCGTTGTCCTTGTGGATGAGACTCTCACATTCCTGTTTGCATTGATTGCTGGGAATGATGTCCAGGTGTCCCTCAAGGAAGGGCTGGTCTGAGTCTACCCCTATATTAGCAAGAAGATCAGCTATCTTATTAGCAAGTGTGATGAAATGAGATGGCATTGTAGTTGCGTATTTCCTCAGCCATGCAGCTGAGCCTGGCCTCGAGTCTCCAGCTATTGGCTACCTTCCTGACATGCGACCCATTCTGAATACGAGTGGCCATGTTTATAAGAATTTGAGAGTCTCCTTCCACTATCAGCTGTTGAAGATTATGTCGCCTTGCTACAAGTAACCCCTGCCACATACCCTCCAGCTCTGCTGAGTTATTGGTGTCCCAGCCTAGTTTGCCAAAGTAGATCTGTTGCAGGGTTCCTTGGTGATCCCTGATGATTCCTCCAAATCCTGCAGGACCAGGATTACCTTTAGATGCTCCATCAAAGTTGAGCTTGTATGAGTGTATAGGTGGAGCTTCCCAGCTTCCTTCCTCTTTGCCTTTGCAATTTGCTGTCTGCTGTGTAGTTGGCTCTTGTGGCATTTGCAGTCCCCAGTTGTTTAGGATGTTTTTCTCATTATCTGCAGTGGGGAGATCCTGTTGAGTCCAAGCCTTCAATAGCATGGTTTCTTGGATGTTGGCGTGCACTCTGTTCCATATGTCCTCTTTATCCGAGCTGAGGTTTTTGAATATGCGCCTATTCCTTTCCTTCCAGATATTCCATAAAAGAATGCCTGGGATTATGTTCCACAGGTGGTTGAGCAACCCACAAGAAACTTAATAAAGAAAAACTACTTTTTTAATTTTCTTTTCCAATTTGGCACTTACACCTTCAAAATATAACAAAAATAATTAAATGATATCTAAAATGTAGTTAAACTAGTGCGTACTAGTATGTGAATGCATGATTCAAAGAGAATTCTAAAGCAAAGAAAACATTTCCAACAAGACAAAGGTAAACCAAAATAGAAAAGAGAAGCAAACCCTAAATAAAAAAAGCCACATCCCAAAGCGAAAAATATATTTGAAATTATCACAACAACTTGTACATTGTTCAAAACCCAAAAGACTACAGAACCAAGAAGAAAATGAAAAAAAACAACAAGAAAGTGATTTTATTTTTCTTTTAAGAATCTTGAACACTGAAAGCTCAAAAATGGAAGCAAATAAAAGATCCCAAATCCAAAAGTATGAAGAACACTCAAGTTCACATAATCACAAATATAATCATAGATATTGAAAATTTATTGCAAATGAGATAGTTACAACTTTAATAACTTATCAAAAAGATGAAGGAGACTCAGAGAATCAGAAATACCTCAGAAGAATAAAATCTCACATTAGAAAAATGATCTCAAACCCTCTTGGAAAAAAATAAATAGAAAGAGAGAAAGTCCAACTTCTAGTCCATAAAAGAAGAAAATTCAAAATTGGGTTATCAACAAGTTCAATAGAAATAAATTTATGTTCCAGAGAAACAAAACAAGAAGATACTTCATAAGGAAGGCTTGGAACCCAACTTCAAATTCAAAAAGCTTCAAAAATGGAAACGCTAGGTACACATAAGAATTTCTCCAACAAGAAGAAATATATCAACAATATAAGTTACCAGTATGATTCTAAGCGTTACAAAGATAAAAAAATCTTAAAGAAACCTGGTCAAAGACAGAAAAATTCAAGAAATGAAAAATTTTCATTTCTCTAGATATGTATGTCACTATTCATACAGATTTTAATGTATGTATGTAACCATGTGTTAAGAAACCAATGTATACATGAGTTGATTCAAAAGCAACTCCATGCGTATGTGATTGTCTATAAAGAAAAGTGCATATAGAAATAAAACTAAGGAAAGTGAAAAGATAAATCCTAAATTTGAAAGATGAGGCTGAAATAAAAAATTACTCAAGAATTGAGAAGGTTGAAAAAATGAGGAAACAAGAAACTAAAAACCTAGATCAAAGAAAAAAAACTCTTCTAGCAAAAACCTAATGGTATTCCCCAATGGAGTCGCTAATCCTATTGGTAGGAAATAATCCTTAAGGGTAGGGTTCGAAACCCCAACAGAGAAAGATAGATAATTTAGCAAAGAAGAATCAATATAGGATGGTAAACATTTGAATTACTAAAATTGGGATTAGGAATGTACCTGGGGGTGTTATGTTTGAGGATGTCCCTGTAGGGTCTCAACCCTCTACTTCCTCCAAGATGTATAAACTTGCGAATCAATAAAAAAAGAATAGATATAATATATAATTCAAATTACATGCATAATGATATGTTAGATCATAATAAATAGAAATTTAGACTATCATTCATAAGATGACAACATATATCGAGAATAAGACATGTGTTTCTTTATTAATGAATAACAGTAAGTACAAGATATATACAACCTAATTAGGGCTGAAGGAACTAGCAAAGCCTTCCTATGGATCCATCCATCCTAATTCATGAAGACACCCTCTATAATAGATGCAAGGAGATTTTAGATAAGTGTATCAAACATATTTACAAAGGAAACTAGAGTTTCCTAGAGATTGGGGATGTAGGAGGCATGAGAAAATTAGAGAATATGGGGTAAATAAGTATAACGTCGATACCTCTATGATGATCTGAATTAGGCCTACCTAAGGGGTGTATATATACCACCTAAAATTGGTTTTCTTAGTTAAGCCATGGGCTCTCGTAGGTGGGCTCTTGGTAAAACCCGTAAACCCTTCCCGAAAAGTAGCTTTTATTTTATTTTTTAAATTTTAAAAATCCATACATGGGTATAGTGTTTTGGGAAATTAAATTTGAGTTTAATGATGACTTGGATCCTAGTGTATCAAACCACATTGTCCATTTTCAACCTACAAAAAATGAAGAAAACCATGAGTCAAGTACGTATCTTTAGTCTCAAACTAAATGTAAACAATTGGCGCATAAAATATCTAGGGCTCATTGAAATAGAGGTAAAAGTACCTCTCTCAAGGATGTTAATGTTGATGTTCACTCTCGCAAGGAACTTGTGTTGAAAGGCTAATGTTGATATATGTACATAGAGCATGTACTACCAACAACAATATTGGCTTATGGTTCCTTGCCTTCAGCGAATAATCTACAACCCTTTGAGAAAATAATCAACTCAAGATGTTGAACCAACATAGATTTAGTTAATGTTTTACTAAAATTTATGGATTAGAGGAGAAATTATAGTCACTCGACACCCAAATAATTATTCATTCTTCCAAGGTTAAATTTGTCATCATATCAAATTCTTAAGGTCAAAATTTTTCTAAATAATGATATTGTCAATGGTTTATTTCTTGGTCAGAAATTTTGAAGGTAAGTTCAGATATTCTTATGGAGATAAGAATCCCCCCCATTGGAATGGGTCATTTTAATCATTTTTCTAATTGATTATTTTTATAGGATAGCCTAAATTGAAAGGTGACAGTATATTTGTCAAGTCCCACTAGCACAACTAGCTCAAGATGGGCCAAGTTAACAAGGCTACTTAGGACCACATTGCAAGAATTTTGTTGTGCTAGTGCTAGGGGGAGGAGACACACTAAAATCTAGTAAACTTAGGGTTTGTGTGGCCTAGGATAGGTGCAATCCCTCGGTGATTTTGAAGTCTTAGTTGCCCCTCTGTCAGGGTTTCTGAAGCCACATGTGAACACACACAACTTGAACAACAATCAAAAACAAATATGAGAGTATATTCTTTAAGCCACTCAATCACTAAATGCAATTTTAAATCATAACTTTCTTGCATATCTAAATAATGCGTTTAAACCTTGTTTAAAATTAATATTTACCAAATTAACATTACAAATTTACCATAGCTTTTATTAATGACCAAATATGATAATTAGTGATAAAAATTTGAAAAGAAAACTTATAAAACATAATTAAATTCTTCGAAGTATGGATATTCACATTCTAGAACACATAGCTCCATTAACCATTTGCATTCATAGTCCCCTCAAATATTTATAAATATTTTGTTTTCCGACACACCTAAACAAAATTTATATAACATAAGTTAAATTATGCCACATATATCTTTTCACTTTCTCAAACATATAATTCTACTAACCATCTAAATTCATTCCCAAATCAAAATTTGGTAATGCTCTCGATGGTCAGCCAACCTACTCAACAAAAAATAACATGCACAAAATGGAAGGCTAATGCATGGGTTTGTTTGTTTCAAATACAAACCTAGAGACATGTGTTCTTCTGTTTCCTTGTAATTAAAGTGTCATCGAGGGCTACTACAGACAAAAACTTCAAGAGGTATTTAGGTTTCTCATTTAATGTTGTAATAGTTTAGTATATTATCTTATTTTATTATTATTTATCATTTTTATTGTTGTAGTTTTATAGAATTCTTGTGGAATATTAATTAGAGATTATTAACTAAGCTTCACCTAATTGGACTTTGTTAATTTGTTGACAATATTGTTGTGAGAAGGCCCCATCCATCCACTGTGGGCAAAGGAAATTCTACACACATGGACAAATAATTAAGGTTTTTTATTCTTATCCTTTTGAGATTGTCATAAAACACCAATGCTTGAGTTTACATCTTACTGTTGAAATTGTTTTAGCTGAAATTCCATTTAAACCTCGAGATGCTTTAACAGGTATCTTTTCACCTAACTCAAAAGAATGATCTATATTGTTTTGGAGTAGTCTTGTTAGAAATAATATGTGGGAGAAATGATTTTGATATGGATCTACCCATTGAGGAAAGATTACTCTCAATGTGGTAAATATTTTATTTTTAATTAGTTACCCAAAATTTGTGTATGATCATCTTAACTAACTACATAATTTCTATTTTTCTTGTGCATTTTCAAGAATAACTAAATTTGCGCTGAGAGAAAATTATGTCGAGATCAGTGAAAACCCTAGAAAAATAATGGAATTTATAGACAAAAGGATGGAAAGAAAGTATCATATAAAATCAATCACTATCTTTGCCAAAGTGGCCTTTAGATGTTTCAGAGTTCATCTTCTAGGCCCAACATCAGCCCAACATTAGTGAGGTAGTAATAGAGTTGAAAGAGGCTTTGATGTTTCATGATTGTTATAAAAAAGGCTCTTAAAATATTTTAGTTTTTTCAATAAACAAAACTCATGAATTTGTACCTCTTCAAAATCGCCAATTATGTTTAAATATGGCTTCAAGTATGAATAAATTGAGATAGACATAATATAATCATGTACTAAGTGAATGGTCATGAATCTAAACTTCCATTTAAGGGCAACTTGACCCTCACAAGAAATGATATTAACCACTCTGAAATTTTAAACATTAGAAATATTCATAGTGTCATACCTAGGCCATTGAACTAGATGTGTTGTAGCTCTACATTGGGAGCTCATATATTTTCAATAACATAGTGCTAGGAAATAAAACCCATAGTTTTACACTGACAAAAAAAAAATCAAATTTGTAGTGAGTTGCCATTGTTATAATATGGAGTTGTTCCTCATATTAATTCAAGTTCACGTAACTTTGTAAAAATAATTAAAATTGAATATGAATGAGTTAGAAATATCATAAGTTAGTGCCCCGGATGCGGGTGCTAGATAAGATGGGATAGGCGTGGGCGGATGGCCACATGCCGGCCACTGGCAATCACGTGGCAGATGTCGAAAAACGCAGGAAAGGGACGCAGCTGGTATAAGGTGAAGCTGAGGAGAATAGTTAATGCCCGGCACGGCAATTTGACTCAAGCGGAGGTTGTAGTTATGGCAGGTGAGCTCCAAGGCAAAGCAGGTGAGATTATAAGTGATGTTGCAGCATATGGTCAGGGAATGTTGGTGGCTCCTCCTTCAAGCAGGTCTTTGCAACTCCGGTTGCCCTGCCTCTCCGTCTCCGTCGGGATATCCTCTCTATCTATCTGGCTCATTCCACAGTCGGTTTCGGTAGCTGGGTGTTTGGATTAACCCATGGTCTGTTGGAATTCCCTCCCCTTTCCCCCTGTGAGAATGGTGAGACCTTGACAGCGGCTGCTTAGCCATCGAGGCACTTCCAGAGGGGGAACCTCTCGTAGTCACAAGGTGGATAATGTTGTCCATTGCTGCCACTGCAATGTTGTACGCTCCACTGGAGCTAATCCCCTCCACTCCAGTCAATTCATGGATGCAAGGGCTTCGAGCTCAGTTTCCTTGCCTGCCTTTGGCTCTGCTATCTTCAATTTTAGCAGTTCCATGAATAACCCGCGGATTAGTGCGCATGTCTCGGTCCTGTTCATTGACAATTCCCAGGAAGACAATGATTCTCTGAGTGAGCATGGGCAGAGGAAGACTGACAACAAGATGCACGAAGCACAGGTTCCTGAAGCTGATCCGGAGCAGGAGGTTAAAGGTCCTGCCTCAGACTTGGAAAATGCATCGCAAAGCAAGCACGATCAGAGGGAGGGGACCGGCGAAGAGGAAGATACTTTTCCCACTGCTGCTGAAAGGGAAGCCTACGGTTGGTGCCGGGTAGAGGAAGTGCAAATGGACGATTGATGACGCCCGAGCACAAGGTTCTTTTGGCTCTTCTGTCTGGTCCTCTGGTCTCTTTAGCTATCTTGTTTTGGCTTAGTTCTAGCATCAACTCTTCTGGTCTCTTTTGTTGTTTGTTTTGCTATATATGTTTCTGAAACTTTGTTAATGGGATGGGTAAGGTTAGTCTCCCCTGTGTGGGATAAAACGACTGGTGCCCCTGCGTGGGCTTGCTCTTATGGACAGTCTCGTTTATATGGTTGGCGCCCCTGCGTGGGCTAGTTTCCTGGTTGGCCTCAACTACTCTCAGGTGACATACCCTGAGCCTGGTTCTCTCTTGATTTATCATGATGTAATTTTTGACTCCTATACATAATATAATAGTGTAGTTTTTTACCGAGGAAAAAAAATATCATAAGTTAGTGTAATTGTTTCTTATGATAATTTTTCAAATAAAGATTAGTTTTAATAGTTTTAATTTAATTTATACATAAATTATTGCAAATTAATAATAACATTAATTTTATGTACCAAATGCATTTATGATATATATATACCAATCATTTAATTTTACTAATTTTAATATATAATAAATGAAAATTTTATATTACATAATTGGTTTAACAATTTAAATTAATTTATAACTTTCATCCTAATAACAATATATTTTATACAGGGCTAGTCACAGCGGTGGATGCACAAGGTGCCTCGGGAGGCCTAGCAATACTTTGGGATGCCCGGATCATCCATCTCAACAATATTCAAGCTAACAAAAACTTCATCCAAGCCACATTCCACCTCTCAGGTACGAATGCTCATGGACTGCTAACTAATGTTTATTTCCCTCAGGACACAGCTCAGAAAAGCCAACTGCTGAATACATTGTCAGAGCTCAATAGAGACAGACCATTTCCACTATGGATATCTGGAGGGGATTACAATATGATCGCCAGCATGGAAGAAAAGAAAGGAGGCAGAAGCAACACAAACAATGATGACTGCCTTCTAAAGGAGTTCATCAACAACAACTGGTTAATGGACATCCCAACAAGCAACGGTATCTTCACCTGGACAAACAAGAGAGTAGGAGCGCAACAAATTGCATCGCGCCTTGATCGTTTCCTAATCTCAGACAATGCAACTCATATCGGAGGGGAATTTACAGCTTCCATTCTCCCTTTCTCCGGATCGGATCATTGGCCCATCGAGCTCCAATGGAACAGGCCAGGTAACAACCTCAGACGCCCTTTTCGTTTTGAAGAATTTTGGTTCTCCCATCCAGAATTTGAAAAGCTAGTCAGATCAAGCTGGACAAATTTCAATCCGACCGAGGGGACAAGAATGTCCAGGTTCCAACAAAAACTCAAGTATCTAAAAAGGGCCATCAAACAATGGAACCACAAGATATTTGGTAACATCTTTGCCGACCAAGCTCTGCTCAATACTGAAATGAAGAAAATACAACAATCCATTATCAATGAGGGGCGAACAGAGGAACTCTCCAAACAGGAACAAGCCATAGAATCAAAAATTCTAGAAAGAGCCAAGCAGGAGGAAATACTATGGAGGCAGAAATCCCGAATTCGATGGCTGAAAAGCGGAGAAAAAAACACAAAATTCTTTCATAAAACCACTGTTCAGAGAAGAATGATAAACCAAATTACTCATATTAACAATGAGCAGGGAGAGAAGATTGAAACGCATGAGGGCATTGAAAAGGAATTTATAAACTACTTCAAAAAAGCCCACCAGGAGCCCGACTTCAACAGAATGCCAGCCATCAATCAACTTCTCCAGAACATACCCAAGGTCATAACGGAGGAGCATAACAGCTTACTGATCAAGCCCATCAATCTGCAGGAAGTTGAAGAGGCCATGCAACAAATGAAAGAAGGAAAAGCGCCAGGTCCGGATGGCTTCACAGCAAACTTCTTTCACAGATTCTGGGACCTGATAAAAAATGAAGTTTGGCTGGTTGTGGAGGAATCCAGAGAGCTCAGATGGATGTACCCGGGATTAAATGCTACTTTCATTGCCCTAGTGCCTAAAGGAGAAGATTCCAACACCCCTGACAAATACAGGCCCATAGCCCTATGCAACATGATATATAAAATAATTTCAAAGGTCATTGCTACCAGGCTTAAAACGCTTCTTCCACTCATCATCTCGCCTGAGCAATCGGGCTATGTCGAAGGGCGCCAAATAACGGATGGAATTATTCTCACGCATGAACTAATTCACTCCCTAAAGCTGACCAAAAAGCCAGGTATGCTGCTTAAACTAGATCTTTCTAAAGCATTTGACAGCCTCAGTTGGGTCTACATACAAAAAATTCTTATTGCTTTTGGCTTTGCTCACTCGTGGGTTAGATGGATCTACAGTCTAATATCCTCAACATTCTTCTCAGTGTTAATCAATGGCACCCCTTCAGCCACATTTTGACCTTCTAGAGGCATTAGGCAGGGTGATCCCTTATCTCCCTTTCTTTTCGTAATTATGGCTGAGGGTTTGGGTAGAAGCATCACGGATGCTAAGCTTAATAGGCGGTTAAAAGGGCTCTCATTTCACAATTCCCCGGTCCACACCCACCAGCAATTTGTAGATGATAATATGCTTTTTGCTCACCCTTCGGTCCAGGAAGCTCGTCTTGTAAAATCCATTCTATCCACTTTCTCTGATGCTTCTGGTGCCCTCATCAATCGAGTCAAATCAAAATTTTTTTTCTTCAATACCCCTATTTCTACACAAAGAGCTATTGAGCGTATTCTGGGCTTCACCTCTGCCTCTCTGCCTTCCAAATATATAGGTGCCCCGCTTATGAGCTCAGCTCTCAAGCATTCCTCCTGGAAGCAACTGTTAGAAAAATTAGAAGCACGTCTGTTCCTATGGACTAATCGAACTCTGAACATGGCCAGCAGAATAGTTCTCATCAAAGCTGTTCTTCACTCCATGCCTCTGTATCTCTTCTCCATTCTAGCTGCCCCCAAATGGGTCCTTAAAGAAATCAAGAATCTACAACGTAAATTTCTGTGGGGAGGCTCAGGACAGAACTGAAAATGGGCTCTACTTAAATGGGAGAAAGTTTGTCTTCCCAAGCATGTAGGAGGCATAGGCCTTAGAGATCCTGAGCATAGTAACAAAGTGATGGGAGCTCAAATTTGGTGGCGGTGGTTGGCCCATCCTAATACTCCATGGGCTTCCCTTTGGACGACCAAGTATGCAAGTAACTATCCAATGGAAGAAAGATTGCGTATGACTGAGACAAGTTCGGGATCCGTAATCTGGAACGCATCCATACAACACAGATCTCTCATTCAAGAACACTGCTTCTGGGAGATCAAAAATGGGAACACAACACGGTTCTGGGAAGATTCATGGCAGCAGTTGCCAAAAATCAAAGACGTTCTCCAGGAAATTCCAGCCGATGAGAGAGGGACACACCATCTGGCCAAAGTTAACCATTACTGGACTTCTGTTGCTGCTCAGGAACACCGGAAGTGGAAAGACATTCATTAGCTCCTACCAAATAGCTCAGGACAGACTCAACATCTACAAGAAACAGAGTTACAAAAGAGGCAAATAAGAGTCTCAGAAGAACCGAACATTTTAAGATGGGGCTATGGAGAAAAAGGAATTTTCACAACCAAGGAGGCTTACAATATAATCATACAACGACAGATAAACAAAGACAGCTTATGGAAAAAAGTATGGCATAAATCTAATTGGCCGAAAGTTTCCACATTTCTATGGCTTCTATGTCACAACAGAATCCTAACGTGGGATAATCTCAGAAAGAGGAGTTTCTCGGGACCATCCATATGTCACATGTGTCGACAGGAGGAAGAAACAACACTTCATCTTATGCAGAATTGCTCAGTTGGAAAGAAATTATGGGAGAAGATTGCTTTCCGCTGTCAAATTGAAAGAAGAGAGCAAGACGACCTCAAAGGAACCATTAGCAAAGGAAGTCAAACCCCATTTCAAAGTACTCTTCTCAATGCGTTGTGGCAACTCCTTCCTGGTTTACTGATGTGGACTCTATGGAAAGAGCGCAATCGAAGAATATTCAAAGATCAATCGATGCCGCTGGACAAACTGTGGAATAATTTTCATCAAAACTTAATGGAGACTCTTTCACTCAAAGACTGGCATCCTGAAGACTTTCCAACTCTGCCACAGGAAAAAGCTGTTTGGGATAACTGGCAAATGCGGATAAACCACAATTCAACTAACGGCAGAAATCCCAACAACCACAGACAGGAAGCAAGTTCTTGGAATCCACCTCTCGTTGACATGATCCAACTCAACTTTGATGGGGCCTCTAAAGGAAACCCAAGACAAGCAGGTTATGGAGGAGTCTTCAGGGATCACAATGGCAATCCTCTAGGCATCTACATGGGTTCGATAGGCTGGGACACTGACAACTCAGTGGAATTGGAAGGTCTATGGCGAGGTCTAAAAATAGCACACAGAAAAAAATTCTTTCCCCTTATCATAGAAGGAGACTCGCAGATCATAATCAGAATGGCCACTAATCTTCAACAAGGCTCTCCAATTCATAAGGTAAGCAGCAGCTGGAGAATGGCCCAGAGGCTTGAGCTGATCAATCACTGGCTCTCTCAACACCAAGCAATCACTTTCAAGCATACCAGAAGAGAAGGGAATAAGCTGGCTGATCTTCTATCCAACCTTGGAGTGGAGGCAAAAGAAAATCACTTTGAAGGAGCTATAGACAGCCTGCCTCCCAGAGACCAGATGGATAAGCTGAGGGAAATGGTCTCTCAGGACAAATCTCTGATAGAGAATTCGCACCCGGATGCGGGTGCTTTTACTTGCCATTAATCATGGCACTCGCCACGACACCTGGGATGAGGACGGAAGGACGACACCTGTACGCGGAGGCCTGCAGCGGAGGATATCAGTTAATGCAGAAGGCAATTGAATCCAATTTGAAACAGAGCCAAGGGGACGATGCATTCAAGTCGAGCATGGTAGCTCTGGACTCGATGCAAACTAGGATTATGGCTCAACGCTCTCCTCCTGCGGAGATATCGGTCGCTACTCCTTATATTGGGACCGCCATGCCAATTTATGACCAGAATTTTCCCATTACTGCTGGTGTTCTGAGAGGGGATACTCTGGCTTTCAGAATTCGAGGGGTCGAAAAGCGTTTGGGGTCTCTGGCCTTAGGCACCATGCCGCGAAGCAGAGGTGTGCCAAGACGGGGAGGGAGGTCCGGTATCTGAGTTGGCCCTGAACTTGAAGAAAGCCTTGTTCCGCAAGGCACTTGCCAGACTTTTCGTCTCAGGTTTCCTAGCCGGCTTGTCAGACCAGAGGTAGTACTTAATCTCACAGTGTACATTTCTGAGGAAGAGCCTGGAGATCCCACATCAACCTCTCCTGCCTCTGCAAGTGTTTAGGACAGTGACATACTCCTGGGGGATATGAATGGCCTGGTGTATAGAGCTCACCGCAACGAGGAAGCCCCGGCTCAGGACGCCCTGGTTCAGCATGCCCCGACTCAGGAGGTCTTGGTTCATGCTGCTTCGGTTCAAGAGGTTCTGCCGCCACCTAATTCTGCTATGGAAAAGGGAGTGCTCAATGACCACGCTCAGCCTGGATTGGGAGAGCTGTTTCAGGACAGGGAAGGTCTTGTCATCTGGCTTGACTCACCCAGTCCGGAGAAGGGAAAGCAGCCAGCGTCGCCCAGCCAGCCAGCCTAAGCTTCAACGGGTGCTTCTGTCTAGTTTTTTGCAATTATGTCGATGATTATGTTGTTTTTTCCTTCTGTTCATTTCAGTCCAAGGTATCAGTTTATCTACTGCTGTAAGTCACAGGTTATTACAATATGCTTTCTATGTATTAGAGTCAATGGTGTAAACTGGTTCTGTCCTGCCAGTATCAATGGTGGTTTTGTCAGTTCAAGTCCAGGTTATCTGAAGTCCAGGAAAAATCATTATGGACTGTGTTTTGTAAATCAGTTTAAGCAGATAGACAGTATGGTCCAGCTTCTACTGTTTGAGGACTGGCCTCGGCTTCCTCGGAAGGTCTAATCTATGTACATATTTTTACTTTCTTTAATATATAACTAGCCTTTACTTAGAAAATATATATATATATATATATATAATTTATACATAGTAATTTCTAAATTTATAATCAATGAATATGAGCTATAATAATATGAAAAGCATATAATAAGAACAATTTCCTTTCTATGCCTAATCATTGAATGCTTAATCATCTATTCTTTCCCTTGGATTTGGATTTTAGTCTCCGTACGAATTGTATTATTGCTTGTGAAAAATCTTTAAGTTGTACTAACCAATATCAAATCTCATCCAAGAGGCACCGTTCATTCATATAAAACTTTAAACCAATAACGGATTGATTCACATCAAACTTTAAACCTGTATAAATAGCTTAAATTTTAATGTATAAATAGCTTAAATTTTAATGCTTTAAATTTTTAGTTTAATGTGTTCATCAAGATTTAATGTTTTTATATTAGTTTTACTTTTTAAGGTTTCCATTTTAGGTTTTATTTTTATTAAAGGCTTTGGTTTTACTTTTAGCATGAATGTTTTGGTTTAAACTTAAAGTTTTAGATTTAAGGTTTATCATTTAGTTTAATTATGTTTTAGGTTTTTAATTTTAGGTGTTTATTAATTTCTTAAGTTTAAACTGTTAATTGTTAGCGTTTATTAATTTTATAATATTATTGTTTTGGATTTGTTAATTTTTAAATTAATAATATTTATCTTTTGGTTTTATTAATTCATTGGGTTTATAATATTAAACTCTTGAATTTATTAGTCACTTTTATTTATAATATTAAAAATTCCTTACATTTATAATTTAATGCCTTAAATTTATTAATCTATATTAAATAATAAATTATTATAGAAAATATTGTTATTAAATTAAATTGTTATATATATATATTATAATACATTTTAGTTTAATATATAGTTTATCTAGAGATAATATTATTAATATATTCAAGTAAATATGTTAAATATATTCACAATATACAATAATTATTTACTATAACATAATGGTGAGAGATAAATACATATTATTAATAATAACTAAATGTTTTTTTTTTTCTAATTAATACTACCTAAGCACCCACTGGGAATTTGAACGAGTGACCTATTGCAAGGAGTGCCTTAACAGTGCACCCATTCACCATCAATTCAAAGCCCCGTGGGCAATGATAACTAAATGTTATTATAATATTATATGCGAATTATAGTTTTCTTCTAAATATAACTATTAATATATTAGCAATATTTTAAGTAATGATTAGTATTATATTAATATACAAAATAATGTTAATATAATAAATATAATTCTATAAATAAAAATTAATATGCCTATTATTATTTATATAGTTAGAGATAATCAGAAATAATGGTGGATATACTTGTATCGTCAACCACATTGGTAAATTTGGTTGTCCATATATATACATTATTAGTTTTACTAGCAGCTACAAAATCCTTGAAACCTTGCAACTACTAACAAAACCAAATTGGTATCAAATGACACAAGATTTCTCTACTCACAATTCTATGGAATGAAAACAATTCGTAGAAACACAATAAATCACAGTAGATCAATCACACATGAAATTAAATATTTTATCTAGGGAACCCAACTCTGAAAAACCCTTCATGCTTGTATTATAAACTCATCAATCTAATCCTAAAGGTTGTGCAATATTGATCAACTATTCCTAAATGAATTCCCAAGGCTTTCCAAATCAACGTGCAAGGAAGCTCCTATTTCCTTTAGCAATATGGGCGCTAAAAAAGGAATATATCCTATCTCCTAGTGCAATTCCCAAGAGAAATATTTTTGCTGAATTATCAAGCCTATACTCCAAACATGTAAAATCTTGAATTACAATTGTCCCTCCATCCAATCGTAATAGCTAATTTGCATTGAATGCAAAAGTAGAGCTAGATTTAGTTGTTAAACTAGTTAACTAAGAGTTACTTGAGTTAACAATAGTCAAACTGCTCAACTAAACTCAAGAACTCGAGTCTATCTCTATTCTAGAGCTAGAAATCAATTAACTCACAAACACTACT
This sequence comes from Pinus tabuliformis, assembly GCA_031772625.1. Classification (NCBI taxonomy): domain Eukaryota; kingdom Viridiplantae; phylum Streptophyta; class Pinopsida; order Pinales; family Pinaceae; genus Pinus; species Pinus tabuliformis. Next base: position 982,223,136 of record CM062806.1, on the reverse strand, counting down.
AGTTAAACACAAATATATTGCTAAATTATAACAACGAACTAGCACATAACTCACTGAAATCCATCTAACTTGAATTAACTGACAAATAAACTAATGGTATGCCACATCACATATTTAACTGACAACTAGCTTGAATTTCTATGAGACTGAACTCAAATTTTCTTCTTCGACTATGGATGAATTGTTTTGAATTTACTATGGATATCATGTTATTTAATAACCAAAATTGATTTGATTTGACTCAGTGAATCAAATTATATAACCTAGAGTAACTTTGGATGAGTTGTTTTAATTAATAACCAAAATTGATTTGATTTGACTCAATGACTCAACTTAGAACCTAGAGTAACTTTTGATCTTGTGTTTGAGCCAATGATTGTGCCCCTTTACTCCCTTGCAATTATTACCTATGTTTCTTCCTCAGCTTAGAAAAAGACCACATTCCAATCCAAACGCTTTTTGGCTTTGATCGTTCCCTCATTCAAGTAATCGTACACCTAACTCACTTTAACCTATTGTTCCTTACCGTACTCTACCGCTAATAAGTGGTCATCTCAATTTATTAATAAACAATTATTATTTGACTTGTATGGTCATATTAGTTAGATTATTGGTGGCCTGGGTGCAAGCGATAAGGACAACCTCTCAAATTTGGCTATAAATTCTTCAATTTCAGGTTGAATATCCGTTTCTTCTTCTGGTTGTGTATTAGTTATCTAATGGTAAAACTAACAACCACATGGTTTTTTCCCAATCACCCCTACCTTAGTTATTGTTCACAATTAACAAACCAACCTCTGTTCCTATTGGAACTATAAATCCATAGGATTTACACAAAAACAGTATCAGCGACTTTTTAGTATGGAGTTCATGCAATACACTGTCAGCATTTTAAATAAAACACTATCACAGCTTCAAATGGTCTTGGTGTAATTCCAAAGGAATTACACTACCGACGCTTTAATTCCAAGACTTCGCATTAACCATAAATAATAGTATCAACACTTTAATATTCAAAATATTGTGTTATACACAATGTACACTATCGGCCCATTTCAATTCTCCTTCTCTGATGCGATAACATGTGGTGTTATCGGAGATTGCAATCAGCGACTCCACTATCCCAAAAGCTTGGCTCTTCCTGCTCTCACCTTGCAATGCGATAACAATCGCACACCCGATAACTTACTAAAGCCTACCTCTAATGTTTTGTCTTCAGTAGTGTCGTCCTATTGGGGTTCACCCTTTTCAATGGTCTTCTGCTCCACTCAAGGTTCTGTGATGCGATATTGGTTCGGACCCGATATGGGCATGAACCAAATCTAATAGAATTTTAGTTCTGGAACTATGCTCCGTCTAAGTGATTTTTCAATTTCTCTATGTAAAATACAGTTTGGCCGCAAACTCTATAAAACGATTCAAGGAACCTGTGATCGTTGATATGAAGGAAAACTACCCAGCAAGCCTACGCTTAAGTGTTAATTGAACCACAATTAATAAGTGCAGAAAAAAATAGAACCAAAATTGGCACATGCATAAACTACCAATTAACAGAGAGTGATTAATTCTGATGAACAGAGATATATTTTTTTTCAAATGATAATGCTTCCGGGCTCTACCCTCTGAGAGTCTCATTGTCTCTTATTTAGAATTAATAGATAAAGCCTTCTCGGCCATTATCCTTTACAAAAGCATTCTTTTACATAAAGTGATTTAAAGCGTAAAGCTTTTTTATAACTTATCCATAAACGATATATTTAGCATGATTTATACTTAACTCTATTCTTATCTTAAACTAGGAAAGCATGGAAATTGATGGTTAAAGGACCCCACTCCCTTGTGTGTAGAATTTTTTTTGGAATATGCTTGAAGATTTTTTTCCTATAAGTCACATGCTCCTGCATCAATTATGGTACTTATTTTTGGGAGACTCTTCTTATTTATTATATTTATTTTTTATGTATCAAGGACTCATTTAGATATATATAGAGCCTCAATTTCAGAGAAAGAAAAGAGAAAGATGATGATTAAATTTTTGTGACATTGGAACCTTTTTATTAAATTTGATTATTATAAATTTTTGGTTTTCTTTAAACTATTTCAAACTATCAAAACATGATCATTTATGATATTTAAATCCATTTTTGTTGTTAATTTTTTTTTTTCGGATTTTTAGTTGTGTTTTGGGGAATTATGAAGATTTAATATTATTATTTCTTACCATGGTTTGGAAATCAAGATTAATATATTTACATCTTTCCTTACAATATTGATTCTATTCTTAAATTTAATTTATCATATTAATATTTTAACACCATTGTTTTAGAAGTTAATTTCGACTTGTACATTACTTGATTTGAATTACTAGAGTGAGTTTTTTGAATATGGGTCATTTGAATATGTGAATTTCATACACATGGGATTAATACTTTAGATATAATAGCATATGTGATTTATATAGTCTTGTATTTCTTTTTGTTTAATCATTTCAAGCTTTTAAGTGCTAAAAGATTTAAATTTATTTGATCATATTAATATTTTAATACCATTGTTTTGAAAGCTAATTTTGACTTGTGCATTACTTAGATTTGAATTATTAGAATGAGTTTTTTGAATTTGGGTCATTAGAATATGTGAATTTTGGACAAATGTGATTAATACTTTAGTTGTAACAGTGTATGTGATTTATATAGTCTCGTATTTCTTTTTTTTAATCATTTCATGCTTTTTGTTGCTAAAAGATTTAACTTTCCATAGCGAGGATAATGTTAGATATCTACACTGCATTGATTCTTGATGTGAAAAATGAAAAAAAAATAGACTTTTCTACATTTTTTAAAGATACCATAGGATTACATCGTTGTAGTTCTCTAAATTTTATTAAATATCTCAATAAAAGTTATTTCTCTAAATATGCATAAATAGAATATAAAGAATTCAATCATATTATTTTTCCAGTTACATAAGTTTTTGGGTACATTATTTTTGTATATGGGTAATTATTTCTTGTATATGATATCAATCATTGTACTTTTGTAATTATACATCCCTAAATCTATTATTATATAATTTACTAGTTAGGTTAATCTATAATATAAACGTGAACTACTATATATATATATATATATATATACATATATATGTATATATATATATATATATATATATATATATATATATATATATATATATATATCTATGTATATATATATATATATATATATATATATATATATATATATATATATATATATATATATATATATATATATATATATATATATATATATATATATAATAATATGATATTCCCACAATCTCTCTTTGTAATAAGAAGAGATTCATAGGCTGACAGAGCCTCTAAACTTGTCAAGAGTGGTTATTTTAAATGGCTTAGGTTGTGTGAAGAAATTTAGTATGAGTTGTATCCCCTTGTTGACATATGGTCCAAAATGCCCATAAACACATCTTAGAGCTCAATTTTTTGAGTGATTGGCCAAAATTTGGTAGTTAAAAGAGATAGAAATCATGACTGCACCAACACAGGGACTTTCAATACTCTAAGAACCGGTACAATTCATTTTGTGTGCCATACCCTATGTCTAGTTGAGTGCTAATATTTACCTTTGAAATGTGATATTTCTTACTTGAATTATCTCTTTGTGCAAGTTCAACGATAGTGAGCCAAGCCCCCCCACTCCCACAAAGGATTTTGTTTTGGATGGTCAACAATCTAGTGTGGTAAGGACTTTAAATATTTCATTGATTCCAGGAGAGACATATGTTTAGGGAAGGGGAAACCATAGATGCCATAGGTACAGGGGCATGCCATAGTAGTAGTAGTTAAGCGAGAAAGGGATGACATGCTGAAAGACGGAAGGTATTGGAAGGGCCAGATCATGTTCCCATACTAATGAAAGAATAAATGATATTTTTAACAATATGAGGAGGAGAAGAGTTACTCTGAGGGGAGATTACCATTGAGGATGGAGCTACAACATCCTGGAAATCCCAAGGTCTCATTCCCAAATATGTCACTTTCTCATCAACAATGTAAATTGTATTCAACCTTAGTGATGGAGGACTGACCTATAGAGACACGAGAGGATAAGGGACCATTTGATTTTCCATTTATGTAGGTGAGAAACCCCAGCTCTATCTCCCTCATGAATTCCTATGCCTTTCTTACTATTGTAAGACAGGGGACAATCCCTTAAAATATGTCCTTAATGGTGGCACCTCCAACATATGAATGTAATTCCTTAATAATCAATCATTTGTTAATGCATAAACCCCCTATATCAAAGATTGAACTTGATCCAGACTTATGCATGAATGCAGCAAGATAGAGAAATACACATATACACACAGATGTAGCAGAAAGAAAACTTCATTTCTTTAATATCAAATAATTGCAATATGCTTACATATAAAAATGGAAATAAACTAGCTCAGACAATGATAGCTTATCTCTCACAAGAAATGTGGTGGCTACATGCCTCTGAACTATGTTAAATTGAAGCTTGAAGGCCTATTTATTATTGAGAAATAATGGAAAACCATAAACATCCAAAAATCCAACCCTAGGTGTTGAAGAACTAAAATTATGGGCATCGTTTGGGTAAATTGGTATATCAACTTCCCGGGGTCGTAAATTTGGCATGCAAGCTTCGTTTGACGTACACAATACCTCGTTCGAAAGGTATATCTAATGACTACAAATTCCAACTAAAAGCATAATTTCAAGCCTCATGTTTTTCCAAATAGCGGAGGCTTTCATCCCATGTGTGTCGATTCTTTCAGTTGTACATGCGTAAAATGTGTATGATCATCCTATTCATGACCTTTGTTTGGCCATCAGTTTGGGGGTAGAAAGTCATGGACTAAGTGAGCTTGGTGTCCAGCATCGACTAGAGACTTGACAAAAATTTACTTAGGAACCTATTTTCGCACTCTTAGAAAATGGAATGTGGGATCCGAAAGTGTACCCATGCCCATTCAAAGAATATCTTAGCGGTGTCTTCTCCTATGATAATCTTCTTGTAGGTCACTAGAATGACCATTTTAGAGAATCCGTTGACAACCACGAAAACATAGCTTTTGCTATGCTTAATAGAAGGAAGACATAATATATAATCCATGGATATGGATTCCCAAGGTCAAGTAGGAGTAGGAATAGGAGTATATAGGCCTTTCTTATTCATGGTCATTTTGGCACTTGCATAGACAGTATAGGATCTTATCTACTTCCCAACATCGTGTCGAAGGTTCAGCAAATAAAAATACTTCTGTAGAGCTGCCACTATTTTCTCTACCACAAGATGTCGAGTGACCCGAGTAGTGCGCCTCCAAAATCATATTGGTATATTCACTTAAGGAACACAGAGGTATCCTAGGTGGCATAACAATGCATCTTGGAGGTGAAATTTTCGAACTTGTTTTCCTTCAAGTAGTGTCTAATATGTGTTTCAAAATTACGGATCACTCTTATAAAGATGTGGCCACCCTAGAGTCTCGTGCCCATAAGATTCAAGCACAGTGGTTAGCGCCATGACCAAGAGTTGGATGAGGTAGTCTACAACATTTTTTATTCTACCCTTCTTGTAATTAATGTTCAAATGGAACTGTTGTAGGTATGTGGACCATTTTTGATGGAAATTGTTCTGCAACTTCCCTTATGTCTATATGAACTATATGGATGAGTGATCTATTTTAATGATCGTTTCCTTCCATAAAATTTAATGCTTCCATTGTCAGCGTGTGTTGCACAAGGAATGCTTCTCTTTCTCATATGTGCAATACTTTCAAACAGTGTTTGAAAGTGTCTCATTGTGACAAACCACTAGATGCACCTGTTGAGTAATAACTACACCAATAGCATATTCAGAGGCATGTCTCTCTAGCTGAAATGGTTGTTGCAAGTCTAGTATGGGAGAACTCGTGCAGAGCAGTGGTGATGCTTCAACTCGTAAAAATTCCTTCTCTTGGGATTCACATCAAAAGAACTTTTCTTTTGCTCCTCCCTTGGTGACTCGATTCAATGACCAAGTGATATGAGAGAACCCCAACACAAACCTGTGGTAGAAGTTGGTAAGAACTAAAAAGCTATGTAACTCTCTTAGAGTGGTTGTGGTTGGCCAATCCCAAATGACTTGTATCTTAGCTAAGACCACATGCACACCAAACTCATCAATGATGTACCCGAGATATTGAACCTGAATCATACCAAAAGTGCATTTCTCCAATTTCCACACAACTTGTGTTGTCGATGGGTTTGGAGGACGTGTCCAATATGGTGGAGGTGTTCTTCCAAACAATAGCTTAAGATAATAATTTCATCCAAATACACCAACAAGAATGAGTTTGTGAAAGGTAACAAGATGTCGTCCATGAGCCTCATAAAGGTTGCAAGGGAATTTGTTAACCTCAAAGGCATGACGAGCCATTTGAAAAGGCCCTCCTTGGATTTGAAGGAAGTCTTCCACACATTGGAGGGTTAGATCTATACTTGGTGATAAATGGACTTCAAGTCAATCTAGTTGAAATATTTGGTCCCCTTAAGCTAGTCCAAAAGATCATCAATGTGTGGGATGGGATATCTGTTTGAGAGAGTGATCTTGTTCAACACCCAATAGTCAATACAGAGTCTCTAGGTCCCATCCTTCTTCTGAACTTGGGCTAATGTGCTCTTTCTACAAAAGATCTTGAATTTTCCTCTTGATTTCATCATTCTCTAGAACAGAGCATTGATAGAGCATTGATAGATCTTGAATTTTCCTCTTGATTTCATCATTCTCTAGAATAGAGCATTGATAATTTTAAGGATAATATTAAAATTACCTTTAGTTTTGGATTACTGCATATAATCGTGAAATTAATTTTATACCTATAAAATTCTTTTTATTTTATCTAATACTATAATATAATCACTTTGTTTTATCGAATATTATAATATGATTTAGGTAATAGTATAAAGGGTTTTAAAGTTTATTGTATTCATTATTATTTTTAATTATAAATTTAAGTTAATTTAATTTGAATACTTAATTTAATATTTAAATTCATTAAAAATATAAAAAGACTAAAATTTTAGTAAACTAGATTAAATTATTGTAATTAAAATTTTTAAAAGAAAATATGAATCACAATATTTCTCCTATGTGGGGAAAAGAAAATTTTTAATAATATAAGTTTTTTTTTTTGGAATTTTTGTGTCTGAATCTTGATAAAAAATTTAGGGTGAAATAAAGATTTGTGTTACTTCAGTTAGTTTTTTCATTGTATATATAGGTTCAGCACCAAGGAAAAAAACCTTATAGCATTTTCATTGTGCAAAGTTACCCATTAAACTAGTGATTTCAATAAATTCTAGCAAGATTTTAGAGAAATTAAACCACAAAAAATTAGCTGAAAATTTTCCCAAAAAATCTCAGTAAAAAAAATCATTCTAAATTATGGAAATTTATATCTATTTTATTATAAATATTTTTAATTTATAAATAAATTTTATTAATTAAAATACCATATTCTCACACACTTATAATTAAAAACAAAATTATAAAAATTATAGCTAAAACAAATATAAATAAACATATTTCATTAGTTTTAATTAAATATGGTTTGTGTTGGCTTTGCACAAACGATCCCACCCAAAGAATGAACGAACATCCGCTAGGTCGACACCTGATAATGTACGATCCCACCTAAAGAAATGCCAGCTTAAACCGTTAAATGCTTCAGTATACACAGTATCAAAAGTGGAAACTTCATTTGATGGGTTTGATAATGTACGATCCCACCTAAAGAAATGCCAGCTTAAACCGTTAAATGCTTCAGTATACACAATATCAAAAGTGGAAACTTCATTTGATGGGTTTGATAATGTGGAAACTTCAGTGGAAACTTCATTGGATGGGTTTGATCCGGATCAACAATGAAAACTTCATTGGATAGGTTTGGAAAATTCAGTGGAAACTTCATAGGATGCGTTTGATCTGAATCAACAGTGGAAACTTCATTGGATAAGTTTTGACTGTATATATCTAGATATATCTAGGTTTAGCATCCTGGAAAAACTTTATAGCACTTTTATTGTGAAAAGTTACCCATTGAACTGGTGATTCTAATAAATTTGAGCAAGTTTTTAGAAAAATGAAACCAGAAAAATTCAACTCAAAATATTTCCAAAAAATCTCAATAAAAACAAATTATTGGAGATTTATATCCATTTTATATCCATTTTATTATAAATACTAGGATTGAATACCATATTCTCACAAACCAAAATAAAAAAATTACAAAGAAAAACAAATATAAATAATCATATTTAATTAAATATCATTTTCGCTGGCTTTGCACAAACGATCCCACCCAAAGAATGAACGAACATTCCCGCGGTCGACACACGATAACAAACCATCCCAGTTAAAGAAATGCCAGATTAAACCGTTAAACGCTTCATTGCATGGGTTTGGAAACTTCAGTGGAAACTTCATTGGATGGGTCAGTGGAAACTTCATTGGATGGGTTTGGAAACTTCTTTGGATGGATTTGATCCGGATGGGTTTGACCCATCCTGCTCAATAGTGGAAACTTCATTGGATGGGTTTGACCCATCCTGCTCAATATCTGTTTCCGGCATTGATATTTCACACAGTATTTGCTCATCGTTCATTATGGCTTTACTTTTCCTGGTACCAAAACGCTGTGTAAAATGTTTAAGACTCTGGCCTAGTATGATAAACTGGTTCAGCTTTTCCGGTGTCCAATTGGCCTCCTGTAAATTGATATACTTTAACACTTGGGAGCCGGGCATGAAAAATAGCGTGGGCCTGTTCACTGACCATCTGCAATGTTTACTCAGAGAGAGAAAAGGGCATTCCAAAGAGCAACTCAAGGCCTTTATAGCTTTTCTCTCCGGTTCAGACAAGGACGTATCAAATATCACTATATTATCCACCCAATAAAATTTGCGTCTCAATGAAATGAGAAAAGCTATCTGCATGTGATTACTAGGTTTTGCCATTCCAATGCCATGGACAACTACTTGTAATTCTGAGTGATATGGGTTTGTTCCAGTCACATTTCTTATTCTTCTCACCATTTCTGGATCCCTCATGTGTTCCATGAAATTCTCGTAAAATGAAGAATTCCTCAACTTTGTCATTCCCAAAAGTATTTTCTCCATTGCTTTCTCCACTGATTTATTACATTTTACAATATTGAATGCGAACATTTTTGGGTCCTGCCTTTGGAAACCATGCAACGAGCCATCCCAATCAAAAAAATGCCTAACTTAAATTATTAAAAGAACTCTCATACAATCGCCCTATTGAACAATGGCGTGCACCCCTCAAAGAAATAGTTGTATGTGGAAGTGGCAGTTCATGCAGCATATGATCACTGTCCAGAACGACTTCGATTTTTTTAGTCAAGCGGTGATATGCAAAAAATTCTTTGTCCAAGTCGTAATTCTTTAAACTGTTTCCTAAGATGATAATCTTATTCAAATTCTCGTGCGTCCAGTTTGCCTGCAGTAGATTGTCAGTGAGAGAAAGATCACAGTGAGGCATGAAAAAGAGCGTGGGTCTATTCATTGTCCTTCTGCCATTTTCGTTAACGGAGAGAAAATTACAGTCTAAAGCGATTATAGCTTCTTGTTCGGTAGTTGACAGTACTGGATCGTACACCACGATATCACACACCCATTCAAAATTTTCTCTCATCAAAATAGCCAAACATAACTGCATGTGTTGAGGCTCTACATCAGTGTTCTCGTTATTGTGAGGATCTATCACTCCAACGCCATAGAGAACAACTTGTAACTGTGAATGATGCGGGTCTATGCTTCTCACCTTTTCTATCCGTGTCATCATTTCTGGGTTCTCTATTTGTTTCACAAATTTTGCATAAAATGAAGATTTCTGTAACTTTTCTCGAGCGAGCTGTATCTTCATGATTATTTCCTGCACTTCCGCATTGGCTTCTGCGTCAGAGTGACTCTCCATAACTGTTTATCGAAACCCGTCAATGAATAGAAAAGGCCGTTCGATTATGGGTTACAGCTAGAAGTCCTCTCTTGCCCAACTGCGAAACAATTCCATTTAACACCGGGATTTCTAATCATATATATGCTAGCACAACCCACATTGCATTATCGAAGGGTGGTTGTGTGCCAATAATATAGTGGTCGGCTCACTCTCCAAAAAATAATAGTTGCTTCCTAGGTGTCGGCATACTCTCGGAAATATAATTGTTGGTTCCTAGAAGGGCTGTGTTGGTTAATTTCTCAATATACATAGGATGCATATTGATTATTAATATATATGTGAATCCGAATTTTGATATTAATAATATCAAAATAGCTATGAATTTAATTATGTGTTTTTATTTTTACTTATGGTTGATAGGCCATGGTTCAAACAATATGAACCATTTATATAAGGATGACACAACAAGTAAACAAGACAAAAGACAAAATAAAGATGATAGTCAAGGGTCACAAAGAAATACTGAAGCAAACCTAGAAAAGAAATCTAAAGGAAGAGCCAAAGTATTTTAAGGAGCTCATAGAGGTCCTCGCCATAGTGGTGGCATCTAAAGGACAAGTAGATGAAGTAGAACAATTTGAGTATGAATGGATTAGGATAGATATTGCAATAGTTCCAAAATTTACTGGTAAAAATTTTAAGTTTTGCGAATTTTCAAAATGAAGAATTTTCTTCAATGTAAAGAGTTGGTTGAGTATTAGTCTAATAACCCATATGATGAAGTATGTGATGGCTTAGTATTGGATCTTATAAAAAAATGCATTTGATGAGAGGTCCTTGTGCAAGGTAATACAGGCTACATTTTCCAAAGAAGGATGGAAGACCGTGGAAGTAGAATTTGGTATGAAGGAAAGTGACAAAAAGAAACAAATTTTGTTAAAGTCTATTGACGAATCAATAGAAATTCAATTGTAGGTCTCAGAGTAAATGAGAAATACTCTAGGAGGAAAGCAAATATGGGAGAATCCCACTCAAATGTGTATGATAGTCGCAAAGACTATAGAAGTGAAACCCATAATGCAAACATGCATATGGATGAAGACGACACATAAAAGATTGCAGAGTGAGAAGTTGAAGCCTATGCGTGTGAAGTAGAGAAAGATAATATAGATTCTCAAGAACCCCACAATGACATGGATGGTGAAGATTATGGTGAATCCCAATATGGTGAGACACATGTGGATGGTGACCCCAAAGTGAGTTGTGAATTATGTTGGTATTGGTGCTATATTGCTCAGTAAAATAACTTTTATTGGTACTATATTGTTCCAATTTCTTAGTCTTGGATAATAGAATTTTTGTATTTCCTCTTGCCCCAAGTTAGATACATATGTGACAAGTTTCCTTGTGAGACTTAAATTATGAGATGAAGTAATAAGCATAAATATTTATGAAAGTTAGGCAATTTTCTGCATTTAGAAACTTTTTAAGGTTGCAATTGTGATTGAACAATGTTGTGACCCAAATTTATATCATTTTCCCAAGATATCATAAGCACTATTTAAAACTTAAAATGTATAGACAAACTAACTATTCTATTCTAAAAAGCACTATATTTGTATATGGTGTTGAAAAATGTAACTAGCTTCGATCTTCATAAAATGTATTTATCAAAAGAATTTTTATTATTGTTACAAAGACTTATTAAATCATGAGTTTAATGCTTGGGGCATCATTTTATTATCCAAATTCATCATTGTGGACTCATAGGATTAATAAAGAGTCATTAGAGTTATTCTATATTTTATGATACCCTTCTTGGGCTTTCAAACGATGTAAAAAGAATTATTTTTCAGTCAAAAATGAATTATGTAACCTCCACATCAAGTCAGCCTCAACGAAGGAAATTCAATCTCATTGGAAGATTATACATACAAGTCAATTCAACTTCATTTGGAGCATCTCATCTGTGTCACACATTTCAATATCTGAAGTTGGAAGATGGAAGCTCAGAAAAGTCTGACAATGAAGAAGGAGGCTAAAAGGAGTGCGAGTTTGGTTAAGGAGGAAGTTAATAACAAAATTGAAGTTTTGGTTTCTCTCTCTCTCTCCCTCCCTCTCTCTCTCTCTCTCTCTACACAAATATCTAAAATAAGATAACATAATTCACAAGTAATTATCAACAAAGAGAAATCTAACCCCAATCTTACAAGCATTGATTTCTAAACATGGTTTCAGAGCCAAGGTCGAAGAAGATTGAAGATCACTTCCTTGAATTAAAGGAAATGAATACTCCCTCTATGATAATAATGGGATTAAATATGAATTAACAATATTGTCTACTACTTCCATAAAGTCAAATTTCAAGGGTTTTTACCTGCACTTACAAGATCACTTAATGATGATAATGCATGGATAATTGATAGTAGAGCATAAAGGAATATGGTATAGGAAAGTAAAAAACTACAAACTCTATCAAAGGAACCATAGTCCCATGCAGTGGAATTGGGAGACAACAAAATCTATGTTGTTAGAAGGTTGGGATAAGCATGTTTAAAGCTAGAGAATGGAGAAAAACTACATATCAACAACATACTATGTGTTCCAGGTTTGAAAAAGAATTTTCTTTCAATTTATTGCTTATAAGATGAAGGGGATATAGTTTCTTTTGTTGGTCAAAAGGTTTTGGTTTCAGGAAATTTATGTATCGATAAAGCTAGGTTCATCTCCGATATCAAAGAGGAACATGAAGGAGTTTTAAAGGGATTCTCTTTGCAAAATCCTACAAGAAAACCATTTTTAAAATAGTGAAACAAGGTCTAAAGAGACAGGATGAAGTATTTGAGAAATTCAAGGAGTTTATATGCGAAGTAGAAACTCTAATTGAGATAAAGGTAAAAAAATATTACATCCAACAGTGGTGGGAAATACACTTCTAAAGAATTGATTTCATATTTTAAAGAAGAGGGGATTAAGGTGGAGCTTATTGTTCCCTATTACCTTGAGCAAAATGGAGTGGCCAAAAGAAAGAATAGTAAAATTGAAGAGCATGTACGAACAATGCTACTTGATCAAGACATGCCAAAGTTTCTATGGGGAGAGGCAACAATGACAACTATATATATTCAAAATAGAATTCCTCATATAATTCTCAATAATATGACACTCGAGGAAGCATTCATAGGAATCGTCAAGTGTCAAAGGGATCATCATTGGCTACAGTATATCCTCAAAGCCATATAGAATATACATCAACGAAGGGAGACACATTGACATAGGAAGGGATGTTATACTTGATGAAAAAAAAGCCGAAAAGAGATTGAGGGATATTCACATTGATTCAGATGTAGAAGATCTACCCATATTGCAAGAAAAAGAAGTACAACCTAGAGGAAGAAGAATCACCAAGTGAGCCTATTCAGCATGTGGTCATACCAAGCACAAGGAAAAGGACAATTTGGTTAAAAGCCACACTTGAAGATGTTGAAGGGCATGGAGCTATGAAATGAATCTTTAGGGAAAGAAAAAGGCTAAAGAGATATTCTAGATATGTTGCATATATGACAACACTAATTGAAGTGAAACCATCTACATTTGAAGAATGTGCACATCAATAAGTATGGAAGAAAGATATACATGGATAATATTAATCCATCACGAAGAATGTGGATTGGGAAATTATTCCTAGACCTAGTGACAAATTGGTTGTCACCTTAAAATGGATCTACAAAGATCAAACACATAGTTCATGGAAGCATAGATAAATACAAGGGTAGATTTGTTGCAAGGGGTTTCTCTCAAAAGGAAGGCATAGAATATGAAGAAACATTTGCACCCACCGCATGGTATAGTACCATTAGATCTTTTGTTTCATTGGTTTCTACAATGGGATGGACATCCATGAAATGGATGTGAAGACACCATTTCTAAATGGGACCATCAACTAGGAAGTATATATTGAGAAACATAAAGGCTTTGAGGTAATGGTAGGTATACCCATGTTTGTAGACTCAAGAAGGCCTTGTATGGTTTGAATCAAGCTCATAGTGCATGGTATGCAAGAATGCATGGAAACCTTCTAAGAATTGGGTTTGTGAATATTTTGTCGATCCTAATGTTATGAAACCAGCTCAAGCAAAGATAGAAAAGATAGATCAACGCCTTAGAATTCAGCCTCTTCGAGGGGGCAACCTCCTTTACATTACATAGATTAACAATTCTTGGATGATACAAATGACAAAACCTCCTTTCTATATATAGGAGTCTAAGGAGTCACAATATAATCTAGCCGACCTAACAATAATAATATAAAGCCACACAAATAACAATAGGGGGCTTCTATGGGGCACAAAAATAACAATATGGGGGTAATAGGGGCACAACAATATAAATAAGGGGTATAACTACAATATTAATGGGGTAATCACTAGTATTATAGGGACCCAACATGCCCCTCTCCTTCAAAAAAGTGTTTTCCTCAACGCTTGAGTAGTTCTGGATACTTCTGCATAAAATTCTCATCCTCCCATGTGGAATCTTCAACAGATAAGTTCTTCCACTTGATAAGATACTCTGAAATTGATCGATTTCGTAGCTGTCGAGTTCTTGTTTCTATGACTGCTTCCGGTTCCAATATAATTTTTCCTTCCTCATCAAGTTCTGGAAATATTGTTTGAATTGGGAGCTTGTCACCTATAACCTTCTTTAAACATGAAACATGGAAGACTGGGTGCAATCTAGAAGCTGCAGGAAGCTCCAATTTGTATGCCATAGTACCAATCTTTTGCAACACCTTGTACGTACCATAATACTTTGGTGATAATTTATTATCCTTCTTAGCTTGCTTTAGGGACATTTTCTTATATGGTTGTAGCCGTAGGAATACCCAATCACCTACATCAAAACTTCTTTCACTGCGATGTTGATCTGCCTGTTGTTTCATTCTATTTTGTGCCAACACGAGGTTATCCTTTAAGAGTTGGAGGACTTGTTGTTGATGTTCGATGTGATGTTCCACTGCAGGAACCTTAGAATTTTCTCTTAAATATGATGTGATGGATGGTGGTCGATACCCATAAAGTGCCATAAATGGGGTCATTTTTGTTGCTGTATGGAAGGAAGTGTTATACCACCATTCAGCCAGAGGCAACCATTTGACCCATTGTGTCTGCTTTATCAGATACAAAGCAATGAAGATATCCTTCCAAACATTTGTTTACTATCTCAGTTTGCC
Organism: Pinus tabuliformis; assembly: GCA_031772625.1. Lineage (NCBI taxonomy): Eukaryota > Viridiplantae > Streptophyta > Pinopsida > Pinales > Pinaceae > Pinus > Pinus tabuliformis. Next base: position 982,207,914 of record CM062806.1, on the reverse strand, counting down.
CATCAGATTGAGGATGATAAGATGAGCTATGAGCTAACTGAGTACCAAGACAAGAAAATAATTCTGTCCAAAAATTTCCAGTGAAAATGGGATCTCTGTCACTTACAATAATCTTTGGGTTTCCATGTAGCTTTTGAACTGTTTCCATAAATGCAGTAGAAACTGTACTGGCTTTAAATGGATGTGATAATGCACAAAAGTGTGCATACTTGGTAAGTCTGTCAACTACCACCATGATGACACTCTTTCCCTCAGACTTGGGTAAACCTGTGATAAAATCCATTGAAACCTCCTCCCAACGTTGGCTTGGAATGGATAAAGGTTGTAATAGACACGGTGTCTTAATTGTTTCAACTTTATTTTGCTGGCAAACCAAACATTCCGCCACAAACTTTTGAATATCTGATTTAAGGCCATCCCAAAAAAATTCCTTCTTAACCCTGTGGTAAGTTTTTAAAAATCCTGAGTGCCCTCCTAAGGGAGAGGTGTGCAATTCCATAAGAATCTTTTGTTTTAGCTGGGAATTCTTACAGAGGTATAAGCGATCTTTGTACCATAACGAATCATTTTTCCAGCTAAATGTATCAGAAGTACTGGAATCTTGTTGTAGCTTTCGAATAAGTGCCCACACTTCTTCGTCATTCTTCCATTCCTCCCTTGCTTCGCTAATCCAATCTGGTTGGATAATAGAAATGGCACACAATAATGCTTCCACATCCTCATCCTTTCTTGAGAGTGCATCTGCCACCACATTTTGCTTCCCTTTTTTGTAGATGATTTCAAAGTCATAACCCAACATCTTTGTGACCCACTTTTGTTGCTCTTCAGAGGATAATCTTTGTTCTAAAAAGTATTTAAGGCTATCATGATCCGTTTTTACCTTGAAGTGTCTTCCCATTAGGTAGGGTCGCCATTTCTTAAGTGCATGGAGTATTGCCAACATTTCCTTCTCATAAATAGCTTTGCTTAAAAACTTTCCCTTGATTGGACGACTTTCAAAAGCAATGGGTCTTTCATCTTGCATTAGAACAACACCAATTCCATTTCCTGAAGCATCACATTCCACAATAAAGGTTTTTGTGAAGTCCGGTGTAGCTAAGACCGGTGCTTGGCACATTGCCTCTTTAAGATGTTCAAAGGCCTTTGTTGCTTCCGGAGTCCATGAAAATGAATCTTTCTTCAATAATGTTGTTAGAGGTGCTGTATTCTCCCATAATTCTTAACAAACTTGCGATAATACCCTGTCAACCCAAGAAATCCTCGCAGATGCTTTATGGATGTGGGGATTTTCCATTCCTTAATGGCTTTAATTTTGCTAGGGTATACCTTAACTCCTTCATGAGATACAATATGACCCAAATATTCCACCTCCTGGACTCCAAAGAAACATTTGGATCTTTTTGCATATAATTGTTTCTCCTCCAATAGTTGTATCACCCTGTCAACATGTTCAACATGATCCTTCCAAGAATTGTTGTAGATTAGTATATCATCAAAAAATACTAACACAAATTTTCTAAGGAATGGTTTGAAAATTGAATTCATCAAACCTTGAAATGTTGAAGGTGCATTAGTAAGGCCAAAAGGCATGACCAAAAATTCATAATGACCCTCATGAGTTCTAAATGCCGTTTTCGGAATGTCTTCAATCTTCATTCTGATTTGATGATATCTCGAACGAAGATCCAACTTGGTGAAGTAAATTGATCCATGCAATTCATCCAGTAATTCATCAATAACAGGAATGGGGAACTTATCTTTAATAGTGAGCTTGTTGAGCTCCCTATAATCTGGACACATGCGCCATGATCCATCCTTCTTGTGCACCAATACTACTGGAGCTGAGAAAGAACTTTGACTCGGTTGAATTATACCAGCCTCTAGCATTTCTGCAACCATACGTTCAATTTTAGTTTTTTGGACATAGGGATATCTGTACGGCCTGATGTTTGGAGGAACACTTCTTGGAATCAGATGGATAGCATGATCATGATCACGCATAGGTGGGAGACCCTTGGGAGTCTCAAATACCTTGGAATGATTGTCCAAGACTTTTTGGAGATCTGGAGAAATAGATGATTCCAATGTGGAAACATCTAGCGAGCATAATTGTGCAATTACACCACTTTTCTCCTTTCTTAGAAGCTTTGTCATACCATGAGAGCTGATTATCTTTCCTGGTTTCCCTGCAATACCCCTTAATTCAACTTCCTTTCCTTCCGAAGAAAATTTGATGAAAAGTTCTTGAAAATTAAAAGCTATTGTACCCAAGGATTGTAGCCATTGGACTTCAAGTACAACATCCGCACCTCCCATTGGAATGGAAAGCATTGGGCTAGTCAATACATATTCTCCCATGGATAGCTTGATATTATGGCACTTTCCAGAGCAATTTATTGTTCCTCCATTTGCAATCATCACTTGACACTCTGGTGCTGTATATAGGAAGCAATTCAATTCTTTTGCTACCCTACAATGAATAAAATTGTGGGTGCTTCCTGTATCAATCAACACTATTACCTTTTTCTTCTTGATTTTTCCTTCTATCTTGATGGTTTGAGGAGTGGTAATTCCCGCCAATGAATTACAAGATATGGTCGGATTTATTTGTTCTTCACCTAGGCTTTGTTCCTGGAATATATCCTCTCCTTTTGACCTTTCTTGCTCCTTTTCTTCTTCCTCTTCACAATCTATGTAGAATAATTTCTTCTCAGCACACTTATGACCTTTTGTATATTTGCTATCACAATTGTAACAAAGCCCTTTTGCTCTTTTTTCTTCCAATTGTTGTGGTGTCAACCTTGTAGGTTGTGGAAGACTATGGGCAACAACACTTCCATCTTTATAGTTGTGAATGGTATGCTTCCTAGTTGCCATAATTTTGCTTTCCATTTTTCTTGCTAACATGAATGCCTTCTCTAATGAATCAGGTTCCCAAAGGCGCACATCATGTTGGATATTATCCTTTAAAGACCCTATGAACACATCAATCCTATGCTCCTCTGGAATATCTTTCACCCTTATGTTCAATTTTTGGAACTCCTCAATGTGCTCCATTATTGAACCCTTTTGTTTGAGACTTATCAATTGGCTAAAAAAAGTGTTGCTTTTTGTATCCTCATAATGTGCTATCAATTCTTCTGTAAAAATTGCCCAAGTGATAAATGGTTTACGAGAACAAAGCCATTGATACCATACAAACTGATTTGGTTCCAAATATAAAGTTGCCATACGTACCTTTTGTGTGTTTTTCACATTATTGAGATCGAAGAATTGCTCCATCTGTAATATCCATGTGGCGGGATCCTTGCCATCAAACTTCCTCATATCGATTTTTGGAACATTTTGAAAAGCTAGAATATTTTAAACTAATTTTTAATTATTTAATTTAATATATAGTTATTTGAAAATTATATTAAAAATTACTTAAAAGTAATAAATTAAAGATAATTTGATCTCAAAACAATTACAATATACATACCATATTCTAAAAATATAATAAATAAATAGATAAAAAACATTATTTTTAGTTTGATCTAAACTTTGAATGTCATCATTTTACATAAGACTTCATAAAAAGGTGATTGTTAATTCACTTACACTACAATGGCTATTTTTTTTAATATGCGAAAAATCTTAAATTACTTCAACTAAAACTTTGGTATTAATTTATTACTAGGCATTAAGCTTAGTGCTTATATACTCATGGTTGGGTCATTGTAATGTGAAGTAAGAAGAGAGAATAGTAGAAACTCAGTGGATGTATATGAGAGAATAATTAATGAATATAACTTCTTTATTCAAGCAGAAGCTTGTGTACTTATTTCTTGCGTTTGCATGTTTATATCTACCTCTAAATAACAAGTGGTATGAGAGAAAGGTTTAGCAACGTTTCAAAGAATCAAAGGAGTTAAGATGGCCATGAGCTTCTTCCACTAAGAGCCTTTGCTATTATGAGTAGCCCACAAATTGAAGTTTTCATCCATTGGTCTATAAGTAGAAATTAGATCTCATTGAGAGTTTGTGACCCAACTACTAAAATATTAGGGTGAGCAGCCTTAAAAAACCAACGTATCAAGAGGAAAGCTCCATCACCATTGACCAAAGAAGGAGTCTCCACCATAAGTTGTAGCCATGAGCCTCCACAAGAATCTACGTAGAACAACTTATCAAAGTTGCTAGTAGTTATTGGGACCCTCCGCGAAAGAGAAGGTTAAAATGTTTAGTTCTAAAGATAATCAAGTGTATTCGATCTTCATTTATATAAGGATGACACAACAAGTAAACAAGACAAAAGACAAAATAAATATGATAGTCAAGGGTCACAAAGAAATACTGAAGCAAACCTAGAAAAGAAATCTAAAGGAAGAGCCAAAGTATTTTAAAGAGCTCATAGAGGTCCTCGCCATAGTGGTGGCATCTAAAGGACAAGTAGATGAAGTAGAACAATTTGAGTATGAATGGATTAGGATAGATATTGTAACAGTTCCAAAATTTACTGGTAAAAATTTTAAGTTTTGCGAACTTTCAAAATGAAGAATTTTCTTCGATGTAAAGAGTTGGTTGACTATTAGTCTAATAACCCATATGATGAAGTATGTGATGGCTTAGTATTAGATCTTATAAAAAATGCATTTGATTAGAGGTCCTTGTGCAAGGTAATACATGCTACATTTTCCAAAGAAGGATGGAAGATCGTGCAAGTAGAATTTGGTATGAAGGAAAGTGACAAAAAGAAACAAATTTTGTTAAGGTCTATTGATGAATCAATAGAAATTCAATTGTAGGTCTCAGAGTAAATGAGAAAGACTCTAGGAGGAAAGCAAATCTGGGAGAATCCCACTCAAATCTGTATGATAGTCAGAAAGACTATAGAAGTGAAACCCATAATGTAAACATGCATATGGATGAAGACGACACATAAAAGATTGCAGAGTGAGAAGTTGAAGCCTATGCGTGTGAAGTAGAGAAAGATAATATAGATTCTCAAGAACCCCACAATGACATGGATGGTCAAGATGATGGTGAATCCCAATATGGTGAGACACATGTGGACGGTGACTCCAAAGCGAGTTGCGAATTATGTTGGTATTGGTGCTATATTGCTTAGTAAAATAACTTTTATTGGTACTATATTGTTCCAATTTCTTAGTCTTGGATAATAAAATTTTTGTATTTCCTCTTGCCCCAAGTTAGATATATATGTGACAAGTTTCCTTGTGAGATTTAAATTATGAGATGAAGTAATAAGCATAAATATTTATGAAAGTTAGGCAATTTTCTGCATTTAGAAACTTTTTAAGGTTGCAATTGTGATCGAACAATGTTGTGACCCAAATTTATATCATTTTCCCAAGATATCATAAGCACTATTTAAAACTTAAAATGTATAGACAAACTAACTATTATATTCTAAAAAGCACTATATTTGTATATGGTGTTGAAAAATGTAACTAGCTTCGATCTTCATAAAATGTATTTATCAAAATAATTTTTATTATTGTTACAATGACTTATTAAATCATGAGTTTCATGCTTGGGTCATCATTTTATTATCCAAATTCATCATTGTGGACTCATAGGATTAATAAAGAGTCGTTAGAGTTATTCTATATTTTATGATACCCTTCTTGGGCTTTCAAACGATGTAAAAAGAATTATTTTTCAATAAAAAATGAATTATGTAACCTCCACACCAAGTCAGCCTCAACGAAGGAAATTCAATCTCATTGGAAGATTATACATACAAGTCAATTAAACTTCATTTGGAGCATCTCATCTGTGTCACACATTTCAATATCTGAAGTTGGAAGATGGAAGCTGAGAAAAGTCTGACAGTGAAGAAGGAGGCTAAAAGGAGTGCGAGTTTGGTTAAGGAGGAAGTTAATAACAAAATTGAAGTTTTGATCTCTCTCTCTCTCTCTCTCTCTCTCTCTCTCTCTCTCTCTCTCTCTCTCTCTCTCTCTCTCTCTCTCTCTCTCTCTCTCTCTCTCTCTCTCTCTCTCTCTCTCTCTCTCTCTCTTGAAGTTTTGATCTCTCTCTCTCTCTCTCTCTCTCTCTCTCTCTCTCTCTCTCTCTCTCTCTCTCTCTCTCTCTCTCTCTCTCTCTCTCTCTCTCTCTCTCTCTCTCTCTCTCTCTCTCTCTCTCTCTCTCTCTCTCTCTCTCTCTCTCTCTCTCTCTCTCTCTCTCTCTCTCTCTCTCTCTCTCTCTCTGGCTAGTTTAGGAGTTCAGAGTCTCCTCTCTCTCGGGCTAGTTTAGGAGTTCAGAGTCTCCTTTTCAAATTCGATGTTGTTCTTCATGTCAGAAGCTGCCAAGTCAAAGCTGCTAGGGTCTAAGTGCTACTACTACTATGTCGAAGGTTGGAGTGAAGAAGGAGAGGTTGTCTTGTGTTGGAGGAGGTATGTGTCTATGTTGTAGAGTCTCAAGAATAACTATTGAAGGAGGATATTGTTTACTCAGTTTTTCCCCAAATAGGGGATTTTCCCTAGTAGAGTGCCTGCATTTTATGACTTGTGTTTTTGTGATATTCATGCACACATAATTTGGTAATTTCTTGATGAAAGATAAAATAAAAATATCTAAAATAAGAGAACATAATTCACAAGTAATTATCAACAAAGAGAAATCTAACCCCAATCTTACTAGCATTGATTTCTAAACATGGTTTCAGAGCCAAGGTCGAAGAAGATTGAATATCACTTCCTTGAATTAAAGGAAATGAATACTCCCTCTATGATAATAATGGGATTAAATATGAATTAACAATATTGTCTACTACTTCCATAAGGTCAAATTTCAAGGGTTTTAACCTGCACTTACAAGATCACTTAATGATGATAATGCATGGATAATTGACAGTAGAGAATAAAGGCATATGGTATAGGAAAGTAACAAACTACAAACTCTATCAAAGGAACCATAGTCCCATGTACTGGAATTGGGAGACAACAAAATCTATGTTGTTAGAAGGTTGGGATAAGCATGTTTAAAGCTGGAGAATGGAGAAAAACTACATATCAACAACATACTATGTGTTCCAGGTTTGAAAAAGAATTCTCTTTCAATTTCTTGCTTATAAGATGAAGGGGATAGAGTTTCTTTTGTTGGTCAAAAGGTTTTGGTTTCAGGAAATTTATGTATCGATAAAGCTAGGTTCATCTCCGATATCAAAGAGGAACATGAAGGTGTTTTTAAGGGATTCTCTTTTCAAAATCATACAAGAAAACCATTTTTAAAATAGTGAAACAAGGTCTAAAGAGATAGGATGAAGTATTTGAGAAATTCAAGGAGTTTATATGCGAAGTAGAAACTCTAATTGAGATAAAGATAAAAAAATATTACATCCGACAGTGGTGGGAAATACACTTCTAAAGAATTGATTTCATATTGTAAAGAAGCGGGGATTAAGGCGGAGCTTATTGTTCCCTATTATCTTGAGAAAAATGGAGTGGCCAAAAGAAAGAATAGTAAAATTGAAGAGCATGTACGAACAATGCTACTTGATCAAGACATGCCAAAGTTTCTATAGGGAGAGGCAACAATGACAACTGTATATATTCAAAATAGAATTCCTCATATAATTCTCAATAATATGACACTCGAGGAAGCATTCATAGGAATCGTCAAGCGTCAAAGGGATCATCATTGGCTACAGTATCTCCTCAAAACCATATAGAATATACATCAACGAAGGGAGACACATTGACATAGGAAGGGATGTTATACTTGATGAAAATAAAGCCGAAAAGAGATTGAGGGATATTCACAATGATTCGGATGTAGAAGATCTACCCATATTGCAAGAAAAAGAAGTACAACCTAGAGGAAGAAGAATCACCAAGTGAGCCTATTCAGCATGTGGTCATACCAAGCACAAGGAAAAGGCCAAATTGGTTAAAATCCACACTTGAAGATGTTGAAGGGCATGGAGCTATGAAATTAATCTTTAGGGAAAGAAAAAGGCTAAAGAGATATTCTAGATATGTTGCATATATGACAACACTAATTGAAGTGAAACCATCTACATTTGAAGAATATGCACATCAATAAGTATGGAAGAAAGATATACATGGATAATATTAATCCATCACGAAGAATGTGGATTGGAAAATTATTCCTAGACCTAGTGACAAATTGGTTGTCACCTTAAAATGGATCTACAAAGATCAAACACATAGTTCATGGAAGCATAGATAAATACAAGGGTAGATTTTTTGCAAGGGGTTTCTCTCAAAAGGAAGGCATAGACTATGAAGAAACATTTGCACCCACTACATGGTATAGTACCATTAGATCTTTTGTTTCATTGGTTTCTACAATGGGATGGAACATCCATGAAATGGATGTGAAGACACCATTTCTAAATGGGACCATCAATGAGGAAGTATACATTGAGAAACATGAAGGCTTTGAGGTAAATGGTAGGTATACCCATGTTTGTAGACTCAAGAAGGCCCTGTATGGTTTGAATCAAGATCATAGTGCATGGTATGCAAGAATGCATGAAAACCTTCTAAGAATTGGGTTTGTGAATATTTTTGTCGATCCTAATCTCTACATCAAGGTTTTTAATAGTGAGCCAGTCATTATTCTATTATATGTGGATGATGTATCCATCACATGTGTCTTCATAAGAATACATGAATGTAAGAAAATGCTGGAATTTGAATTTTAGATGAAGGATATAGGACTGATGCACTATTACCTAGGTCTAGAAGTATGGAAAAATCCTTGGGAGATTTATTTGGGGCAGGGAAATTACATCATCAAGTTGTTGCATAAATTTGGGATGATGGATTCCAAGCCCTTGATTACTCCTATGATCACCAATTTCAAGAAGTCGAGGAGCTCTAACTCAAGTATCATGGATCCTACCTCCTGTTGTCAGTTGGTAAGTTCTCTAATGCATTTGGTAAATACTAGGCTGGACATATGACGTTGTGAACATCTTCAGTCAATTTTAGTCAGAGCATTGTCTTGGTCACAGGATAACCGCCAAGCATATATTGATATATCTTCGTTGTACAATATATCACTACCTAAAGTACAATAGAAAGTAATTCAAGTTGATTGGCTTCATTGATTATGATTGGGGTGGCAGTGAGATTGATGAAAGAAGCACTAGTGGAGGATTCGTTAGTTAGGGATCTGCCATGATCTCATGGATGAGTAGAAAGAAATATCATGTTTCTTTGAGTAGTGTTGAAGCAGAGTAAGAACCTTCATGTGAAGTAGGAAGGTAGGTTGTATGGTTGAGGAAGCTTCTGAAATATTTGTTTGGGAAGCCTATAGATCCTACAATGACTATTTGTGATAATCAAAGTTATATCATAATTCCTAGAGATCTTGTGTTTCATTCTACGATGAAGCATATCAATAATAAGTTCCACTATATTAGAAACTTGGTGCAGGATGGGATAATGAAGCTATAGTATGTCTCAAAAGACAGAGAGGTAGCTGATATACTAATAAAGTCTCTTCCTAATAAGAAATTTGAATATCTTAGTAGCATGCTTGGTTTATTTGAGATTATTGATTTTTTTGACAATGATCAAAAGTTAGGAAGAAATTTGTTGAGGCCTTATCTATCAAACACATTTCATGGGAGGACATCTAGCTGACATTATGCGTTCATATCTAGTTCTCAAAGTAGTGAGGGTGGAATTGGTCATGGAGCATTGACCTCAGACACGCACCTACATCCCTACGTTGATGGTTAGAAAATCAGCTTGATGGTACCTAGAGAGGTTGAAAGATTTAGTCCATTTTAGTACCACTTGGATATATTTCCCTAGTTAGGAATATAGTCCGTGGCATTGCATTGCCTAAACTGTTGAGAGACATTAGATAGATTGCCCTAGTTTTGAATCTATTTCATGTCATTGTGACTCCTAAACTATTCATAGTTCATATATTTTGAGATATTTTGTATGATATATTTTGATCATCTTAATGCTCATTATCGCACCCCTTACCTACCCAATGAAATGTCCTTAACCAAACTTGAGTAAGTAAGAGGGTATGACTAATAAATAAAATATTAGCTCACATGAAGTATATAAAACAAGGAAATACGAGATAATTTTCACACTTGATACTTAGTTAAGTTTGTTGGCCCAACCTAACTCTTAGTTAAGGTTTTTGGCCCAACTTAACTTAGTTAAGTTTGTTGGCCCAGCCTAACTCTTAGTTAAGGTTTTTGGCCCAACTTAACTTTTAGCTAAGTTTGTTTGCCCAACTTAACTCTTAAAATGACCATAAACTCCATGGGGTGAGATATGCATTAAAAACAATGGTTATTCATTATTCTTACTATCATATGAAAAAATAACGTGGGCACGGTGAACGATTCTTTGGGGACTAGCATGTATTTTAGAAGTGAATCACACATGATCGGTGGCAGAGAAAAGAAAGAAAAAAAGAAAATTATTTTAACTTCCACGAAGCTAAATATAGCATATGTGTATCAGGAGAACTAGTGTCCATTCAGAGTTTCCAATCCCACTAAGATGGGTAGCTATCTTAGAAACAAATAGATTAAAGTCACTTGTGTTTTCCTTTATGAGATATAGATGAGAGAGCAGCAGAGAGTACCAACCTTATTCTTTCAGTAGTCTCCTTGCTCGTTTCCTCTCTCCTTTAATAGAGCTTTCACCAGTCCTTTCTCACTTCTCCCGCTTCAAAGAACACCTGTAGAGTCAAGGCAGCAAAATACCATCATTGCATAGAAATCTGTAACCTTAAATAATATAGGATTAGATATACATTAACCATATAGATGCATATACAAATACAATATTCAGATATATACAAGCATATGGAGGAAAACTCATATAGCTTTATTGATAAAAGTAGTAGAAGATAGGATTACAACTAGGCTATCTGATCCAACATCATCCTCCCAACATGAAAGCCCTCTTCACCTCATACAAAGCAAGATCACCCAACAATGCCTTCAAAGAGAAACCAATAACACTTCCTTGCAAATTAAAAAATTCCAGCCTTTGGATCTCTAGGATGAGGGATCCATATATAGATGTTTACAAGAGAGTGAGTCAGCTTCTGGGATTTTTATTAGTGTCATTTCACTGATAGTTCTTGGTTCCACTTGGAGATTTCAGATCTCTTACTCATCCCTGGGCGAATTTAGAGAGGAAAGTGTCAAATGAGTAGTTTCTAGAAGATTCTTTGAGTTTCCACCTACCAAACTGCTTTTTCCATTTGTTTGCTCTCACTCATCGCACCCTACAGAAGGGATTTCTAGTATGCATCGCACCACCCATGTGTAATAGGTGAGAGGCATCGCACCCTATGCATGGAGCAGTCTGTATGGTTTTAACCAGTTCTGAGTAGTTTTTCATGGAGAACTTCTGGGAGATGATGTAATCAGCTGATCTTGTTCCTTTAGGGCATGAATCAACACTTTTAGGGGTTTAGAAGCCCTTGGTTTATGGACATATGTGATTGGGGTTGTAGTTCCCAAATATGTCTATAACAGTTGCCCCCTAAAGCATGAGGTCGTAAATCTTTTGATGTCGGGTGAAGTGCTTTATAATGAGGATCCGAGGTTTTTCGAACTGGAAGGTGACGTGTAATAAGATACAATACAATATGTTATCTTCACAATATTTTCATGATCTAGCTAAGGTGGGCATTCCCATGCTCAACTTTATAAATTCATATTCATGTACATAAGACAGACAATCGTCTATGTGGCAGACTAATGATTCTGGTAGAGCCATCATCCTTTAGTTTGGATGATTATCTGTGGAGTTGTGATGTATGCTTGATGTCTTTATTTTCCTGAATATATTGCAGCCTAGATGGATGAAACTAAATCCAGGGTCTTCAAACTCATTCAATCTTCACCCAAAGTACAAGTCGATCCATGTGAAAAGATGTTCTGATGTTGAACATGGAAAGGGATCACCTGATTACCAGCCAATGATGTAAGCTGTTAACAGGCACGAGAGGAATCACCGATAATGATGATGACCCTCAAGATACTGCAATACAATTCACATGGTGTGAATACATGAGTTGATGTCGAATGCCACGTAAAATCTTTCAGTCAAAGGCCATTGATGTAAACCTGTCACCGGAAGTGAGAAACTTGCCATTGAGGCATGCAAGCTTCAAAGTACTGAAAGGGTTGTTCCTAAGTAAAATTCTTGGATAATGAGCAGATGTCGACAAGAAGTGACCTGTCGTAGGAGGGTCTTAATGAATCCCACATCTACGACACGGAATGGAGCAAATGATTTTGTGGAGGTGAAAAAAATCTGATGATATAAGGTTCAGGGCGACGGTCATGAAAGATGGAGAGTGAAGGTATTGTAGTGGATGAGTCGTTAGCTAGGTTGGTGAATTCTCTAAGTGACTTCTCTTGAACATATCGGCGACACTGAGATGGATTGGTAGCATTAACCTCAAGGTGGATGGTATAGTGGACCAATGTTGATATGATCGGTGAATGGAATAACCCCACCCAACTCAATCACGGTGATAGAGTGAAAGTATCATGTTCAAGAGAGACCTACTACCAATGAAGCTATTCAAGTTTTCCTCCCTTTTTCCCCAATCATTGCTGACCAGTACCTCTTTATTTTTGTCAAGCTTAAGGAGGATAACATATGCTTGTTCTATAATTTTCCCTTCGGACAAACGTGTCGCTATGTTTTAACGAGTCTAGCGACAGTGAAACTTGCTCTTGTTTGCATGGACAAGTTTGTCGCTATTGTTTTAATGAGTTTAACGACAAAGATAACTTGGTTCTTTTCATTTTAGAGAGTCTAAAAATGGACGTAAAGGCAACTCCAGTGGTCCTTTTTTGTAATGTAATCCCTTAAGTCTGAAAAGGTGTAAAATAATATGAAAGGGATGACTTTTTGATAGTTTTAATGAGTCGAACAAGAAAAGCGCTTGATCTTTTTGTGTAATAATCCCTCAGGTCCAAAAAGATTAAAATCTATATGAGGGATGGCACTTCTGATCACTTTAACGAGCTGGAGAGGCCAATTGCTCGGAAATCTTTTCATATTTTACGAGTCAAATGAAAAGAGCTTAAAGGAGACTCCTTTTTTGAGGAACGAATGATGTTTTTTGATAGCAACTGGTTCCAGGTAAGTTTTGGAGCTTTTCAATAATGGTAGTGTGAAGAAGGCAGCTAATAGAATCACTCGTCGCAGCTATTCCTCAAAAGGGTAAACAATCAAATGGAGGCGTATGATCGGCTAAAAAAAAGTGGAGGTGATGGTAAGAACACGACCAAGGTTCAAAAGCTGATAGTCACGCGATCACAATGGTTATTTACTGAAGGTGGGTTCATTTTTTAATGAGCTTAAACTCTATGGGAACACTTGCTCATTGCTAGGTTTATTTTTTAACGAGCTTGATGGCGAGGTTTATTTTTTTAATGATCTTGAACTTTGCATAAAACTTCTTGTGCCGATCGTATAATAAGGATATCTCATTAGTAGGTTCATTTTTTAGCGAGCTTGCCCCATGCACAACTTTGCTCCTGGAGCCTTTCATTATGCAAGCTAGGAACGACCAACCTATGAGTTTAAAGGCTTAAGAGCCTACAAAATAAGAAAATAAATGGTCGCTTTTCACTTGCATGCAAAAAGTTTTGCATGCCCCCAGGTATAAAAAAATATAGTTTCCATGTTACCATTCGAAATTTCTTGCATTAGCAAGATTGTTTCATCCACATTTGTAGACAAAACACTTCCTTGGATCTGTCCATCGAAATGGACGAAGGTGATTCTAGTTCCAATCACCTAACCTTTGATGGAGGAATCCTTTTCCAGACTGATCCATTATCCTAAACAGTTAAGATTTTCAGACTAGTCATATTCCTACGCGGAAACCTACCTTATATCTGGGGTTTTTCTGTAGATGCAGACCCGGGTGCATGCCTCCTAGGTTTCAGTCACAATTCACTGAATCACTCGTGATCATCAAGTGGATGGATTGGAGATTGATTAGACATTCCTTGTGCGAAAAGACATGTTAGGGATGGCATTTGACTAATAGTTGTGTTTGAACCTAGGAATGAAAGCTGGTCAACGAGCTGGACCACTATGCCTTCATGTGGAAAGCACATCACTCAGAAGAGTGAGGAAACGATAGCTCCCATACTATAAATGTAGTCACGCCCAAGGAGTAGATTGTAATCTAGAGGTCCTTGGACTACCATCACGTTTAGATAAACTGTTTTCCTTCTCAAAGTTATAGGAAAATTTGGAAGGATCCGTAACAGTCGACTGGTTCCTTTGTTGAAGCCTGTCAGATTTCGAATCTCAGGTAGAAGCGATGGTGAACCAAGTGCTTTCCAAGCAGTTGAGGAAAGGATGCTCACAGAAGCCCCTTCATCTATGATAGTACCAACCATGATCATTATGTAAGCTTGTACTATGATTCAGAATGGTACATTAAATGGTAGGCGGGGTCTACCTAGCAGATTCCAATTGAAGGAAATGACCAGGTTGCTTGGAGGTGGGACCAAATAAATGGCTGGATAAATCTCTAACTAACTTCCTTGCTATGGTAAAGGAATGGGTAGATTGCCCCCATGTTCATCAGAGTCTTTGTTTACGAGGAGAATTTGAACGGTCTCATTCTCATTCTCTTTGGTGATAGTATCATCTGAAGGTGGGCCCTCTAAAGGCAAGATTGGGTTGACTACCGTCTCGACCTGTTGACTTTGGTCCAGTGTGGACTCAGAGGGTTTATCTTCAATGATAGGTGCTTCGACCGACAACAATGGTGTGTCAATTGGATTTTCAACTAGTGATGGACTCGGCAAGAGTTTGTTGTATCTAGGAGGAAGTGACTGCGGTGAAGCAAGACGGTTATCTGAGACTCTTTTAGCTTCATCTAGGAAGGGACAATGGTAGAGGGCATGACCCCCTTCACACAGTCTATAAGGAAATTTAGATCTTCCATTTTGTCCATTGACTTCATTTTCACTAGTTGATGGTGTGCTCTCAACATGATCGTCAAAGGTTGAAGACATCGGATGGAGATCAGTCCCTCAAGATCCATGGGATGCAGGGAAAATCTCGATGATAGTGGCCTCCCTTGCAAATGACACATGGAGATTTAGGTTTGGAAGGTCCATTGTGTGGATTTTTGCCAGACGATGCACGATTTCCCCCTTTTGTTATTGGACTCTTCTTCTTTTTCTCCTTCCCTTTCTTCTTCTTCTCAGTCACTTGGTTTTTAGTGTTACTAGCTTCACCAAGCAAAGAGGAAGAAGGATAGGGAGAAACAAACGAAGTAGAAGGTTGGAGAGCAACTTCATCTTGTTGCTAATTGGATTGCTGAGGAATTACGGTGTTTTGAATGACAGGGGTTGAGAAAAGCCATACTGATAGGCCAATTGTGAGTCTTGGGAGGGAAGATGTAGCCATGTGTGGAGCACCAACATCCCCCCAAGAGGAGAAGGGACTAGGATTTCCCCCAAAGGATATCCTTGATTGGTAGACCCCAATTCTCAACCTAAAGTCCAACGAGGGAACGGTGACGTTATTCTGATTAAAATAAATTTTATGATGCTTTGACACAACTTTCTTTTTCAATTTTTAAGATTCGAGAAAAAGCTAAAGATGACTCTAGTAACCTTCGATTTTTAATGAGCTTGAAGTGACTAGTGCTCAGATGGACCTTTTCTTTTAAGGAGTCTGAAAAGGAACGAAAGTGACTACTCTGGAAATTTAGACAGAGGGATTACCAAACCAATAGAAAAACTACAGAATACTTTTTACGGTATGGCAATCAATCTTCCCGAATGATGTGTTCAGTGCATTGTGATTGATAGGGTGGTAGACATGGCTTCCTAAGGATAAAGGATGTAGCCTATTATAGTGTCACAATATATACTTGAAGATACGTGGGAGCAAAAGTCCGTACTGGCACTTGTCATCTCAAAGAGGAGGAATCACCCAACCTATGATGAAAGCGATAGTTACCAAGCTTTACGACACTAGAATACGTCTCTAGCCTAAACTTCTAAATGTTGTGCGTTAGGTTCCAAAGCATTTTTATGTTCATTTAAGTTTATTTTACAGTTGATCCTTCTTAAGAAGTTTGCCTTTAAGGTTCATAGCATGATGTAGATACACAATTCCTAAATATGCAATCTAAGATGATAAATAGTCGTTTACTTTCTTTTTGCAATGAAAATCCTAGCTACTCAGGAAAGAGAAATGCAATTCTTTCAACATAGAGCAGAGAGCACACACTAGATGCACTTTTCCTAAATCAACTTCAACATGGAGCATTAATGCAAATGCACATGCATCTATTGTTTTTCAGTTTCCTTAATGTGAGAATGAAAAAAATAAAACGAAGTATAGATCTGAATTATCTTCTCTCAAAGTGACATTATTAACAATTTTATTTTCAAAAAACAAATGTAAAGCCAAGACGACACTTTGCAATTTTTAATTTAAAATTTCTTTCGACACTCGAAATACTAATGATTCAAATCAAATACAATGGAAAAAGTGTAAACAACTATCTAAAAAAGGAATGCTTCGTGACACTCTTTTTCTTGACTAAAAGCAACACTTGTGACACTTTCAAATCAAAACACAACAGTTCAATTAATCTACTATTTGCAAAGGAGAACTGTAAATGATGAAAAATACATAAAAAAACATCCACAATTCCTTTTGTTGGAGGCTGAATAATGCAAAGGAAGATGGTTTCAACAGTGATATACTCATCATAGACAACAAAACTACTGAATAAAGCTGAAGACAATGAAGAAAAAACGAAAATCTGGAGGCATAAATAGTCTGATTCAATCATCACACTTGTAACAAAGGAAAACAGGGATGCATCTCACATGCAACACACGGCAGGTGCAATGCATCCATGTTGCTAAGAAGAGACAGTATGATGGTCTAGTTATGAGACTGTGCTTGGTTTTCACTCACAGTTTGCAGCTAAGTTCAGGGTTTTAGGCTAAGCTAATGATTGTCAGTAAACACAAAGTATAAGGGCTGATCTAATGAGGTTTTTTGAGCTACCAACAGGGCACTTAGGATGTTTGCAAGCTAGATGTTTAGTTCATAAACCAACCTAGAGATTGACTGAAGCAGCATTGATCTACTTTGCAGTTGCATAGCAAAAGAAGTTCGAAGGCTAGCTGGCTTGACTTCAAGCTCCATCTATGGTTTATAAAGCAAACAATAGTAACAAAGCAAACAAACTATTCGATCCACAGTGGAGTTGCCATTTTGTTATCGGGAAAACTAGTGTCCATTTAGAGCTGCTAGTCCCACTAAGACGGGTAGCTATCTTAGAAACAAACATATTAAAGTCACTTGTGTTTTCCTTTATGAGAGATAGATGAGAGAGAAGCAGGGAGTACCAACCTCAGTCTTTCACTAGTTTTCTTGCTTGTTTCCTCTCTCCTTTGATAGATATTTTGCCACTCCTTTCTCACTTGTCCCACTTCAAAGAACACCTATAGAGTCAAGGCAACAAAATACCATCAAAGCATAGATATCTGTAACCATAAATAATGTAGGATCAGATATACATTAACCATATAGATGCATATACAAATACAAGATTCAGAGATATACAAGCATATGGAGGAAAACTCAAATAGCTTTATTGATAGAAGTAATAGAAGAGAGGATTACAACTAGGCTATCTGATCCAGCATCATCCTCCCAACATTAAAGCCCTCTTCACCTCATACAAAGCAAGATCACCCAATAATGTCTTCAAAGAGAAACCAACATCACTTCCTTGCAAATTACAAAATTTCAGCCTCTGGATCACTAGGATGAGGGATCCATATATAGATGTTTACAGGAGAGTGAGTTAGCTTCTGTGATTTTGATTAGTGTCATTTCAATGATAGTTCTTGGTTCCACTTGGAGATTTCAGATCTCTTACTCATCCATGGGCAAATTCAGAGAGGCAAGTGTTAAATGAGTAGTTTCTAGAAGATTCTTTGAGTTTCCACTTAGCAAACTACTTCTGCTATTTGTCTGCTCTAGCTCATCGCACCCTACAAAAGGGCTTTCTAGTATTCATCGCACCCCCTGTGTGTAATAGGTGATTTGCATCATACCCTATGCATGGAGCAGTCTATATGGTCCAGTTCTGACCAGTTCTGTGTAGTTTTTCATGGAGAACTTCTGGGAGATGATGTAATCAACTGACTTTGTTCCTTTAGGGCATGAATCAACACTTTTAGGGGTTTAGAAGCCCTTGGTTTATGGACATACGTGATTGGGGTTGTAGTTCCCAAGTATGTCTATAACAATATGAGATATATTTTTTCTTCATTTCGTTAATGTATTCGACCCTTTTCTATGAAGCCTCATAATAAATGTTCCCATCATCTCAGCCAACCCATCACTAAATAGATTATCCCAGGAGCTAGATCCCATAATATATGCATAACTTTCCCTATTGTCTTTGAAGGCCTCACATTCGAAAATGAAATCCTTTACCACTTCCACTTTTCCAAAAGAACAAAAAATACATATTCTTTCCTTCCACACTTCTTTTGGCCTTTATCAAGGCCCTGCTTAATAACATAGTTGATGAGAATTAGTCCTTAACTAAGAAATAAGAATTTCGGCTCTCCAAAAAATATTGGCCTCTATGTAGACTTTTTCTTGATGACTATGAGTGGGGTTGAACACTTCAATATATTAAGGTTTTATTTCTCCCTAGCTCCTTCTCCCACGTGTGCTTGTGGAACTTATCCATAACAAAAAAAATTGTCTCTTTACTATTTATGGAACATGTTTTCAAGCAAATACCTCATTTACTGAACCATTTGTTATTTTATTGCATCCATTTCTTTTTTTCTTTTGCACAATATGTCGTTAAAGACAACCTAGTGATTTTTGATCTTCCTTTGGCTCAATATTTTTTATCCTTTACAAAAGCATTCTTTTACATAAAGTGATTTAAAGCATAAAGATTTGTTACAACTTATCCATAAACGATATATTTAGCATGATTTATACTTAACTCTATTCTTATCTTAAACTAGAAAGCATGGAAATTGCTGGTTAAAAGACCCCACTCCGTTGTGTGTAGAATTTTTTTGGATTTTTGGAATATGTTTGAAGATTTTTTTCTTATAAGTCACATGCTCTTGCATCAATTATGGTACTTATTTTTGGGAGACTCTTCTTATTTATTATATTTATTTTTATGTATCAAGGACTCATTTAGATATATATAGAGCCCCAATTTCAGAGAAAGAAAAGAGAAAGATGATGATTAAATTTTTGTGACATTGGAACCTTTTTATAAAATTTGATTACTATAAATTTTTGGTTTTCTTTAAACTATTTCAAACTATCAAAACATGATCATTTATGATATTTAAAATCCATTTTTGTTGTTAAATCTTTTTTTGAATTTTTAGTTGTGTTTTGGGGAATTATGAAAATTTAATATTATTATTTCTTACCATGGTTTGGAAATCAAGATTAATATATTTACATCTTTCCTTACAATATTGATTCTATTCTTAAATTTGATTGATCATATTAATATTTTAACACCATTGTTTTAGAAGTTAATTTCGACTTGTACATTACTTGATTTGAATTACTAGAGTGAGTTTTTTGAATATGGGTCATTTGAATATGTGAATTTCATACAAATGGGATTAATACTTTAGATATAATAGCATATGTGATTTATATAGTCTTGTGTTTCTTTTTGTTTAATCATTTCAAGCTTTTAAGTGCTAAAAGATTTAAATTTATTTGATCATATTAATATTTTAAAAACATTATTTTGAAAGCTAATTTTGACTTGTGCATTACTTAGATTTGAATTATTAGAATGAGTTTTTTGAATTTGGGTCATTAGAATATGTGAATTTCAGACAAATGTGATTAATACTTTGATTGTAACAGTGTATGTGATTTATATAGTCTCGTATTTCTTTTTTTTAATCATTTCATGCTTTTTGTTGCTAAAATATTTAACTTTCCATAGCGAGGATAATGTTATATATCTACATTGCATTGATTCTTGATGTGAAAAATGAAAAAAAATAGACTTTTCTGCATTTTTTAAAGAGACCATAGGATTACATCGTTGTAGTTCTCTAAATTTTATTAAATATCTCAATAAGAGTTATTTCTCTAAATATGCATAAATAGAATAGAAATAATTCAATCATATTATTTTTCGAGTTACATAAGTTTTTGGGTACATTATTTTTTTATATGGGTAATTGTTTCTTGTATATGATATCAATCATTGTACTTTTGTAATTATACATCACTAAATCTATTATTATATAATTTACTAGTTAGGTTAATCTGTAATATAAACGTGAACTAATATATATATATATATATATATATATATATATATATATATATATATATATATATATATATATATAGATAATATATATGATAATAATATGATATTCCCCGCAATCTCTCTTTGCAATAAGAAGAGATTCATAGGCTAACAGAGCCTCTAAACTTGTCAAGAGTGGTTATTTTAAATGGCTTAGGTTTTGTGAAGAAATTTAGTAGGAGCTATATCCCCTTGTTGACATATGGTCCAAAATGCCCATAAACACATCTTAGAGCTCAATTTTTTGAGTGATTGGCCAAACTTTGGTAGTTAAAAGAGATAGAAATCATGACTGCACCAACACAGGGACTTTCAATACTCTAAGAACCGGCACAATTCATTTTGTGTGCCATACCCTATGTCTAGTTGAGTGCTAATATTTACCTTTGAAATGTGATATTTCTTACTTGAATTATCTCTTTGTGCAAGTTCAAAGATAGTGAGCCAAGCCCCCCCACTCCCACAAAGGATTTTGTTTTGGATGGTCACAATCGGGGTTATAGTGTGGTAAGGACTTTAAATATTTCATTGATTCCAGGAGAGACACATGTTTAGGGAAGGGGAAACCATAGATGACATAGGTGCAGGGGCATGCCATAGGAGTAGTAGTTAAGAGAGAAAGGGATGACATGCTGAAAGACGGAAGGGTATTGGAAGGGCCAGATCATGTTCCCATACTAATGAAAGAATAAATGATATTTTTAACAATATGAGGAGGAGAAGAGTTACTCTGAGGGGAGATGACCATTGAGGATGGAGCTCCAACATCCTGGAAATCCCAAGGTCTCATTCCCAAATATGTCACTTTCTCATCAACAATGTAAACAGTATTCAACCTTAGTGATGGAGGACTGACCTATAGAGACACGAGAGGATAAGGGACCATTTGATTTTCCATTTATGTAGGAGACAAACCCCAGCTCCATCTCCCTCATGAATTCCTATGCCTTTCTTACTATTGTAAGACAGGGGACAATCCATTAAAATATGTACTTAACGGTGGCACCTCCAACATATGAATGTAATTCCTTAAAAATCAATCATTTGTTGATGCATAAACCCCCTATATCAAAGATTGAACTTGATCCAGACTTATGCATGAATGCAACAAGATAGAGAAATACACATATACACACAGACGTAGCAGAAAGAAAACTTCATTTCTTTAATATCAAATAATTGCAATATGCTTACATATAAAAATGGAAATAAACTAGCTCGGACAATGATAGCTTATCTCTCACAAGAAATGTGGTGGCTACATGCCTCTGAACTATGTTAAATTGAAGCTTGAATGCCTATTTATTATTGAGAAAAAATGGAAAACCATAAACATCCAAAAACCTAACCGTGGGTGTTGAAGCACTAAAATTATGGGCATCGTTTGGTTAAATTGGTATATCAACTTCCCGGGGTTGTAAATTTGGCATGCAAGCTTCATTTGACATGCACAATACCTCGTTCGAAAGGTATATCTAATGACTACAAATTCCAACTAAAAGCATAATTTCAAGCCTCATGTTTTTCCGTTTTCCAAAAAAAACATCGTTTACAACATAAAAATGGCTCTAGAAGTTCACAACCCGAAAAACTGCCAAAAATAGTAAATTTTGATACAATGAACGAAGCTGAAAAGCTAAAAGAAATAATGGTGGGGGTCAAAGTGGAATAGGTGAGTAGCCACCAATATCCACCTGGATTAGCCCTCCCCCCTTAGGAAGCAATGTTCCCCATTACGTTGACCTCCTCCATGAGATGGGGAAACTTTTGTTGAACTCGGTCCTTGGTAAGCCACTTGCCTTGGTTAAGGAGTTCACTAGCTTTGGCAACCTGTTATAGTTGGATATTTTTCTAGTGAGTATTATTGATATTTGTGTCCATTATATGATCATTTGTGGCATTTTCCATTGAGTCTGGGTTTAACTTTGTTGGTGTGAGTTGTTCTACAATTTCTGATGTGTCCAGTAATGGTGGAAAGTGTTATCAAAGGCAACCCAAATTAAACACTAGTTGTAGGCGAGGAAAAGTGGAACATTGAGCTCAAAATCATTGTTCCATATAGCCTTATTTATGGTGTAATGCCCATATCGAATTGGGCAAAACTTACAGTGGGGTTCAATGAGGCGTTCCTTTCACAAACATAACCAAAAGTTATCACCTACCTAGAACTTGTGTGGCACCTGAGGTTGATCATGATGTTGCTTGTACTTAGCATTGGCTTTGTCCAATATTTGATGGACCTATTGATGGATGTACTGAATGCACTCAATGAAGTTGTTCGCTTTGTTAGCTTCAGATTAGACAAGAGTCGAATCTATGAGACTTGCTACAAATGGTATGGCCACATCAATGGAACATAGTGGCTAGAATCCCAATCCCACCAGAAAAAGGGTTGTGGCGAGTTGAGAAATGGAGAGATATATTTTAGTTGTTCTTGAAATAGAGGAGGCTTTCATCCCATGTGTGTCGATTCTTTCAGTTGTACATGCGTAAAATGTGTATGATCATCCTATTCACGACCTTTGTTTGGCCATCAGTTTGGGGGTGGAAAGTCATGGACTTAGTGAGCTTCGTGTCCAGCATCAACTAGAGACTTGACCAAAATTTACTTAGGAACCTATTTTCACACTCTTAGAAAATGGAATGTGGGATCCGAAAGTGTACCCATGCCCATTCAAAGAATATCTTAGCGGTGTCTTCTCCTGTGATAATCGTCTTGTAGGTCACTAGAATGACCATTTTAGAGAATCCGTTGACAACCATGAAAACATAGCTTTTGTTATGCTTAATAGAAGGAATACCTAAAATATAATCCATGGAGATGGATTCCCAAGGTCAAGTAGTAGGAATAGGAGTATATAGGCCTTTCTTATTCATGTTCATTTTGGCACTTGCATAGACAGTACATGATCTTATCTACTTCCCAACATTGTGTCGAAGGTTCAGCAAATAAAAATACTTCTGTAGAACTGCCACTATTTTCTCTACCACAAGATGTCGAGTGACCCGAGTATTTCGCCTCCAAAATTATATTGGTACATTCACTTAAGGAACACAAAGGTATCCTAGGTGGCATAACAATGCATCTTGGAGGTGAACTTTTCGAACTTGTTTTCCTTCAAGTAGTGTCTAGTATGTGTTTCAAAATCACGGATCACTCTTATAAAGATGTGGCCACCCTAGAGTCTCATGCCCATAAGATTCAAGCACCGTGGTCAGCGCCATGACCAAGAGTTGGATGAGGTAGTCTACAACATTTTTCATTCTACCCTTCTTGTAATTAATGTTCAAATGGAACTGTTGTAGGTATGTGGACCATTTCTGATGGAAATTGTTCTGCAACTTCTCTTATGTCTATATGAACAATATGGATGAGTGATCTATTTTGATGATTGTTTCCTTCCACAAAATTTAATGCTTCCATTGTCAGCATGTTTGCACAAGGAATGCTTCTCTTTCTCATAGGTGCAATACTTTCAAATAGTGTTTGAAAGTGTCTCATTATGACAAACCACTAGATGCACCTGTTGAGTAATAACTACACCAATAGCATAGTCAGAGGCATGTCTTTCTAGCTGAAATGGTTGTTTCAAGTCTAGTATGGGAGAACTTGTGCAGAGCAGTGGTGATGCTTAAACTCAGAAAAATTCCCTCTCTTAGAGTGGTTGTGGTTGTCCAATCCCAAATGACTTGTATCTTAGCTGAGACCACATGCACACCCAAACCATATTGAACTTGAATCATACCAAAAGTGCATTTCTCCAATTTCCACACAACTTGTGTCGTCGATGGGTTTGGAGGACGTGTCCAATATGGTGGAGGTGTCCTTCCAAACAATAGTTTAAGATCATAATTTCATCCAAATACACCAACAAGAATGAGTTGGTGAAAGGTCACAAGATGTCGTCCATGAGCCTCATAAAGGTTGCAAGGGAATTTGTTAACCTCAAAGGCATGACGAGCCATTTGAAAAGGCCCTCCTTGGATTTGAAGGAAGTCTTCCACACATTGGAGGGTTAGATCTATACTTGGTGATAAATGGACTTCAAGTCAATCTAGTTGAAATATTTGGTCCCCTTAAGCTAGTCCAAAAGGTCATCAATGTGTGGGATGGGATATCTGTTTGAGAGAGTGATCTTGTTCAACACCCAATAGTCAATACAGAGTCTCTAGGTCCCATTCTTCTTCTGAACTTGAGCTAATGTGCTCTTTCTACATAAGATCTTCAATTTTCCTCTTGATTTCATCATTCTCTAGAACAGAGCATTGATAGATCAGTCCATAGGGTAGTGGCGCTTGGAAGATAAAAGTTTGAGTGATTTTGAATGATGCTTAGAATCACCAAGATCCCTTCATATTAAGGGGGGAATGTTGGCACCTAATCTTTGGGATTAGGCCTCATATCCCCTAGCTATAATGATGTGAGTCACTCACTGAGAAGAAAGTTGTATATGTTAATTTAGTTCATTATTATTCATTATTATTCTTGGTAAAAAAATTTAGGGTGAAATAAAGATTTATGTTATTTAAGCTAGTTTTTTCATTGTATATATAGGTTCAGCACCAAGGAAAAAACCCTTATAGCATTTTCTTTGTGCAAAGTTATCTATTAAACTAGTGATTTCAATAAATTCCAGCAAGATTTTAGAGAAATTAAACCATAAAACAATTCCCAAAAAATCTCAATAAAAGAAATCATTCAAAATTATGGAAATTTATATCTATTTTATTATAAATATTTTTAATTTATAAATAAATTTTATTAATTAGTAAGATTGAATACAATATTCTCACAAACTTTAATTAAAAAAATAAAAATAAATAAAAAATTATAGCGAAAACAAATATAAATAAACATATTTAATAAGTTTTAATTAAATATGGTTGGTGCTGGCTTTGCACAAACGATCCCACCTTAAGAATGAACGAACATCCGCTAGGTCGACACCTGATAATGTACGATCCCACTTAAAGAAATGCCAGCTTAAACCGTTAAATGCTTCGGTATACACAGTATCAAAAGTGGAAACTTCATTTGATGGGTTTGGAAGATTCAGTGGAAACATCGTTGGATGGGTTTGATCCGGATCAACGATGAAAACTTCATTGGATAGGTATGGAAAATACAGTGGAAACTTCGTAGGATGGGTTTGATCCGAATCAACAGTGGAAACTTCATTGGATAGGTTTGGAAAATTCAGTGGAAACTTCCGGCATTGATATTTCACACAGTATTTGCTCATTGTTCATTATGGCTTTACTTTTCCTGGTACCAAAACGCTGTGTAAAATGTTTAAGACTCTGGCCTAGTATGATAAACTTGTTCAGCTTTTCCGGTGTCCAATTGGCCTCCAGTAAATTGATATACTTTAACACTTGGGAGCCGGGCATGAAAAATAGCGTGGGCCTGTTCACTGACCATCTGCAATGTTTACTCAGAGAGAGAGAAAAGGGCATTGCAAAGAGAAATCCAAGGCCTTTATAGCTTTTCTCTCCAGTTCAGACAAGGACGTATCATATATCACTATATTATCCACCCAATAAAATTGTTTTCTCAATAAAATGAGAAAAGCTATCTGCATGTGATTACTAGGTTTTGCCATTCCAATGCCATGGACAACTACTTGTAATTCTGAGTGATATGGGTCTGTTCCAGTCACATTTCTTATTCTTCTGACCATTTCTGGATCCCTCATGTGTTCCATGAATTTTTCGTAAAATGAAGAATTCCTCAACTTTCTCATTCCCAGACGTATTTTCTCCATTACTTTCTCCACTGATTTATTACATTTTACAATATTGAATGCGAACATTTTTGGGTGCTGCCTTTGGAAACCATGCAACGAGCCATCCCAATCAAAAAAATGCCAACTTAAATTATAAAAAGATCTCTCGTACAATCGCCCTATTGAACAATGGCGTGCACCGCTCAAAGAAATAGTTGTATGTGGAAGTGGCATTTCATGCAGCATATGATCACTGTCCAGAACGACTTCGATTTTATTAGTATAGCGGTGATATGCAAAAAATTCGATGTCCAAGTCGTAACCCTTTAAACTGTTTCCTAAGATGATAATCTTATTCAAATTCTCGGGCGTCCAGTTTGCCTGCAGTACACTGTCAGTGAGAAAAAGATCACAGTGAGGCATGAAAAAGAGTGTGGGTTTATTCACTGTCCTTCTGCCATTTTCGTTAACAGAGAGAAAATTACAGTCTAAAGCGCTTATAGCTTCTTGTTCGATAGTTGACAGTACTGGATCGTACACCACGATATCACGCACCCATTCAAAATTTTCTCTCATCAAAATAGCCAAACATAACTGCATGTGTTGAGGCTCTACATCAGTGTTCTCGTTATTGTGAGGATCTATCACTCCAACGCCATAGAGAACAACTTGTAACTGTGAATGGTGCGGGTCTATGCTTCTCACCTTTTCTATCCGTGTCATCATTTCTGGGTTCTCTATTTCTTTCACAAATTTTGCATAAAATGAAGATTTCTGTAACTTTTCTCGAGCGAGCTGTATCTTCATGATTATTTCCTGCACTTCCGCATTGGCTTCTGGGTCCGAGTGACTCTCCATAACTGTTTATCGAAACCCGTCAATGAATAGAAAAGGCCGTTCGATTATGGGTTACTGCTAGAAGTCCTCTCTTGCCGAACTGCAATTTCGCCCACTGGAACCAATTCCATTTATCACCATAAAAGCGCGCTTCGACATATCCTAGGGATTTCTAAGAATATATATGATAGCACAACCCACATTGCATTATTGAAGGGTGGTTGTGTGCCAATAATATAGTGGTCGGCTCACTCTCCAAAAAAATAATAGTTGGTTCCTAGTTGTCGGCATACTCTCGGAAATATAATTGTTGGTTCCTAGTAGGGCTGTGTTGGTTAATTTCTCAATATACATAGGATGCATATTGATTATTAATATATATATGAATCCGAATTTTGATATTAATAATATCAAAATAGCTATGAATTTAATTATGTGTTTTTATTTTTACTTATGGTGGATAGGCCATGGTTCAAACAATATGAAATATAATTATATCAATTTTTTTAATTGTATTTTTAGTTTTTTATTAATTATTTTTAATTAAACATAAAATTAGAATAGGGTAATTATATTAATTTTTTAATTAATTATAAAATTAAAATATAACATTTTGAAAAGCTAGAATATTTTAAATTAATTTTAAATTATTTAATTTAATATATAGTTATTTGAAAATTATATTAAAAATTACTTAAAAGTAATAAATTAAAGATAATTTGATCTCAAAACAATTACAATATACATACCATATTCTAAAAATATAATAAATAAATAGATAAAAAAACATTAGTTTTAGTTTGATTTCGAACTTTGAATGTCATCATTTTACATAATACTTCATAACAAGGTGATTGTTAATTCAGTTACACTACAATGGCTATTTTTTTTAATATGTGGAAAATCTTAAATTACTTCAACTAAAACTTTGATATTAATTTATTACAAGGCATTAAGCTTAGTGCTTATATACACATGGTTGGGTCATTGTAATGTGAAGTAAGAAGAGAGAATAGTAGAAACTCACTGGATGTATATGAGAGAGTAATTAATGAATATAACTTCTTTATTCAAGCAGAAGCTTGTGTACTTATTTCTTGCGTTCGCATGTTTATATCTACCTCTAAATAACAAGTGGTATGAGAGAAAGGTTTAGCAACGTTTCAAAGAACCAAAGGAGTTAAGATGGCCATTAACTTCTTCCATTAAGAGCCTTTGCTATTATGAGTAGCCCGCAAATTAAAGTTTTCATCCATTGGTCTATAAGTAGAAATTAGATCTCATTGAGAGTTTGTGACCCAACTACTAAAATATTAGGGTGAGTAGCCTTAAAAAACCAACACCATATCAAGAGGAAAGCTCCATCACCACTCACCAAAGAAGGAGTCTCCACCATAAGTTGTAGCCATGAGCCTCCACAAGAATCTACGTACAACAACTTAGCAAAGTTGCTAACAGTTATTGGGAGCCTCTATTAAAGTGAAGGTTAAATTGTTTAGTTCTAAAGATAATCAAGTGTATGCGATGTTCATTTATATAAGGATGACACAACAAGTAAATAAGAAAAAGGACAAAATAAAGATGATAGTCAAGGGTCACAAAGCAATACTGAAGCAAACCTAGAAAATAAATCTAAAGGAAGAGCCAAAGTATTTTAAAGAGCTCATAGAGGTTCTCACCATAGTGGTGGAATTTAAAGGACAAGTAGATGAAGTAGAACAATTTGAGTGTGAATGGATTAGGATAGATATTGTAACAGTTCCAAAATTTACTAGTAAAAATTTTAAGTTTTGGGAACTGTGAAAATGAAAAAATTTCTTCGATGTAAAGAGTTGATTGAGTATTAGTCTAATAACCCATATGATGAAGTATGTGATGACTTAGTATTGGATCTTATAAAAAATGCATTTGATGAGAGGTCCTTGTGGAAGGTAATACAAGCTATCTTTTCCAAAGAGGATGGAAGACTATGGAAGTAGAATTTGGTATGAAGGAAAGTGACAAAAAGCAACAAATTTTGTTAAAGTATATTGACAAATCAATAGAAATTCAATTGTAGGTCTCAGAGTAAAAGAGAAAGACTCTAGGAGGAAAACAAATTTGGGAGAATCCCACTGAAATGTGTATGATAGTCATAAAGACTATAGAAGTGAAACCCATAATGCAAACATGCATATGGATGAAGATGACACATAAAAGATTGCAGAGTGAGAAGTTGAAGCCTATGCGTGTGAAGTAGAGAAAGATAATATAGATTCTCAAGAACCCCACTATGACATGGATGGTGAAGATGATGGTGAATCCCAATATGGTGAGACACATGTGGACGGTGACTCCAAAGTGAGTTGTGAGTTATGTTGGTATTGGTGCTATATTGCTCACTAAAATAGCTTTTATTGGTACTATATTGTTCCAATTTTTTAGTCTTCGATAATAAAAATTTTGTATTTCCTCTTGCCCCAAGTTAGATACATATGTGACAAGTTTTCTTGTGAGATTTCAATAATGAGATGAAGTAATAAGCATAAATATTTATGAAAGTTAGGCAATTTTCTACATTTAGAAACATTTTAAGGTTGCAATTGTGATGGAACAATGTTCTGACCCCAATTTATATCATTTTCCCAAGATATCATAAGCACTATTTAAAACTTAAAATGTATAGATAAACTAACTATTCTATTCTAAAAAGCACTATATTTGTATATGGTGTTCAAAAATGTAACTAGATTCGATCTTCATAAAATGTATTTATCAAAAGAAATTTTATTATTGTTCCAATGACTTATAAAAGCATGGGTTTCATGCTTGGGTCATCATTTTATTATCAAAATTCATCATTGTGGACTCATAGGATTAATAAAGAGTCATTAGAGTTATTCTATATTTTATGATACCCTTATTGGGCTTTCAAATGATGTAAAAAGAATTATTTTTTCAGTCTAAAATGAATTATGTAACCACCACACCAAGTCAATTCAACTTCATTTGGAGCATCTCATCTGTGTCACACATTTCAATATCTGAAGTTGGAAGATGGAAGTTGAGAAAAGTGTGAAGGTGAAGAAGGAGGTTAGAAGGAGTGCGAGTTTGGTTAAGGAGGAAGTTAATAACAAAATCGAAGTTTCTCTCTCTCTCTCTCTCTCTCTCTCTCTCTCTCTCTCTCTCTCTCTCTCTGAAGTTGGAAGATGGAAGTTGAGAAAAGTGTGAAGGTGAAGAAGGAGGCTAGAAGGAGTGCGAGTTTGGTTAAGGAGGAAGTTAATAACAAAATCGAAGTTTCTCTCTCTCTCTCTCTCTCTCTCTCTCTCTCTCTCTCTCCCTCTGAAGTTGGAAGATGGAAGTTGAGAAAAGTCTGAAGGTGAAGAAGGAGGCTAGAAGGAGTGCGAGTTTGGTTAAGGAGGAAGTTAATAACAAAATAGAAGTTTTGGTTTCTCTCCTTCATTTGGAGCATCTCATCTGTGTCAGACATTTCAATATCTGAAGTTGGAAGATGGAAGTTGAGAAAAGTGTGAAGGTGGAGAAGGATGCTAGAAGGAGTGCGAGTTTGGTTAAGGAGGAAGTTAATAACAAAATCGAAGTTTTGGTTTCTCTCTCTCTCTCTTTGGTTATGGATAATTGACAGTAGAGCATAAAGGCATATGATACAGGAAAGTAAACAACTAGAAACTCTATCAAGGGAACCATAGTCCCATGTAGTGGAATTGGGAGACAACAAAATCTATGTTGTTAGAGGGTTCGGATAAGCATGTTTAAAGCTGGAGAATGGAGAAAAACTACATATCAACAACATACTATATGTTCCATATTTGAAAAATAATTTTCTTTCAATTTCTTGCTTATAAGATAAAGGGGATAGAGTTTCTTTTGTTGGTTAAAAGGTTTTGGTTTCGGGAAATTTATGTATCGATAAAGCCAGGTTCATCTCCGATATCAAAGAAGAACATGAAGGAGTTTTTAAGGGATGCTATTTGGAAAATATTACAAGAAAACCATTTTTAAAATAGTGAAACAAGGTCTAAAGAGATAGGATGAAGTATTTGAGAAACTCAAGGAGTTTGTATGCGAAGTAGAAACTCTAACTGAGATAAAGATAAAAAATATTACATCTGACAATGGTGGGAAATACACTTCTAAAGAACTGATTTCATATTGTAAAGAAGAAGGAATTAAGGCGGAGCTTATTGTTCCCTCCTATCTTACACAAAATGAAGTGGCCAAAAGAAAGAATAGTAAAATTGAAGAGCATGTACGAACAATGCTACTTGATCAAGACATGTGAAAGTTTCTATGGGGAGAAGCAAGAATGACAACTGTATATATTCAAAATAGAATTCCTCATATAATTCTCAATAATATGACACTCGAGGAAGCATTCATAGGAATTGTCAAGCGTCAAAGGGATCATCATTGGCTATAGTATCTCCTCAAAGCCATATAGAATATACATCAACAAATGGAGACACATTGACATAGGAAGGGACGTTATACTTGATGAAAATAAAGTTGAAAAGAGATTGAGGGATATTCACATTGATTCAGATGTAGAAGATCTACCCATATTGCGAGAACAAGAAGTACAACCCAGAGGAAGAAGAATCACCAAGTGAGCCTATTCAGCATGTGGTCATACCAAGCACAAGTAAAAGGCAAAATTGATTAAAAGCCACACTTGAAGACGTTGAAGGGCATGGAGCTATGAAATGAATCTTTAGGGAAAGAAAAAGGCTAAAGAGATATTCTAGATATGTTGCATATATGATAACACTAGTTGAAGTGAAACCATCTACATTTAAAAAATATGCACATCAATAAGTATGGAAGAAAGATATGCATGGATAATATTAATCCATAACGAAGAATGGGAATTGGGAAATTATTCCTAGACCTAGTGAAAATTTGGTTGTTAGCGTAAAATGGATCTACAAAGAACAAACACATAGTTCATGGAAGCATAGATAAATACAGGGGTAGATTTGTTGCAAGGGGTTTCTCTCAAAAGGAAGGCATAGATTATGAAGAAACATTTGCAACCATTGCATGGTATAGTACCATTAGATCTTTTGTTTCATTGGTTGCTACAATGGAATGGAACATCCATGAAATGGATGTGAAGATACCATTTCTAAATGGGCCCATCAATGAGGAAGTATAC
Organism: Pinus tabuliformis; assembly: GCA_031772625.1. Taxonomy (NCBI): domain Eukaryota; kingdom Viridiplantae; phylum Streptophyta; class Pinopsida; order Pinales; family Pinaceae; genus Pinus; species Pinus tabuliformis. The sequence goes on along the minus strand of CM062806.1, from coordinate 982,175,829 downwards.
ATTGAGAAACATGAATTATTTGAGGTAAATGGTAGGTATACCCATGTTTGTAGACTCAAGAAGGCCCTGTATGGTTCAAATGAAGCTCATAGTGCATGTTATGCAAGAATGCATGGAAACCTTCTAAGAATTGGGTTTGTGAATATTTTTGTTGATCCTAATCTCTACATCAAGGTTTTAAATAATGAGCCAGTCATTATTCTATTATATGTGGATGTTGTATTCATCACATGTGTGTTCACAAGAATATAAGAATGTAAGAAAATGTTGGAATTTGAATTTTAGATGAAGGATATAGGACTGATGGACTATTACCTAGGTCTAGAAGTATGGAAAAATCCTTGGGAGATTTATTTGGGGCAAGGAAATTACATCATCAAGTTGTTGCAGAAATTTGGGATGATGGATTCCAAGCCCATGATTACTCCTATGATCACCAATTTCAAGAAGCCGAGGAGATATGACTCAAGTATCATGGATCCAACCTCCTGTTGTCAGTTGGTAAGTTCTCTAATGTATTTGGTAAATACTAAGCTGGATATATGATGTTGTGAACATCCTCAGTCAATTTCAGTTAAAGCGTTGTCTTGGTCACAGGATAACCACCAAGCATATATTGAGATATCTTTGCTGTACAATATATCATTGCCTAAAGTACAATAGAAAGTAATTCAAGTTGATTGGCTTCATTGATTATGATTGGGGTGGTAGTGAGACTGATGAAAGAAGCATTGGTGGAGGATTCGTTAGTTAGGGATCTTCCATGATCTCCTGGATGAGTAAAAAGAAAGATCATGTTTCTTTGAGTAGTGTTGAAGTAGAGTAAGCACCTTCATATGAAGTAGGAAGGTAGGTTGTATGGTTGAGGAAGCTTCTGAAATATTTGTTTCGGAAGCCTCTAGATCCTACAGTGATTATTTGTGATAATCAAAGTTATATCATAATTCCTAGAGATCTTGTGTTTCATTCTACGACAAAGCATATTAATAATAAGTTCCACTATATTAGGAACTTGGTGCAGGATGGGATAATGAAGCTATAGTATGTCCCAAAATACGGAGAGGTAGCTGATATACTAATAAAGTATCATTCTAATAAGAGATTTGAATATCTTAGTAGCATGCTCGGTTTTATTGAGATTGTTGATTTTTTTTACAATGATAAAAGTTAGGAAGAAATTTGTTGAGGTCTTATCTATAAAACATATTTCTTAGGAGGACATCTAGTTGACATTATGTGTTCATATCTAGTTCTCAAAGTAGTGAGGGTGGCATTGATCATGGAGCATTGACCTTAGACATGCACCTACATCCCTACGTTTACGGTTAGAAAATCAGCTTCATCCTACTTGAGAGGTTGAAAGATTTAGTCCATTTTAGTCCCACTTGTATAGATTTCCCTAGTTTGGAATATAGTTCATGGCATTATGACTCCTAAACTCTTCATATTTCATATATTTTGAGATATTTTGTATGATATATTTTGATCATATTAATGCTCATTATCACACCCCCTACCTACCCAATGAAATGTCCTTAACCAAACTTGAGTAAGTAAGAGGGTATGACTAATAAATAAAATATTAGCTCACATGAAAGTATATAAAACAAGGAAATAGGAGATAATTTTCACACTTGATACTTAGTTAAGTTTGTTGGCCCAACCTAACTCTTAGTTAAGGTTTTTGGCCCAACTTAACTTTTAGTTAAGTTTGTTTGCCCAAATTAACTCTTAAAATGACCATAAACTCCATGGGGTGAGATATGCATTAAAAACAATGGTTATTCCTTATTCTTACTATCATATGAAAAAATAATGTGGGCACAGTGAACAATTATTTGGGGACAAGCATGTATTTTAGAAGTGAACCACACATGATCAGTGGCAGAGAAAAGAAAGGGAAAAATAAAATTATTTTAACTTCCACGAAGCTAAATATAGCATATGTGTTATCAGGAAAACTAGTGTCCATTCAGAGCTGCTAGTCCCACTAAGACGGGTAGCTATCTTAGAAACAAATAGATTAAAGTCACTTGTGTTTTCCTTTATGAGAGATAGATGAGAGAGAAGCAGAGAGTACCAACCTCAGTCTTTCGCTAGTCTCCTTGCTCATTTTCTCTCTCCTTTAATAGAGCTTTCGCCACTCCTTTTTCACCTGTCACACTTCAAAGAACACTTGTAGAGTCAAGGAAACAAAATACCATCATAGCATAGAGATCTGTAACCATAAATAATGTAGGATCAGATATACATTAGCCATATAGATGCATATAGAAATACAAGATTCAAAGATATACAAGCATATGGAGGAAAACTCAAATAGCTTTATTGATAGAAGTAGTAGAAGAGAGGATTACAACTAGGTTGTCTGATCCAGCATCATCCTCCCAACATGAAAGTCCTCTTCGCCTCATACAAAGCAAGATCACCCAACAATGTCTTCAAAGAGAAACCAACAACACTTCCTTGCAAATTACAGAATTCCAACCTCTGGATCTCTAGGATGAGGGATCCATATATAGATGTTTATAGGAGAGTGACTCAGCTTCTAGGATTTTGATTAGTGTCATTTCACTGATAGTTATTGGTTCCATTTGGAGATTTCAGATCCCTTATTCATCCTTGGGAGAATTCAGAGAGGCAAGTGTCAAATGAGCAGTTTCTAGAAGATTCTTTGAGTTTCCACCTACCAAACTACTTCTACCATTTGTCTGTTCTCACTCATCGCACCCTACAGAAGGGATTTCTAGTGTGCATTGAACCACCCATGTGTAATAGGTGAGATGCATCGCACCCTATGCATGGAGCAGTATGTATGGTCTAGTTTTGACCAGTTTTGAGTAGTTTTTCATGGAGAACTTCTGAGAGATGATGTAATTAGCTGACCTTGTTCCTTTAGGGCATGAATCATCACTTTTAGGGGTTTACAAGCCCTTGGTTTATGGACATATGTGATTTGGGTTGCAGTGCCCAAATATGTCTATAACAGTTGCCCCCTAAAGCATGAGGTCGTAAATCTTTTGATGTCGAGTGAAATGCTTTATAATGAGGATTTGAGGTTTTTCGAACTAGAAAGTGACCTGTAATAAGATACAATACAATATATTATCTTCACAATATTTTCATGATCTAGCTAAGGCGGGCATTCCGATGCTCAGCTTTATAAATTCATATTCATGTACATAAGACAGACAATCGTCTATGTGGAAAACTAATGATTCTGGTAGAGCCATCATCCTTTAGTTTGGATGGTTATCTGTGCAGTTGTGATGTACGCTTGGTGTCTTTATTTTCCTGAATATATCACAGTGCAGATGGATGAAACTAAATCTAGGGTCTTCGAACTCGTTCAATCTTCACCCAAAGTACAAGTCGATCCATCTGAAACGATGTTCTGATGTGGAACATGGAAAGACATCACCTGATTACCAGCCAATGATGTAAGTTGTTAATAGGTGTGAGAGGAATCACCGATAATGATGATGACCCTCAAGGTACTACAGTACAATTCACATGGTGTGAATACATGAGTTGATGTCAAACACCACATAAAATCTTTTGGTCGAAGGCCATTGATGTAAACCTATCACCGGAAGTGAGAAACTTGACATTGAGGCATGCAAACTTCAAAGTACTGACAGGGTTGTTCCTAAGTCAACTTCTTGGATAATGAGCTAATTTCGACAAGAAGTGACTCGTCGTAGGAGGGTCTTAATGAATCCCACATCTATGACATGGAATGGAGCAAATGATTTTGTGGAGGTGAAAATGATCTGATGATATAAGGTTCAAGGTGGTGGTCATGAAAGATGGAGAGTGAAGGTATTGCAGAAGATGAGCCATTAGCTAGGTTGGTGAATTCTCTGAGTGACTTCTCTTGAACATATCGGTGACACTGAGATGGATTGGTAGCATTAACCCTAAGGTGGATGGTACGGTGGACCAATGGTGATATGATCGGTGAACGGAATAACCCAACCTGACTCAATCATGGTGATGGAGTGAAAGTGTCATGTTCAAGAGAGACCTACTACCAATGAAGCTATTCAAGTTTTCTTCCCTTTTTCCCCAGTCATTGTCGACTAGTACCTCTTTATTTTTGTCAAGCTTAAGGAGGATAACATATGCTTGTTTTATAATTTTCCCTTCGGGAAAACCTATCCCTATTTTTTAACGAGTCTAGCGACAGTGAAACTTGCTCTTGTCTACATGGACAAGTTTGGTGCTATTGTTTTAACGACTTTAACGCCAAATATAACTCAGTCCTTTTCAATTTTAGAGAGTCTAAAAATGGACGTAAAGGCAACTCCAGTGGTCCTTTTTGATAATGTAATCCCTTAAGTCCAAAAAAGTGTAAAATAATATGAAAGGGATGACTTTTTGATAGTTTTAACGAGCCCAACAAGACAAGCACTCGATCTTTTTGTGCAATAATCCCTCAGGTCCAAAAATTTTAAAATCTAGATGAGGGATGTCACTTCCGAATGCTTTAACGAGCTGGAGAGGCAAATTGCTCGGCAATCCTTTCATATTTTACGAGTCAAATGAAAAGAGCTTAAATGAGACTCGTTTTTTTAGGAACGAATGATGTTTTTGGATAGCAACTGGTTCCAAGTAAGGTTTGGAACGTTTCAATCATGGCAGTGTAAAGAATGCGGCTAAGAGAATCACTCGTCGCAATTGTTCCTCAATAGGGTAAACAATCAAATGGAGGCGTATGATCGGCTAAAAAAAAGTGGAGGCGATGGTAAGAACACGGCCAAGGTTCAAAAGCTAATAGTCATGTGATCGTAATGGTTATTTACCAAAGGTGGGTTCATTTTTTAATGAGATTAAACTCTATGGGAACACTTTCTCATCGCTAGGTTTATTTTTTAACGAGCTTGAACTTCGTGTAAAACTGCTCATGGTGAGGTTTATATTTTAATGAGCTTGAAATTTGCGTATACCTACTCATTCGTGTCGTATAATAAGGATATCTCATTAGTAGGTTCATTTTTTAGGGAGCTTGCCCCACACGCAACATTGCTCCTGGAGCCTTTCGTTATATAACATAGGAATCAGCAACCTACGAGTTTAAAGGGTTAAGGTCCTACAAACTAAGAAAATAAATGGTTGCTTTTCACTTGCACGCAAAAAGGTTTGCATGCTCCCAGGTATAGAAAATATAGTTTCCATGTTACCATTCGAAAGTTCTTGCATTATCAAGATTGTTTCATCCACATTTGCAGACAAAACACTTCCTTGAATCTGTCCATCGAAATGGACGAAGGTGATTCTAGTTCCAATCACCTAACCTTTGATGGAGGAATCCTTTTCTAGACTGATCCATTATCCTAAACAGACAGGATTGTCAGATTATTCATATTCCTACGCAAAAACCTACCTTATATCTAGGGTTTTTCTGTCGATGCAGACCAGGGCACATGCCTCCTGGGTTTTAGTCACAATCACCAAATCACTCGCAATCATCAGGCGGATGGATTGGAGATTGATTAGACATTCCTTGTGCGAAAAGACAAGTTAGGGAAGGCATTTGACTAATAGTTGTGTTTGAAGATGGGAATGAAAGTTGGTCAACGAGCTGGACCACTCTTCCTTCATGTGGAAAACACATCACTCGAAAGGGTGAGGAAAGGATAGCTCCCATACTATAAATGTAGTCACACCCAAGGAGTATATTTTAATCTAGAGGTCCTTGGACTACCATCACATTGATATAAAATGTTCTCCTTCTCAAATTTATAGGAAAATTTGGAAGGATCCCTAACGGTGTATTGGTTCCTTTGTTGAAGCCTCTCAGATTTCGAATCTCAGG